>OY759214.1:37866752-39066752 GCA_963662175.1 Aradus depressus
GGTTTTCGACATGTATCTCGAAAACCGGACGATCTGCGAAAAATCGTATCGCATATAACAAGTTGATTTTGATTAGGTCATAAACATAAGCTGTTTTTGTAAAATGTACTTAGGCCCCGGAGTAAAAGTGGTCTTAATTTTCGTTCGATTTCGTCCAAAATCTAATCAGAACCAAGTTGGCACATATGACTTTTACATTCCAAATTTCAAGTTCACGGCTACAATTGTTTTTGCGGTAGAACCCTCATGACTTTCCATTCTGATATGAACACATGCACAGACATCACAGCGAAATGGTTAAAACGTATAAAGGGGACCTTGAAACGTGAAAATCTCTTGAAACTTCGAACACGGATTTTTGCACGATTACAATACTACCATCATATACTGTAGCTTTATAGCTTCTGTTAGGTTCTTCAGTTGTCTTCTGTGACATCATTTGATAAAATATAGGCATTTTTTAATCTGTAAACAGAAATGTTGACATATCCATCTAATACTACTAAGAACCTTACTTGTAGCAATACCGAAAGTACTCCCATTTATTTAATATATCTTGTGAAATAGACAATATTTTTTAAAAAACATTCGTTCTTCTTTATATTTTTTATTAAGTGTTTCACAATATCTCTGGGAAAAATGTTAAGTATCACAATGACAGTTCAGACCAGAGAAGATTGCAATTACATTGTCCAGAAGTGGATAATGGGGAAATGGAAACATTCTTGGTCCCCAAGTTCTGATTTCAGGACGTCCGTCTACGCCTCGACGTGGGTTTTCGTGTCTTCCGACCATCAGATATCAAATATGAAAAAAAATATGTTTGTCTGTGTATGTCTGTAAAACACAATAACTCCTGATAGAATGAATGTATCTACAAGAAATTTTAGATGTGTGACCAGCACCTCATAAGGACTATATAACTATTGAATACTAGCACAAACAGTCAACTGATTTTGAAGGGGGAGCGAAAAGTTAATTGATTATATCGTTCTGGGGAAGTACATTTCACAATTGTTCTTATATTCATCCCAATATAAAACAAAGATTAATTTAATTTAATTGTCTTATTTTTAAAGATAACATGATTATTTTAAGTCCTTTTGAGGTCAATGAGTAATTATCCTTGCTCTGGAGAGGATGTTAATTGTGGGGGGTAATGGTGCTGATCCCCTTGATAGTCTGTAATTAAACGATGGTACTTGCAAGTTTATCGCTTTGAACTTTCTCTGTTGGAAGTGTTGCCCTTTGAGGGAAACTGGTATGAACGGAGGAAGTGTGACATCTAGGAACTTCATCCCGAAATTTCGGGATTCAATCCCGGCATTAACGGGATTTTCGGGGTTTATTATAATAACATCTAAATATGTAAGTTTGAAAACATGATTTATTTTCCTGCTGTTCATAGTGACCAGAAGAAGGGACCTGCAATTGTCCCGAAATATTGTCCAACGAAGAAAAAAGAAGACACCTCTGGAGGAAAAAATGCCGGAAACAACGAAAAGTGGAACATCCCAGAGAAGTTTAAGAAAAACATGATTTATGAAAAAAACTCAATTTTACAGTTAACATATTTACAGTTAAGCGATGATCCCGAGTTTGTAAGATGTCAGGTACTTGTTAAAGACCCCTGCCCTAGGTGAATAAAAATTTAGGTTAGGCAAAATTTAGAACTCCCACAGTAGAATCGGGTTCATGTCCACCAGAGTGACGAAGGAGCGCTCTGGTAGTAGGCGATATGACCTCGTAGTTAAAGCCCAGACATGACTCTTTATAACTAATTAACTAACTTTACATATTTATGCTGAAAAATATGCTCTAGAAATATGTTTCCAAAGAGTTAACGCTTAATCTTGACCTCAGCTTGGTACAAAAGTACCCAGCCGCAAAAAAGGCCCTTTCGGCCTCTACACTGGTCGGTGGAATTGTTAAAAATGATCTGTACACACAGTTTAAGTACAATCCTCTTTTACCACTGTTTTCTAAAACACTCATTTCTTTCTTCCGCTGGCTCTCCAGATCTTCTTTCGTTCTCTTCGTTGAACTTTCGTTTGTAAATGTTTTTATTTCCCGTTTAAGTGCATTTCTCATTGATTTTTCGTCATTACGGGTCCGGGAAGTCCTTAACTTAATACTTTTGATTGGATTCTATTCGACGACGAAGGAAGAGTATATCCAGCTATTTCAAAAACCTTTTGGTGGTCTACTGAAGTCTCTCACATTTACATAAAATCCCTACTTGCCTTCTTTTAATATTGTAAAGAAAATTGATAAAAACGAAAAATAAAATAAATCCCGAGTTTGTAAAAAGTGAAAAATGCGGGATCCCGGGATCGCAATCCCTAAGGATGTCACTAATGGACCTATCATTATAAGATACAGTGGAACCTCGCGTAACGAGCACCTCTCGTAACGAATAATTCGCATATCGAGCAAAACATGTAAAAAAATGACTTGCTTAACGAGTGACGAGGAGAGGGGAAGTCCCGCATGATACATCACTCTTTGTTTAGCACTTGTTCCGCTAGCATCTTAGTGTCGCTTGTGATCACACATTTTTCGAGTATGAGTATTTTTTTCGGCAAGGAACGCACTATCGTATTTTACATTATAATTTATGCATATGGGAAAAATTGTTTCGTTTAACGAATGTTCCACGTTACGAGTAAGATTCTGGAACGAATTATGCTCGTTAAGCGAGGTTCCACTCTACAGCATTTCTTATGAACTAATCAGACATTTGTTCGAATAAAAGTTGTAGAGAAAACTAAAAGCCACATTTTATATGAAATACGATTATTTGCAGGTTGCCCAATTTGCGAGATACATGCCAAAAACCGTTCTGAAATGATCAGAGATCCCGGTCGATGTAACGAATCGTATTAACACGAACTTTAGTATGTTGTACTTTCTGAGTAAGATGCAGGGAGAGAGAAAACTTAGGTAATATACTGGAGCTAAGGAGTTCATAGCCAGTGATTTCTTTTATATACCAATTATACCTATATACAATATTATAATTGTTTTAATCTGTCAGCATAAAACATATCGAGTTCATGACACAAATATGTTCCTCATTAATAATTCCAATATGCCTGATGAAATTAATTATGGTAATTATCTACGTCCTGTTTATCTTCATTAGGAGGCTCAATATATATGTGCTTTACCACTTAGTACCAACAAAGCCGTTAGTCTCTAGACTAATAATGAAAGTTAGCGTCATACTTAAACTTATCTTTTTTCACAGTTAAAATTGTTATGCTTCGTGAAAGAACAGTAGCAAATGTAAACATCTATTCAAAAAATTTCTTAGTATGACTTATGTATTACTCATTATTTTATCATGTATTCTTATAGTCAACACAGCTGCTTCTTGTTTTGGTACAGATTGTAGAATAAAAAAAAATGTGCCCATTACAGGACTTTCATAAGAAAGTAAGAAATGGTATAAACCAACCACGCTTACAGATCACTCTCTCTCTCTCTCTCTCTCTCTCTCTTCTCAAAATTATTTCATAACACTGTACAGTGAGACAAAATGAAATGATTTTGAGAAGGGGGAGAGAGAGTGATCTGTAAGCGTGGTTGGTATAAGAAAGTCCTGTAATGGTCACATCACATATATTTGTTTTAATTTTCATAATTTAAAAAAACAAAACTACTAATACATAAACCATATTTTAAAGGTACATTTTTGTGTAAATCAAGAAAACGTCTAAAAATATATGTTTCAAAATTACATTTCAAGATGTTTTTCGGCATATATCTCAAAAATCGGCCGACCTATGAAAATGTTATTTCATTTAAATTATCTATTTTAATATTCTCTACAACTATTACTTGAAAAGATTTTTGATTAGGTCATAAACATAAGCTGTGTCTTGTAAAATGTAGTTAGGCCCCGGTGGAAAGTAGTCTCAATTTTCATTTGATTTCTGCTAAAACCTAGTCATACCTAAGTTAGAACATGTGATCTCTTAATTCCAAATTTCAAGTTCATAGCTACAATCGTTCTCCGGTAGAGAGCTCACAACTTTTCAATCGCATACACACACAGACTTACCCACAGACAGACAACATTGCGAAAATGGTCAAAACGTATTCAGGGGACTTTGAAACGTGAAAATATGTTGAAATTTCGATCTCGGATTTTCGCACGATTACAATACTACCTTATAGGTACTATAAGTATAAGAAAGCTATGACGAAAAAGCGAACGGATCTATATCCGTTCTATATAATATTATGATCTATGTCATGAGTAGCAAAGCACCCGAGCTAAGTTATGAAGAGGAAAGTGAATGATCGTGACTGGCTCTAGTTATGAACGTTGTCTACTTTTCTGATGACACACGAGTTTATAAGCTACTCTAGCAACGTTTGTGAATTTTTTTAAAGTAATAAGTTAGACGAATTCACCGCCAACCCAGACAGTCATCTCTCAACGCTTCTAACAAATTATTAAATGTGACTTGCCAGGTTTCCCCTTCTGGAACAGAAATAGGATCAACGGAAGGAAATACACATAGGTTGGCGGCAATAAGCTCGACAACAGACTATCAGGAACACACCAGGGGAACATGCTCACAGAGGGAATCTGGCACTTGATGAGATCCATCCTCAGCTGTAATTTAACCAATAGACGCGGAGTGCCTGAGGTAGACACGCCCACCATTCCTGTACATAATTAAGAAGAACCTTTATTTTACTCCTACTACTACACATGTATATTTGACATATAGAGATGTCGAGGAAGTAATGTGAGTTCTTACTTGTTCTTAATAAGTTATTGTTGTTAATAAGTTTTAAATATGAAAATATCAACCTGAGTTTTTATACCAAACACAATGTTACCAAAGAAATTGCAATATATTCCGTTTTTTTTTAGGATTCTCGTACACTTTTTTTTTCTCATTTATTGGCAATTTTTGTACATATACATTCAATTGTGCTAAAATCAAATAAAACAAAACATCTGGCACTTGAATGAGGCGGCTGACCAACGTCAGTCCTCTTGATAAAGGTCGCTATGGTGCTTCCTCTTCAGTCGACGTTCTGGTCTTGGCTGAGGCACGTCGAGAGGGATGGCACGTAGCCAGAGGGTTTTGATGATCTTGCATGGTCCGCAGCAGACTGGCGTAACAAATAGGCAGACATTTTTTCATTTCAGGGCTCTATGTGAAGATCATTGTGTATCGTTTTGTTTCGGACAAACCAATGCGCACTGGTGATTTTCCTTAAGGCCCGATTCTGGAATGTCTGAATAGGTTTTATTTGAGAATCGGAGGCAGAACCCCAGATAGCGCAGCCGTAAAGCCACATGGGCCTGATGAGCATCGTATAGACGAGCCTCTTGAGGGTGGAGGGGGAGCTGAGAGTACTTAAGGAGAGGTGTCAGTTCCAGTACATTTAATACCTAATAACATTTTTCAACCTTAAGATGAGCTTTCAAGCTATGTGTAGCAAGACCACTTCTGGAGTTTAAGACTGCCACTCTCTTGAAGAAGGAGGGCTATGGAGCACCATAGCGAGTATTTCAAAAATGGTCCATTAGAAAAGAGCTTCAAAAGGTACCTCATTTTGAAGAACAAACTATTCAAACAAATTGAACTTTAATTTTTTTTCCAAAATGACATTCCCGATGTAGTGGACTTACTTGTTAAATGAGTAATAAATAGGTATCAGGGTAACAATATGTTTTATTTATACCACAACTAGGTTAGGTTTAGGTTTTATGATTCATGCCCGGGCTTCAACTACGAGGTCAAATCGCCTACTACCAGAGCGCTCTTTCGTCACTCTGGTGGACATGAGCCAGACTACTATGGGAGTCCTAAATTTTGCCTACCCTAAATTTTTATTCACCTAGGGTAGGGGTCTTTAACGAGTACCTGACATCGTACAGGCTCGGGACCATCGCTTAACGTCCCATCCGAAGGACGGCGTGCTTAAGTTTATTTTACCTCCCAGATAAAAAAAACTAAGGACCTCGGTCGGGTTTCGAACCCACGTTCTTGAGCTCAGAAGACAAGCACGCATACCACTGAGCTACCGGCGCCCTCTATACCACAACTAGTTTCGGCAATTTGCCATCCTCAGGTAGTGGATCTGAACATACATAAAACCAAAAAAAAATTTTTTAATCACTAGAATTTACGAACTGTTACAGTTTAAGTCAATAATTGAGTTAAGTAAGATAAAAAATGACAAAATGTTAAGTGCTATCAAAACCAGCAACGAATTATACATTTTTTTTGTTATTATTGGTAATTTTTTTATTTTGACGTGAAAACATCTATTCGCTCGTTAAGCACAGTGATAGCCGGTCAAACTTTCTCGTGTTACAAAATACCGTCAGATTTCAATCGATATTAACTACGAGACTAATACTGCGATAAAAATGGTTGAGGTCACAATGGATAGAGCATGTCTGTTGTGCAGTGTTTGTTTTGCCTGTGACGTTATCGGTCTAGTGTGGGCGCCGGCGGATGATTCTTGCCAATTAGCGTTGTGTAAAATTATAAATTAGTGTAGCGTGATAACGCGTTTAGATAGGACGTTGATTCGGGTGTCATTGTAAAGAGCTTGAGAAGCACTACTAGGGCTCAAAGTGAAACAATAAAAATATTATTCGAAATATATGTAAAAATCGGTATTAAATTTAAAATTGCAAACAAATTTAAGATGTCGTCTCATATGAATCGTAAATATGCGCGGAATTATAGAAAACGCAAAATGGAGGAAAGCACGCATCAAAAGGAATTTAAAAATCCTAAAAAGTCTAGTGCCAAGCAAATGCAAGAGCTACGGCAGCATTGAAAAGAAAATGAAAAATGATTTTATCCCGAAGTTTTCACAGAAAATCGACGGCATGGACCTTGACTACGCCTTAATGTTTTTTTTATTATTAATTTAATTTAATTTTTAATTAATACAGTATTTTCTTATAGCAAACACCGCTTTCACAGATCACTCTTTCTCTCTCTCAAATCTAATTGTGCTGTACATGGACATGAAAATAGAAAAAATGTTATATATTTAAAGTGGAAGAGGATAAAGTGTTGTAAAAGTAACTCCGAGATGGAACTCTGAAGAAGGTACAAGAACTGTTGTGAACTGGGGAGCTGGCTGCTTTAAATGAAGGCACTGACTCAATTAACTACCCGTTATGGAAATGAAACCAAGTTAAATTAGAAATTTTCAACGAGTCTACCTGAATATTCTCCAGTGTCTTCACTTAAAACACAAGCTACCTATTTTCAAATGTTTTCAACATATTTCAAAAAATTCACCACCTTTGGAAATATCATATAGAACATAACAACAGTCGGTCCGGCGTCAAAAGTGTTATGACAAACTAATCAACAAGTTTTCACTCTCCTGTGATATATAAAAAAAAATACACACATTAAAATGATCAAATTATTAATATTAAAAATTAATTATATTTATTTTTCTATAAAAAGCGAATTTCTTTTAAAAAAAAAAGTAAAAAAAAAACATCAGCTTTTTTTTTAGTGTGTGGAGAGTAGAGACGAGGGCTGAGTCAATGGAGACGGTCTGAGTGAAGATGAAAAGTGGTGTTTAGGCTTAAGGTGAGATCAACTAAATAGGACTGAATTGACGGTGAAATTGATCCAAAAAGAAGGTACTGTTGTTTGTTTATATGTACAGGATATAGGCCCAGAAATATATAACTTAAATTGAAAAAATGACCAAAATATAAAACAAAAAAAGATTGAATTTGTGTTAAGAATTTAGTTTTTAAGATTTTTCTTTGTTTTTTAGAAAATTTTAAAATGTAGATGTAAAAAAATAAACCCAATATTTATTCTATAAAATTCTATTCTATTCATTTTCCCTGTTGGCCCAGTAAGATAATTTCGATATCTATAAAACCTTTGGATTAGATTTAATATTTTTGCAAAATTTAGAAGACAAGATGGCTTCTCTTTAGAAATCCAAAAAAAAAGTTTGTTAATTGAATTTTTTTTTTTTTTAATTACGTGCACTTTCTTAAAAATTGCACGTCTTCAACTTTGATACTTTTTTAGGGCCCTTTTCGGAAATTACTGTAGAAATCAAAATTTAGTAAAAGAAAAGAGATAAAATTTCTACAGGAAATGTGGTAATTTACTGTTTAAATTGTTTGGTAATTTAATTTAATTATTTAATTATTAACAATTCAATTATTATTTATATTTTTATTTATTTATCATTTAGTTAAGATTAACACTTAAACCTTCTTTATTTGATTATTATTATTTAATTATTATTATTATTATTTATATTTTTATTTATTTATCATTTATTTAAGATTAACACTAAAATTTTTACAACACTCCCTAAAAACCAATCGAACAATTTGGTTAAAAAAATCATTAGTTGACTTAGACAGGGACAAAACTCATAGTAAATTTAGTGTCGATAACTCATTACATCCCTTTGGCCTATTTCAAGGAAAATTAATAGGTGCCGTTCTTATGGAGTGTTTGATTTTTACCAAAAATGTTTAAAGTTTATAAAATTTTCAACTTATTAAAGTTGGATTTGAGGTAGGATCAATGCGATCAAAGTTATAGCGCCTCAAAGAATGAAAAATAAACCGTAGGAAATATTTCAAAATAATGTTTAAGTTGTATCCCGCAGCAGCGAATTGTAAAACATTTTTTGATTATTGGTAGTTAGGTCCTTTATCTGGGAGGTGAAAAAACCTTGAGCACGCCGTCCTGCGGATGGGACGTTAAGCGATATGACCCCCATGCCAGATACTCATTAAAGACTCCTACCATAGGTGAGTAAACCTAGGTAGTTAAAATTTAGGACTCCCATAATAGAGTCATGCTAATGGCCATCAGAGGGACGAAAGCGCTCTGGTAGTAGGCGATATGACCGTGCAGTTAAAGCCCGGATATGATTCACAATAACTAACTAAGCAACCATTATTGGTAGCTTTTATAAAAAATTATAAAAAGAAGAAAATAATAAAATATAAGTGATGTAACCATTACCGGACATTCTTATACCAACCACACTTACAGATCAGTCTCTCCCTCCCCATCTCAAAATCATTTCTTACTGACATTACTGGGTATAAGAAAGTCTCTCTCACAACTACGCTGTACAATGAATTTTTTAATTACTTTCATGTACCCAGTAATGCCAGTATGAAATGATTTTGAGACGGATGAGGGAGAGAGATCTCTCAAAGAGTGGTTTGGATAAGAACGCCCTATAATGGCCACATCACACACTCACACACACATATATATATAATATTTATTTTATTGGTATCACTGCTTTCTTAGAACGAGGTTTCCATCTTGAACATTACTTGGCGGAGTTGAGACTTTTTATTTTTTTGTGGGGATTATAAAATGCAAAGTACACAATATATTCAATACATTATTCATTTTTATGATAACTGCTTCTTCATAAATTATTCAGTCTGCCTGTTAAAAATTTGTTGAACATTATTATTGACAAAAAGACTAAACTAATGTAGATGACATTTCAAAATGTACACTGCTACTTAACCAGCTTTTTTCATTTTACTTCTTGTTTAACTTCCTTTTGTATTCTCAACATGGACAGACAGGATGAGGATTTTGAAGACTTAAAGGCCCTTTAAAGTAGTCTAAATATGACAGTTTTCCCTCAATTTATTAACATTTTTTTAAAGTTGTTTTCCTCATACTTATGTTTAATAAATAAAACAAAACTTAAACTTCTTTTTGTCTATTATACAAAAATGTTATAAGTACACTTCCGGTTTCTGCAATACACTATTTTCAGGTTTAGTTATAAACTAATCAGTATTCTGAGTACGAACAATTCTTATATGTATATCAGATAAGAAAGGGTTTGGAATTGTTTAGTTAACAACGTTCATAATGTAAACACACGGCTAATCCCTCTCTGAGTCTGATACTCAGGGCCAGTCAGTCCCTAGCTATAGTTGCCAGTGAGTGGACCTATTTTAAGTTTTTATTTACTGTCGTATTTTATTGCGGCCCTCCTCCTTTTTTGGTTTTCTTGAACTTCTATTTGGACTTGCTATCTGCCAGTATCCCCGTTCAGCTTTGTCTCGTTCGTCCGATGAGCTTCGTTCTTCGGGTTCCATCATCCTTCGAAGATCATCATTTTTGTTTGTATTTAAATTTCAATATTTTCACCACACTTTTGTTGTCAACATAAAGATATTTATCATTTTATTTTTATTTTCATCGTGAGCTCATGTTAATATTTTCAGTTTAAATTACAAATGGGGTATTCAAACATTGTTTCTTACGGAACTACTTTCGCCCAATCTTTTTACCATATTTTGATAAAAATTTATTTTAAAAATCGTTAATTTTTAATTTTATTTTGATTACAGGATGTATTCTTTTTTGCGTCATTGAATATACATTTATATATATATATATATATATATATTTTTTTTTTACATTGTTCTCAGTATTGTTATTATTTTGTTCCCCTTTATTTTTGTTCTCCGTTTCCCTATCATGTGCTTGTCCAATAATTAGGAAGCTCCAGCAAAATTAAATTTATTTTAGGATTTCCCTATTCAAAAGGAATAAGGAGCCTTGAAGTAATCAGCAATATCAAGAACGAAATCCCCGTAGATTTTGGAGTTTGTTGTTCTGAAATATTTTTTTCCCTCTTCAATGATTGTGGTTAAACTAAAATTAAAATAACAAAATGATTACTTGATATATGATTATTAATACAATTTAAAACTTAGTCTTTTCCGATTAAATTAATAATAATAAAGAGTTATTTATTTATTATGACTCATGCCCAGGCTTCAAATACGAGTTTTCTCGCTTCAGTGGACATGAGCCTGACTCTACAATGGGAGTCCTCAATGTTGTGTTTTCTAAATTTTTATTCACCTAGGATAGGGGTCTTTAATGAGTACCTGACATCTACAGGCTCGGGACAGTCGTTTAACTCCACATCCGAAGTACGGCGCGCTCAAGGTTCTTTCACCTTTCAGATAAATAACCTAAAGGCCTAGGCCGGATTTTGAACCCGTGAACTTGAGCACAGTAGGCTAGCACGCTACCTCTCAGCTACTGACACATTCAATATAGATGGGGATTCCTTAAACCCTAATAATGCCGATGTAAAGATTCTATCGACACAAAATATAGTATGATGATTCAGAAGCCCATATGTAATTTAACTATTGATTTTTAACCAGTCGATTGATTTTAGTGGGAGAGCGCTAAGTTAACTAAATAATTCGTTCTGGGGAAGTACATTGCCGTTGACTGATCGACGACTTGTTTGCCAAGTAGCAAAAAAAAAGTAAGCAAACACAGACTTTCTATGAAGGTATATCTTGGAAGATATATCAATAAAAATCTTAGACGAGATACGAAAACTAGAACTTAATCGCAGGAAAACATAGAATTATTCACTGTTATTTCAGAATTACAACAAAATAAATTAACTTAAACTTTATATGAGCGCTTGCTTATGGAGCTCAAAATTGCGGCTTTTATCTGCGAAATGGGACGTTAAGCGATGGTCCCGAGCCAGCACAGGTACTCAACAGTGATGAAAGAACGCTCTGGTAGTATGGGAGTAGGCGATATGACCTGTTAGTTAAAGCCCGGGCATGAGTCACAAATAAAAATAAGTTTGATTTTAATAAAACATCAGACGAAGGGTATTTTCAGTTTCAAAAAAATCGAAGTAGTATAAAGAATTATACAAAGACAGTCTAGAGAGTTTAACAAGATGGTACAACATTTATTCCTTCCCTTCAAATATATCGATATTCCGCGACACGGTTCAATTGATAACTCGTTTATTTTTTCTTCTCTCTGTCAATTCTTCTTTCACAATAATGTTGCCAACGTTACCATAAATTAAATTAAATTCAAATCCAAACCCTCAATCTAAAACAGAAAAATTCATGATTTTTTTACTGGCAGAGAGAAAAAAAAAAAAAGTTTAAAAAAAATCTCATCACACTCAACAAAAAGAAAATTATAATTGAAAATAAGGTTTGGAAAATCCTAAGAAGGGGGGGTCTTGGTCTGGTCTTTGGTTGGTGAGGCGTCGGTTGAAGAGTGATTTGTGATCCTGTTTACACAAATAATGGGAGGCTTCTCAGCCTTAAAACCCACAAAAAAAATAAAGAGATTGGTTCTTTCCTGTTGGAAAAAGTTCTACCACCACTCTGTCACTATTTATATCCAAATACATTTCTGCGATTTATGTCCATAAAGTGGATAGATAATAAAATATATTAAAAAAAAAGAACTTTTATATTGTCTAATTCCACAAATATATATATATATATACATATATATATATATATATATATATATATATATATATATATATATATACAAAGTTTACAGGTTTCTGCTTCAAAAGTATTTAATTTTGCTAGGTTGTCTTATTTATTCATTCCTCAGATTACCTGAGATTATCTGAGTGAGTCTTATCTTAATATAGATTTACAAATACTTAGGTCCGCAAATGCTTTGTTTAAAAGTTATAATCAAAAAACTGCAGGGCAAAGAAAGAAATACCTGCAATTGGTATAGGGGATTAGGATCTGAATAGGGTTCGAAGTTCGATACCATTCATGTTTATGAATGTTCGGTTCTATTTCAATGCAACTAATCTCATTTATTGTGAATCGGTTTTGCATAAAATGCAGCGAATGTTCAAGAATGCGGAATATCCAGATATTATATTTGTGTACGGTTTTTGTAACGGGAACAGTGATGCAGCTGTTGAGGAGTACCGAAGACGTTTCCCTCTTCGACGGATCCCCCATCGAAGGGTTTTCCAGGCTACTTATCAACGAATAAGAGAAACTGGCCGTGTTACAAAGCTGCCCACCAGAATAATTAATCCACGAGTCAATGTAAATCGAAGTGAAAATATCATCAGAGCTTTTGAAGTAAATCCGACGACAAGCCCACGTCGAACCGGGCTTCAAATGCAGGTTTCGCATATGGAAGTGTACAGAACCCTAAGGAGCGAACGTATGTACCCCTATCATTTTAATTCAGTACAGTATTTAGTACAGGGTGATGTGAAGCAAGGATGCAATTCTGTAACTGGTATCTTCGTCGTTTAGCATCCAATCGTCACTTTGGTAACTACATCTTATGGACAGATGAGGCTACATGAATGGTATTGAACTTCGAACCCTATTCAAATCCTAATCCCTTATACCAATTGCAGGTATTTCTTTCTTTGTCCTGTAGTTTTTTGATTATAACTTTTAAACAAAGCATTTGCGGACCTATGTTTATAGGAACTTTGTTGTTCAGAATTAAATTTACTATAAGATCCCTAAGTATCGCCCTCTCGACTTGTTACACCCTGTATATCTCTCTAAATAACTAATGAATAAAAATTACCTTATAATGACTTGAGTGGATGTGTGTGGTGAATGTGTTGTGAGTTTGTGTCCAGTATAGTGCTAAGGTGTCGTGTATGTAACGGTCGAGGGCTATCTGAGTTTACCTACGAGACCCTCGGTGGACGGGGGTTTGTGTAAGAAAAATGTTTCCATCTCTTATTCAAATTATTATAAAGTATCATTGTCCATAATATCTAATTTGTTTGTTTATATTCTGTAGGCCCTGGAGAAGAAAATAAATAATTTTCGAAACATTGGGCAAATTTTGAATTTTCTTTTACACGACAGAACCTCGAATTCCTTCTACATTGAAAAGATACTGTCGACTCTATTAATCATTATAACCAATTAATTTTTCGCTCCCCCTCCAAAACCAATCGACCATTTGCGCTATTTTTCAGTAGTTGACTAAAAAGGAGCTCCTAATTTCTCATACTAAATTTTTTGTCAATAAATTAATTTGACAGAATACATGCTCATCGGGTTTTGATTTTTTGATTAAATTGGCAATTATTAGGGATTTTGTGTTGAGTCCCCTCTCATCCCCACCTTCCGATTCCGCTGAAAATGAATAAGGGTCATTCTTATGTTGTTTTGAATTCACAAATGAAATTTTATGTTGATACATTCATTCTATCAGGAGATATCGTGTTCACCGACACAAAGACGCATAGACACACAGTTAGACCGATATATATTTTTTTTTCATATTTAGAGGTCGGAAATTATGAAATTCCGTTGAAAACTCCGTATCGAATTTTTGACCGATTACATTAACTTCCCCTATTCCTCATATACCTACATATTATATTTCTAAATGTATATATGTTAGAATACATGCGTAGAAGTCCATCGTAATCTTATAAAGTTTGTATTAATATATATATATATATATATATAATTTTTGTCGGAAGTTCCCCATCTTCCTCCGGTAATGGACTGTCACAATATTGACTCTACTGCTCTGATTTATGGTCTATCCAAGCATTCTGCTTTCAAAAATAAGCAAAGGTCTTTATTTGCCTGAATCTGAAGGCTATCAGAATCAAAAAGTATAATTACCCATTGCTATAAGAATCGCCTTCGTTTTTCGTCATATAGTAAAGTGTGACGATGGCCGATGTAGTGAGGAGTAATTATGTCACAGGATGGAAAAAGAAAAAAAATGTAATCTGATCTCTTAGCCGACTTTCGAAGTTGTCCTCATAATTAGGTCTGATAAAACATTTTTTTTTAAAGAAAAATTTTAAAAAGTGAATTAATAAAACAAACCTGCGTAGTAAATAAATGAAGTAATAAGAAATTAAAATAGTCTGAGTCACAAAAGGCCTGACCTTTTAAATGTTTCCCTGATGATGAGGGAATATGTTATGTTGCCTTTTTAATTGTCTTATAAATTGCTTTTATAATTGATAAGGGGACGACAGTCAGAAAAGTCCCATAATTATAGAATCCATTTTCTGACTACTTTTCTGTTCTCGATCCTGACAAAATACATTAGATCAAGAATCAATTTCTGGAGTGCGGAAAGTCATTAATATTGTTGTAAAATTGTTTGTTTTTTTGTGGTCAGAAGGCAAAAAATTATCGAAAAAATGGCAAATATTGTAATGTAAACATATGTATGTATATACGATTACATATTCGTATATGAAGTATGTATAAATATAACTGGAGTGCTGCTCTCTCCTCTGCCCTGATTTTTTTTTTTTTTTTCATCCAATATAAATAACCTAAAGGGTTTAGCCGGGTTTCGAACACATGGTACATGTGTTTCTTAAACTTCTCTGGGATGTTCTACTGTTGATTGTTTCCGGCATTTCTTCCAGAGGACTTCTTAATTTTTTTTGGACAATATTTCGGGACACTTACTGGTCACTATGAATTCGTTCATAGTGACCGGAAGAAGGGACGTGTAAGTGTCCCGAAATATTGTCAAAAAAAATTAAGAAGACACCTCTTGAAGAAATGCCGGATACATGGTACATGAATAAAAAGTCGTCGGCGAATCATAGGCTATGTACTTCCCCAGCAAGAAGTAATAAATTATGTTTTCGCTCTCCATTGCTAATCGACCATTTGGGCTTACAAAGTGGAACCCTCGTACCCTATTTTATGTCAATACATTCATTACATCGGCAGATATTAAAGTTTTTGAGTCGAGCTCCTTCCTCTGGTCCTCCCTTCCCTGCAACCGATTTCGTGGAAAATTAATAGGTACCATCCTTATGAAGTTTTGAATTTAAATATAAAATTTCATGTCGATATATTCATTTCATCGGTAATTATTAGGATTAATATGTTGAGACCCCTCTGATTCTCTCCTCTCCGGCTGACCACTGAAAATTAATAGGTGTCGTCCTTAGAGGGTTCTGGATACACATATAAAATTTCGAGTCAACGAATTCATTCTCTCAGGAGTTATCGTATTCACTAACACACACACAGATAATAACTTTTTTTTTCCTTTTCAGAATCAGGAGAACGAAAAACATGAAATTCCGTAGAAAACTACGCATTGAGTTTTCGACGGATTAAATAACTTCCTCTATGAATTAAAACGAATAAATAAATTGATTTATATATGAAATATATAACAAATAATGCAGGTAGTCTATATTGAGTACTTGAGCAGTTTATGCAATATGACGATAAATGAAGGCGATTATTCTCAAATATCAGCTACATAACTCCATAGAACACTTACGAATGGATATTTCAAATTTGATTCTGAAAGCCTTCAGATTCAGGCAAACATGGACGTTTATTATTTTTCAAAGCAGGAAGCTTGGATAAACCATAAATCAGAGCCGTAGAGTCGATAATATGACAGTCCATTACCAGAGGAAGATTGGATACATCCGGCAAAAATTATATTGTAATATCAGGAAATTAGGATGAAGGGGGTTTTTGATGCATCGATTTATTCAGACTGGGGGTGTAAACAGAGTTGGTGATGCCATATGACGCTTGTTTTTGTCGTTTTCCTACAGGGGAACAAATAACATTGGGTGGTTTATACTTACATTAGTGTTTGTAGCCCAGACAAACAGACAAACAGGGCAATGATCTTTTAACTGTTTGAAAGAAATCCAAACCCTTCTTTTTTAATTCTGAAAAAGGGAAGAAGTCGGTTTCATGTTCAGTTTAAAAAATTTTGCCTAAAAAATGCCATTAAAAAAATATAATGTATTATGTAATTGCCTATGAACATACATCACAAGGAAATATAATACAGACTAAAAATCATACATTACCTGAATTTCTTGATGAAGCGGCTGGTCAGCACCATCGCCTACCCAGGCTAGAGGTCCCACGGGGGGTTGCCCGGCAGTAGGGATGGTCGATAGTTGGTAGTCGATAGTTGGCTATTATCGATAGTCCGATTCTAACGGTGGAAACTATCGATAGTATCGACAATTCAGTAAGTTGTCGCTTTTCATGCAAAATACTTTCCAATTCCAATATTATATTATAATGATTATTTTATTTTTATTTTTTCATGTACACCAACATAATTTAAATTATTCTATTTTATGAATGATGAAAGGTGAATAAAAATATCAATCGAATAAGTAATTGTTCTTTCCAATCGAACTTCTAATTTATGGAAATAACGTTTTCTGTCTAAAATAATCGCATTAAGTATAACACTTGGCAAGAATATTAACACATTAATTAAACTTCAAAAACACTTACTGTAGATAATCGAAAAACAATCAAGTAGGTACAGTGGCATTTAACAATTTTTATTTCAATCAAAAACTTTTATAAAACAATATGAAAGTACATTTAGAACTTTTCCCATCCTCAATGTAAAAGTTCTTGAATAAATTTCTTCTAAACGTATCCCCATTAATGAAAGAAAATTTGTATCGATAGTTACTCAAACTGGGACTATCGATAATACTACCGACTATCGCCCATCCCTACCCGGCAGGGACTGGACCAACTTCGCTTTCACTAGTAGTTAGTGATTCAAGCCCGGGCTTTAACTACGAGGTCATATCGCCGACTAGCAGAGCGCTCTTACGACGCTATGGTGGACATGAACCCGTGTCCCCCGTCTGCTATGAGAGCCCTAACGAGTATCTGCCATCGTACAGGCTCGGGACCATTTCTTAATGTAGGTTGGCGTGCTTGAAGTTTTTTACTTCGAATAATAACGTAATGGCCTTGGCCTGGTTTCGCACCGGCAATCATGAGTTTAGTAAGCAAGCACGCTACATTTTAGCCACCAGATCCAAGTGATTCGAAGATGTAAGAAAGTGGAAGGTAGAGTCCAGTTCTATCAACGGGGGAGAGTAAAGTTTTGGAATTAGTTTATCAGAAAGCTGTGGACAGTTATCTAGCTGAGAGAGGGTCACGTACTGAGTGGCTCTTGATAGACTAGTCCACAATAAGTTCTAGACTATAAGAAATTGTCCTCTTTTCTGGAACCATTTCCTTGCTTCAAACCGTTTCCACCTTGGGTCTACATTTTGTCAAATTTTATGGGAGAAGACGATATTTTTACTCTTCAAAATGGTGAAGGATATACAAAATAATAAATAGTATGTACACAATTAGAAGAAGAAGAAGAGTTTATTATAACAGTCACATTTACAGAGGTACAATAATTGTACTCGGGCTCATGCCCATCCGAGCGATTTAAGAAGACTTACTAGGCGATATACAGCCTCGTAGCTAAAGCCCAGGCATTAGATACAATAACTAACTAAGAATACACTAAGAGCATTAATTAATCAGCTGATTTACTCGCCAACTGTGACTTTCCAATCTCCTGTTTATATTAAATTGCATTATTCCATGAATTGGTCAGAATTTAACTATTAAACCTCTGGAATTGGAACAAGTGTTTACTAAATATAAAATTCATAGAATTAAAAATGTTCAAGGTAACTGCGTAATCATCAGTGGCACATTCCACATGGGCAGTTTAGATCTAATGAACATTATATTTATTTTTATCATTTTATTTTTTTATAAGAAATTACTCAATTCATAACAATATATTCCAGGATGTTGTCTTAATTTCAAAACTTTCAAATTGCTTCCTCTCTGAATTAATTGGATGAATACCACATAAAACAATTTGAGGCCATCAACTGCACTTGGTACAATAATTATTATACAATAATAAATTTTATATCTATATTCAAGAAAGGCACCTATTAATTTTCAGTGGAATCAACCCAAGGGGAGGGGGAGGGTTTATAGGGAAGCCCGACTCAAAATCCATTTAACTATCGATGTAATGAATGTATCGATACATTTAATATGATTTATGACATCAGGATTAGCATTGGAGGGAGAGCAAAATCATAATTGATTAATATGACTCGGGGAAGTACTTTACCGGTGATTCACCGACAACTCTTTACCTTCCTCTCTTCCTTAAGTTTATAAAAAAAATCATTGTTTTAATACTTATTTTCTATTCATAGTAGTTTCAATTATGTTCTTTACTTTAGTTTCTATCAGCACATATTATCGATTGTTAACGAAGCGAATGAAACTGAAAACACTGCATAAACTTAACTTATTGAACTTTATTGGAGCTCTACTCATTCTTATTTACTCAAAAAAATTTCGGCTTCATCGAATTGGAGCCAACACAATTTTTTTCCTGAAGATGAATTTTACCAAGAATAGTAAAATTCACAATGAAAAAAAATATATATATAAACCATTAAGAGAACAGAAATGGTCATAAATCTCTTTTTTATGTTGATGGGTGATCCAAGAGAGTTGTCATTTCCACATCTAGAATATCCTAAAAATGTAATTTATTTTTTATATTATTCCATGAAGGGCATTAAAAAATTCAAATATGATGTCAGAAAGTTTATTCTCTACTATTTCTTTCTTACTCTATTATATTCTGTTTTTATTATTATATTTTTCTGGATATTCATATCACTTTTAAATTTCATGGAATGTTTCAGTTTTGTAGCTTTAGCATTTTCCAAGATATCCTTATAATAATATTTATTTCCGTTAAAACATTAAATTATGGTCATATCGCATACGTCATATAAAAATTAAGACGACCATATTAACTATATTGGATATTATGTGAATATAGGCTGAAATGAATACAACATAAATGATTAAACATTCAAAACCAGAGATTAGGTTTGGTTAGGTTAGGTTTAATGACTCATGCCCGGGCTTTAACTGCGAGGTCATATCGCCTACTACCAGAGCGCTCTTTCGTCACTCTGGTGGACATGAGCCCGACTCTATTATGGGAGTCCTAAATTTTGCCTACCCTAAATTTGTATTCACCTAGGGTAGGTGTCTTTAACGAGTACCTGACATCGTACAGGCTCGGGACCATCGCTCAACGTCCCATCCGAAGGACGGCGTGCTTAAGTTTTTTTTATCTCCCAGATAAACTAAGGGCCTCGGTCGGGTTACGAACTCACGTTCTGAGCTCAGAAGTCAATCACGCATACCACGGCGCCCTCTATGTGAATATATAATATATTTGTTTTAAACAAGGAAGCAATATAGAGAGACAAAATTAAGGACTCTAACTGTAGAGTATATAATATATATTCTATATGTATAGTAGAATGGTAAATTATATATAAATACCTATATATAATTTACCATTTTTATAATTTACCATTATATATAGGTATATTATATATTTTATATTGGTAAATATATATAGGTATATATACTCTACAGTTAGAGTCCTGTTTTTTCACCTATGGTGGGGGGGGGTCTTCAAGAAGTTCCTGACATTGCACAGTCTCGGGACCATCGCTTAATGTCGGACGACGTAAGAGGGTCTCGAGCCTGTACGATACTAGTTGGTGAATAAACCTGGCTAGGCAGAAATTTAGGACTCAAACTGTAGAATTGGACACTCTACGAGGATATGACCTCGCAATTAAAGCCCGGGTATGAGTCATAATAACTAATTTGAAGGTGTGAAGCAAAATTCTTTGTTTTGCAACGAAAATAGAAAAAATTATTTGAACTGGACTAACTTTGGAGTGAAGGCTTTTTGGGGTATATCTCAATATATAGCTTTATAAAATTTACTATATATTCAGAGATCTTAAATAGTATGTTTATGTATTATTATTATTTAACTAGAGAAATTTCGTTTTTGTTGAACTGAACAGAAAACAAAAATGAAACATTTGATAAATGGGGAAGTGAGGGGAAGAATAAATTCAGAATTAATAATTCCCGAGTTTGGTAGAGAATGCAACAGGTTGTCATCGCCCCTCGGGGTTCTTAATTCTTGGTCTCAACGGAATTTTGGCTCATATTACAGATTTACCAGCTGTTTAAGTGGTGTATGAACAGTTAGTAATCAGATCAACGATTACTTGAATAATTGAATTATTAAACTCTCAATTCAATACATAACAATGGAGCATATATATTCATAACAAAGTGTAAAGTTGACTTCTTGTAAAGTTTCCTATGTTCAACAGAATCGTCGGCATCGTTTGCAGACGATTGAATAATGGGAACGGTTGAATTCCTGGAATAGGCCCCTGGCTGGAGTCTGGCTGCAAGAAAACAGCAAACTGGAGTCGCCTCCTCTCCAGGCACACTCAACTGCGAGACTCACCTACACTGTTCTGATAGTATCGGAAACATCAACATTGTCCAGGTCGATTGAAAAAGATCTCCTGGTATCTGAAAGGAAGTTCTTTCTTAGAATCGACGGACCCATATGTGAGAGACAGCTACGGACAAGAAGAACAAACCAGGTGTGCCTTTCATTAAGCCAACCGTTGTATTGGTCATATAATATATAAAACTATAACTCATAAAGGAATTATTAATTTAAATTCCTTTCACCACATTTTGAAGCCAATCGATACAATAAAAAAAGTTAAACTTCAACTAAAAGTGTTCAAAGTGTGTTAAAAATACAACAACCACAACGACCAACTCAACGAACTCACTCCACCCCGCGTGGTGCCCAACTGCTAACTGACTCATGTGGTTCATCAACAACAAATCGATTGTCTCGGCGTGTTCCCGAAATCACCCACACTCAACTCGCGACTTAACATCCCGCCCCCCATGAAGGCTCGGCTTCATTATTGCGTTGGGAGCTGGCATAGTCGCGAAAGCGGTCTGCGCACGACCCCGGTGGTCGTTGCGACTCTCGCGACCCCGTCTTGCCCCGGGTAGAGCTGGGTGATCCGTCCCAGCTTCCAGGATTGCGGCGGAGCGTTGTCGTCCCCGTGGGTCTCCTTCAAGAACACTTCTGACGCGAGCGGGTACCGTTGTAGTTCCCGATTAGCTAGCTCATGTAGCGTGCGAATCGCGAGAAAAGGCGCGGAAGTCGTCCATGAACGGAGCGGAGGCGACATGCATCAGTGTAGCGAATGGTGTGCGAGTGGTGATCTTAGTGCCGCGTGGATTGGAAGGCGGCTGTCCGAGCCGACTTTTGCGTCCAGGCATACGATGAGTAGGCCAATTGGTGCGTTGAGGTCGTGGGTTGCAGGCTTCATCCAAAGAGGCTGGAGGCGCGAGCGCTGAAGTGTCGGTTCAGCTTGCGCAGAAGAGGCGTCGCAGGTTGGTTCGTTCGCGGTAGCGGGAGGTGCAGTCTTCTCAGCAGCAGAAGATCTACGGCGTCGGCGCTGGTGCCGCGGGGTCTTGTTTTTTCTAAGTCGACTAATTTGACTTTCTTCGCGACATTTTTCAAATGAAAATAATAAAATGGACTGTATGTACTTGCGTTAATCCGGCCCGGTAAAAACCATGTTGGTTATGGGTACAGGTTAATGAGAACTTAGAGTAGAGCAACAGATATATTTATTTGGACAACACCCTTATTACAAAGCCGCGTGGTAACGAACACAAAGTCAGTTGTTCAATAATAAGTCCCATACCGCGTGGGAACTACACAAGTCACTCACTTACTGTGCTTGGTAACAGACGACTCACTTTATACCCGCGTGGTAATAAACAACTCACTTCCGCATGGTAACTAACGACTCACCTTATACCCGCGTGGTAATAAGGACGAATCCATTCCGCACACCGCGTGCTGGCTCGACCCAGACTCTCAGTCCACCCCGCGTGGCGACCAACTCAACGAACTCAGTCCACCCCGCGTGGTGCCCAACTGCTTACTGCCTCATGTAGTTCATCAACAACAAATCGATTGTCTCGGCGTGTTCCCGAACTCACCCACACTCAACTCGCGACTTAACAAATATACTGTATTTATATTAGTACTATTATTTTTGTCTTCATTTATTTTCAAGTATTTATTTATTAATTTCATTTTATTTTTTTAATTGTATTGTTATTACTAATCATACGTGCGTCAGACTCAAATATCAAGTAGTTATATCTGTTTCAGTATCTAATTTATAATCTAATTTATAAGCCATTTTTATGCATACATTCTTGTTTAATATTATTATAAGTGAGGAGATTAAAGTTGGATCAGGAGGACGACGAAATGGCCAGGAAGATGATTTTGGAGCGGATGCACGATACGCAGCGTTGGGGAAACCCAGGGTGCGATGAACTGATGTAAACAGCGCCATAAGAAGTCACATGTTCGACCGATCTAACTAAGGGATGCAACCTAAGAAGGCCAGGATCCACTGATGGATTGTAGCCCCACTGAAGTAAATATTTAAAAAAAAAACTCTTACCACATTCTTTCATCAAAGATGGCGACAGATGACGTCACACGTGATCTACCTCCACAAGATATGACAGCTATGTTGTAATTAATTATAGGTGTCTATGATCTAATATGTAGTTGAGGTGAGTTACTGTATATCCGAGGTTGTAGGGAGGTAGTGAGCTGTGAACTATCAATAACCGAATTCCAACAAGTTACAAAGTTCATAGAAGCCGTTACAGTTTGAAAGGACTTCCACATTAATCGGGTTGCTTTTAATTTATTTCTCCAGTAATTATAAAAGGAAGGTAGTCGGTCAAAAATTCTACTTTGAATCATCACTGGATTTCCCTGTTTTTAACCATCTTTTTATTTATAATAACTTATATATTATTATTATTAGAAGAAGAAGAGTTTATTACAACAGTCGCACTTACAGAGGTACAATTATACAATAAGGTTCCTTAACCATTACCCTTATACGCTAAATACAAATCAAAAATAATCAGTTAAGTTGAAAACAACGCTACTGCTTAAGAGTAAATTAAAAAAACTCTTAAAGAAAAAAAAAATCCAAAGTAACTAAAATTAATAGGAAATAAATTAATAAACATTGAAAAACAGAGATTATAATTTAAAATCGTAAGAGGATATTTTTGTGTTTCCGTTCCCAGTTTTCCCTATTTTCTTTACCAAATCGTTTTGATTTGTCACACTTAAGTAAAAAATTTTTACTGAAATTTATTATGTAGTCCAGTAGGAGCTCAACATTTAGGTGTTTATGGATTTGGAGGATGGAGGTGTCCCGATATTATTATATTTTTAGTTTTAACCTGCTTTAATGAAATTTAAAACTTTTATCGCCCTCCAAAATTCTGCTCTGGATCCACGCCTGCTTTTATCGCCTGCTGTCGTTGGACTCAAAGGAATATTAGGCTGCTCTATTACTCTAACTCGTCTTGTCACGATGCTGAAAATCTACCAAGTAATATATTTCCCGATTGATAAGAATTGCACTTACACTCGATTCTCCATGACTGAATATTGGGTCCACTGCTCTCTTTGACTGTATATTCTCGATTGTTGATTTTGATTACAATTCAGGAACCCTATTATCACCAGAATATAATTGGAGTCTTGTGTTTGCCAATTAAAATAGTTTGAAGTGGCCCACCTCTTATGGTGACCTCTATTGGTGTCTGCTCGACACCTTCTCAGGTGTATTATGAACAATATGGCGTCAGTTTAATTGAAAAATTAAAAATATAACAAAAACATTTTGAAAAAAGTGAATCACCGGCAATCTACTTCCCCGGAACGAATTAATCGATTAACTTATCGATTATTATATAGTGTCGATACATTCATTTTATCGGTAATTATTAGAGTTTATATGCCTAATCTTCCCTTCCCATCTGTTGATACGGTATTGTTTTATTTATTCATTTATAAGTCATTAATATATATTTATTTTATTTTCTTCATATATTGTTATAGTTACATTGTTTTCTTTCTTTTCTATATCTCGCACATTGGGACCTGATGATGGGACGTAAGAACGCCCCGAAACATCGTTCGGACAAAGACACTTCCCAAGAGTTTCTTTTGACAAATAGTTATCTTAATGTCTATTAAATTGAAAAATGTGTCTACTTATTATGAACTTATTTTGTATTAATTTTTTTTTATATACTCATATATTTTTAATTATTTATTTGTTCAGTTTTTATTAATTTCATTTTGCTTTTTTTATTAGTTTTGTTAGTACTACTTATCATAGATGTGTTAGACTCAAGTAGTTATAAATCTAATTTATAAGCTATCTTAATGTATAAATTCATTTGGCGTATCCTATTACTATGTATTGGTTTAACGGAAATAAATTTATTATTATTAATTCGTGCTCTACATTGCGTGTAATCCTCGACCACGTTTTTTGAACTGTTGTATCCTAACTACGAAAAACAATCTATAAGATTCCATGTTTTCCTTACGATGCAAGAAATACTGTATTCCGGCTGATGGGCTCTCTCTCTCTACTGTAGCCCTCCTGCGCCCCCGTCCCATTCTTCCTGCCCCATTTCAATTTTCCCCCTGAGAGGCCAGGATTTCATTTTTGTATCTGTGTACCCATTGTTGTACAGTACAATACTCACTGGAGTAGCTCTGGGTCAAGTTCATTTTCTTAGTGACTTGAGATATCTACTCTACAATAATGTGGAATATCTTCTGGGATTATGGATGGGACTAAGCATAAATATAGTGCTAACTCATTAACAAATGGTCGGATTGTCATGAAATTTCACATATAGTATTCTTAAGAGCCAATTGAGATATAGACTATCTGGCGTCACGAAATTCTTAAGGAGAAGGGGGGCTAAGCATAAAAATTGTGCTAACACATTAACGGATAATCGGATTGTAATGAAATTTAACACTTAGTATTCTTAAAGCAAAATTCAAAAAAAGGGGCGTGTGACGTCTCAAAATTCTCAACGGGAGGGGGGACTGTGAGTGGAGGTTGAGCATAAAAGTAGTTCCTCATTAACGATTATCGGATTGTCTGAAAATTCTACATTTTTTTTTTTTTTTTTTTTTTTTTTTTTTTTTTTTTTTTTTTTTTTATGTAGTAGTTTTAAAAACAAAATTAAAAAAATAGGCTATGTGACCTATCTTCATTTGCATGTAGACCTCAAGAGCCGCACTTAGTTACAAATGCTACCTTTGTAGAATCATAATACAAGGCCCAGTAATTTCCTCTGATTTAGGGTGCAAAGAGGCGAAACACACCCATCCGAAAACCTGCTTGTTTTTTTTTTTTTTGTCATTTTTGAAATCAGGAGATTGGACAACATGAAATTCCGTTGAAAACACCGCATCGAATTTTTGATTGATTACATAACTTCCCCTAAACTTCTTATATCCTGGGGAGTAATATTGGAGGGCGCCGGTAGCTCAGTGGTATGCGTGCTTGCCTTCTAAGCTCGAGAATGTGGGTTCGAAACTCGACCGAGGCCCTTTAGTATATTTTATCTGGGAGGTAAAATTAACTAAAGCACGCCGTCCTTCAGATGGGACGTTAAGCGATGGTCCCGAGCCTGTACGATGTCAGGTACTCGTTAAAGACCCCTACCCTAGAAAATCTAAAATATCTAATCTAAAATAAAAATTTAAGACTCCCATAGTAGAGTCGGGCTCATGTCCACCAGAGTGACGAAAGAGTGCTCTGGTAGTAGGCATGAGTCATAAAACTAACCTAACCTATAACAGTTAGTTCTTTGTTTTTTTTTTGGCCTTATGGTCGATGCATATTAGTCAAAAATAAGTTTTTCAAAAATACAATTTACCTATACTAAAGGTATCAGGATGTAAAAAATGAACGAAATAGATAAAAATGGCGTGACAAGATGCCTTAGACTTTTTGAGAGCGCACAAAACTACTTGGGCAGACGGTATTCAATCGATATTTAATGTATTCTGTTAAAGCATGGCCAATGAATTGCTGGTAAGTGATTCCTGAGAAAAACTTTCTTTTATTTTTTATTGACTCCATAAACTTCATTTATTCACATTCTTGAATTTATAACTCTTAGTTCTTATAAGGAAAAAAACTTACCTTTTCAATTCACTAGATCAGGATTGATGCCCGGGAACTCAACTGAAAGTATATTTCTCAAGTGGATAATATTTTATTTCGATGGCGGGGTGAGTACTCGTTTCTACAGTATATGGAGATAGTTATTGTGCCCGGGTTTTAACTACAACGTCATATCGCCTACTACCAGGGAAGGATATGTACAAAATAATAAATAGTATGTATACAATAAGAAGAAGAAGAAGAAGAAGAGGAAGAAGAGTTTATTATAACAGTCGCATTTACAGAGGTACAATTATACAATAAGGTTCCTTAACCATTACCCTTATACACTAAAAACAATTCAAAAATAATCAGTTAAATTAAAAACATTGCTACTGCTTAAGAGTAAATTTTAAAAAACTAAAAAGATAACAAAAAAAAAAAAAATACAATGTAACTGAAATGAATAGAAAATAAATTAATATACATTCAAACACAGAGATTAGGTTAGGTTAGATTGGATTTTATAACTCATGCCCGGGCTTTAACTACGAGGTCAAATCGCCTACTATCAGAGCGCTCTTCTATCACTCTAGTGGACATGAGCCCGACTCTACTAAGGGAATCCTAAATTTTGCCTACCTTAAATTTTAATTCACCTAGGGAGTACCTGACATCGTAGAGGCTCGGGACCATCACTTAACGTCGCATCCGAAGGACGGTATACTCAAGGTTTTTTTCACCTCCCAGATAAACTAAACTAAGGGCCTCGGCCGGAATTCGAACCCACGGCCTTGAGCTCAAGGCAAGCACGAATACCACTGAGCTACCGACGCCCTCACGAATAAAAAAAAAATAAAAATAAAGAAAATAGATATATGGCCCTTCCAACCTCCCCCCAGCATCAAATGCATTAGAGATGGGGGAAGGGGAGAGTGATATGTAAAAAAGTGGTTGGTATAAAAAAGTCCTGACATGACCACATAACATATTTTTCAAACCAAAACTAATGCTAAAAACCTTTCAATTTACTGAGAAATGTTTAATAATATTGGGAAAAACAAATTTTTTGTACGAATATTCTATATTTTTCATATCATATTTCCTCTTTGTTAGATTTTATTTCTCTCAATGCTCAAAGCTCGTATCACCCTTTGACTTGAATAGAACCCTTTCGTCTGGATCAGTGTTCATAGTGACCACAAGGCCCTTTTAACAAGAAAAAAGAAAGGTATACATTCTCTTTTTTAAGCGAGATATTTTTTGCTTTGTAATACGGAATAATGTTCTCAATTTTCCTCTTTTTTTCTTGTGACTTCTTTAATAGACTTTTCAAACTGGAATTACAAGGGGGGGGGGGGAGTGATCTGTAAAAACTTGGTTGGTATATAAAAATCTCTGTTATGGCCACATCATATAGGTACTTATTTTGCCATAACAATTTTTCAATGGAACCATTGAAACCATTTTCGCATAAATCAAGCAAAGAACTAAGCAAAATGGGTTTCGTGATGTCATTTTAAATGCTTTCGAAAAATATTGCACATAGAATGTGTCTTTTAGTATTAGTAAATTTTGATTATGTCATAAATTATAAGCGATTTCTTGTAAGACGTACTAAGGGCGTAGTCATAATTTGGGGAAGTAGTCATGATTTTTCCAAATGCCAAAATCTAATTAGATGTAGATGTTAGCACATGTGTCATTATGGATTTAAAGTTTAAGTTCACAATACACGCCTCATTTACACTACAACACTATCTCACACAAATTGAAAACTGGTGCAACACATGGAAAATAGAAACTTAATACAGAAAAATCACAGCACATTACATTTACATTTCGACTAGAAACATGCCCCCCCGTTTTCCTGTACGACAAGCGCCTCTCTAAAACTAATACTGTACGATACCTAGGACTGACATTACATCGAAGACTCACATGGAACCCTCACACACGCTGAACTGTCGACTCAAAATACTCTACGGACTTCTAAATAGACGATCAAAATTAGACATGACACAAAAACGGAACTGTTACACTTACTTAGACTATTATGGACATACGGATCAGAGATATACGGTTCATCAAAAACATCCAACATCAAACTAATTCAGGCGTTTCAGTCAAAAACCCTCAAGACTGATAACACAGTGCCCCCCATACATAAACAACAGAATACTTCATAACGATCTTATGATACACACAGTACCCGACACATTACAAATTACTCACATACGTTTTTTTAGAAAACTTTACACACATACAAACCCAGAAATATGTACTTTATCTTCACAACCCTTACCACAAAACCCCCCACGAAAGTTGAAGAGAAGATGGAACCGCGACTTACTGCCACCTTAAATCCTATTCGTTCTTAATATTTTTTATATTTTTTGACATTATTTGCCTTTATTTTTATCATCTCTCTTACCCATCCATTAAAATTGTCTTTCAATTCCTTCTTATTTATTAATTTATTTTATTATTATTATTTTTTTTTTTCTGTTCTTTTCCAAATAATTAAGATAAATTTTCGTTCCGAGGAGCTACCACTGGGTGGCCTTCCTCTCACATGCAATTCACGCCAACATATCAATACCTACCATCATAGATGCTGGTTGTTGCACCCTAGCAACAGTTGCATCTTTATAAATAAAAGACAGCGTGGGGGTTTCGGGTGACACCTAGAGTGATGTACTGTTATTTGCGTAAAAGGTATTTTGTAACAATATGTTCCTTGCTACTGAAAATATTAGCTTCTAAAAGTACAAGGTATTTTTTACCATATACCACTTGGAGCCACATAGCGACAGAAAGGAGCTCTAACGGATTTATATAAAAATAATTATTATAATTAAATAATGTCACTAACTTGTAAGTTGAAATTGAAATCTGTTAAAAAAATTATTTAAAAAAATACAAGACGTCACTTTAACAAACTCTGGGATACCTTTAATGAATATTTTAATTTAAAAAAAAAAAGTACTTCTGCCAGCAAAATCCAAAAATTTACCACTAGGTAAAAAATAGTCTATCTGCTAGCCAACCACCAATCATCAAATCACAGCGGGTAAAGAATAAAATTAAGAATATAGAATACATCTTCTGTAATATAAATTAACTTCATGAAAATAAACAAAACTAAAATAATAAAATAAATAATTGTCAGTCATCGGAATAACTCGAAGCTAATAAAACCAAAAACTAAATAAATATTACTAACAACTGTGTCGAGGGCGCCGGTAGCTCAGTATGTGTGCTTGCTCAAGATCGCAGATTCGAAACCCGACCGAGGCCCATAGTTTATTTTATCTGGGAGGTAATATAAACTTAACGCCGTCCTTTGGTGGTCCTGAGTCTGTACGATGTCAGATATGCGTTAAAGATCTCTGAGTATGTACGATGTCAGATATGCGTTAAAGATCTCTACCCTACGTGAATAAAACTTTAGGGTAGGCAAAATTTTGGACTCCGAAAGTAGGTCTCATGTTCACCAGAGTAATGATAGAGCGCTCTTGTAGTAGGCGATATGTTCTTGCAGTTAAAGCCCGGGCATGAGTCATAATAAATAAATAACTAACTATTGCAACATAAGGGTGTTGAAAAATTTTGTAACGGATTTATACATACAGCTCCCAGCTCCTTGTGTGAAATTCCTGTACCATAATATTAGGTATAAAATATTAGGTATTTTGTAACAGATATTTTTTTGGACCAGGAACAATTTGTTCCCGTTCTTGATAAGGAGCAGTTGGGGCCTATCTCGTCAGAGGCCTAACTCGTCAGGGGCCTAACTCGGTTTGGGGACAGTGGCGTGATTTGGCTGGAGGAGGAATTTCCATGTGGCAATGTCATCCCGTGATGAGAGTTGGTATCAGTTCTATTTTATTTTTTTATTTTCTTGATTTTTTATTTTATTTTTTTGAATTGCATTAGTAGTCCAAGTCGTTAAAAAGAATTATGTAAAATTCTTTAATTAAAATTCTTGCAAAAATGGTCCCATGTTGCCCCTCACTGGTTGTGGGAAACAGTTGGACTAATTCGATGATCCACAGGTGCACCTTAATCTTCCCAGCCGTACAAAAATAAATAAAAAGGGACTTTATGTGTTTTTAGGGATAATCCAGAAACAGGATGAGTACACATATGTTCATTCAACAGTGACCATCGAAATACTCTTGATATAATAAAATCAAAAAATGAATATTGAACAAAGCGGATTCAGAAAAAGACAAGAAGTCACAACAAAAAAAAACAGTCGTCGGTAAATCGCCGGCAGTTGACTTACATAGGGGCTCCTAAATCCTCATATTAAATATTGTGTCGATAAATTCATTACATCGGCAGTTATTAGGGTTTTTGAATTGAGCATTATTTATTCGACTTTTGAGCACTTCGCCCCCCGTTTTCCCTCTCTTCAGTGATTCTGAAGTATATTCTTAGACGGGCAAATCTAAAATATAAACTTTGGTTGATATAACTTGAACGATTCTCCCTTTATATCCTTATGAGGTTTTGGTCACACATTTTTTTTTTTTTTTTATTTTTTTATTTGCAATCTGTATACTGTAGCATTATCCTGATTACACCAATTATTTGCGACATAATCGGGTTTAGAACAAAGAAATGAGGTTGCGAGAAGCTGCCACCAAAGACAGTAGTAGCACTGTCCAGAGGCTCTACTTGGGTCAGAACAGATATAGTTCAACATTTAGCGGATGCTCTTAATGGGAGACATCCTGGGCAGGTGCAACTTGTTTAAACTATATCGGGGACAAAGGAAAGTACGAACAAAGAAGACTCTAGGCTCCTCCCCATATGACGTAGGTGGGCAGTTTGGGACAATGAACAGGCATCACGACCGGTTTTCTCCCCACCACAATCTCATCAGAGCTACCCAAAAGGCTGTGTCCACATCGCTAGTCTTGCGACTGATACCGGGTGGACTCCACGTCGCTCCGAGTGCCGATTTACCTAGAAATCTTTCTAAGTGCAAAATGTAGTCATACAGTTTAATTATTATCAGTCTGGTGACAGATCTCGGGCGGACTCCACATCGCTCTAGTCCAGCAATGGATCCCTGTCGGAATCCACGTTATTCTGCGTTCCGATTTTGAGATGAGATGCCAGCCATTTATTTCCACATTGAAGAGATACTCCGTTCAAAACATCACCCACCTTTAGACGCACCAGGACATCATTTCATCGCATCAGGACAGGAATGAGGAATTCAACTAAGAGGTTTTATTTTTCAAATATTCATGGATTGCCAGTGGAGCCATATAAAGGACTAATAATGCCCTACAGACAAATTTTCAATTGTCACCTTTTGCCCATCAGGCTTCACTATTAGATTAATTATTTCTTTTCATTATTATCCTAGTATTCATTTAATGATCAATTTTTGTGTCATAATAAATATGTGTTCATTTTAATTTTTTTTTGTTTCAATCACCCAGACGATATGCATGCTACTCCAGGGTGGTCAAATATAATTAACAAAGAGTTAGTTATAAGTGATCCCCAACAACTATCTTGAAGCTATTCTGATACTGAGGAAGTGGAGGTTATTCAGACAACATTTCATTTAAAGTCGCGAGATTTTTAATATTTAATCTATTAGCTTTTGCTCGAAATTAATATATCAAATTTTTTTATAATCCACTTCACCGGTAGCAGGTAGGTTTCAATACAATATATACATAATGAGCAAATATGTGGACAAAAGGAAAAATAACGTCACTCGATGGGAGAAGCCAGCCAGCGCTGACACTCCCTCGAAAGTTAATTTTCATTATTCACTATTCTCAAAGAAGATCGCGAGGCCACCTCCTGTTCAAGCGGCGGGGAGGATTATCAGGATGGGAATGATAGGATAGGGCTTGAGCGAGAGGATTTGAATGATAAGAAAGGTTTCTGTGAAATGTTTGGAATCGGGATTGGATTAGTTCGTTGACAAAGGGAATATTGAGATCTCTGTGTAGGACATAAATATTGGTGACATAGAAAGGTGCTTTGACAATTCGTCGGAGGAGTTTGGACTGGAATGCTTGGATACGATTGATGTTGGATTGTTTAGCTGTACCCCAAAGTTCGAGTCCGTAAGTCCAAATTGGACGTATAATGGTCTTGTAAATCGTAAGTTTGCTGTTAGTTGTTAGTTTTGTTTTGGTCAGTAGTTGTTTGGTCCAAGTAGTCGACGTAACAGTCCGTATCTTCGATTCAGTTCTTGTCGTTAAGTCGTGTATGTGGGTTCCACGTTAGTCTACTGTCTAGGTAAAACCCGAGGTAGCGGACTTGGTTGGAAGAGGGTCACACATATAAAAAAGCGTGATACATTGATTCTATCGGCAGTTATTAGTCTTGATGCCTCACCTATTTCCCTCCTCCTTTCAGTCGATTTGTTTGAAAAACTATAGGAGTGGTCGTTGGAGGTTTCTGGATACACATATAAAATTTCATGCCGATTTATTCATTTTATCGGGAAGTTATCGTGTTCACAGATACTCATCAAGAAAGACAGGCAATTTTTTGAATCGGGAGGTCGGAGTGTCCCACCGCTTCGTCTCTAGCACGTCCTACTCATGCCTACGCCTCCACAATAGTGATTGACTATCAGACTTTGAGAATAATGTTTGAATAGAGAAGGATGATTGAACGCGAAAAAGAAAGTTGAAGTAATTTATTATTTCTTTTTATTCTGGGTCAATTAAAAAGCCCTTTAAGTTCATTTGAAGTCCCTAAAAAGTTCAATTTTCCTTTATTATCCAAGAAAGAAAACAGAAAAAAAAAATCAGGCAGTAAAAAATATATTTATGAGAAAAGTTTGGAGGAAATAAGTTTTCCACCAGGTAAGAATGACGAGGAAGAGGGTGGGGGGAGCCAATTGTGAGCCGAACTGATACGAAATAGGGAGCTTCTTGAGCTTATTGTCAGCTTCTGAAGGCTATCTCCTTCTTCCTTCTTTTCCACATTTCCATTTTCTTCGATTCTGTATCTGTGTACTTCAGGGTAGGATATTCTTGGATATCTCAAAGAAAGTAATAATTCAACTAATGTCCTCTGGCTACAGCAAGTCAACGTGCTACAGTGGAAGGTGAAGGAGTTAGGTGAGAAGTTCCCTGCACTCAAAATGAATACTACTATTGTGGAGTACCCTACTCCTGAAGTATCCATTTTAGGACGACAGCCACTGCGTCAGCCATGACTCATGCCCGGGCTTTAACTACGAGGTAATATCGCCTACTATCAGAGCGCTCTTTCGTCACTCTGGTGGACATGAGCCCGACTTTACTCTGGGAGTCCTAAATTTTGCTTACCCTAAATTTTTATTCACCTAGGGCCCTTTAACGACCCTGACATCGTATAGGCTCGGGACCATCGCTTAACGTCCTATCCGAAGGACGGCGTGCTTAAGTTTATTTTACCTCCCAGATAAAATAAACGAAGGGCCTCGGCCGAGTTTCCTCTCGGAAGGCAAGCACGCATACCACTGAGCGCCCCTAAAAACGACTTATTCCTTCTACTAATCATAAGAATTGTGTTGAGATTCACCCTAAACGCTAACTTTTAATGACGAGAAGGGGGAGGAGAAATGAATTTAACCTAAGATCCAAATAATTGAGCTGAGTTTACGAAGCTCTTTCTTATGCGACTCATGTATTTCGTTGTACTCGTACTCCTCCTAAACCTCTTTACTGATCACTTTGAAATTTGCCACGATGGTAGGGGACACGGAGACGATGGTTTACTACTAAAAAAATCTGAAATCGAACATACCACGGAGGAATAATCACCGAAAAACGAAATCCCCATTGAAATCAATTGAGAGACAACATTCTCGCGCAAAATATAATTTTTCGATTTGAAATGTAAAAATCCGGGCGAATCCCTTTTCGGTTTACCATTGGACACCACTTTTTTTGAGTCGTATTTTTCAGTGTTCTAACGTACAAACTTCGACTTTTTTTCGATAAAAATATTCTTCAACATACAAAGAACACATAGTAAAAATAATTTTGTGCAAAAACAGCTGTTGTTGTCTACAAAAAGGCTAGAAAAAATCCATTGAATTCAATTGAAATCTATTTAAAGTATTAATATATTCATAAAGAACATACAAGGTGAGAAGTTACTGATAATTATTAAACATTAACTGAGTTTTTTATACAGATATGCTTGACTCAGCTCAGTTTTTGCAAACAGCAGAATGTATTACACATCTAGTTTTAGTTAATGTGAAGGTGGCAGATGTAGTTAAAAAATCACAGGTTGTAAAATAACAATATCTCACAGATTTTATTATTTTATGCTAACCGGCTATCGAGGTTGCCCTCATCATAATCAATATACAAAAACCCCTTCATTTAGTAAAACAATTACAAAATGCTAATGGCCAAAAAAAAAAAAAAAAAAAAAACTAACATACCTGATATAACAATCAAAAAACATAATTTAAAAAGCAAATGAAGAAAAAAATGAAACTGCTAAAATAAAATAAAATAAAATGACTAAAAAAGCAATTTAAAATATCATGGATGGGACTTATACATTTTCATCCATGAAATTTTAAATTGTTAATATTTTAGTCGTATCAACAATGAAATTATACATCTACTGATAAAAATACATGATTCAGTAATAAAATAAGTCATGGGTGAATCATCGAAAATGTACTTCCCCAGAACCTATGAATTATTCAATTAATTGTTTGCTTCCCCCAAACACCAGTCGACCGTTTACCCTAATATTCAACAGTTCACTTACAGGCAATCCTAAATCCTCATATTAAATTTTGTGGCGATAAATTCATTACAACGGCAGTTATTAGAGTTTTTGAGTTAAGCCTCTCCACTAATCCTCGCATCCCCTTTGGCCGATTTGGCTGATAAACAATATTCTGAATTCACATATAAAATTTCCTGTCGATACATTAATTTAATCAGGAGTTATCGTGTTCATTAGGCTCCCCATCGAACTTTTGACAGATTCCATAACTTCATCTATACTTCAGGGAAAGTAAAAATAATAATAGACACAGTTGCAGCCCGAGCAGCACTGATTTTTTTTTAATCGAATAAGAGTTAGACGCTTTTTTTTGGAAATTCAACAGTTCACTTACAGGCAATCCTAAATCCTCATATTAAATTTTGTGGCGATAAATTCATTACAACGGCAGTTATTAGAGTTTTTGAGTTAAGCCTCTCCACTAATCCTCGCATCCCCTTTGGCCGATTTGGCTGATAAACAATATTCTGAATTCACATATAAAATTTCCTGTCGATACATTAATTTAATCAGGAGTTATCGTGTTCATTAGGCTCCCCATCGAACTTTTGACAGATTCCATAACTTCATCTATACTTCAGGGAAAGTAAAAATAATAATAGACACAGTTGCAGCCCGAGCAGCACTGATTTTTTTTTAATCGAATAAGAGTTAGACGCTTTTTTTTGGAAATTGACCGGGGAGACAGATGCCAAACCCTCGTTAATAGAGTCAAGTTTGCGGTTATGGACCTAGGGAACACTAAAAAAATGAGTTGTTCTGAGGTACTGTGAGCCTTGGATGTCGAACTAATTACTACACTCAAGGAGCATGAAAGACGAGGAAGCATACGGACGAAATTCTATGGACTGAGGAACGTGTTCCGGATGATTCCAGAGCCAACCTTTCTACCCCCTTCCTGCACTTTGTACTCAACACACCTCTCTTCATTCAGACTTACATTTTATTTCCCTGATGTGGAGTTTTCAGTGGAATTTCGTTATGTTTTCCGAGCTCTATATTTCAAATATGTAAACAAAAAGTCTGTGTCGAGAACACGATAACTCCCGACAGAATAAATGTATCAACATGTAATTTTATATGTGAATATAATATTGTAACAGAGGACTCAATGCGAGAGGTACCGGTATCGTACCCGGCGCTTCCACCAAATTGTCACGTCTGGCCCCCTCTGCCCTTAGTGAGCTTCACTTTGCTGGGTCATTGTACAGGACATCGGGGAAGAAATCGCAAGTCCACTCAGGTCGACACCCAACACATGCCCGGCCCACTGCCCCTCCTTCCACTGTCGCCCTTCTTCTGGCCCTCAGCAGTCCACCTCTAGAGACTCTCATGGCAGCCTCTGTCCTCTCTCGTCCAGACTGTATCTACTCCCATCTCCCCACTCCCTCCCTGGGGGGTGAGTAGTGGTGGGGAGGTAGGCAGGAGCTGACGATGGCCGATGGAAATCAAGTCCAATTACAACACCCATTGTTTCAGTCAAATCGACAGAAGGGAAGAGGGAATTAGGGGAGGAGGTTTAACATAAAAATTCTAATAATTGCCGATATAATGAATGTATCAACACGAAATTGTATAAGTTGGACCAAAACCCCGTAAGAATAACACTTGTCGATTTTCAGCTAAATCGATCAAAAGGGAGGGGGATTATCAGAACAACTCATTTTTTTTAGTGTTCCCTGGGTCCATAACCGCAAACTTAACTCTATTAACGAGGGTATGGCGTCTGTCTCCCCGGTCAATACTTAGATTATGGATACAATTTTCAAAATATGAATGAATCTTATTCATTTAGAAAAAAGAAAGGTTAGTGCTGCTCGGGCTACGACAGTGTCTGTTATTCTTTTTACTTTCCCTTATGTACGAAGTATAGAGGAAGTTATGAAATTGGTCAACAATTCGTTGCGGAGCCTATGAACACGATAACTCCTCATTAAATTAATTTATCGACACGAAATTTTATATGTGAATTAAGAATATTGTTTATCAGCCAAATCGGCCAAAGAGGATGCGAGGATTAGTGGAGAGGCTTAACTAATAGTAAAAAATTAATTATATTTATTTTTCTATAAAAAGCAATTTTATTTTAAAACAAATGAGTAAAAAACAAAACACGGCCATCAGTTGTTTTTTTAGTGTGTCGAGGTCTGGGTTGAATGGAGAAGGTCTGAGTTAAGATGGAAAGTTGTGTTTAGGCTTAAGGTGTGATGAATTAAATAGGAGTGAATTGAGGTGAAATTGATCAAAAAAAAGGTACTGTTGTTTGTTTATATGTACAGGATATACGTCCAGAAATAGATAACTTAAATTTAAAAAATGGCCAAAATATAAAACAAAAAAAGATTGAATTAGATTTAAGAATTTATTTTTTAAGATTTTTCTTTTGAATTTTGTTTGTTTCAATGTTTAGTTTTTTAATTTTATTAATGTAAATTTAAGAAAATAAACCCAATATTTGTTCTCGTAAATATGCTACTCATTTTCCCTGTTGGCCCAGTAAGATAATTTGAAAACCTTTTGATTAGATTTAATATTATTGAAAAAAAATTAAAAATGGCATCTCTTTAGAAATTCAAATGAAAAGTTTGTTAATCGAAATTTTCTAAAAAATTACGTGCACTTTCTTCAAAATTGCACGTCTTGAACTTTTGATATTTTTTAGGGCCCTTTTCGAAAATTACTGTAGAAATCAAAATTAAATAGAAGACCAGTTATAAAATTTCTACTGGAAATGTGGTAATCAATTGTTCATATTATTATTATTTCATCATTATTAATTATTATTTATATTTTTATTTATTTATCATTAATTAATGATTAACACTTAAATTTTTATCACAGTGTATGTGTAAAGGTGAATACAGACTACTCTGACGTGACGTGGGAACACGTGGACCCACGTCATAATGCGTGTGATATAAAAATGTAACATAGGGTTTTGTATGCTTATGTTCATATTGTTCGGACGTGACGTGGGAACACGTTGGACGATGCAGCCTGACGCAACACGTGTTATGACGCGTGGGAAGAATATCAAAAGTTCTAGATTTTTTGTCAGATGTGGGAAGGCATCAGAAGAGAAACATACCACTTCCAGTGATGGAAGACATGTTAATTGAGTTGGTTAGGTCAAATCCGGTGCTGTACGACCAAACAAACCGGGAATATCGAAACCAGCATACAAGGAAAGAGGCTTGGGACGAAATAGGAGAAAAACTCGGCATTCCAGGTTAGTGAAAACAGTTATTTTCAGAGTTTGAAATTGATGTAACAAATGAAAATCGATAAAAATTTCAAAATGTTTAAAGCCACTGCAATAATTTATTTTCCTCCCAGATATCCACTTTTAAAATAAAGTGGTACAACTTACCTCAAGCAAACTGCAAGTCGTACCTCAGCCGAAATGCTTTCCCTGAGTTGAGTGGAGCATTTCTCTATTTTAGGACCAACCAAGCTCAGGAGATGGTAGAATTCAGTTTTTGTCATTCTGTAATACCACTTAAACCGCTCTTCATCTTCTATTAGTTGAGGCATTAAATTTTGGAACTCCCCGAATTCGTCTCGCTCCATATTGATGGGATGTACCCATTCTCTAGACGAGCAAATAGATGCAACACACAGGGCAGCCATTTCTTCTTCTTCTTCTTCCAGCATGTCAAAAACACGGAGTACACTCATGGTTGGAGGTTCAAAACAAACTGTCGGGAAATGCAATGCATACGAACTTGTAGTTTTATGTGCTATGGTCAGGCCAATGTGAACACCGCTTCATGTCTGACGTGGTCCCACAGTGCCTGACGTGACGTGTTCCCACGTCACGTCAGAGCAGTCTGTATTCACTCTGTGAACACTACTTCCGATAGAACCGAAAGCTAAGATGATTACACATCAAAAATTTCACTGGGTGCTTATTATAAAAGCTTATTTGATGAATTGGCCCTGGGGAAGTACACTGCTGTTGATTCATTGGCCATTTTTTAATGTGGTCAGAAGAGGGGAGACCGCTCCTGCATATTTCAGAACGTTATGACACTAAACTTATACTAAACTATCTAAATTAAAATTTACGAACCATATTTTATTAGCCTCTGGTTGTTCAAAGCCTCCTCATCGGATAAGCCTTTCACATCAGTAATTCTTGAAGGGACTAGGGTGATTCAGAGGAGACATGAAACGTGGCGAGCATTCAAATTAGGTAAACAAAATTACATTGAAAAAATAGCATTGGTTCCTAAGAAAAGAATAAAATAAGATTGATTTCAACTCTATTTCAAAGGAGGCAAGTTGATGAAAAAAAAGGTCTGTAAAACAACTCCCGTTGTAATTCGCATGAACCACGGTTCCGAGATGCCGAATTCGGTACGAAATACAGGTACGACTACTTTCCTCTAGCGGAATAAAATCTATGAATAACAATAGTTGACTTATTGTCGATACATTCATTTCTTCAGCAGTTATGGGGATTTTTGATTCAAGCTCCCTACCACCGATAGTCCGATTCCTTTCGGCCAAGTTTGCGTAAAATTAATAGATTTTTTTTTTTTTCGGATGCTCCGGTAAATCATCCGGCCCGCTTATCGTCGGGGAAAGAGGAGGTATATATAGTATATTGTGATATATTGCAAATATCACAGACTGATTGTTAATTATAGTTATGAGAGCGACCACGAGAAGCGCACTAGTGGAAGATACATAAAGTGGAGGGGATGGAAATTCAAGGGTTCCTCGCTAAAGTGAGGTATGGGTAGTCGGTCCTAGATGAGCTGTCGGGGCAGACAGACAGAGATAGTCGGTCTTCAGTTACGAGAGGAGATAGTCGGTCTTCAGTTACGAGAGGAGATAGTCGGTCTTCAGTTACAGAGGAGGTAGTCGGTCTACAGTTACAGAGGAGGTAGTCGGTCCTCGTTCAGCTACGAGAAAGGAGTCCTAGTTGAGCTACTAGAGGAGGTAGTCATTCCGAGTTCAGCTGTTGAGCTGAACAGTTATTCAGAGTTGAGCTATTGAGGGAGAGGACATTCCTGGCTGAGCTGTAGGAAGAAGGAGACTCCTGTTTGACCGGACGTAGGAGACCGAAGACTCTCATTTTTGCTGCTAGAGGGAGATCATCCCTGCTGCCTACTTCGAAGGGACTGGAAGTTCCTCAATCTTCGTGAATCCTGGAGGAGAGACCACAGGCTTAAGTGTGGTTAGAAAAAGAAGACTTACAAGGTAACGGAATCATTTATTTTACATTTTTCTCCGACATCGAGACGAATGGCTGGCTGATCATCAATAGACACCTTCATGTTGCGGGAGTTACCAGAACATTTAAGTCTATATAATTTATTTCATGTTTTATAGATATTTTATTCCAGATGTGCGATTATGGAGGGACGCCTCACTAATATATGTCAATAATTGTGTTAATAAATGTATGTTGTCTTATAAATTGTTCTCTAAATTCTCTACAGCCTAGTTCACCTTCTGAGTACGCATGTTAACCCCAAAAAGTAAAATCATTTTCATAGTAATTAATAAAAGTTTAAAGCCCCAAGCAGAGATCAACACAATTTATGGTGTAGGATGCCGGGTATAGCTTCAATCTATTATATGAGGCAAAGAGCAACACAATTTATGGTGGATTGTGCCGGGTACGAAAGAAATCCGGTGAGATAAGAGAACAATTTATAATTTATATTGATTTATATCTATTATATTATTTTTATTTTAAAAAATGGCTGAAGGGACAAGGTCAAAAATACGTAAGTCAATGACAGAGGGTGACCAGAGGGAGGACGAAGAGACGAATGGGGAATTAGTATTAGAGACAAACGAAACAACGAAAAAGACGACAGACAGAAACAGTAGTTTAGACATTGAAACATTAATGAAATTTATGACAAAGATGACAGAAAAAATAGAAGCAAATATGACATCAATTAGGACGGATAATAAAACGATGACAGAAAGTAATGAATTAAATAATAAATTGTTAATGACAAAAATGACAGAAAGTAATGAAAGAATAGAATCAAATATGACATCAATTATGACAGAGATGACAGAAAAAATAGAATCAAATATGACATCAATTAGGACGGAGAATAAATTGTTCATGACAAAGATGACAGAGAACATAGAATCAATAAGGACAGATATACGAAATGGTTTCCGAGAATTGAGCATAAAAATTGAGGACGTGACCGGTCATAATAAACAATTACAGACTGACATGGACATTCAAGGGCAAGAATTAACTACGGAAACTGTACAACAAGGGGACATAATAGAAAAAGAAATAGTAGATACGAAAACAGAACTGACAGACGAGTGCGTACAAATGAATGAGGATACAGAAAGCCAATACATGTCTCCACTTGTATGCGTACATAAGACAGACGATACTATCCGTATAGGTACAGACGATAGACAACATATAACTCAGAAATTAATCATGGGGGGATTAGTATTAGTTGAATCATTAAGGGTACCGAAAAACAACAAAGAAGTTTCTAAACTATTGCCATACTGGGAAGGACCTTATGTAGTAATAATTAAACATAGCCCCTCGACATATACATTAGCTAACCAAGATACAGGACAAAAAAGGGGACGTTTTCATATTTCTCTTTTGAAAAGATATAAGAACAAAGGGTCGAAATTGACGCAGGAAATTGACAAGGGGAGAGCCCGGGACTAAATCAACGCCGCAGACGGAATTGACCAGGATTCTTGGGGTCCCACGAACCCCCGGCTAGTTGAGTGCAATTGGGTATTTTTCGGAATTCAGGAAAATATCCATACTGGGCATGTTTGTAAATAAAAATTGTAAATAATGTATTATATAGTTTTGCGTTTATATATTTTTCGTTTCGTTTTGTGTTAATATTTTTGTTAGTTATTCATTCGGCGGGCTTCAGGTCTAAACCTGACAGGACAGGATTGTTCAATAGTTGTAGATAAGTAAGAATTAAATTAACTTCGACGCATTGTTATAAAGGCGGGCTTCAGATCTAAACACAACAATACTAGACAGGACAGAACATTTGGAGGTATTAAGATAGCGGCTTGCAGGTTTCAACATGAACAGACAGGACAGAACATTAGTAGATATATAGAAATCAAATTAAGTTAAGGACATTGTTAGGATGGCGGGTTTTCACCTTGGAAGATATCTCAACAGAGTATTTTGATTCTTTTGACTGTCGGCTGATTAAATATTGATAGAGGAAGAAGGAAAACTTTATTAACATTGTTATTTTTGGATGCCTTGATGATTAAATATGGTGCGAAGTAAAGAAAGAATGGTATTGGTAATTATTATACAGAGAAGGATATTGACGATAAATAATGATATGAAAGTTTATGAAGAATTTTGTGAGCCGAAAGAGGGCTAATCTACGATGTCGTGTAAAGACATTCTTCGTCGATATTTGTGGTAGTTGTGGATATAGATGCGTTGAGAGCATATTTCGTCGTTATTAGTATTTTAATGCTGTGGAAGCATTCTTCGTCGATCGTCGTTAATAATTGATACCTAAGTGGGGTATTTGGAATGAGATATGATAGCAGGAAAATGAAGATTGATAGTTAAAGAAAAAAAAAGGAATTTTATTACCAAGGCACATGTATCGATGAATAATAAAGAATTTAAGGAGGATTTAAGGAGAATATGAAGAATAAATAATTTAAAGTAATAATTAATTAAAGAAGCCGACAGTACAAAGCTGATAAAATATGAGACAGACAGACAGGACGAAGTTGATAAAGTACGAAACAGACTAACATATACAAGCCATTTTTAAAGCCATCGTTATATATTGTAAAAAATTGTAATATAGTATAAAATTGTACAGTGTAGTATAAGAAGTGTTCAGAAGTGAGTGAAATAAGAGCCAAGTGAAGAGAAAAAAATTACGTCGCTACCTTAACTAATGTATCTCCGCAATTTTTTTAATCAAAGGGAGGCAATTGTGATATATTGCAAATATCACAGACTGATTGTTAATTATAGTTATGAGAGCGACCACGAGAAGCGCACTAGTGGAAGATACATAAAGTGGAGGGGATGGAAATTCAAGGGTTCCTCGCTAAAGTGAGGTATGGGTAGTCGGTCCTAGATGAGCTGTCGGGGCAGACAGACAGAGATAGTCGGTCTTCAGTTACGAGAGGAGATAGTCGGTCTTCAGTTACGAGAGGAGATAGTCGGTCTTCAGTTACAGAGGAGGTAGTCGGTCTACAGTTACAGAGGAGGTAGTCGGTCCTCGTTCAGCTACGAGAAAGGAGTCCTAGTTGAGCTACTAGAGGAGGTAGTCATTCCGAGTTCAGCTGTTGAGCTGAACAGTTATTCAGAGTTGAGCTATTGAGGGAGAGGACATTCCTGGCTGAGCTGTAGGAAGAAGGAGACTCCTGTTTGACCGGACGTAGGAGACCGAAGACTCTCATTTTTGCTGCTAGAGGGAGATCATCCCTGCTGCCTACTTCGAAGGGACTGGAAGTTCCTCAATCTTCGTGAATCCTGGAGGAGAGACCACAGGCTTAAGTGTGGTTAGAAAAAGAAGACTTACAAGGTAACGGAATCATTTATTTTACATTTTTCTCCGACATCGAGACGAATGGCTGGCTGATCATCAATAGACACCTTCATGTTGCGGGAGTTACCAGAACATTTAAGTCTATATAATTTATTTCATGTTTTATAGATATTTTATTCCAGATGTGCGATTATGGAGGGACGCCTCACTAATATATGTCAATAATTGTGTTAATAAATGTATGTTGTCTTATAAATTGTTCTCTAAATTCTCTACAGCCTAGTTCACCTTCTGAGTACGCATGTTAACCCCAAAAAGTAAAATCATTTTCATAGTAATTAATAAAAGTTTAAAGCCCCAAGCAGAGATCAACACAATTTATGGTGTAGGATGCCGGGTATAGCTTCAATCTATTATATGAGGCAAAGAGCATCACAATATAGTGGTTTTATTGTGTTTTTTTTACAGTGTTGCAGTGGGTGTCCGGCGGCGAGAGCCTTTGGTCCCTTACGGGACAGACTGGCGCTCCCGGACCCTCTTAAGTTCCGGCTGCCTGGCGGCGCCGAGAGAGCTCGAGATCGGTGGAGTGGAATGCTTCTACATTGCGGTCGCCGGGGGTAGAACTCGGGCCTGGCCGGGTCAAAGGGCATTTTTCTGTTCCCGCCAGGAGGTGACAAACCGGCCGAACGCCGGATAGTTCGAATCCGTCATCAACTCCGGCAGGTACGATCCTGTCGCGCGGATCAACTTCACCCTAGAGTCGTACCGCGGACAATCGAGGACCACATGTTCTGCAGTCTCGTTGCCGCCACAAGAACAGTTCGGGCTATCCTTCCTCTTCAAGGAGAAAAAGAAAATTTATCGACTTGGAATTTCATATTTAAAATCAAAACCCAATGAGGACATAAGCTGTCAAATTTCAGTGGGGGGGGGGGGGGGGGTTCCGGGGAGCCGAAGTAAAAAAAGTCGTTAATGAATCACCGCGCAATGTACTTCCCGCACAAGAATTAATCAAATAAGTTTTAGCTCTCACTTTAAAACCAATCGACCGTTCGATCTAGAAATCAATAGTTGATATACACAGAAACTTCTGAATCCTCACACTACAGTTTGTGTAGATACATTCATTCGGTAAGTACAGTAAAAACCTTTTAAAACGATTCCTGATATAACGATGTAAAACCCATATCTAGGTTTGCTATTTAAAAGTGAAGAAATAAATCCGGATATAACGATGTTAGGTATAACGATATTCCGTATAAAACGATCTAAAACATAAGAAAAAGTTGTTTTTTCATTCCGGTTATAACGACATAATACCTATGTATGTACATACGCACATACATGCATAATTGGGTAAAACAGTATGAGTTTTGAACAGATGAAAAATACGAACATTATAGAAAAGGGTTTTTAACACGGTTCTTGTTTATTCTTTCCGAGCGCAATGAGTCATACCATTTCCAAACATACCATTTCCCCCTTGCCGAATTTTCTTCGAACTCCCTTCTTCCCTTCTAGTGCGTATATTCCTAGTTTCAGATTAGTCTTTCCTTAGCCTCCGTAGGGATCGTGACAGTGTAAAAATTTAATTGAAAATGACTTCAAACAATCGTCGCGCATTTTCTATTGAAGAAAAAGTGAAAATCATAAATAGAATTGAGAAAAGAGAAACAATCAAAAACTTAGTGTCGGAGCTTCATTTCCCAGTCTACGATATCGACAATCTGGAAATCCAGAGACAAAATCAAAGAAGCGTTTGAAAAAGATGGGACTTTACATGAGAGGAACCGACCGAAGAAACAATGGTGGCGTCTGTTTTGAATAAGAGCAAGGAGGAGGACAACGATGACATCGACGGCACTGAAGAAGACCTTTTCAAAACTCCGACTTTGTCACAAGTCTACAGCGCTCTTGGAGTCATTCGGACGTACGTCGCCCTAAATGATAATGTAAATAAACCCGAAACCACAGCTCATAACCATGTAAGCAAACATTTATACTTAAAAAAAAGCAAGCGAACTAAAATAACTAATTTTTTTGTGGAAAATGAAATACATATGTACTCATGTGTATACATAATTTATGTATACAGTTACAAATGTATGTAAGTAAATTTTATGTAAGTTTTAAAAAGTTTTTTTTTTTTTCTTTTTTTTTTGTGCTAATAAAGGGGTATTGGCAATGTCAAAATGTCATGAGGGGAGAAATCACACAGTGGTGACACTCCCTAGACACTTTTTCTAACAGAGGGACTTATAGTACGTGTTGATCGTTCGAAGTACGGGTCGCGACTGTTTTAAAAACTAAATAAAAATATGTAAACTTTCTCGTTATGATCATTGTAAAACACCTTTTTTTTCACTAACAAGCCCATACATTTGTATGTAGGTTTAACAGTTTGGTTCGATAACGATGTATTTTTCTTGGTCCCTTGAATATCGTTTTAACCGAATTTTACTGTATTAGGGTTTTTCAGTCGGGCCACCCCCCCCCCCCCCCCCCTCCTCTCATCCCCACTTCCCCTTGGCCGATTTCACGAAAAATTCATAGTCATCATAGTCATTAACAATAAATTACGATGAAAACACAACATTGAATTGTTGACCGATTACATAACTTCCTCTATACTTGGTAGAGTTGGAAAAGTAAAAACCGGAACTCTAAACTCAAAAGATAAAGTATATGAAGAGTGGTTGTGACAATAGGGCGAACTGAGGACAAAAGGTACACACACATGGGCAGAGAGACACATAGGCTGTCCTTTTGAAGACGGACACATTAGTACACAGACACAGGAAAGTTGTTGATGATGCTCACTCAACTTTCACTTTGTCCTCCGTGGATATTTTGTGTTCTTCCCTCTCCTGCCCTTCCACCTTCAATAACAAAACACAAAAAACCGTCAAAACTTTTTGAATATTTACAACAAAAAAACTGATAGATTTATAACATTATTTAAAAAATATGTGATGTGGTCATTACAAGACTTTTTTATACCAACCACGCTTTCACAGTCCTCTCTCTCTCTCCGCCTCCTCCTTCTCAATACTAGGTATTTGTAAGTAATGAGTTTTTTTTTGTTTCATTGCAAAACATAATTCTTATACTCAGTAATGCCAGTAAGAAATGATTTTGAGAGGGTGCCAGGGGAGAGAGAGTGACAAAAGCCAGATTGGTATAAGAAAGCCCTGTAATGGCCACATCACATATATTTTATTTACTTTTCATTCTTTGAGGCGTTATAACTGTAATCGTATTCCAATCTCAAAAAAAATAGCAAATGGAAATTTAATAGCAGAGTTCCTCCACACTTAAAGGTCAGTTGAATATACGTTATTTATTAAGACATTTTTATATATTCATTTATAATTGATTAATCTCTATATATATTTTTTTTCATATATTGTTATAGTTATATTGCTTTTTTGTTTTTTTCTTCTATATCGCACATTGGGACTTGATGATGGGACGTAAGAACGTGCCGAAACATCGTTGGGATAAAGACACTTCCGAAGAGTTTTTTTGAAAAATAGTTATCTTAATTTTTATTAAATTGAAAAATGTCTCTACTTATTATAAACGTATCTTGTATTAATTTGTTTATACACTCATTACACATTTTTTTAAGTATTTATTTGTTCAGTTTTTATTAATTTCATTTTACTTTTTTTAATAGTTTTGTTATTATTTCAATCATAGGTTTGTTAGAGTCAAGTAGTTATAAATCTATAAATTCTTTTGACGTGTCCTATTACCATGTATTGGTCTAACGGAAATTAATTTATTATTATTATTAATAAGGAATATTTTTGGTAAGAACCAATTTTTCGATAGAACTAACGTTTTTGAGTAAATCAAGGAAACGTATAAAAATATGTGTTTCAAAACGATATTTCAGGACGGTTTTTGGCATTTTTCTCAGAAACCGGAAGACATGCGAAATCTCGTATGTCATATCAAATGTGTCTTAGTTTTTTCTACAAACTCTATTTGAAAATAATTTTGATTAGGTCATAAATATAAGTGGTATCGTAAAAAATGTATTTAAGCCCCGATTTAACACATGTGACTTCTCCATTCCAAAAACTTCCAGACTTCTCTACGTTCATTGTTCCAGCGTTAGAGCGCTCACAATGTTCCATCACATTCACACGCACAGTGAGACATCATCATAAAAATGGACAAAACATACTCAGGTGACCTTGAAAAATGAAAATCCGTTTAAAAATTATTTTTTTTATTACCAATCCGTTTTTTTTTTCATCAGCTATACGAAGTATGAGGGAAATTATGTAATAGATAAAAAATTGATGTTGAGTTTTCACCGATTCTAAAAATAAAAAATCATGTAAGTTATTGTGACATAATATTACGTCACATATTATGTCACCTACTACAAGGGCTTTCGTCGCTCTGATGTACATGAGCCCGACTCCACTATGGGAGTTCTAAATTTTACCTAGCCTTGTTTTGTTACAACCATTTCAAAGAAGGAACTCAGGAAAAATTATTTATGATGAAAAAATAAACCAATAACTGCCGAAGTAATGAAAGTATCAAAACGAAATTCTGAATCGAGGACCCCATAAGGACAACACCAATAAATGTTTAGCCAAATTGACCGAAGGATATTGGTTAAACCATAACGTGGTAATAGAATACATCGTAAAAATGGGTACATCAAGATAGCTTATAAATTAGATACATAAACAGTTCATAACTCTTAGGGTCTAACACCCATGTGGTCAGTAATAACAATAACAGTGAAAAATAATAAATACAGTAGATACAGTTTTTAAATTATAATTTAAAACATGATAAATATATTTTATAATTCAACTGGAGGTGTATTTTTCACAACGATATTTCGAAACATTCTCACGTCCTTTCCTCAGGTCACAGTGTAATGAAAAAAAGAAAAGAAAAATAATAGCAATAAAATTTAAAAAAAATAACAAATAAACCAAATAAATTAAGTATATATACTTAATTTATTTGGTTTATTTTTTACTACTTATAAGTAGTAAAAAATAATAATATCTGTAATGGAAAATTTTTTAAATAAGTAGATTTGACAGACCTTAATAGAGGATATCTGTAGAGGAACTCAATATGTATGTATGTATGTATGTATCAAATAATATTTTTGTATATGAAACAAGATTTTCATGTCATGTTAACGTCATTATTTTTAGACAAGCAGAGAAAAATTCCGTTTCCCCTAACATAAATATTTTTAGTTGAAGTTTAAATTTACTATTGTTTTTATTTCCTTCAAAATGTGGAAAGGGAAATAAAAAATTATACTTATATAAGAGTTATTGTGGTTCATGCCCTGCCTTTAACTACAAGGTAATATCGCCTACTACCAAAAAGCTTTTTTGACGTTTTAGGGGACTCTAGGAGAGTCAGACTCTACTCTGGGAGTCTTAATGTTGCCTACGTAGGAATAAACCTGATAAAAAAACTGAAGGTCTCGATCGAGTTTCGAACCCGCGATCTTCAATTATATTATACAAGTTTTGGCGAATATAGAATATTTCAAAAAAAGTTTGTTTTATTTATTTAATAAATGTTTAATTAAAAATGTAATTACATATATAGTATATCCTGGGTACCAGAGCCAGTGACACCTACCTACATGTTTCTCAGTTTGTCATCTGGAAGAACGAATATACGATCCCTGCAGAGGTGGGAGGCAAGTTGAAGAGAGGAGCCAGAGGTGGGGGAAGATGAGGAGGCCAAGAGCCGGTGCGTGAAGCGTGTTAATCAATACCGGCCATTGGATAAGGCCGATTAACTTGTGGTCTCTCACCACCTTCACTTCCAGTCTTCTGACCAGTATTGCTAACAACTCAGCTAAGGGGCAGTAACCGAACCACTTTTGAATCCTCATTCTATTTCGTGTTAACATAATATATTAAATTATATTATATCGGCCGTTGAGCCTTCCTCTTCCTCAGTTTCACCTCTTTCGTTAGGCTGATTCCGCAGAAAATTAATATATGTTGTCCTTATGAGGTTTTGAATTAACATATGAAATTTCGTGTTGATGCATTCATTACAACAGTTATTAGAATTTTTGTGTGAAGTCCTCCAATGCCTCCTTCCCTTCAGTAGTTGGATGAAATATTAAATTGAAACTTATATTCACTCCCCCAACCATAAGAAGTATAAAGGAAGTTATGTAATAGGCCAAAAATTCTATTTCGAGTTTTCACAGAAATTTCATGTTTTCCGACCCCCATATTCCAAAAAGAAAAAAAAAAACAAATGTGTGTATGTCTGTGAATACAACTTGTGATAGAATGAGTGTATTTATACAAAAGTGATGAGGATTCACATGTCCTTATGTAAATAGATATATTGGGAAGGCTGGTGCGCACACCTAGGGACCTAAGCATCCAATGCTCTTATCCCTTCCCTGTTAACGAATACCTGACATCGCACAGGCTCAAGACGAACGCTTAACGTTCCATCCGAAGGACGGCCATATGTTTTTTTTACCTCTTATGTAAGTTAGTTTATGATTTATATAATTCAATCCGGGTACGCCTTGACTCAACATGGTACCTCCTAATCACTGGACGTCTCAAATATTATCAGGTCATGGTGATTTTAGCTCCAAGCTGTTCTTCTTTCACAGGAAGAACACCCAGAACTGTTCGTGCGGCGGTATCAAGACTGCAGAACATGTGGTCCTCGAATGTCCGCTGTACCAAGCGAGGGTCTCCCCCGACCAAGCTAGAGGGGAGTTGGTTCATGGAACAAGATCGTATTTGGGACTGGATCTACGGCAGATGGTGACGGAAACAGACTATCCGATGTTTTACCGATTCGTCAGTTCCTGACGGGAGCAGAAACAGGCTATGTAAGATGGGCTGGGGGTGATCAGCGCAATAGTTCCGCCGATGGCCAATCCCAGTCTCTCAGTAACCCCTTGATCCCCAAGCTTTTCTAACGTTGACTGGGTGTTGTTACTGCAATGCAAGGCGCACCCTCTTTTAAAAACTAATAAAAAAAAAAAAAAAAAACTCTCAGATAAAAAAAACCTAAGGGCCTCAGCGGGGTTTCATGCCCGCGATTTTGAGTTCAGTAGGCTAGCACGCTACGTCATAGCTCCCGGCACCCGCTGCCCTTTTATAATTCAACTATTAATTTTTAGCCTAAATATTCGATTGGTTTTGTAGGGAAAGCGAAATTTAATCGAAAATTTTGATTTAATTAGGTACAGAATTATTTCATACAACTGACCCCAGTTTTTGAACATTAGATTTTTTCACGTATGATCAAGAACTACTCATATGTAACAATAATTGTTACAATTAGTTATTTCAAAAATTATTTTTGAAATAATTAATTGAATGTTTGAGAGATTTTTAGCGTATTTACGAGGATTCCAAACCTGAATTTCTCCATTGAACAAGTGTATGTGTTTTGCATTATCCTCTCAGTCCATGTAGTACAATGGAGTACAATTCAGTAGCTTTGATAATAGGATGAAGACTCAATACTCGTATTTGTGATTGGGATAACCAAATGGTTCAACATTGTCCTATTTAACTCAATTCCATCCTGTTCGTATTTTTACGTCCCCCCAGCTATTTGAAGTATAGGGGAAGTTATGTAATCGGTCAAAAAATGAAAAGTATGTTTGTTTATGTCTATGAAACGATAAACTGCAGATAGAATGAATGTATCGACATAAAATTTTATATGTGTGTCAAAAACCCCATAAGGACGACACCTATTGATTTTCAGCCAAATGGGCCAAAAGAAAGGGGGGGATTAGGGGCGGCACTTGACACAAAAGCGCTAATAATTGTCAATGAAGTGAATGTATCGACACTACAATCAGAACGTGTATCCAGAACACCATAAAAACGACAGTTATTGATTATCAGCCAAATCGGCTGATGGGAAGAAAGGGATCTAAGAAGGAGGCTCAACTCAAAAACCTTAATAACTACGGATGTATCGATAAGAAATTTAGGAAAAGAAGAAAATAAAATGGTCGATTGGTTTTAGAGGGAAAGAGTTAACTTAACTGATTAAATTTAGAACGACAGAAGACTGGCATGGAAGCCTCATATAAGACTCACTCATATTACACACAGTACAAAGACTTCAAATTCTTTATTTCTTTCTGCACAGATATTTAAAATTACTCTTAACATAAAAACATAAACTGCTCCAGGATATAGTGTTCGCAAATTTACAGTTCGGCTAAAACATCTAGTCTGAATCGTATCCAGGTTTTCTAGTCAGACACTCACCACACCATACGTAAGTAACAGAAAACTCTAAATGATCTCATGATAAATACAGTACACGACAAAATTCAGGACCTTTACAGACGATACCATACCAAATTGCACACACACACACAAATCCGTACTTACACTCATTTTCTTCTTCACACTTGCCACACAATCCTCTCAGGAGACTGAAGTGAACATAACTCAACCACCAGAATACCTTCATTCATTTTATTTAGATTTCGTTCTGAGGAGCTACCTTTGGGTGTCCTTCCTCTCTCATGCCACTTAAAACATCTATTATCCACCACGTTCTTTTGGTATGAGGACGACTCCGGAGCAGGGCAGATGGCTGCCATCAGGAATGTGGCGGTCTATCTGCAGGAGCAATGAAGTTCCTAAGAAAGGGAGTATGTAATGTACCATATGATATTAAAAACAATATCAACAACAAACGTATGTAGATTATTGTATAATAAAAATGTATATTAAGCAATGAATACGGTGTGCTTTTTTTTTTTCTTTTCGTGGACCTTATATAGCCCTTATAAAGGTGTTATTTAGTTATTTACGATACGATATTCATGGCCCCGGGAGGGAGTTCTATCTACGAAATGAAACGCACTCCCGGACGGGTATCGAACCCGCAAACCATGCGACCAAAGCCGTACGCTCTAGCCCGCACGGCCATCATGGCCCCGATATGATAGGTTCAAATTACAGGTAAATAACTATAAAAAAAATAATATAAAAAGCAACTTTATCATCAAAAATATATCTTATATTTAAGTTATATATACACTGAAAAGTAGAAAATATATATTTATATATATATATATATATATATATATATATATATATATATATATATATATTAGGAGGTCGCTATTCAGTGGGAATAAAAATTATAGACTTTTTTTTTCCTCCTCCTCTTGGCCTGATAGAAATTAAAGAGGTTAATAAAAATAAACATTAAAAAAATAGATTCCGACACAAAATATATATAGGCCCAGTGAACTTGTTGGTTAACTTAATACTTCATTCTGTCGAGAGGAATCGTGCTCACAGACACACACAGACATCATTTTTCTTTATTTTTTCATTTTTGAAATTAAGGGTCGGAAGTCATAAAAATTCAGTGAATACTCAGCATTGAATTTCTGATTGATTACATAACTTTTTCTGTACTTCGTAAAGTAACCTCAAAAAAAAGTTTAAAAAAAAAATGAAAAAACGAGGTGGAAAAAAACTCAATTGTGGAGAATATAAAAGAGCTCCAATCTATTCATGATGAAATGAAGATCGCTGATACCAAAGGTTGCTTGCAACAAAAAGGTGAACCATAAAAGAACGATGACTGGGTCAAAAAAAATGGTTCATGACGCACAATTTTGACTTACTTATCGAACCTCCCAACAGACTTATCGAGACAAGATCAGTTTCATCAAACGAGAAATCTTTGGGGCGGAAGAAGGTCCCGTCTCTCTATAATTGTGATTGTCTCTATAAAATGAACTCGGGACATTATCTTGTTTTTTTTTTCAAAATTTCATAGATTTTTTTGACTGTTTAATAAGAAAATATAACGTGTTCAGGGGAACTTGGAACGTTAAATTCTGTAACTCGATCTCGGATTTTCGCACAGTTACAGTACTTCCTTATACTAATATGAAAGTAAAAATGGTGGAAATCGTTTGAATTATTGTATTATCATATGCTTGTCAATTTCAATACAAATTACACTATTTATAATGTAATTAGTTATTATGATTCATGCCCGGGCGTTAACTACTAGTCCGAAATGCCTACCCTGGTTTATTCGCTAAGGATATGGGTCTTTACGACTCGTGGTGGACATTGTACAGTTACGGGACCATTGCTTAGCGTCCATCCAAGGTTTTTTCACCTCTCTTATAAAAACCTAAAGGCCTCGGCCGGGTTTCATAATATATATATATTTTTTTTTTTTGGCCTTATGTTCGATGCATTGTAATGTAAACAAACCCGTTGCCAAGGCAACGGATTTAGAAGCCACTATACATTTATTTTAAACCGAATTTAGAAGACGAAATCAAAGTAAAAGAAGAAAGAAAATTAAGAGAGAAGAAAAGAAAATGGAAATCTGAAGAACAAAACAAGTTTAAAAAGAAATAAAATACAGTAAAAGTAAAGAAAAGGTAGTTTTAGGCCTAACCTTACAGTTATCAACAAACATTTTAAATAATAATTACAAGATCCACCGACTTCAAAAGGAAACTAAATTTTCAGAAGGGATTAATTTAGCACCCAGAAACAAAATGAAACAGCTAAAAAGAAGAAGAATGAAGAAAATTTCAGGAAATTATAAGCAAAATTAAGAAAAGGTCAATAATTAAAAAACGAGTCGGTAGAAGGTTGTGAAAATTTTTAGGAAAAGACAGTTAATTATTAAGAAAAGATTAAAGAAGAAAAAGAAGAGAAAAACTGCCCACATCAGAAAGAAAAGCCAGTAGTAAATTTTGAAGAAACGGTCAGTTCTAAAATACATCGAATCAACTAGGCCGGATCCCATCTGAAATAATACAAGTGATCCGAAAGTGTATACCACAAACTTTAAACACTGTTTTCGAGAAATGAAGAAGGCAAAATTAAAAATAAAAGTTACAGAAAATTAAGATGACAATTTAGAAAAGAGAAGAAACGGAAGAAAGGAGAGAAAACACCAAAAAATATTAATATTTAGAAGTAAAACAAGAGACAACAGAAAAAAGAAACTCGAATTTGCTACCCATAATTCCGTGCGGAGGCAGTTTAGTCAGTCTATGCTGGGTCCTGGTAGAGGTGGAACCGTTAAGAGACTGGTCTCTGTTTTTTTTGTTAAAATGTGTGAAAAGTAGTGAGTAAACAATTAAAAGTGAGTAAAAGTGACCGGTAAAAGATTGAAGGGATGTGGAGAGAGTGTGGACTCCAATTTTTATGTTAAAAAGTAAAATTTATTGTATATATGTTTCAAGTGTGACGTCACAAGGTAGTATCCATTTTTGTATATAAATTTTTCAATATGGCCACTTCAATTTTTCAAAGTCATAAAATTTATTTTAGTAAAGCCAATTTATTTATAACCATGTTTTAATTTCTTTTAATTTCCCCAAAATCTCTCTCAATGAAATTCAAATTTCAAAACCCATAGGCCTTGCGAATCAACACCTTTGAGATAAGCGCCAATCGTTATCGGGACATAATATTTAATAATCTTTATTTTTTGAATCACACCGGGAGACTTTTGGATTTTTGAATTGGTGCGAGTAACGTAGTTTGAAAATTTTACAGAGTTATTTATAACATATGTTTTTCATTTTTTTTTAAGAGCTTCACTCAACCATATGGTAGATTATTTTATTTTTGAAATTATAGAGTTAATTAACTTAAATTTTTTTTTATTCAAAATTTTATTCATTTTTTTAATTTATTGTGATAGGCATCAAGTCAATATATTTTATAAAACCTTTCATTATGGCATATCCCTTGTGTGGAGATTAAATTCAATTTTTTTATATACTCAAAGTAATATAACTATAGTAACCTCATTTAAAACATAATAAAACCTTTCATTATGGCATCTCCTTGTGAGGATAATTTCTTTTTTTTTTTTTTATTTTTGCATTCTTTGACCAATAAATAACTCGCATAGAATCACCGAAAAATTTTTTTTAATATAGAGTAAATATGCCTAAAAGATGCATTTATTTAAAATCAGGAAGAATAAGGCCATGGGGAGATATGAGTTTCGTTGAGAGAGTGGGGAATATTGTATGAATTTTTTCAATATATATATAACAATATTGAACACAATTGCGTTTGTTGCGATATTTATATAAATTTAATTTTGTTTTTGTATTAATATTTAATTATGCCATTGACGAGAGGGGAAGCAAAAAGATTAGAGGAAGAGAACAAGGGGGAAGAGTTTAGTTCTAACGAAGGGTCCGAAGTAGAGATTTCGGAAGAAACAGATAGGGAAATACCCGTTGCTATGGAGACCAAAGAGGGTACTAGTGAGGAGGTACAGGAGATTGATGTTGTTAGTAAAGAGACAGAGGTAGAGATGAAGGAGAAAGATTCAGACAAAATGGACCAGTTGATGGAACTTCTGATAAGGAGTATAGCTGAACAAAAAATAAGCATGAAAAATTTAGAGACAAATTTAAGGAAAGAGCAGTCTCAAAATATAGAAAAGTTGAGAGGGGATATGGGGAATCTTAATAGGGATATGGGGAATTTTAATAGGGATATGGGGAATTTTAATAGGGAAATGGGGAACAAATTAAGAAACATAGAGACAAACTTGAGTGGGGTAGAGACAAATTTAAGTAGTAAGATTGACGAACAGACAACAAACATGACAAATTTAGAGACAAATTTACGAGGGGATATGACTAATTTAAGAGGGGACATTCAAGATTTAGAGGTGAGATTAGATAAGCAGGTGGACAGCTTGAAGGATCAAATAGGGAATTTAGAAATAAAAAATCAAGAGTTAGAAGACAAAGTTGATCAGGTAGCAGAAAGTTTAAAGGGGGAATTTAATCAAAAAATAAGCATTTTAAACGATGGAGTGAAAATTCAGATGGAAGGAATAATCTGTAAACTAAGTGTTGCAAAAGAAAACTGTGATGAGCGGTTTCAAATTTTAGAATCAAAGTTGTCAAGAGTTGGGGAGGACAATAGCGTCCAAACAGCTGCAATTTCTGAACGGATTAGCCATGTACAGGGGATCCAGGAGGAAGGATTCAAGGGAGTTGTAGAATTAAAAAGAAAAGTAGAAACCAACTTAGAAAAAATAAGTCATATAGAAAGGGATGTGTCGAAGTTGAAAGGGGAAGTGCGTGAGGAAGTAGGAAGGGATCTTACAGAGATAAGGTTGAACCAAGAAAGGATTACAGAAGTGTTAGAAGAAAAGGTGAGTAAGAGGTTTGTAGAACTGCAAGAGAAAGCAAGTAAGGAACTGCCACAATTAGTAGGGGAACAGCTGTCTAGGGGAAGGGGGGCCCTTCCAACAGTCAATCTAGGACAACAATCGGATGATAACTTCGACCCAAATCTATCTAGATCTTTACTATTGTTGAACCAAACATTAATGCAACGAAATGTGGCGGGAAAAAATTTATGTGTGTTCAGGAACAGCCATAGGGACAATCCCATGGAATTTTTGGAGGAATTAGACTCGCAGTATACCCTTTATGGAGGGAGGGTAAAGCTGAATGAATTTCTCAAGAATCATTTGAAGGAGGAGGCATTGATTTTTTGGGAAATTAATAGCCACAAATTGGAAACTTATGAGGAATTTAAAGAAAGTTTTAAAATTAAATTTTGGGGGGCAACTTTTGACTCGATTGTAATGGAAGAGTTAAGCCAGGGCTCATTTTTAAAAAGGGAAAAAAATTTAACACCACAAGAATATTTATCAAAATTAATTCTGCGTGCACGATCGTGCCAGTATAAGATGTCAGAAGAATTTGTGTGTAGGAGCTTAGCAAATCATTTCGGAAGGGAGATTGAAAATATAATTTTGTATCAAGGGGTAAATACGATAGCGAAATTTGTGGATGTTCTGGATAGAATGGGGGGGGGGATAGGATCATAAATCAGGGACATTGGGGCAACAATAACAATAATCAAGGGGGATTTTCAGAAAGGGGGGCGAACAGGGGTGTTAATAATCGGGATCCAAATTTTGTAAACAATAATAGAGGATTTAACAATAATAATAGGGATAATAGAAATCAGTTTAGCGCGGATGTCAGACGTCCACCAAATGATTCGTGGAGGGAGAACCAGTTTAATAGGAACCAACATTTTCAAAGGCCGGTTTTTACCGCCAACCATTACCAGGGGTACCAGAATAGGCAACACCCGTACGCGCAAAATAACTACAACAAGGACAGAGGTTCAATGGGGTATAGCCGACAAGTTCCTAAAAGGGGCAAGAAGATTCACCCAGAGGAAATCATGAAGGGCCTAGGAAAATAGTAGATGACTCTGATCAGTTCAAGACCAGAGAGTTTACCAATGAAAAATTTCAAAGTAAAGTAGAGCAGAAGTGAGACGAGGGGGCAGGAAGTCATAATCAGTCCTGCACTGGCGATGGGCTGATGTCCCTGAGGAGGGAATTCAGTGATCTGTTATTATTTGAGGAACCATGGAACCAAGAGGAAAATTTCAATTATTGTCCAGAAATAAAAATTAAAATCGGGAGTATTCAAAGTAACGCCTTAGTAGATTGTGGCTCCATGGTTAGCGCTATAAGTGAGAAATTTTTTTATAAAAATAAAGAGGAATTCAAGTTCGAAATCTTGCCTGTTTCGAATACCGTTATTATAACTGCCACAAGTAAGAGATCAAAACCCATCAGGTTCCAAGTAATAACATCAGTCCAAATTAATAATTGCTTCGTTGACATTCGATTTTTGATTATCCCAGACTTAAGCTACAATATAATAATAGGTAGCGAATTTTTAAATAGTAAATCCGCAATTTTGAATTTTGAGAAAAATGTGTGCAGTTTAAGTCAAGTCCCGCGGAGAAAATTGAAATCCCATTCATCACGGACATCAGATCAGAAAAAATTAGTACCCAACAACTAAGGTGCCTAAAGGAAGATTCAAACTTCGAGTGCAAGGCTGATAGGTTTGAGAAAAAATTAGGAGAGATACGGGAGAACCATGATTTTCTGCCCGATTGTGCCCTGTTAGAATTTAAGAATTTATTATTTAAGTATCAACACATTTTTTCGGATGTTCCTGGACTGATCAGGGGGTTCCAATATAGGTTAGAAGTAAATAATATGGAGCCATATTTTATAAAACCATATAAAATTAAAGAATTTCAGAGGGAAGCCGTCCGTTCTGAGATTCATTCCATGTTAAGAAAAGGAATTATAGAACGTAGCCGAAGTTCTTTTGGGAATCCGATAGTGGTTGTGAGTAAGTCCGATGGAAATGTTAGAATATGCTTAGACGCCCGAAAATTAAATTCCAGACTGGTGCCTGATTTTGAAACTTCCCAGTCTATAGACAGTATATTGCAAAATTGTGGACAGAAAAATTTCATTAGCACAATAGACCTGACCAAGAGTTTTTGGCAGGTGGATTTACATCCAGAAGATAGGCAATTTACCGCCTTTATGTATGAAGGTAAGATCTACCATTTTGTAGGGTGCCATTTGGCTTGTCCATATCATTAGCTGCCCTCAGCAGAAGCTTAGAACATGTACTAGAAAAATTTTACCATAAGATATATCCCTATGTGGATGATTTGTTGTGTTTATCCAACTCCATTGGAGACCACTTAAATTTATTAGAGTCATTATTTGAGACCTTGGATGCCTACGGCATCACCATCAATTTAGAAAAATCCCAATTTTTTAGACATGAAGTGGAATATGTAGGCTTCATTCTTAACTTGCAAGGCCTTAAGCCACAACCCAGTAAAATCAGGAGTATTAAGGAATTCCCAACTCCTACAAATATCACCGAATTAAAAGGATTCATCGGACTCACAAATTATTATCAGAGATTCGCAAAAGACTACGGTGAACACATAGGCAAATTATCACACTTGTTAAGGAAGGACACAAAGTGGTACTGGGGGGAAAAGGAGAAATTAGCATTTGAGAATTGTAAGGAAGTTTTTTTAGAAAGTGTCATAATACACCATCCAAATTTTAGTGAACCTTTTTATTTACAAACAGATGCAAGTGGATATGCGATCGCTGCGCAACTTTATCAAAAGGGTAAAAAGGGGGAAATCGGGGTTGTAGCATTCGCGAGCAGGGTTTTAAGAGCAGCTGAGAAGGCATATACCACGACTGAGCAAGAACTGCTCGCAGTAGTATGGTCCGTTCAAAAATTTGAGACTTATTTGGCTGGTAGAAAATTTTATATAGAGACAGACCATAAAGCCCTTGTTTTTATAAAAAATTGTAAGAACACGACCAACCGATTAATGAGGTGGTGTCTGTTTTTACAACAATTTAACTTCGAAATCACTCACATTAAGGGTAAGGCAAACATAGTCACAGATACATTATCAAGACAAATCACCACAAATGAAACACATAACATAAAACACACGACACATGACCTCCAGATGAATAACATTTTTAAAAATATACAGCATCATCCAATTAACAATATTATTAAGACATTCAATTCAAATTACAGTGAGCAAGATCTACCTCCAGATGTACACAGTAGAATCATTGAAAACCCCAATATAGTAGTTGAATATAAAAATTTAAAATACAAATACACAAATAAGCTCATTGTAACACAGAAACAAGATAAACCATTTAGAATTCTAGTCCCCACGAAATTAAAAGCAAAATTCATAGACACCGTACACACAACATACTTTCACATAGGAACACACAAATTATTTCAACTCATAAACTTACATTACCACATTGCCTACCTAATGGATGAGATAAGTAAAATCATTAAAACATGTCACTCTTGCCAAATAAATAAGATCCCAAACCGGACCTACTATTCTTTGTATCAGTGGATAGAAACTAGGGAACCTTTAGAATTAGTTAGCATAGACTTTATGGGACCTTTGCCGAGGGGAAGAAGGGGAGTAAAGTTCATTTTAGTTTTCATCGATAATTTTTCAAAATTTGTCAAAATATATGACATGGGGAAAGCAACGACGCGCGCGGCGTTAAGGTGTGTTGACAGATATATACAAGACATAGGGAAGCCAACCAAACTGCTTATGGACCACGGAACACAATTCACAAGTCATTTGTGGAAAGAAACATTAGAGACACTAAACATTAAATACACATACGCGTCCATCAGACACCCACAGAGCAACCTTAGTGAGCGCACAAACAGAGATATTGGCAACTACTTACGGACAATACTAACCGACAGACATACAACATGGCCAAATCATCTCAAAGACATTGAATTCATAATAAACAACACATATCACTCCACAATACAAGCTTACCCATGTGAGGTAATGCTTGGAATTAAGCACAAAACACCCTGGTCCAACATATACAATAGAACCATAGACAGAGACATAAACGAAATGACAAATGACACACACCTTAACGAGGGGCATCTTCAAGGGACAAAGTTTCAGATAATATTAAAATCGCGGGGGAAAGAAATGCTAAAGAATTTAACAGTAAACATCGCGAACATATTTTCAATCGGGGGGAATTGGTATTAGTAAAATCTCTTAGGACACTTGATGATGCTACGGTACAGGCGACGAAATTTAAAAGTATTTTCGAGTTTTCGAGGGACCATATAGAATAAAATGTAGTTACGGAAAGACGACCTACTTACTGACAGATCCAAACGACGAAGACGTAGAGAGGGGGAAATTTCATAGTACTTTATTAAAGCCATATTTCGGAAGGGAAAATTTAGAATAGGGATCTGATACTTTTCAGAACAATGGAATGAGAATCACAATGGAGGGATAGGCCCACCATTCAACTAGACAGCTGATTTCATCGATAATGCGTATTAAGATTTTTTTTGTGTCCTCCATGATATGGACATCTATATTTATATATGTAGATTTTTTTTTGTGAATTTAGTTTTATATTAATAAATCGAGAATGTATGATGAATGAATGAAGTAGATAAGTCGTTTTTTTTTGTTAGTAGTAAATAAGCAGGCGGAGACTAATTGATCCCCTGCAATAAGCAGGCGGAGACAATTTGTTCTCTTGCAGTATTTGGCGTCTGCACTTTGCTCAGCCTAAAAACAGTAGACAGAGAACTAGCCCGGTCTCTCCGAAGCTTGACGCGCTTCCTGTATGTCGAGTCACAGGACTGGTTCCCGACGGAGCTGTCGCTTGGTGTCGGAGAGAGGGAGTGCAGATTGCCTCCTCTCTTTGGCATTGGGGGTCAGTATCTGGAAGGAACGGTCCAACTGGGGGCCAGAGAAGGATTTTTAGCTGATCCTATGGGAATCGAACCTAGCCATCTCAGAAACATTTAGACAAAGCTAATACACATAAAACATACATTATTACGGGGATTTATGATTTATTTGATACATTTATGTTACACCGTACGGACAACACAACATTAAGAAACGAAATCATTTTACATTACTCAACTTACACAATACACAGGAGGGGATTTTGTATTATTTTGCATTTTTTTATGATTTTATTTGTATATAGTGTAGATGTGTTAATTTAGTATTAGAGGAATGAATGCTGGTATGAAAGAAATTGAGAGTGAATGATCGCGAAATAAGGGGGGAGACAATATATATATATATAGATTTTTATGTTGTGCAGTCTTTTCTAACATATATACCACTATTATTTTTTGCATTTTCCCATAAGGGGATTTGTGCAGCCATTTCTAACATACCTATCACTAGTATTTTTGCATTTGCATTGACCCATAAGTTGGTTTCATACATTAGTACATTTATCTTTATTATACATATATGTAAGACCGTAGGAAGTGGATGATTAGTAGATTTGCTGGCAAGTATTTTTTTTAGTTTTTTTTTTGGGTAAAGAGAGTGAAGGGATAGGATTATTCGCAGGAAGAATTAAAAATTTTATAAATAGTTTCATTTAGATATGTTTTGTTTGAGATAAAAGGGGATATAATATAATTAATAATAAAAATAATTAGAATACATGGGGATAATTTTTTCTTTGAGACTTACAAGACGTTACTGAAAACTTAGATATTGAGGAAGTTATTTGGAAGTTGGAGCTATTAGAGAATAGATAGCTAGATATTTATTTTTTGTGAGATAGCCTACCCAAGGAAGGGAGGATCCACATTTTCTGCGACGATATATGAGAATTATAATCTACGATGATATAAGAAGTTATTAGGGATTTTTTTTTTGAGATTAAGAAGTTGAAGTTTTTTTTTTTGAGCTATAGGAGGAGTTAGGGAATGGGCAAAGGCCTAGGTAACGTCGAAATAATGGGATAAGGAATATTTATACTTTGTAGGGGGGAATTTTGTAACTTGAGAAGTTGACATAGGAAGTTGAATTTTATTTGAACCAAAGATATGTGAAGAAATATTTAGAAAATGATGATGAGGAATGAGGAACTGAATTTAGAAAAGCAACCCAATTATTATTTTTTTATTTATGATTTGAAGTAGAATATAAAATTTTTTTTTGAGATTAAGATAGAAAGAAGGATGGAAAGTAAGAAAAGATATTAAGTGGTGAAGCGGCAATATTATAATTAAATATAAATTTTGTTTGTTTTGGTACATATGTCCAAAGGATATTAATTACAGTAAAGTTTGCATTTAGGTAATAATATGTTCAATATTTTTTTATATATGAAATTTAAAAGACAATTTTATTTGTCTTCCGCTCGTCCAAATTGTAAAGGACTGAGCTCAGTTTATAATTAGTGCGTAAAGAATTTTTTTTGTTTAATGTAAATTTGTTGTAAATGACGTGGGGAATGAAGTGAAGTGACAGGTGCGAGATGAATTTTTGTTGAGGTGGTTTGTGAGCGTAGAGACACCCAAAAGTGCCGGTTCACGACGACCAATTGGAGGACGACAGGAGTGGATGAAGGCGGAAAAAGGACCAGGATAAAACAGATGAAGAGGGAACCTTTGGAACAAAAATTGTGATTCTAGAAACACAATTTTCGTTCCAGAAAAAATAGGAGAAGGCAATTGTAATGTAAACAAACCCGTTGCCAAGGCAACGGATTTAGAAGCCACTATACATTTATTTTAAACCGAATTTAGAAGACGAAATCAAAGTAAAAGAAGAAAGAAAATTAAGAAAGAAGAAAAGAAAATGGAAATCTGAAGAACAAAACAAGTTTAAAAAGAAATAAAATACAGTAAAAGTAAAGAAAAGGTAGTTTTAGGCCTAACCTTACAGTTATCAACAAACATTTTAAATAATAATTACAAGATCCACCGACTTCAAAAGGAAACTAAATTTTCAGAAGGGATTAATTTAGCACCCAGAAACAAAATGAAACAGCTAAAAAGAAGAAGAATGAAGAAAATTTCAGGAAATTATAAGCAAAATTAAGAAAAGGTCAATAATTAAAAAACGAGTCGGTAGAAGGTTGTGAAAATTTTTAGGAAAAGACAGTTAATTATTAAGAAAAGATTAAAGAAGAAAAAGAAGAGAAAAACTGCCCACATCAGAAAGAAAAGCCAGTAGTAAATTTTGAAGAAACGGTCAGTTCTAAAATACATCGAATCAACTAGGCCGGATCCCATCTGAAATAATACAAGTGATCCGAAAGTGTATACCACAAACTTTAAACACTGTTTTCGAGAAATGAAGAAGGCAAAATTAAAAATAAAAGTTACAGAAAATTAAGATGACAATTTAGAAAAGAGAAGAAACGGAAGAAAGGAGAGAAAACACCAAAAAATATTAATATTTAGAAGTAAAACAAGAGACAACAGAAAAAAGAAACTCGAATTTGCTACCCATAATTCCGTGCGGAGGCAGTTTAGTCAGTCTATGCTGGGTCCTGGTAGAGGTGGAACCGTTAAGAGACTGGTCTCTGTTTTTTTTGTTAAAATGTGTGAAAAGTAGTGAGTAAACAATTAAAAGTGAGTAAAAGTGACCGGTAAAAGATTGAAGGGATGTGGAGAGAGTGTGGACTCCAATTTTTATGTTAAAAAGTAAAATTTATTGTATATATGTTTCAAGTGTGACGTCACAAGGTAGTATCCATTTTTGTATATAAATTTTTCAATATGGCCACTTCAATTTTTCAAAGTCATAAAATTTATTTTAGTAAAGCCAATTTATTTATAACCATGTTTTAATTTCTTTTAATTTCCCCAAAATCTCTCTCAATGAAATTCAAATTTCAAAACCCATAGGCCTTGCGAATCAACACCTTTGAGATAAGCGCCAATCGTTATCGGGACATAATATTTAATAATCTTTATTTTTTGAATCACACCGGGAGACTTTTGGATTTTTGAATTGGTGCGAGTAACGTAGTTTGAAAATTTTACAGAGTTATTTATAACATATGTTTTTCATTTTTTTTTAAGAGCTTCACTCAACCATATGGTAGATTATTTTATTTTTGAAATTATAGAGTTAATTAACTTAAATTTTTTTTTATTCAAAATTTTATTCATTTTTTTAATTTATTGTGAAAGGCATCAAGTCAATATATTTTATAAAACCTTTTAGCATATTAGCCATGTTATCTCATTGTGAGGGGGTCTGAGGGTGTTGTGGTGGGGGAAAAGATTGGAGGTCATGACAGTTCAGTGTTTTTGCCTTGTTGAGGAAACGAACAGATATGACACTCTCCTAATGGGTAGCTACTCTATTCAAATTGTGAGTTGTCTCAAAGACCGGGACCGTCCCTGTACTAGACGATACGATACTATCCTATTGGGGGCACTTCTATTGAAATACATAGAATACTGTGTCTGACAGGCCTGGACTGTTACTATACACCGATACGATACTGTCCTAGTGGGCGAGGAACTTGTGAGGTTGTTGAGTAAAAAGAAGAGGCTCAAATCTCCCAGCTGACTATATCTCACAAAGAACCACCCTCCACTAAGGGTTGGTATTCAACAAGTTCCACCCTGATGTAGGATCACCTCAGGGAACCTCCTGTCCTTCCTTGGCAATGTATCAGTTGAGTCGCCCCACTCCTCATCCAGTTTAACAAATTCCTCAACTGGATTTCTCAATAGTTTCCTTATTCAATAATTTTTACTTCCACAGCTATACAAAGTATAAAGTTATCTAATAGGTCAGAAATTTGATGCTGTTTCATCGGAATTTCATGTTAGTTAAAATTAAAATAAAAAAATCGGGTGCGTGCAACTCCGATGCGTGGCGAAATGAGCGTGACAACGTCTGAGTTTCGAGAGAGCGAAAGTGTCAAGAATCGAATATAACAGAGGGAGAGTGGACACTTAATGAGGTTTAGAGAGAGAGCGGACACTTATTGAGGTTTAGTGGGAGAGCGGACACTTATTGAGGTTTAGTGGGAGAGCGGAAACTTATTGAGGTTTAAAGGGAGAGCGGACACTTATTGAGGTTTAGAGGGAGAGCGGACACTTATTGAAGTTTAGAGGGAGAGCGGACACTTATTGAGGTTTAGAGGGAGAGCGGACACTTATTGAAGTTTAGAGGGAGAGCGGACACTTATTGAGGTTTAGAGGGAGAGCGGAAACAGCTGTCTCTCGCTCTCTCGGCGCATGCGCGATACGTGTGTTCCGCGTTCCCCGTGACTTTCGTTACGGGACATCGTTTTCCTGCATGAGGGCCCGGCCTACCAAATTATAAGACGTCACGTCAAAATGCCTGTCTGTGTGTTTGAACACACAAAATTTTATGTGTGTATCCAGAACCCCATAGCAACGACACCTATATTAGTTTTCAGTCAATTCCTTCGCAGGAACAGGGAGGAGGGATAACACAAACCTTTTAATAACTGACAATGTAATGAATAGGTCTTGAAATTTAGTATTTTGATTCAAATCTTCTTAGTAAGTCATCTATTAAATATAAATCGTCAAGTTGGGTTCAGAGGCAGAGCAAAAATAGTTCACTTATTCGCGGACTTTTCTTATTCGGAAAATAGTTTCTACGTATTGTTCAAAAATAAGACAAATAACCATAATATAAGAGTCGTGTTTCGAGTATAAAAAAGAAAAAGCTTTAATTAATTGAATCGGTTTTATTTTTATTTTGTTGGCAGAGGTCCTCCACTAATGTCCTGTAAGTTTTATCGTTAATAATTTCGTTTAATATATTTACTATCATCATACATTTTATTCAGTATTTCCTATTTATTTAACTGTTATTTGTTAATTTATATCTTTTTTTTATGAGGACAGCCTCCAAGATGGACGGCAGAATTTAATTTTGCAATGTTTACACCCAACATCCGTTTTAATTTTGCTGAAATGTGAATGGTGATGATGATAACACACGTGCTAACTTAGATCTGATTAAATTATGGTCGACATCGGAAGAGGACCTGATTAATTTAGTGCGGCCTTCGGAATAACGTTTTATATATAAAATGTGTCTTTCGGTTTTTGCCACAAATTTTATTTGAAACAATTTTTGAATAGACCATAATTATTTGTACACGAGACAAGTATGTGACCCATATATATCTAATGTGCCTGTTAAAGTGTCGCGGTCAGGAAAGATTGCCAACCGATGCCGAGGTTTATTTTATCTGGGAGATTAAAAAAAAACTCTTGAGTGAGCAAGCCTTAGGATGAAACGTTAAGCGATTGACCCGAGCCTGTACGATGCCAGATACACGTTAAAAACACCTTTACCATGCGTAACGAAACCTGGGTAGACAACATTTAGAAACCCCGGAGTAGAGTCAAGCTCATGCCCAACAGAGCCACAAAAGTGGCAAGGAAGTAAGCAATATGACCTCATAGTTAAAGTTCAGAGTCACATTAACTATTTTGCATTTTATTTCATATTTCAGTACTTCTTAAGCTTAGATATACTCAGGATCGTATAATATTTATTGATTTTTTTATTATTATTATTTTATTGATTTTTTTTTATTGCCTCATATACGATGCATATTAGCCATGACTCTTATAACTGTATTACTTAGTTATTTATGACATCCATGACCTAGGGAGGGAGTTCTATCTATGAAATAAAACTCACTCCCGGGCGGGATTCGAACCTGCAAACCATGGTGAGACCATACGATCAAAGCCCTACGCTCTAGCCCGCACGGCCACCAAGGTTCCCAATGATTTATTGTTGTGTAAACAACTTAGCTCTCGGTAGGAGCTATGTCAGACCGTCAGAGCGTAAGTCTCAATGATGTGCATGCGTCAGTGTGTGTGTGTGCGCGCTTAGAGCGTGTGTGTGTTCTAAGCGCACACACACTTCTTTATCTGTGGTGTCAGCTGTTTTTGAGTAATAAGTAATATATTTGTTGTCATATTGTCACAACAAATAATATAATGTTTTTACCCATTTCAGGAGATACAGAACTGAATACGAATCGAAGTATTTCAACAACAAATTCGAAAACTACCATAGACGCCGTATTCTCGAGTTATTTAGAGCCACTACAATCACAGTTGTATATATCTTATTTTAGCTATCACAAACCTATAATTTCTTGTATAAAACAAATTGAAGAACAATAAATTTGAAAGTTTAATTCCTCATACTACTTTTGTTATTGTAACTTTATAAAACAAATTTTTATCAAAATGAGTGCATGACAGAAAATTTTTAAAACTAAAGCAGATGTTAACACATCAATTCTCGTGAGTACAGGCGTCACTCACACGTTACTTTTTTTTTTAATTGCCCGTAACCTGAACAACTCTTAAAGGCAATTAACTATTTCATGACATAACTATGACCACAATTTTTTTTAAATGTTTTCCCGGATAAGAGAAAGTTTTCCTCTTCCCCTCTAATCCGAAAAAAAAGTTTTGCTGCATTTTCTCCCCCCCTCTATCTATTCAACTGTTGATGGCAACATAGTTCTCTCTTGCCAATTACCCTTCCCCTTGATCACGTTCCTCGCCTGAAACACAGGCCAGAATACTGATGAAACGGACTCAGTTTTTGAGCTGAGAGAGAGAGAGAGGACGGTCAAGATTTCAGTCGACTCTAGCGTGCTGAAACATTGCATTGAATCATAAATATTAGGAAGTTTCTGACTAAATAGATCTATAACATACCTTTTTACGTTACCATTCACTATTTTTACCCTAGGCACTAATAACAGGACCCCTGACTCTATTCCTAGGCCACTCTACAAAAAAAAAAGTCGTCGGTGATTCACCGGCAATGTACAAAACAAATTAATCAAATACATTTTCGCTCCTTCTAAAAAACCAGTCGACCATATGCGCTAATATTCCACAGTTGACTTAGGATAGGGGCTCCTAAATCCTCATATTAAATTTTGAGTGGATACATTCATTACGTCGGCAGTTATTAGGGTTTTTGAATTGAGCCCTCACCCCTGAACCCCCCTTCCCTTTAGCCGATATCACTGAAATTCGACAGTTTATGTCTTCAATGGGTTTTGAGTTCAAATATAAAATTTCATGTCGATACATTCATTACATCGGCAGTTATTGGCGTTTTTGAGTTGAGCCTCTTCCGTAATCTCTTTGGCCATTCTGGCTGAAAGTCGATAGGTGTTGTTCTTATAGGGTTCAGGTCAGACATATAAAATTTAGTGTCATTACATTCATTCTATCGGGAGCTATCGTGTTCACAGACACACAGACAGACAGAATTTCGTTTTTCATATTTCGTAGGTCGAAAAACACGAAATTCCGTTGAAAACGCCGAGTTTTCGGCAAATTACATCAATTATACTTTGTACACCTGGGGCAGTAAAAAAAAAAAAAAAAAAAATCCGTCTCAGGAGTTAACAGAAATAGAATATTTTCGTAAATATGCTAAAAATCTCCCAAACATTCCACTAATTATATGTAATTACAAGTTAGAGGTTGGGGGCCATGGTGGCCGGGCGGGCTAGAGCGTGGGGCTTTGGTCGCATGGACCTTGGTTTGCGGGTTCGAATCCCGTCCTGGAGTGAGTTTTATTTCGTAGATAAACTCCCTCCCGGGGCCATGGATGTCGTAAATAACTAGATAAAACCACGATTATAAGAGTCATGGCTAATATGCATCGTACATAAGGCCAAGAAAAAAACTAAAAAGAGGTTAGTTATTAGAAAAAAATTATTTTAAAACTTTTTTTTTTTTTTTTTTTTTTTTTTTTGGCTTTATGTACGGTGCATATTAGCCATGTCAATGTGTTATATATAATTATTTAAGACATCCATGGCCGCGGGAGGGAGTGATTTTTATCTACGAAATAAAACTCACTCCCGGACGGGATTCGAACCCGCAAACCATGGTGAGACCATGCGACCAAAGCCCTACGCTCTAGCCCGCACGGCCACCATGGCCCCCGAAAACTTTTTTCATACGAGTAGTTTTTGATCATATGTGACTAATTGAAACTGTGTAAAATTACTTTTTGATAAATATTTTAAATTTTGTTTTCAATCCAGAGTTTCTATTATATTATTAAATAAATTTTATTCTTTTAGCTTTTTATTTCACTATTTATCAAATTTAGTTACCATCAAAATTCGTTGTTTGAAAAAAAACAGCTCCATTTTTTCGAAGGAAAATAATGTTCAGACGATTCAATGAACGTTTATTCTGAGCTATATGACCTAAATTATGCCAAATTCAAATTTTTCACATTATTGAGATAGACGCCATTCGAGTGATCTGAAAACACAAGTCGATTTATTCCGGTGTTCAGCAAATTTTACTGCTGAGTATCTTTTGGATCAGTTTAGCGGCTGCATTCTCAAGTTTATTACAGACAGATTTTACGTTGGGTCATTATATGGAGCTATAAAGTTTATATCTGCTCCAGACTCTACGGACGGATTGCGGAAATACCACATTTTTAGCAATGGTTTCGTTGACCCCGATATACCATAAATTCACAGTTAAATCCAGTGGTAACATTTTCTCAGGGTAGTCTTTCTACGCGCTACAACGCTCAAATTTCTACTGGTATAGAATTTTATAAAGTCAATCATTTTCACTACGAAATAAAGTTAGTATGACTCATGTCCGAGCTTCAACTACAAGGTCATATCGCCTACTATCAGAGCGTCACTCTGGTGGGCATGAGTTCGACTCTACTATGGGAGTGCTAATGCTTTGGAGGATCTGTATTAAACATGGGTATCTGACAGAAATAACTACTGTCTGAACCTTGAAAACCAAGACCGGCGTAAGCTGGTTTGGTTCGGCTCAAACCGAGAGAGAAGTTGGAGCTGGAATCATGGGAGGACACTCAAAGAGATACTAGTATATCCCTCGGTGTGTATCCCACTGTTTTCCAAGCTGAAGTATATGCCATCCTCGGGTGTGCCATGCTCATCAAGAGACGGAACATCAGGGGAGGGCAGATCGTGATACTGTCTGATAGCCAAGCAGTGCTGCAAGCTATCAACATAAATTCCATAATCGCCCTGGAATGCCTTCAAGCACTGGAGTCCCTGACGGATCAAAATAGAGTTGAGATGGGTGCCAGGACATCAGGGGTTTGAGGGCAGGGAAAGGGTTGACAACTAGCCAGGTCAGGAGCTGACAGAGGACCTCCAGGACCAGAGCCCTTCTGCGGGCTCACTAAGAGCACCGCAAGGGCGACAATAAAACGTTGGCTGACCAGAAAAAAAAAGAGCCGAGAGCTCCTGAATATGGATCTTAGAACTATGACAGGGCTGATCACAGGACCCTGTCATATGAACAAACACCTGCACAATATGGACATAGCTAGAAGCCCTCTGTGCAGGAAATTTGGCGAGGAAAATGGGACTCCGGATCATATTCTAAGCCAGCGTAACGCACTAGAAAGTAGGAGATTTTACTGCTTCGGGTCTGCCATAGCAGAATCAAGGCAGGTAATGGAGGGAATCTGCAGCAGAATCCAGGACTTTAATAAAGATATAGAGCTGTGATAGGGACCAACACATACAGGCCTACTCTAATCACGCTGACACCATCAGCCCTCAAAAAAAAAAAATGGGAATCCTAAATTTTGCCTACTCTAAATCTTTATTAGGGTAGGCGTCTCGGGACCATCGCCTGACGTCCCATCTAAATGACGGCGTGCTTAGGTTTTTTTTTACGTCCCAGATAAAATAATCTAAGGGCCTCAGCTTTTGAACCCGCGACCTTGAGCTCACTAAGCAAGCACGCATACCACTGAGCTATCGCACCCTCTACTATGTAATATATAACGCTAATGTAATATGGCCATGAGTAGACAACTTATATTAAATCTTACTCATTTTACTTCCACAGCTATGCAGAGAGGAAAGTTATGACACGTCGCTGAATCATCGGCAATATACCCAGCACGAAACAACCAGTTTAATTTAGTGCATCGGTTTCAAAATCAATTGGTTTCAAAATCAATATTTGCCATACACTGAGTCTTCTGAATCCTCGTACTTTTCATGTCGATTCATTCATTACACCGGCAGTTATAAGAATTTCTGAGTTGAGTCCACCCTCAGATTCCTCCGCCTCCCATTCTGCTGATTCCACGGAAAATTAATAAGTTTCGTCCTCGTGACAGTATAGTAAATTGTGCATTGTAATAATATTAAGTTGAAATAGGCTAGAATGAAATAGTAAATATTCATAAGGCATTGAGATCAAAGCGTAGGTCGCTCACAGTATATTTAAGTGATACACAGGAGATTGAAAACATTAAGGACAGTTTCATGCATTCAACACAGAGATAGGTTATCGCCTCGCCACATGCAAAGTCCGAGTTAAGTAGCAACAAATAAGTCTTTCGCATGTAATGCCCTCTAATTAATAACACTTTTTCATGCTCCTTTGTCATCAATAATAAGTTTCAGAATGTTTCATAAATTATGGCTGCAGTGGACCACTTTGATATGTGTATATCTAAGCTCAAAATCACCTCCCATAAAAAAATCGTTGGTGAATCACTGGCTATGTACTTCCCCATCCTTCAAAGTCAATCAAGCATTTCTGCATAAACTCAATATTTGTCTTAGGATACCCAAACACGAGCGGGATTTCCTCAAGGTTAGATCTGAACAGTCCAAGCCTTGAGGAATTCCTCAACGTGTAAGGCGGAGTTCCTTGATGGGAAAGGCCAAAAATCCCGAACAAAAATCAATTCTTTTTCCTCCTTGAGGCCGGATTTTACCTCTCTCAGAACATAATATATACATATGTACGAAATTGAACCTTCCATGTGGCAAGTGAGTTCAAAACACTACCATGATAGAAATAGAAAGGAGGCCGCGTACTCGAAAATTGAAAGAAATGGACGCAAAGGCCTTTTCCTTGAGGATTTCCTTGAGGAAAATCCTCTCCGTGTGTGGGCAAGGGTTCGGTGCAGGAAATCCCCAAGGACATCCTGGAGGCTTTTACCTTGAGGATTTCCTGTACGTGTATGGGTACCCTTAGTTGGCTTCTGAATCCTAATATGTACATACTAAATTTTGTGTCGATAACTTCATTACATCGGCAGTTATTAGGGTATTTAATTCGAGCCCCGCTTCTCTGATCCCCCCTCCTTTCACACATTCATATTTAACAGAACACATAATTACAAAACGTGATATTATCTGATTATAGACATGTGAATATACAGAGTGCATATGACATTAGTTACTTCAAGTAATATATTAATAATAATTAATTAAAGTAATATGTCATGTACACCGTGTATATTGGCATGTATCTTATATACGAAGTATAGGGGAAGTTATGTAATCGATCGAAAATTCGATTCGAAGTTTTCAACGGAATTTCATGTTTTCCGTACTATAGATGTAAACAAAAATTCTGTGTCTAAGAACACGATAACTCACGACGACACCTATTGTTTTTCAGTCAAATCTATCAAGAGGGGAATTAGGGGAAAAATTCTAATAACTGCCGATAGAATGAATGTATCGACACAAAATTGTATATGTTGAACCAAAATCCCATAAGGACAACACAGGTCAATTTTTGACCAAAGGGGATGGGGGATTGAGAGAGAGAGAGGCTTAACTCCAAAACTCTAATTACTGCCGTATAATATAATATATTGACATGAAATTTCATATTTGAAATCAAAACCCAATGAAGACAAAAATGAATTAAACAAGTAAAATATTGTTGCATTAAAAATTTTGTTACTGAAATTTCTTTCTATTTCTTATTTTAATAATAATAATAATCAATTTATTTCCGTTGAACCAATGGTAGTAGGATCAGAGGTCAAAAGAATTTATACATTAAGATAGCTTATAAATTAAATTTATAACTACTTGAGTCTAACACACCCATGATTAGTAGTAATAACAAAACTATTAAAAAAAAGTAAAATGAAATTAATAAAAACTGAACAAATAAATACTTAGAAATATATGAGTACTTAAAAAAAATTAATACAAGATACGTTTATAATAAGTGGACACATTTTTCAATTTAATAAAAATCAAGATAACTATTTTTCAAAAAAAAAAACTTTTCGGAAGTATCTTTATACAACGATGTTTTGGGACGTTCTTACGTTTGTGTACAACAAAATGAACTATACAGTATTTTATAGAATAAAAGTCATGCCTACTCAGATTTATGCTTTATTCTAGTAGCATAACTTCCAGAGTATTGTTGTAATAAGACAAAATAAATGACAAAAAGAAAAAATTGTGAAGAAAAATCTCCTTTTAGATTATGGAAATTTATTAAAATGAGTTATCTGACATTTCATTTGGGAAATATTTCTGGGGAATAAATTCACTTTTAAATGGCATATTAAAATTTATAGAAGACATCACCAGAAAATCAAGACTTGGAATACTCAGGTGATTTAGCGAACGAAATATACAAAATAATATGTATTTTAAAAAAAAAAAAGTTAATATCCCATTCATGTCGGAGCAACAGGTGGCTCATGAATTAAAGCCAAGGATTTTATCAGATGTGTTCCTTGTTTTAAACATCGTCCAAATTAGCACTGAACCGTTGTTATTTTAATAATTGGAAACTCTAAATTCATAATAAAAAAAGTAGTCGGTGAATCACCGGCTTTGTACTTCCTCAGCAAGAATTAATCTATTACTTTTTCGCTGTACCTCCAAAGCCAATGGACCGTTAGGCCTGAAATACTTCATGCTTCTGAATGTTCATACTAAATTATCTTTCGATATATTCATTACATCGGCAGTTATTAGAGTATTTAAGTCGAGCCCAGCTCTGACCCCCCTCCCCTTCGTCTGATCCCGCTGAAAATTAATAGGTGTTGTCTTTATAAGATTTTGAATTTACACAAGAAATGTTGTGTCAATACATACATAACACCAGCAGGTATTAGAGTTTTTGTGTTAGAACCAATACTAACTAAGTTATAACGCTCCAAGCATGTAAAATAAATTAAAATGTTTAAATTGGCATAACAATCAACTACAAAATATTTACAATTTATATTTATATATATATATATATATATATATATATATCGGTCGCATGCTTGCGTACTGAGCTCAAGATCGCAGGTTCGAAATCAGGGCGAGGCCCTCAGGTTTTTTATCTGGGAGAAGATAAGTACTTAAGCACGCTGTCCTTCGGATGGGAACGAAAAGCGAAGGTATGTCAGGTACACCCGTTAAAAACCCCTACCCTCAGTGAATAAACCTAGATAGGCAAAATTTAGGATTCTCACTGTAGTGTTGGGCTCATGTTCAGCAGAGTGACGAAAGAGCGCTCTGATGTGACCTCGCAGTTAACGCTTGGGCATGAGTTATAATAACTAACTAACTCAACTGTTAAATATATTTTTATTATCTGTAGTTGTTTATTGAAAAGGATAGAAATTAAGAAAAAAATAAAATATGGCGATTTTTGGGTATAATCGAGTCACTCTCAGAATTATGCTGTACAATGAAACAAAGAAAACCGCTTATGCCAACACATTTACTTTCTTATAGCCAGTATGAAATGAATTAGAGTGGGGAAAGGGGGAGGGAGAGCAGTCTGTAAAAAGGGGTTGGCATAAGAAACTTTTGTTAAGGTCAGGTCACATATTTATATAATACACCTGATCTTTGAGTTGAGCGCTCCTCTGATTCAGCTGAAAATTGATAGCTGTTGTCCTTGTGGGGTTTTGACTTTACATATATGTAAGGTGAGTATTTGTGTTAAGCCTCCACCTAATCCCCCTTTCCTATTGACCAATTTGGCTGAAAATCAATATGTTCTGTCCTAAATTCTGGATACACATATAAAATTTTGTGTCGATACATTCATTCTATCGGGGGGTCACAGAGAAACACACATTGATTTTCTTCATTTTTTAGATTTTTTTTTTTTCCAAATTTACAACTGTATAATATAAATACAACAAGCAAATGTGCTAATAGAGAGATAATGCCGAAGTCAAAATGGCAAGAGGGAAGAAATCACCCAGTGGTGACACTCCCTAGTCACTGATTTCCTCTCATTTGTAGGAGGACCTCACTAAGGAGGTCTCTAGGCCATTGACGCTAAAGCCGTCATTGGGGAAGTATGGCAGAATGGAGGGCACGGACTAGAGGATTATTGTAGGAACTAAGAAGGGAAAATAATTTTTTATATTTGGATTTCAGTGACAAAAGGTACGTTAAGGTCAGTGTCAAGAGTTTTTTTTGGATACGTAATAAGGAGCATTGGCTAATTTACGAATGATTTTGGATTGAAAAGATTGGATGCGCTGGAGATTGGAGGCCTTGGCAGAACAGAGTTCAAGTCTGTAAGTTCACATAGGTTTGAGTACTGCGTTGTACGTAAGTCGTTTTTTTTTCAAAGTTATTTTGTCTAGTAGTCTTAGTAAAAGTTTATAACATCTGTTCATTTCTTGTCTTTTCGGTCTCATGTGAGGATTCCAAGTTAGTCGTTTGTCGAGTATGAGGCCTAAATAGCCGACTTCGTTTTTTAAAGGGATGGGATTTTTGTTAAGGTTGAATTGAAAACTCGGCATCGAATTTCTGTCCAATTACATAACTTCCCCTATACTTCGTATAGTTGGGGAAGTTAAAGTGGTGGGCCATTTGTCACAGTAAATACACAAGAAACTTTTAAATAGTTGCAACTTAGAGGATGCCATTGTAACGAGATGGTCTAGTTATGAATTTCAAATTTCAACTGTAGTGCCGAGCTTTGCTTTCGTCCCGAGTGGAGGACATGCCGATGAATATTTCATAGCAACATTAAAATGAACCAAGACTAATTAACAGTTAGTCTAATTAATGCTACCAATTTATTTAGTAAATCTCTCGTCTAACGGAATAAAACATTCCGCAGCTTATTAATATTGGTTTTCTCTCATCTATGTCTGTGTGTACATCTGTACGTTCCCCTTCTATATATTATACTGTAATGTTATTTCTTTTGCTAGGGAAAAATATTTATTTCGCAGGTCCCTGTTCGGGTTATGTAATAAATCATATTATACAACTACCAGCAATTAGGTAATTATTATATACTAAACAGGGCAGCAGGATTCGTTGTTGATGTATGAGGTAGGTAAAAGGCAATTGAGACAAAAACATTAAATCAAAAATATAGTTCTAAGAGAATTGATAAAACTTCAATATATTTTTTATACATGTTTGACAACCATTTAATATTTGTCACCCTTTACTATATCTAGAACAACAATGATAAAAATTTATATAGTAAACAACATCTTATACTGTTTTATACCGCCGCTCATTTGAATAATATATCGTTTATTTATTTTTTTTATATTATTTTATTTAGAATCTATTTATTCACCTCATCCATTTCTATTCTCTTCTATATTTTTATTTTCTTAATTAACACAATAACTATTTAGATTTCATTTACTTTTATTAATTTCATTATCTTTAGTCCCCTGATAACGATTGATTGGTTCAATCAATCGATATAAATTAGTTTTTCCCATTAATTGCAACATTACTTTCTTAGACAAGTTTCTCTCCCCCCCCCCCCCCCACACACACACACACACACACACACTATAAATTTACATAAAGTGATGTAGTGGTCAAATCGACACACTACAATACATATGACTAGTGGCAGACTTACATTTTTTGAAGCCCTGCTTCTTTGAATCTCTACGCCGTCCTTCGGAAGGGATAAGTTATAGTCGAGCATGTACAATGTCAGGTACTCATTAAAGTCCACTACCCTAGGTGAATAAAAATTTAGAGTATGCAAAATTTAGGACATTCATTGTAAAGTCGAGATCATGTCCACCAGAGCGATGAAAGAGCCATCTAGCAGTAAATGTTATGACCTACTTGTCAAAAGCCCGGGCATGAGTGAGTCACATTAACAAACTAAAGAATATAAACTAATAATTGATTTGTTTATAATATCTTTGTTTTGATGGTACAAAGGAAGAAAAAACTTAATTTGAGATACAAATAAATAAATTATTAAATTATTGTCCTTATAAATACATAAATATATGATATGACTACAAGAGAACTTTCTTATACCAACCAATTTTGTATAGATTACTTTTTCTCCCCCTCCCCACTCTCAAATTCAACTTAGCGTTACTGGGTATATGAAAGGGATGTATCAGCGGTTTTATTTGTTTTATTGTACATCGTAATTCTGATAGTGACTTTTATATAATCAGTAATTTTATTATGTATTTAAGAGGGGGAGGGTGAGCGATCAGTACAAAATTGGTTGGTATAAGAAAATCCTGTTATGACCTCATCACATTATATATATATACATTTTGTTTTTCTTTGTTTTTTGTAACCTTTTCAAATAAAAAAACTACCAACAATAAATTAAAATTCATCGCTGTGAGTTGAATTTTGTATTAAAACTTAATACAAATTAATTATTACAGTATTATATAGCATACTTTCCGCTAAAATTATTTAATAAAAAAACTTGTTGGATAAAAATGTTTATTAATAATAATATTTACTTCCTTAAACCATAACATGGTAATAGGATACGTAAAAATAATGTATACATGCTTATAAATTAGATATTCGTCTGACACACGAGTGATAAGTAACAACAATACTAATAAAAAATAAAAAGAAATAAATAAATAAAAAACTTGAAAATATGAGTACAAAAATAATAATATTAATAAATTCAGTAGATTTAACATTTAATTAAAATTAAAATAAATATTTTGCATAACACTTATTTCACGACGATATTTTGGAATGTTCTTATGTCCCTTCATCAGGTCACATTGTGCAAAATATAGAAAAGAGAGAGAAAAAAAAATTACAAATATAAAAAAATATATAATAATAAAAATATACAAAAGAATAAACCATTTGTATGTTCAGTCTATGTGGGGAAGGTCTTTTCGTCGCGAGCAGGAAAATTATTTTCCGAAACTATGACATGAAGAATCATGGTGTCCACTACTAAAAAAGGTCAATCGATAAAAGTCCGATAAGAAATGTCCCACTGTCATAACCATTTTATTTCCCTTAACGATGTTTCCAATTCCTCCTTATTATAAAAAAAATAATTTGACAGTTGAACCAAAATGAGGACAATACTGCGACAAACTGACAGCTAACGAGACATAAATAACACAATATTGATTTGTATATGCAGGATACAGATAGAAGAATTCGTGGTGTAAAAGCGTAAGAAAATTTCATTTTTTCTTAAAAAAAAAACAAAAAAAAATTGAGAAGAATAAATAGAAAATTGTGTATTCTATTCAAAGTGAAGTATCCGCATATATCAAAAAAAATGTATTTTGTTATAATTTTAATTTATATCTTCGTTGCAATTAATGTAGATACTAAATAAAGAGGGCGCCGGTTGCTCAGGGGTATGCGTGCTTGTCTTATATGCCTAAGAATGTGGGTTCGAAACCCGACCGAGGCCCTTAGTTTATTTTACCTCCCAGCTAAGATTTTATCTGGGAGGTAAAATAAACTTAAGGTCGCCGTCCTTCGGATGGGACGTTAAGCGGTGCCTGTACGATGTCAGGTACTCGTTAAAGACCCCTGCCCTAAATGAATATAAATTTAGGGTAGGCAAAATTTAGGACTCCCACAGTAGAGTCGGACTCATGTCCACCAGAGTAACGAAAGAGCGCTCTGGTAGTAGGCGATATGACCTCGTAGTTAAAGCCCGGGCATGAGTCGTAAAACCTAACCTACTCAATATAAGAAAAGCATTTTAATTTTATTAATGATAACATTTTCACATGATATCACTAATCATATTGATTTTTCTTTATCTAATCATTAATTTATTTAGCCATGACTCTTATAATGGTGTTTAACCTAATTATTTAAGACATCCATGTCCCCGGGAGGGAGTTCTATCTATGAAATAAAACTCACTCCCAGACGGGATTCGAACCCGCAAACCGAATTGAGACCATGCTACCAAAGCCCTACGCTCTACCCCGCAAGGCCACCATGGCACCCTTAATTTATCTTGTTAGAATGTTATAATTGTATTTTTAATTTTAACTTTACCACGGTTATTGAAAAAAGAAAATATTTCAGAAGAAAATGTCTAATTGTAAGAACAGTTCTCTGTTTTCGTCTTAACAGAAAAGTGTAAACTGTCTTTTAAAATTGAAAAAAAAAGAGCAAATGAGAGGTTTTCTGAAATAAAGCAACTTCTCACAACTGACTAATATTTCCTTTTGTTTCCCTTATTTTCTCAGAAACAGGAATTTTTTCACACTACCCTTACAGTTTTTTTTTTTCTTTTTCATGTTCTTTGGAAGCAAAAGAGTAGGAGTAGAACATAAAAAAATAATGAAAAGTCTAATCTTTCAATTTATTTTTCATTAAATTCTTCATAAAGGGCCTGATGATTTCATATGGGAAGGTTGAAAGTTATGAATAAACTTTCTTCCTCTGGTCTCTTTCTATTAAACAATGATTTCAACATCAAAGCTAAAAATCAGTATTATTCAAAAATAAATGAAATTCAGATCTAAGAGTAAGATAAAATGTTTATTAAGATTAAGATAAGTTTATAATATATTATTTACTGGATCAATGCTAAATGTTGATTTATAATGGCAAATGACACGTTTTTATGTTTCATACATAGATCTGAATATTTTAAAAACAGCGGAAATATTCTGAAAATTTATTTTTGAGAAAAGAAGGATAAAATATAGCTTTTAAAATTATGAACCCCATGGAGCCTGTGCGTAATTAAGGTGAGGAAAAAACTAAAGTTGAAAATTTGCAACTAGTTGTATATTGGACAGACTGGTCGACGTTTTAAAGTTAGGATTGACGAATATATGACTGAAATAAGGAACCGAGGCAACCGGTCCGTTTTATAAAACTATTTAAAATTTCATGGATGGGGACTGAGTCACAATTGAGAGAACGGAGTATGTGAGACCCAACGACAGCATCAAAAACCTATATGTTTGTTCAAAAAGCAGCATAACAGGAAAAAAGCATGGTCACAAAAAATAAAATTTGTCGATAATAAAAACTAGTCGTCTTTGCTAAAAGCTTACAGCCAGTTCTCTTTCCACATATCCATTTAGTGTATATAAACATAGTGGATATTTTAACTCCATACATCACTAATGTATGTATATATCAACTTATATATATATATGTATGCCATTGATAGCTCAGAAATAGTAGGGTTGCTTATTGAGCTCAAGATTGCTTTTGAAACCCGGCCAAGACCTCAGGTTTTTTATCTGGGAAGTGGAAAAATCTTGAGCATGCAGTCCTGCGGATGCAATGGTCCCGAGTTCACACGATGGTACCTACTCGTAAATGTCCCATAGGGTGAATAAATTTTAGGATAGGCAAAATTTTGAACTCCCATAAGTCTGGCTCATTTCACCAGAGCCATGTGGTTGTAAGCTATATGACCTCATAATTAAAGCCCGCGACTGAGTAACATAAACTAACTGTATTTACTGTTTCATTTTTATATTTATTCGGTAAATCAGGGAGTGTAGAGACCTATTGATTTTTTTGACCTTCTTGAGGGAGGCATCGATGATTAATTTGAGTTGTTTTCGTGTTGGGCGGAAGGAGAGGAAGGTGGAGAGGTTAAAGTTCCGTGTTAGAACTGCCGTGATTTTGAATTAGGGAACGAAACTATAGATCAAGGTACTGCACGATCTCTAAAGCACCAAATTCAACTTACCTTCGTTCACAACAGTCTGCAGTATAGAATTACAGGTCAACTTATCTCAATAACTGCGAACATTACACATTATCTTATTATAATTATTTGATACAAGAACACACAAGTTTATTTGCCAGAGCTAGCTTTCACATTGGACATTCTTCAGTGCCAACTGATTTAATAAAAACAGAATCACCTATGTAGACGACCTACTGCCATCCGGGCCCTGATGTCTCCATCTCCTGGAACACCTCAAAAATATAAATAAATGATACTTAACATCCTTTGCAGAGATTTTGAGAAACAATTAAAAAAAAATAAAAATATGTTTTTTTTTTAAATATAGTCTATTACACAAAATATATGTGATATATGGGAATACTTTCGGTATTGCTACTATATATTATATATATTTTGTGAAATAGATAATATTTTTAAAAATAAAGAAATGGTTTAATTTATAATACATGTTCGGCAATACACCTCTCTCAGGAGAGTAGGAAGGGAGAGGGGCCAAAAAATAATACAGAAACGTAAATCACCGGAAATATACTTCCCCAACAGGAATTAATAAATTAAGTTTTAGCTCTCCCTCCTAAACAAATCTACCGTTAGGACTGTAAATCAATAGTTGAATTAGGAACTTTTGAATCATCAAAATGCGAAGAATCACTTCACTTTTCAATAATATTAGTTTAAGGATAATTCTTAAACTTACATTATTATAAGATATATATATTTATTTATTTATATTATGCGATTTAATTAATTTCAGTGTTTTATTTTATGCAAGCTTTTAAAGGAACTATTTTTTTATACATTTTTTTTGTTTATTTATAATTTATTGTATATATAATTAAACATATTTAATTAATTCCTAATGTTTTATGTAGGTAATAATAATAGCATAAGTTTATTTAGTTATTTTTTTGTATCATGTATTAATATGTTATCGAAAGATGGGCAACCAAGCGTGGGGACGCTATCTTCAGTATTGTTATGATGATTGCCGAAGATGGATGTGTTTTTGTTATATTGTTAAGATTTGTATCAGGTTGTTAGAATTAAAGTGAGTTGTGAGAATTACGAGTTTGTTTTATTTTATTCAATATTTTGTTTTACGCCTGAAAATAAACAGTAAATATGGGGGTCGTTGCAATATACATTTTGTTGATATAATCATTACATCGGCAGTTATTAGTGTTTTTGAGTGAAGCCCCCCTCCTTTTCGGACGATTTCGTGCGATGCCGTCCTTATGTGTGTTTGAATTTGAATAAGAAATTTCATATCAATACATTCATTACAATGGTAATTATTAGAGTTTATGTGTTATGATCCCAGGTCCCTCAGAACCTGATTCCGAGTTATAATTAAATAGCGATAATGCATTACAGCAATTTGAAATAAATAAATGGTTTGTATTTTTAAAGATTAGGAAAAGAAAAATATAGTCCTTTACCCCACAAGATACAGTAGAACGTCGATTATCAGAACCAATGTTGTGTGGGGTGGTTCGGATAATCGAAATTTTTCAGCTACCCAGAACTTGCGATTAATGAAGAATCATCACCAAGCTTCATGTTTGATTTCACTGCTTTTTCACACCAAATGGGCTGCCCAGAAGCCCGTTTTTGCAAAAACCAAGTGAATGCAGCACCTTCCAGCAATTCGGATTTCGGTTTTTTCATAGTTTTACGATATCAACTGCCCTGCTCACTGTCAAGATTATGTGCATACCTAGTGATTGCATGAGTTATTTTCTATTCCCGTTATCGTTGATTTACCAACACCGAACTTGATAGCTAATGCCTGATCCGTTTCACCTTTCTTCAGCCGCATAATAATTTCCATTTTATCTTTTAATGAAAGCACTACTCGTTTCCTTTTTGTCGAAATGTAATTTTTACTTAAAATATGTGACCGCTAACTAATTCAATGTAGTTCACAATGAATTATTTGAAACTAGTAACCAGTCAATACAGGTTAGTTCTTATTAGTAAACAATTACAGACTGTCTGCCCCCGTCAAACTGAATTCATCGAAAAACTGATATCCCTTTTACAGATAACAAAGCCCTTTCTAAGAATTAATGAGGCTTCCCTCATGGAAGTTCATGGAAAAACTAATTTGACATGATCCATGAAGCCAGTTCGGATAAATGAACGTTCAAATAACTGACGGTCGGATAATCGACGCTTTACTGTATATATTTAGGGTGAGCGCTTTTGGTTGTTACACCATCCTCACACTATTAAAAGCACATAGAATATACATCACTAATGAAACCAATTTATATATTAATATAATTTTAGGTTAGGTTAGGTCACTCATGCCCGGGCTTTAACTACGAGGTCATATCGCCCACTACCAGAGCGCTCTTTCGTTACTCTGGTAGACATGAGCCCGACTCTACTGTGGGAGTCCTAAATTTTGCCTACCATAAATTTTTTTTCACTTAGGGCAAGGATCTTTAACGAGTACCTGACATCGTACAGGCTCGGAACCATCGCTTAACGTCCCATCCGAAGGACGGCGTGCTTAAGTTTATTTTACCTCCCAGATAAAATAAACTAAGGGCCTCGGTTGGGTTACGAACCCACGCTCTTGAGCTCAGAAGTCAAGCACGCATACCACTGAGCTACCGGCGCCCTCTAATATAATTTTATATTATTATTTTATAATATTGTAGTTTTTTATTTTAACCTTCTCAAAAATATTTAAGTTTATTTTATTATATTATTTTTTCCTCTTCCTCCAGTCTTCCCAATTTAATTTATGTTTTTATAAGCTTGGAAAACATTCCATATTTCCTGGAAAATTCTCTTAATTTATAAAATTTTATGATGTACAACATTATATTATGTATTAACAAATCATCATTTCTGGTCCACTTTATGATCATTTACCACAATTTCTAAAACTCATTCTTGAAACATGAGATATATCAGGAGCGACAGTAGCTCGGAGGTAGCATGCTTGCCATCTGAGTTCAAGCTGGTACGAAAACCTGCCGAGGCCCTGAGCACACCTTTCTGGATGGGACGTTAAGCGATGGTTCCGAGCCTGTATGTTGTCAGGTGCTCATTAAAGATCTCTACTCTAGTTGAATAAATCTGGATAAGCAAAATTTAGTACTTCCACTGTAGAGTTGGGCTCATGTCCACCAAAATGACGAAAGAGTGCTCTGGTAGTAAGTGATATGACCTTGTAGTTAAAGCCCGGCCATGAGTCACAATAACTAAACAGATATTTCAATTTTATAATGAAAACATTTTAAAAGTGGTATTATTTTGTAAAAAAAATTTAAATCTGTTTGAATAAATGTTGATTCTTATAATCTCTTAATGGAATTTCGTTTTTCTTATCCTCCTTTAACTTAATGCCTGGATAAACAAGTGAAAAGCTCTGTAAACAGAATGATATTTCAAGTCCCTTGAGTTTCCGTTTTACCAGGATTGTACTTGAGATGTTGCCGTCTTGTTCTCAATAAAATCTAGTCTATAAAAATTGAATTGTTTTCATGTGGCATAGTTAGTAAGATATGAAATATTAAATACACAAAAACATGACATGCAGAGCTAGGGAAGGATGGCTCGATGGGAGTAGACGGTCATAAAAGACGTCGGTGAATCACTGGCCATACTTCCCCAGCATCAATTCATCATCTATGTTTTGACTTACACAGTGGCTTCTGTGAATTCTCATACTAAATTATGTGTCAATACATTCATTAAATGGTGGTTATTAGAGTTTTTGTGTTAAACCTCCTCCTTAATTCCCCCTTCCCTTCGACCGATTTTGCGGAAAATACGTATCATCCTTAAGGGATTTTGAATTTAAATATAAATGTTCATATCGATAAATTCATTATATCGGCAGTTATTGGGATTTTTGAGTTGAGATTTCCTCTTTCGACTTCCGCAGAAAATTATTAGTTGTCGTCCTTATAGGGGCTTCAATATACATATGATATATCGTGTCACGTTCATTACAACAGTGGTTAATAGAGTTTTTGTGTTAAACCTCCCCTCAGTCCCCCTCCCCCCCCCCCCCCCCCCTCCCTTAAGCTGACTTAGCTGAAAACAATAGTTGATGTCCTTAGAGGGGTTCTGGGTACACATATAAAATTTCTTGTAGACACATTCATTCACGATGAACCCCCTCCTCCCCTCCCCCTCCCTTCCTATCCAAATATTTATATACCTTTCATTTATACTGGTTAATATAAATACAATCCAAAACCTTTTCTTTCCTTCATGAGTGTTCCGCATGATGATATATTTATATAGGTATGTATGTATATATTCACGATGAACCCTCTCCCCCCCTATCCAAATATTTATATACCTTTCATTTATACTGGTTAATATACAATCCAAAACCTTTTCTTTTTATGGATTGTATATTAACCAGTATAAATGAAAGGTATATAAATATTTGGATGGGGGGGGGGGGGGGGGGGGGGTGGAGGAGGGGGTTCATCGTGAATGAACGTGTGAACCCCTCTAAGAACCTCACCTATTGTTTTCAGCTAAATCATCCAAAGGGTGGGGGGGGGGGGGGGGAATGAGGGGAGGTTTAAGAAAAAAACTCTATTAACCACCGTTGTAATGAATGTGACACGATATATCATATATATATTGAAGCCCCTATAAGGACGACATTTAATAATTTTCAGCGGGTCGAAAGAGGAAAGCTCAACTAAATCCCAATAACTGACATATATAGGATCTAGCATATTTACCGAAATCTCATGAGGGAAAGGGTTACAATTTGGGTATTAACCAGTTTGAATGAAGGGCTTCAGACAGTTCTTTTTTTGTTCGGATTTGTTATCAGAAAAATGACTGTTTTGTTTCAGGGCTTATGGGATTAAAACTCACTCTTTTTAAAGGAGAAAAAAAAACATACTGATTAATACCTTAAATCCTATCACTGGAATAGATAGATATGTGAAAATAATACACTTTCCCCAATGTGACCCATTCAATGAAGATTTCAGAATGCATTTCTAAGTGTACCTGTACCTGAATTGAAATGTTTATTTAAGTTTTAGTTACTCTTATATAAGGTCCCTTGAGTCCTTAGTCCCGTTATGACCATTTAAGATCTGATGGTCTGTCTAAGTGATTAGAACTTCGAAAAAAAAAAATTATTTAAATGTTGTATTTACAACTATATATATATATATATATATATATATATATAATAAGCAAATGTGATACATAATAAATAAATGTCTTGGATGTTGAAAGAGAAATCATTCAATAATGACAATCCATTATCTTGTTATTACGGATGAGACAGAGAAATTAACAATATATATAAAGAAAATATATATATATAGAAGAAAAATAAACATAAAACGTTTGTAGATGATTAGTCTTCAATCCACTAGTAGGTTTCGAGGCCATTGCTGCCTCAGTCTCCGAACATGAACATTAGGAAGGGTTCTTGTGGCAAGTCTGCGGACTAAAGGATTAGGGTGAAAGCAAAGGGTAGAATGGAATTTTCTGTAGCCGGATTTAATTACATCCCTTACAAAGGGAATCTGCAGATCATTGTGAAGGATAACATTAGAGACGTAGAATGGAGCGTTTGTGATTTTACGAAGGATACGGGATTGTAGGGTTTGGATTCTATAAGAATTCGAAGGGTTAGTTGAGCCCCAAAGTTCAGCTCCATACGCCCATATTGGCTTCAGTAATTGGTTGTAAATGAGTCTTTTATTATTTAATGTAAGTTACGATCCGTTGTCTAAAAGTCGTAATAAGAGTTTGTATCGTCGATTAAGTTCTTTTCTTTTAAAAGTCTAGTATGAGGATTCCATGTTAGGCTTCTGTAAATAATTAACCCAAGGTAACGGACCCGATTGGCAACGGGAAGGGGTGTGTTATAAAGAGTGACAGGAGGACATGTTGCACGACTCGAAAAAATTAGTTTCAGAGTTTTCAAGGGAATTTCATGCTTTCCAACCACCAGATTCCAAATATGACAAACAAATTTATGTCTGTCTTTGTGTCTGCGAACACGATAACTCCCAATAGAATGAATGTATCATCACGAGATATGTGAATCTAGAAACCTCGAGCGACGTTATCTATTGATTTTCAGTCAAATCGACCAAGGGGAAGGGGGATTAGGGGCAAGGCTTAACACTAAAACTCTAATAACTGCTGAAAGAATGAATGTATAGAGAAAAGTTTCATATGTGAATTCAAAACCCCGTGAGGATGATACTTATTAATTTTCAGTGGAATTGGCAGAAAGAAAGAGGTTATCAACTCAAAAACCCCTGTAATGAATGAATGTATTGACATAAAAAATTATATTTGAAGTAAAACCTAATGAGGACATAACCTGTCAAATTTCAGCGATATCGGCCGAAAATCTGTGATCGCATTTTCAACGGCTTTTCACGTTTCCAAGGTCCCTTGTGTACGTTTTGACCATTTAAATAACTTAAATCGCGCAAAAAATGTTTCTGCGATGTATGTCTGTGTTTTTATGCGAATTGGGGAAGTGCATTGCCGGTAATTCACCAACGACTTTTTTTTTTTTAATTTTTGAAATCAGGTGTTTGGAAAACATGAAATTCGTTGAAAACTCAACATCGATTTTTGAACAATTATATACACTTCGTATAGCTAGGTGGGTTAGCAAAAACAGTATCCTATATTTTGTCAGTTTCCAGACTGTTTAATAGAAACTCCAGACAAGAGAACAAGAGGGTGAACTGTGAAACTGCTGACATCCAGGGTTGAAGCTCTTTTTAATTGTCCCCTCATTATCCTGATCCTATCCTAACTCAGTTCTCATCCTCTCTCATCCCGTTCTACTCATCAAAGCAAAGTACAAAAACAAGAAATATATAAAATACATTATCTTTGCAAAGTTCATATGAATATTATATTTTGTCAGTTTCCAGACTGTTTTACAGAAACTTCAGACAAGAGAACAAGAGGGTGAACTGTGAAACTGCTGACATCCAGGGTTGAAGCTCTTTTTAATTGTCCCCTCATTATCCTGATCCTATCCTAACTCAGTTCTCATCCTCTCTCATCCCGTTCTACTCATCAAAGCAAAGTACAAAAACAAGAAATATATAAAATACATTATCTTTGCAAAGTTCATATGAATATTATATTTTGTCAGTTTCCAGACTGTTTTACAGAAACTTCAGACAAGAGAACAAGAGGGTGAACTGTGAAACTGCTGACATCCAGGGTTGAAGCTCTTTTTAATTGTCCCCTCATTATCCTGATCCTATCCTAACTCAGTTCTCATCCTCTCTCATCCCGTTCTACTCATCAAAGCAAAGTACAAAAACAAGAAATATATAAAATACATTATCTTTGCAAAGTTCATATGAATATTATATTTTGTCAGTTTCCAGACTGTTTTACAGAAACTTCAGACAAGAGAACAAGAGGGTGAACTGTGAAACTGCTGACATCCAGGGTTGAAGCTCTTTTTAATTGTCCCCTCATTATCCTGATCCTATCCTAACTCAGTTCTCATCCTCTCTCATCCCGTTCTACTCATCAAAGCAAAGTACAAAAACAAGAAATATATAAAATAACTTAACTTTGCAAAATTCACATGAATATTATATTTTGTCAGTTTCCAGACTGTTTTACAGAAACTCCAGACAAGAGAACAAGAGAGTGAACTGTGAAACTGCTGACATCAAGGGTTGAAGCTCTTTTTAATTGTCCCCTCATTATCTTGATCCTATCCTAACTCAGCTCTCATCCTCTCTCATCCCGTTCTACTCATCAAAGCAAAGTACAAAAACAAGAAATATATAAAATACCTTAACTTTACAAAGTTCATATGAATATCATATTATACTGAATGAGAAAAACTTAAATTTGAATTTCAAAACTCCGTATTCTAGTTGCACACATATTTGTGAATCATTTCGAAAATTGGTTACGTTGGCGGACCCTTGATTGGTGGAGTGGATAGCGATCTTGGCATCAAAGCCAAGGAAGATGACTGCTAACCGCCTGTGGTATTGAAAAAACGGAAATTGTACTAATACAAGCCAAATTCAATACTTCCCTGATAAACTACCGGCAGTATCTATGTATTGAAACGAAATATTATGGACAACACATAGTTGTTAATTAGTAGTAATTTTCCAAGAAATCACTTGAAGAGAAGAGGAGGATCTTGGCCGCTCGACTCAAAAACCCTAATAACTGCCGATGCTATGAATATTTTGAAGGAGGGGGAATTAATGAAGTAAGTTTTTATGCACTTCTTTAATTCCTTCTGGGGAAGTACATTGTCGCTGATACACCGAATATTTTATTTTTACATTTTTTATCCCTCATATTTATTGTGAAGTTTGGATAAAGTATAACATATTTAGTTTAGAAACTTTTAATTAATTTTTTTTTTTAGCTAAAATGGTCTAAGCAAGAGCCATAAAAACATTAAATAAGGAGTTCCAAAAGACCAAACGGGAACTGAAGAAATTCAATACAAACCATCATAGAACTTTCATCAAAGACTTTTCGTGACCTGGATTCTTTGAAAGAAACAAGAGACGGTGAAAAGGTTTTGACGGTGAAAGGAAGTGAGTGGGGTCTCTTCTACTGGGCATATCGGTGACCATATATCGTATTTAAATAGGGATCCTTGATAGAGGGAGTTATTCAGATAAACGTTACGGGCTGTGGGCTGATTTAAATACCTACTTGGACTTCATATATCCCAAAGAACCTCAAGCTTTATATAATATATATATATATATATATATATATATATATATATATATTACTTCCCCAGTTATACGAAGTGTAGGGGAACTTATTATATCATCAGAAATGTGATGCGGAATTTTCATCTCCTGATTTGAAAAATAAAAAAAAAACATGTCCATCTGTGTGACTTTGAGCACGATAACTCCCGATATATTTTATATGTGTATTCAAAACTCTCTAAGGACGATATTGATGTTCATCCAAATCGATCTCAGGAGATTAGGGGGAGACTTAACATAAAAACTTTAATAACTGGCATTGTAATGAATGTATTGGCATGAAATTTCATATGTAAAGTCAAAGCCCTCTAAGGACGACACCTATTGATTTGTAGCAAAAGGTGTATGTTAGAATACCTGCGAGTTAGTGATGTTTATTTGAGGTATGTTGGAGGATGTGTGTCGACGAGTTAGTGGTGTATATTTGATGAATGTTAGAGCAGTGTCGGATACAAGGGGGCGGTAAAAGCAGAATTACCCCCCCCCCCCCCCCCCTCCCCACCTCTCCCTAGCGCATAAGTCAGTTTCGTTAAGGATAAAGAAATATAAGACGTTCTAGTGATGCGCGAAGGACCACTTGCGCACAGACTTTAATGACGTTCTTTACAGTCTCAGACTGTTACTCAACCTGTCAACGAAATTTTACCCCCCTCCCTTGATGAACATCCTGTATCCGCCCTTGTGTTAGATGTGTGTCTAGGAGTTAGTAGTGTATATTTGATGTATGTTAGAGAATGTGTGTCCACGAGCTAGTGGTGCATATTTGATGTATGTTAGAGAATGTCTGTCTACGAGTTAGTAGTGTTTATTTGGTGTATGTTGGAGAATGTGTGTCTACGAGTTAGTGGTGTATATTTGTTGTGTGTAGCTAGAGAATGTGTGGACCGTAATGTGTGCAGGAGTTTAAGAAAACATTTCTTCCTCTTCGGTAAAGTCCTGAATGTCTCCCCAAGGTCCTCTCTCTCTCTCTCTCTCTCAAGATAAATGAGGTCTCCTCAACACAATACCTTCCTAGACCATCATAATAGTGACTAACGACAAATCTATCTACTTCCTTTTTTCACATTTCTAGTGTACAAAAACAACATCCATATCACTTTTTATACTTATTTTATTTTTTCTTGTTATTACTATGATTTATTTATTTCTCATAGAAATAAAAGACGTGGTCTTCCCATTGTTTTATTTTGACCAGAACCGGTTTTCAACTCAACAGCGTCATCATCAGTGGTTCATCTGTGATAGAATACATTATATATATATATGAAAAGTATAAATCTTAAAGCATCAGGGTACAGAGTAACAAAAAAGTAAAAAATAAAAAAATTATAAACTTACCTCATCCACACAGCACAGCGGTTAAAGGACAACTGGCATAGCTCTAAGGGGTGGGGATTGCTAGGTTCACTCACTCTCTCTACATACAAAAACATTCATTCTAATACACTCAATAACTAAAAAAAATCTCTACAATAGTAACATAATATAAAATTCACCATAGAGCCAAAGGAATTTTAGTCATAAAATATAATAAATCAAAAGTTAAAAAAAAATATTATCACAGCCTTGAATAATGTATAAAATAAAATACACATAATAAATATCTTTATAACAACCAGCCAAAAAAACTTTTACAATACATACCTTACAGGACAGCTACTTTACTTGGTACCAGCCTCTGTCTCACACCAGGTAGATCAGGCAGAAGAAGGGAGTTCTTAACCTCTACTTTTTTGTTAAGACTGTTCGTATCCTCATATAACGAAAGTCGGATCTCCAAGCCTTCTAGGATATCTGTACGTCTTCCCATGGTACCCTCGTGCAACAGCGCCACTCTATGGGTACCAGTATGGCCCTCATTTTGACAATGAATAAAGAACTCGGTATCCCTTCTTCGTAGATGTTCCTTAGTCCGTATGTGTAGTTTCCTTCCTGTATGTCCAATATATGTTGCAGTGCAATCACCATATGAGGAGTTTGGAGCCAGAGCGGACCAACTGGTTGAAACTGAACAGGTAGAAAATGGCAATTGAAAATTGAGTACATTTTGTTTATCTCCATAAATGGGCCCCAAATATTTATTTATATTTGAAATTTTAGAATAGTATTGGATGAGTTATCCCTTTTTGTGTTCTATAAAGTTTTTGAAGGCCGTATGATCCATTGTGACTTTGAAAATATATGCACAAAATACTTGTGAACTAAACTTAAAGTGCTGCTATCTATCACTGAAGTGAAGAAACTAAGTGATTCACACTGGTTTTGAAAAAGGCAACCTATGCCAACATCAGGATGGTAATAACTCATTTTCCGAAAAATTGTGGGTTGGTCCGCTCTGGCTCCAAACTCATCATATGTCAGTTTGTAAACACCGGATTTGTTCCTGAAAGGTACTCTGTTCTTCAGATTCGGGAAACAATTCCATAAACTGTTTTCACTTCTATAGGCCACCCTGACTTCTTTTTATTTATTACTTATACCTATAGTAAAGAGAAATATTGTAATTGTATTGTCTACTTTAGTAAACATCAGAGGATGAGTAGGATTAGTGGGGAGGAGGCCGTAAACAGTCTAACTTCAGTCCAAAATAAACAATATAATAAAACAAATACTTAAATGGAAGAAATATTGAAATGTCCAAATAATGCCGAAACAAACATTAGTATTTGTTTATTTTGAACAGCAAGTTTGAATTTGGGTACTGATTCCAGGTACTCGACATAACTGTATTTCGAGGGAAAGTTCTTGTCGTTTGAGTATTGTGTTCAGAATACAAACACGAACTATAACAAACTTGATGAATTGAAGTTCTTCAATGGAACCGACAGCGTTCCTAGTTTCAGTCTTGTGAACTACCTTTGGCTTGGTTTTCTCTCTCCCTCCTGAAGCAATTTTTCTTTAAAATCAGAAAACCAACCGGTGTTTTATTCAAGGATTTCTGAATTTTCATAGTAAACTGATTAATTTGAGCAGCTATTTTGGCCTTTGAGTTGACCTTCTTTGTCTTTTCTTCAACCAATTCAGCTCAATATTGATAGGTGCCGTCCTATTGAGGTTTTGAATTTATATATAAAATTGTGTGTCCATATCTCATTACATAAGCAGTTGAGTTTTGAGTAGGTACGACTCTCCTTCTATTGTCCCCTCCTTCTGTAGGTGTGACGGTCTTATAGGCTTCTGGAGACACATCAACAGAAGCGGCGCAAGGAGTGGGCCATCGCCTATGGCATCGCGGCCCGAGGGGCCTCGCGATCAAAAGTTCAAGCAGCTTTGATTCATGAAAAATATTTAGCTAGGACCATTAAAAGCCGAGACCGCGAGTAAAGATGTTTACAGGTAGGGCTGCCATCTATCCGGATTTATCCTAGTTTCGGAAGCCTCCTATGGGGGTTCTTATACGTCCGGGTTTTTATAATTGATTTACAATTCTATCGTATATACAATTATACAAAAGTGTCTCTTTTTTTTTTTATAAATAAAAGATCAGTTGTATTTAAGATCGGTTCTCCCGCTACCTATTCAAGATTTAAAAGTCGTCGAAAACTAACTAGACGCGAACCTAGTACAGTTTCATACCGTTTAACTCCCCACTTGCAGGGGGCCTCGCAAAATCCATCTTGCACACATCAAATTTATTTGTATGATGATTAAGAAGTTCCCATTGATTTTGAACCAAATTGGTAAATTGGTTTCAGATTGAGAGCGAAAAATTAGTTGATTATTTCACACTGGGGAAGTTCATAGCCAGGGATTCAATGACTACTTTACCAGTATATTCCTCGCGGTTTCATATCCAATTTATGCCATGGAGTCTTTGTCCCCATATTGCCAGCATTCCCAGATAAACAGGAAAGTTATCAAATCGGTGGAAAATGTAAGAACCAAAAATTTAATATGAAAATTCGAAAACCCCAATGTAAGTCGACTAATAATTTTTAGCCCAAACGGTCGAAAACTTAATTGATTGATTCCTTCTGTGAAAGTATATTATTCACCGAAAACGTTTTTTTGGGGAAGTTGTTGCCTTCAGAGATTTTATTCAAAAATAGTTGCTATATGATTTTGGCTGATTTTAGGAGGATAATTTGAAAGACAAGAAGCTGCTTATTATGAGAGGTCCATAAAGAAACAAAGGATGAATTCTTAATTAATTCCGCCATTTTCCAAAATAATAGGAGCCTTTACTCGTTATAAACAGCCCCCAAATACATTCTATTGGACAAAAGAACTCCGCTAAGAAGTATCAACCCCCTTTCATCCTACTACAACTTTTGAAATTACTTCAAAATTATTTTTTTTTTTTTTTTTATTTACAAAGAGATATTTACAACTGTATAAAAATATATACAACAAGCAAATATGCTAATACAGACATAATGGCAATGTCAAAATGTCATGAGGGGGTCAAAATGTCATATTGTAGGAACTAAGAAGGGAAAATAATTTTTTATATTTGGATTTCAGTGACAAAAGGTACGTTAAGGTCAGTGTCAAGAGTTTTTTTTGGATACGTAATAAGGAGCATTGGCTAATTTACGAATGATTTTGGATTGAAAAGATTGGATGCGCTGGAGATTGGAGAGGCCTTGGCAGAACAGAGTTCAAATCTGGATAAGCAAAATTTAGTACTTCCACTGTAGAGTCGGGCTCATGTCCACCAAAGTGACGAAAGAGCGCTCTGGTAGTAAGTGATATGACCTAGCAGTTAAAGCCCGGGCGTGTCATAAAACCTAACCTAACCTGAATAAAAAAAAAAAAAACATTTATTTGGACGAGCAAGATACATGATGCTTTGCACAAATATATAAAATAAAGGGTTTAAATATAAAATAAAGGGTGAACACGATTAATAAAAATATATATTTTAAAAAATAAAATAAAAGATTAAAGAATATCAAATTCCTACTACATTAGTACCATAGTGATCATTCACAGAAACACAGACAAAATTTATTATTAATTTTTGGGACCAGTAAATCGGATTTACCGATTACATAACTTCCCCTATACTTTGGCTCAGGATGGACTGTTAGCTAGCAGAAAGTAAAGTAAAATTGTTTATTTTCAGTAAAATGAGCGTCTTTCTTAATTCTTCTATAGTTATAGTAACGAAATCCTCTAAATGTAATCATTGTCCCGTTTGTGTTCTTTGAAAGTCTTCCAGTCTTGAAGAAGATACGAAGCTGCTAGAGTAATATCTATCTATACAGATATTATTTAAGTATATTTTTATTATAAATATTTTATATTGATATTTTTGTAGATAAATCTTCTTCAGGACTATATACACCTCGGTGCAATCACAGGCAACAAATAATGAAATGTAGAAAAAAAAATAAAAAATGCAGCGAAATTAACAAAATTAAAATTACAAGTCTTAGTCCATCACTCAGGTTCATCAAAACAAATATAGATAACTGGCAAAACTCCGAAAGACAGAATAGGCAGGAGGAGGTATGTCTGATGCGGCTCCGTGTAGGCCACACTCGTCTAACCCATGGCCACCTCCGGCCCCGGGCTGTGGCAAGTGTGGGGCCTGGCCTCTCACAGTAAGCCACATCCTAGAGGAGTGCCCTGGATATGAGGATATACTAAAGGCCATGGATTTGCGAACAAGAAACCTACAACTCTATCGAAGCCGTCCTATGCTCAATGAAGACAAGTCACCTCATCGAATTAATCTAATCACTTTGTACGTCGTCAAAAAACTAGGAATTGAAAACCGACAAATAAAACTATTCTATTATATTCTATACATTACAAATATCAGTAAATTAAATAGTAATTAACTAAAATAATGATAACAAAAATTATAGTCATGGGTGAATCACCGGCTATGTACTTCCACAGTACGAATTAATAAATTAAGTTTTCCCTCCAAAGCCAATCGACCATTTCAGCTAAAATTCTGTAGTTGACTTACATAGTGGCTTCTGAATTTTCGTACTGAATTTTGTGTCGATACATTCATTACGTTGGCAGTTATCGGGATTTTTAACTTGAGCCCCTTCTCTGATCATTGGGGCTGATTCCCCTGAAAATTAATAGGTGTTGTCCCTACAAGGCTTTGAATTTACATATGAAATTTCGTATCAATACATTCTTTACATTAAGTCTTCCCACTAAAATCCCCCCTTTGGTCGATTTTGCTGAAAATCAATTGGTGTCGTCCTTAGAGAGTTCTGGATATGATTATAAAATTTTCTGTCGAAACAATCATTCCAACGGGAGTTATTGTGTTCATAGACACACAGACAGACCTAAATGTTTTTTTTTTTTTTTTGGGAAAGAGGAGGCTGGGAATGAAGAAATTCCGTTGATAACTCGAGATAGATTTTCTAACCGAATATATAACTTCCCTATAGCTTCTATAGCTGGGGAAGATATAAAAGTAATTTCGATAGAAATAGGATATTGGTGAAGCCAAGAAGTTTCGCCTTCCTAGGTTTAGTTACCCAAGTTAAGGGGTCTTTAACGAGTACCTGCCATCACACAGGAAGGCGTGCTCAAGGTGTTTTTACCTCACAAAAAAAAAATAATAATAATATATAATTCACGTAATACTATTGACAGATGATATAACTTATTTGTTCAACTAGTAGACACTATCAAAGCAACAGAATGCTGCGTTCATGTACATAGTTGACATAAGGACATTAAATTCCTCAAGTGTGACCAGGGTACAAGTGGAAGATACATAGTACATGACACACGAATGGACTTAACACGTTATTGAGTATTGTATATGTCCAGTCCAGGCCATCACACAACATACACCGTTTGTATATCACGAACGTTATAGTTGCCCTTAATTGTATATTTCATATCATGGATTGTTGTCGAATTTCGAATACAAAAGCTTTATGATACATAACATTTTCTGCATATACATTGTGAAACACTTAATAAAAATAAAAATAAAAAACGGTTCTGCTACAATCAACATTTTTTTCGAGCTCATTTTTTGTTAAATCTGGGGGCTAATGATGGTAGCAATACCGAAAATACTCCAATATACTGTATGTATTTTTAAACAAGTTTTTTTTTCTTTATTATTGCTTGTGTTTTAATTTTCATGGAAGGGATCCTCCACTAATATTGTTTTTATCATAATTACTATCATATAATAATTTTAAGAGTGCGCCAGTAGCTCAGTGGTATGCATGCTTGCCTACTGAGCTCAAGACCGTGGGTTTGAAATCCGGCTCATGTCCATCAGTGTGACGAAAGAGCGCTCTGTTTGTAGTATGATGACGCAGTTAAAGCCCGGGCATGAGTCATAATAAGTAACTAACTATAATAATTATAATATGAAGATGGCTGATGTAGTGAGAAGTGATTATTTCACAGGTTGTCAAATAAAATATAGTCTGACCTCTCACAGATTTTTATTAGTAGTAGCTAGCCCTACTAGGGGCCCGTTGTAGAAGATTTATCTGTATAAATATAAAATATTTATAGTTAAAAATATAATTAATACCTATAATAATATTGTCATTTACCATCTAGCTTTAGATGCTTTATGACATTATGTACATACATTTAGTACATATTTCAGCCATTATATGTTTTTAAATTAATTTTTTAATTCCAAAACCATTTAAATACAAAACCCCATAAAGACGGCAACATATAATTTTCCATGAATTTGTTCAAAGAAGTGGGGGGCTTAACTCAAAAACCCTAATAACTGCTAATGTAATGAAAGTATCGACAAAAAATTTAATCTGAGGATTCAGAATTCTCTATTGATTTTTAGCAAAATTGTTTATTGGTTTCGGAGGAAGAGCGAAAACTTAATTGATTGATTCGTGCTGGGGAAGTGCATTGCCTGTGATTCACCTTCATGAGCTGCAAGATTGTGCTATTTAATGATACATCGATATTGCCATATTTTCCTCTTTAAAATGAGGCCTTCTATTCTCTAACATGAGTCCTTTCCATTTCCCAGATTCTCCTCATTAAAATGAGACCTTCCCCCTCTCCTACTCAAAATGAGGCTCTTGCATTTCCAGATTTTTCTCTTTGAAATCCTCTCTTCTTTTTTAAAATGAGAGTTTTTAGGGAACCTGTTATTTTAATATAGCTATTGAAAACTCTCCTGCTGTGAAGTGATGCCATGAGAGTGTTCTTCTCGTAAGCCCTTCACACCAATCTTACATTGTTGTATCTTTAGTATAAGTATTGTAATCGTGAAAAAATCTAAAATCGATTTTTCAACGGAATTTCAAACTATGGCGTTTTGACGGAAAACTAAGGACATGGAAAATTGAAATAAAATTTTAGAAGACAAAATTAAAGAAAAGGAAAAAAGAAAACAATAAAAAAAAAGGTAACATTTTGTTTATATCTCAAAGGCTTAGAAACAAGAGACACTCAAAAATGGAGATTTCAGCAGAAGTAGTCGATTCAGAGAGTTCCCACAGTTCAAATGTAGTGTTATGCAAAGATGTTTTTTTTTTTTTTTTTTAAAGTTAAACTATGGTAAAAATGTTTAACATTAGTGAATTAATAATGAAGGATGAACCTAATGGAAAATGGTCGTATAAAGAATTGTTTAATTTATAAGATATATTTCCATGTGACGTCACGTGAGTACAAACTCTAATCATTTTTTTAAAAATGGCCACTATATTGTTTTTTAATAAATTAGTTTTGTTTATATATTTTTGTAAAATGTTTTAGTTTTTTTTTCTTTTGCTTCCCTCATCTCTCTCAACAGATCTCAGATTTCAAATGGATCACTTATGGATTTCTAACGGAATAACGCCTTTGGATAGTACCAATACGGGACACACAATAATTTTATTTAAGTAATGTTAAAATCAGAGCCATTTGGGATTAATTGGTACAGTTAAAGTAGCTTCAAAATTTGCCCAGAGTTATTTATGTAATTTTTCTTGGAGCTTCACTCAAAATATGTTTTGATAAATTTTCTTATTAATTATTCATTATTTTTTTGTTAGATACAGTAAATTCTTTAGTAAATTTTGTTTAAATATATTAATTAGAATTATTTTAGTAAATTCATTTAGATTTTTTTAAATTAACTTCAATTATCAATTATTCATTATTAACTTAAATTAATTTAATTTAATTTTAGTATGCATATCATCTTTTTATATATAAACCTTTCATAACCTTAAATTGCTGTTTCATTTTTGGACTCTGGCAAAATAATATAATCATATAAATTTAAAAAAATATCGAAAATCCTATACCTGAAAAATTTAGTGAAGGTTTTGTCAGTAATATGAAGTGATTGCCACTTTATTGCCAGGACCTGGCTCCCCAGCTGAATTAAGTTTCCCCTTCTCTCCAATTATCGGCTAATCCTGATCGACAAGCCTATTAAACTGATTGGAATCCAGAAATTCTTTTTCAAATTGCCAAAGTCCGTCCGCCTCTTTGTCCATTTGAATACAAATATAGAGGGGCTTTCATCTCCAATTGGCGGATAAGATTACCTGTCTTCGTCTGTCTGTCTGTCTCCCTGTAACACAGTAATTCAATATTATCAACGGTTAAACGTAGAAAACAATTGTGAAAGATACAATTAAAATTAATGGTAAATGATTTTGTATTCTTTAGCTGCAACTATTTACATTCCAGCAGGTATGAAGATGAGCTTGTGAGACAAAACCAGCATTTCTTTTAGTGTGTGGAGATTTCTATTGACCATAGAGCCCTGGTACAGAGTACACTACTCCGATATTCATGACATTCAGGTCTTCCACTGCCTCAAAAGAAAGTAGAAAGTAAAAAAACCTAATAAGTTGGTAGTAAGAGTAATCTTCTGTATCGAGGGACTTCTTAATGTATTTATTTATTAACTTTATAGAGTGCATCTCCCATGTACAGTATCACCCGTCGGTAAGAAAGTCGAGGGAGCTTAGGTATGGCGTAAGTGAGGTTGCAAAGGATTGGAGGGGGGCGCCGGTCAACCGGCGGAGATAATAAAACAATAGTTTACATTTCACAATCATATTTTTAGTTTAAGTTTAATTCAATTAAAATTTTAATTATTAAGTTTAATTTAACACTTGCCACACAATCTTCCCAGGAGATTGAAGAGGGGTGGAACCGTGACTTACTATAATCCCAAATTGCGACCCCCCACTTCTTGAAACAAAATCATAATATCCCCATAATATTCATTGATAATAATCATAATATTCATTGTTGTTAAATTTCCCCCTGAAGAGCAACCACTGGGGGCCTTCCTCTCTCACGCCAATCAGGACATCCACTATCAATCAAGTCCTCTTGGTAGCTAATGTTGCGTCATGGCAACAGTTGCGACCAACATTATTACGCCAAAAAAAAAAACGTAATAATTAACAATCCGATACCATACACAAAATATTAGTATGTTGTAACAAAATAATCAACACAAATTTAAATCAACCATTAAAATTTTCATCCGGTCTTACACAATAAGTAGTAGTAGTTAGTATCGTCAATTAAATAAGCCTTAATTTTTTTTTTTTTTCAGCAAATCGGTTCAATACTTTTTCATCTGAAATTTTTTATTTTCTATTTCATTCACGTTCTGCTGAGAGTACTAAGTGTACTCTAAAAAATAATTATTTTCACTTTTTACGGCTTTCATTGTATAGTGTTTTTTTATTTTAGGTGAAGTTTGCTCCGCCGTGCGGAGTTTTTGGAAAGATTTTTTTTTTGTTTGCCTCTCGTTTTGTTGTGACACGCACGACGATACGTTCGCTAAACTCGCATACTTCGCCTATTGGCAATATTCGTTGGAGTTCAAACTTTAAGAAACAGTAATTTGAATGTGAATAACTTTTGACTGGGAATTGAAGCTTTCTATATCCTTCTAATGTCTTGACTGTAATGTTTGTCTGTGGTGGAGTTGTCGTTATATATTACAATTTTTTTTAATTAAGTACATTAGATCACACTTTTCTGCGGGGGGGGGGGCACCGGGAATTCTGAGAGGGCCGTGTCCACACCTGCCCCCCCCCCCCCCCTCCTAGCTACGCCAATGGGAGGAGGATTGGAGTGACGATACTCTATAAGCTAACAAACCGTCTGAACATTGGGTAGCTAGTCTCCGTCACTCCTCAGAAGGCGGTGGCGCTGACCAACCGCTTCACCAAGAGACTCAAAACATGTTTGCTGATGAGTCTACTCATATTTCCTTGTTATTAACCATAATACTAACATTAGCTAGGAGAGATTATAGTCCAACCCCACAGATGGTCAAATCATCGTTGTCCTCATCATTGTGTATTTGAAAATTTTTTATTTATTTTTTTGAAATTTTTTAAATATTTTTTATTATTTTATTTTACTAGTTCAGCATATTACATGCTAGGTATAAATATAGACATAAAATAAATAACATAAAATAACAGATTGGTGTCGTCTCATCTTGAGAACCACCTAGCACTGCTTATAGAAGTGAACAAATAGATAGAAATAAAAGATGAAAGTAGATGATTATTCCGAGAATGGCTAACAATTTTGAAAGTAAACTTGAAAATGAAGTAAATTTGAAATAAACATATTAATCCATCTATTTATCTGAGAATAATTCTCTACTGAATGCCCGCATAACTACGAAGTGCGTTAGCGAAAAATAAATTGTTAGGTAGTTAACAAATAGCTAAATACCTGATAACAGCTAGAAACGTATCTAGAAAAAAGTAGTTATTATTAGAACTATGGATGGATACAACGTGAAGTATGGATTTTTTTCTAAATGAGATTTATTTTATAATCCCTTCAATATAATTTAGCGTGGGATTAAACATGAATCCAAAGCTTAGAGTCGTTTTAAACTAAAACTTTTAACAGGTTATGGATCGAGTTCAACTTTTCGAGTTTGGTTTAAAGGGCCAAAACTAAACTAAACTCTGGAGAGGGAAAATCTGCATGTATCCTCACTTCCGAGATGAATCCGGCCGTGTTAGGTTTTTTGTCTGCGAGGTGAAAAAACTTTGAGCATGCCGTCCTTTGGATGGGACGTTAAGCAATGGTACCAAGCCTGTCAGAAACTAGTTAAAGACTCAGAAGAGAACGGAGGAATCAGAGGTGTGGGGCTAACTGCGGTTGTAATGAATAATATGAGTCCACCAAAATCAAAACTCACAATATCCAAAAATCTAAATTTTGGGAATTTGCCAAAAACCGCCCTCGACTACAATTTGCTTCGCCGGTTCTTGCAAATGTTTTTTTTTACATCCTGATAGCACTTTAAAATGAAATGCACAAAAAAAACAATTTTTATATAGCGTTAAAAAAATAAAAGAAGTAAAATTTTGGATAACGTTAGTTTTGAAACCAATGTTTGGATAATGTGAGTTTTGATTCCCACCACATAGGATAATGTTAGTTTTGTTCACAACTTCCTCAAACATGTATAAATAAATCAAAACCATTCAACACATAATTACAATTTTACATAAAGCATAGGTAATAATACAATTTTGTTTAAAATAAAAACTGCAAAAAAAAAGCACAAAATTAAAAAATAAACGATAACCTTTTCGAGCAGGTTATGCTTGGAACTACTGCTTTCTGATTGGCTAAAAGACGCATAGTGTCAGAACTAACACTATCCACTAGGATAATGTTAGTTCTGACTCCAACCCTCAACTTTTAGGCCCATTAAACATAGGTTATGGTGAATTTTGATTCTAACTAATGCCATATTTGAATTCAGCTCAAAAAATTGCAAAATTAACCACTGCCATCTCAATTTTGTTAATTTTGGATATTGTGAGTTTTCATCCTGGATGACTTATATATGGACATGAAATTTAGTTAAATATTAGTCAAATATTGATTTTTAGCTAAAATTATCTAAGAAGAGGGAGAGCAAACATTTTGTTGATTAATGAGGAAGTAATTTGCCAGAGGTTCACCGGCCATTTTTGTTTCATGTTCCAGGTGCGGTCGAGGGACTGTCCTGAGTCATCCGGGACGAATGACTCTTATGACGAGCAGGTGTCAAGAGCGCCCTCAAAGATAAGAGGAGCCCCAGGCTGCGCTATCCACCGAATGGAGTAAGGAGCGAGTCGAGTATGTCTTAGTCAAGAAGAGCAATTACAGCGACCCAGCTGGTGCCACCTGAAGAATGGTATACCGTCTTTTCAAAAAACATATAGTGAAACTTCTTTTAACAGACACCGCCAAAAGCATAGTAAATCCATGTATTCTAACCCTTCTAGGGCTTTGGTCACATGGTCCCACCACGGTTGCAGGTTCGGATCCCGTCTTGGAGAGTTTTTTTTTTAATAGATAGAACACCTTCTCAAGGCTATGGATAAATAACACCGTAATAGAGATATCGCTAATATGCACAATACATAAGGCTAAAAAGACTATTGTGGACCCCAGCTAACCGGAAACGAACACGGAACTTGGGTCTAGCGAGTTAATTGCTTAAACATTTTTGTTTGTTTTTTTTCTTCTTAAATTTTTGGAAAGTAATGAAATAATAAAAAATCGGAAAAAAAACTTTCACTTGTCAAAATACTGATTTTATTGAAAGAAGTTAACCATTGGATTGAATTTCCATATAATTGGACAAGAGATCGACAGTGGAAAATGTCGGAGGAAAATAAAGGAAAATTATTAAAAACATTTAGTTCAACAGGTGGCCGATTGATTTGAAGAAAGATATTATGACCGAGGGAACTAGAGCCCCAGAATCTTAAGTGATGGGAAGAACAATGAATGAGGCATGGAGAGGGACTGAAGTTTCTCTATGACGGACATAAGTGGGGACATAGATGGGTACCGACTCAGACATAGGTGGGGACATAGATGGGTACCGACTCAGACATAGGTGGGGACATAGATGGGTGCCGACTCAGACATAGGTGAGGACATAGATGGGTGCCGACTCATTTATTTTCTTTCTCTTTCCTATATTTCACACATTGTGACCTGATAAAGAGACGTTAGAAAGTCCTGAAATATCGTCGTGAAAAAAAAAAAAAAAAAACACTTTTGGAAGAATTATAAAAAATATTTATCATAATTTAAAACTGTATCCACTGTATTTATTAGTATTATTATTTTTGTACTCATGTATTTTCAAGTATTTATTTATTCATTAAATTTTATTTCTTACAATTAATACTAATCATATAGGTGTCCGACTATGCATCAGCCCTTTAAGTAATCTGATAATGCCCTCAGAGCATAAAAGGGAGAACACTGTCTTGACTCCCTTTGTCTAAGTCGACGACATTTTAGGAAATTTATAAATAATTTGTTGGTCAACAAATTTACATATTTGGATGTAATTTTCTGGAGAGGGACATTTTTCCAGGGGAGATGGAATAAGGAGAATAGGGGGATAGGCCTGGATATCAGAGGAAGTGCACATCGGAGGACTTCAGGATGGCTCTGTAGAGCTCCATCTCCCAGTAGGATATACTCTGAGCACTCTATTGCCTCCATCTCATAGAAAGAGTTCAAACAATTTTTTTTTTTTAATGATTACCTCTTCCAATAAATATTTTAAATTATTTATTAAGGCTGAAGACGGGGTAAAATTATTCTAAACTCTATAAGGTTTTTAAAACACTACTAAATTGGCTAGACAAAATACAAAACATGACTAACACTAGACTTCTGTTGATATGTGAGAACCAACTTATTGAATTCGATGAAAAATCAAATAATATAACCAGTTTTCCAATATTAGAAAAAACTGCCATAAAATACGTGCATGAAATTAAATACATGTAAAATAAATTTAATTTTAAAGAAATCCTGAAAATGTATAAAATAATTTTCATCTAAGACATAACATTTGTTAACCAAAAAATAAAGGAAAACGTATGTTTTTTTTCTTTTTTTAAATATTGTCTATTTCACAAAATATATAGATATATATTGCCTTTCGGTATTGCTACCATCTTCCACGATTACAGTATAACATATACTGAATAATATAAACAACAAACTCAAAACAACAAATACTCAAAAATAATAGTGTTTGTAGTCGTGGCTGAACAAAGCCGCACAAAAATAATTTACACTATAGACTCACAAAAATATAGCACGAAACTAAGATAATAACTTACTGCTTATTTAGTTTTTTTTTTTTTATCTGGGAGGTAAAGTAAATTTAAGCACGCCATCCCTCGGATGGGATGTTAAGCGATACTCGAGCCTGTACGATGTCAGGTACTCGTTAAAGACTTCTACCCTAGGTGAATAAGAATTTAGGACAGGCAAAATTTAGGACTCCCATAGTAGAGTCAGGGGTTTTGTCCGACAGAGTGTCGAAAGAGCGCTGTGGTAGTAGGCGATATGACCTTGTTGTTAAAGCCCAGGCATGAGTCATAATAACTAACTAACTTTACTGCTTTACTTTACAATGTTTTATTTACTATTTATTTTTTATTATTAAGTATTAAGTCAAGAATGACTTACAATTAGACAAAAAGTAAAGAAAAGGAAGGATGAAGAATAAAAAAATAATAATAATTTAGGTACATATTCGTATATAAAATATTTATTAATTGAGCCAAAATATCCTTTTACTTCCCCCAACTACGAAGTATAGGGGAAGTTATGTAATCGGTCAGAAATTCGATGCGACGCTTTCAACGGAATTTCATTTTATGCAACCTCTAGATTCCAAATATGAAAAAAAAATTGCTGTCTGTACGTGTGTCTGTAAACACGATAACTGCCGATAGAATGAATATATCGACACAAAATGTTATATGTGTGGCCTAAACTTGTTAACGACAATTACTATCAATTGGCATGCAAACCGGCCCAAGTAGAGGGGGTGATTAGGGGAGAGGCTACACAACAACCCCAATAACTGCCAATGAATGTATCGACATGAAACATATTTAGAGTCAAAATCGAATGAGGGCATAATCTGTCAAATTTCAGCGATACTGGCTCAAGGGGGGGGGGGGGGGGGGGGCTCAATTCAAAAAACCTAATATCTGCCAAAGTAATGAATATATCTACACAAAATTTATGAGAATTTCGAAGCCAGTATGTAAGTCAACTGTTGAATATTAGCACAAACGGTCGACTGGTTTTGGAGGGTGAGCGAAAAGTTAATTGATTAATTCGTTCTGGGGAAGTACATTGCCGGTAGTTTCTATTCACAACAGTAATGAAAATTGGAATTTCAGAAAACATTTTGAAAATTCTAATTTGAAAAAAAGTGTGATCTAATGTGAACTGAGGGCTGTGGATGTGTGGTAGACCTCTTTGGTCGATTCTCGCCACAATGGGTTTCAGACTATCGACTTATCTTTCTCAAAATAAATTGCCCATCACTTTGAAGAGATTGGTACAAATTGAAAATCCACCCAGAGGAGGTTTACCCTCCCAAAACCGCTGGATTACAGTAAATCGCTTTTTGTTATATAGTCCATTCTAGGATTGGAAACATGAAAAATACTATAAAGCTCTATAACAAACAATATATTTATTTGAGACTATTGTGTTATATAACATCCTCTCGATATATGCTAATTATTGTTTATATTAAATCAGGTTATATTTGAAGGTATTTAACACGCTGTCAATAAAGATAATATATTCACTTATAATTGCATTCTCTCAAATTGCAATAATTAGAATGATGTACTTACCCTTAACGTATGGTGGTCCCTTTTTTACGATGGATGCCCAAGTTATTTACCTGAAACAAAAAATATATATGAATATTTTTTTTGATTTTATAATATAACGTCTAAACTAATAGTTAGTTATTGTGACTCATGCCCTGTCTCTGAACCACGAGGTCACATAAACTAAAAATGTTTATGTTAGAGGAAACCCTTTACACGGAAACGGAATTTCATTCTCACTGTTTAAAAAGCATAAAATAACCACAATAAAAAAAAAATCGTGTTTCATATCCAAAAAACATTATTTGATACAAAACTTTCATTTTTCTTTTTTGGGCAGAGTTCCTCCACACCTTAAAGGTCAGTTGAATGTACGTTATTGTTTTATTTATTTATTAATTTTTATTTTTTTATTTATTTAGACTTTTTTATATATTTATTTATAATTGATTAATCTATATATATTTTTTCATATATTGTTATAGTTACATTGTTTTTTTGTTTTTTTTCTTCTATATCTCGCACCTTAGGACCTGATGATGGGACGTAAGAACGTCCCGAAACATCGTAGGGATAAAGACATTTCCGAAGAGTTTTTTGAAAAATAGTTATCTTAATTTTTATTGCATTGAAAAATGTCTCTACTTATTATAAACGTATCTTGTATTAATTTTTTTATGCACTCATATATTTTTAGTATTTATTGGTTCAGTTTTATTAATTTCATTTTACTTTTTTTAAAAATAGTTTTGTTATTACTACTAATCATAGGTGTGTTAGACTCAAGTATTTATGAATCTATATCTTAATGTATAAATTCTTTTGACGTATCCTATTACCATGTATTGGTTTAACGGAAATAAATTTATTATTATTATTATCGCTTACTACCAGAGCGCTCTTTCGTCCCTTTGGACATGAGCTGAACTTTACTATGGGAGTCCTAAATTTTGTCAACCCTAAATTTTATAATTACCTAGTGGGTCTTTAACGAGTACCTGACGTCCTACAGGGTACAATACACGCATTACACATGCTCCATTCAATGTCAAATTGTCCCCTATTCAAGTCAGTCGTGCATTCGTCCCTGTTATGGGCATAACTCGCTGGGTGTTAATTATGTAGATTCAGAGCAAACAGCCAGAACATATTTCCTTTAAATGTTTCAATTAGTGCATAACTCTCTACTTTCACAGCTATACGAAATATAGGGGAAGATATGTAATCAGTCAGAAATTCGAAGTTGAATTTTCACCGGAATTTCATGTTTTCCGACCCTCGATAATATTAGTTATGATGACTCATGCTCGGGCTTTAACAACGAGATCAAATCGCCTGCAACCAGAGAGCTCAGGTGGACATGAACCCGACTCTACTATGGGAGTCCTAAATTGTGGTGGCCTGTCACACCGCTTTTTTCTGCTCTTGCTGAACACTGGGTGGACGATCTCGTCACCAACTGCACAGAGCTAGTCCCAGGTATGATCCTGTCCCGCTTATCAACTCCACCCTGGTCATACAGCGGGCAATCGATGACTATATGTTCTGCAGTCTCGATGCCCCCACATGAACAGTTTGGGTTGTTCTTTCTCCTTAAAAGAAGAGTTTGGAGTTAAAATCTCCGTGACTAATATCTGGGACATCTAGTGGACAGGCTGTACCCCATCGAGCCGAGAAATTATTGTATTAAAAAAACGGAATCTGACTAATATATACAATATTTGAAAGTTTAATATTTCGTATCTCCGTAGTTGTTTTCAGTATATTTTGAGCGAATTCTCTTACTCTATTAGAGGGAAATAATTATTTACTGGTTATATAGGAACATGAAACATATAATATGGCAATTATAGCCGAAAGGAAAGTTTTTAATTATGTTACAATGTTATTCTTACCACGAAGCTCTACCTGTAACAATGTTATAAAACAATTTTTAATTTGGTTTCAAGTTGTTTGAGTAAGTCATGGGAGCATGAAAGGGGAAATGGCTGAAAACGTAATTCGGGGGGAGGGAGGTTAAAAACTTGCGATGATCTTGCGCTGAATGATAAGACGAATTAATTTACTTGGCAAGTTGACGCCCTACTAGCGGCTGTTCGGTCCCCTCCTTCGTTGAGCCTCACTTTCCTTCGCGTCACGAACAAAATTACTGTTAGGTTTTCGTGAATTCCCATTTTCGTTGTGTGTCACTTCCGTTGCAGGATCGTCACGAACAATATACTGTGATCAAAGTTCGGTAGCCTGGGTAGCTATCAGCCACAATTTTTGGCCACTATTTCTACAATAACACGAAAATTATTGACTCGAAAAATGATTAGTTACAAACTCGTAAGGAATAAAATTTCCCATAAGAAAGATTCAATGCATTTTCCTGGTAACTGCAAATATATGGCAGATGCGGAGCGTTTTTTGCAATTTTACGTCAAGTAGCCAAACTTCCATTTTTTGTCGTTATCCGATTGGGCTGAAATTTTGCAGACGTTATTTATAAAAAAAATTCGAAAGACGAAAAATATGAACCAACCTAACAGATACACATAAGTATGGAAGTGAGTCTCCGAGATTCCTGTGCGAATCTGATGAAAAAAGGGAAAGAGTTTAGTGAGCCGCTTAAATTGGAAATTTACGCTTAGATTGAAAATTTAAATTGTGTCAGCCCTTCTCTTGATGAATTATTAATCTGTAAAAAAAAGAACTCAGAACCTAATAGCGCACTTCTCAGGGAATATAATCAAAACAAAAGAGGAAGCAATCTACTAAAGGGCCACTTGCCCCAACCTGAAAAAGGACAATATTACGGAGAATTGGACCAGGTCACACACTGAAGGGTTACGTAGGCGAACATTGCGTTCATCGCTGTAGTAATATGACCTACCACATTACCATATCATGGCTTAACGTAAAAAAATAAATATAATTAATATAAATTCTGAATAGAAAATAGAATAATACATAATAATATTATTAAATGTTTTTATGTTGTCTCCCCCTTCTTCCTTTTGGTCGATTAAGCTGAAAATCAATATGTGTCGTCGTTGAAAGGCGCGGATACACATATCAAATTTCTACTCGTTATGTTCATTCTATCGGTAGTTATTAGAGTTTTTATGTTAAGTTTAGCCCCTAATCCCCTTCTTCCCTTTGGTCGATTTGGCTGAAAATCATTATGTGTCGTTGTTGAAAGGCCCGGATATACATAACAAATCTCTTGTCGATGTGTTCATTCTATCGGGATAAATCCATCCACCATAAATCATGCTAAACCATGTACACAGGCAGAAAGCATTCTTTTCTTTCTTTTTCCAATCAGTGGGTGAATTTGTTACTGATTACATAACTTCCCCTATACTTCGTATAGCTGGTGAAGTAAAATACGGAAATATTGAATATAAGTAACCCTGAGTAACAGATATAAATTATCTCATTTTGACAACGTATTTTTGTCAAGAAATACTGTGGATCTCCAGGGAGATAAGCATTTAATAAAGCGAGAATGGAATAAAGAAGAAAATAACAATAACAAAAAAAAAAAGGTAATAAGAAAAAGCAATAAAAAGCAAAGGATTTCGAGAAAAGAAGGTATAAGATTAAACAAGGAAATCCTGTTTTATTTAGAATTTTCTTAGCTTAAGCAAGCGAATAAAAGTGTACCTCCATAGATCATTAAGTATCGACAACAGGGAAAAATTACTCTAATTCACGGAGCATACAGTCGTCGGTTAATCATCGGCTATGTACTTCCTCAGCTAAAATAAATGTATATATTGCGTTTTCGCTGTCCCTTTAAAGCCCATCATACTAAATTTTGTGTAAAAAAAAAACTGTAAAGACTAGTACACACTAGTAGGCCATGTTGCGCGATTTGTCTATAGGCGGTCTCGAGACACGGTCTATATTCTTTGTCTCGTCTAGCGTACACACTACGATGGGAATTTCTCAGTCTCATCTTCGCAGTCCACCATGGAGGACATTGTTTTGTGTGGAATGAGTTCCTGCTTAGTGCTAATTACAAGCGAAAGAACGCGAAAACGTAAACGTTGGTGGACGCGCGAAGTGCTCGCAGAAGGACCTAGGTTCGGTAATGCATTATTAAATAAATTAAGACTGGAAGACGCCAAGGGTTTTCGAAATTTCACCCGGCTGTCGCCTACTGATTTTGAAGATTTGCTTCTGATGGTTGGAGGGATAATAATGAAGCAAGATACAAAATTTAGAGAAACCATCTCAGCTTCTCAACCACACCACTCGGAAGCTGGAGACAGACTGGGACGTGACTCGCCTCTAGACGCCGAGTGACGTCTACACTGTTAAAATGTTGCGCAATATGTCTAACGTTGCATGATGTCTCCCATTACGTTCGGGAGACCTTAGACTTGCGATTTTTGGTCTCGCAACAGGCCCGTAGACGGGGATTGGTCTATAGACATGTCTTGTGAAAAAAATTCCTGTTTCTGACAAAATAAAGGAAAAATGTGAAAATATTTGTTGTAGGAAGTTATTATATTTCAGGAAAACTTTTATTTACCCTTTTTGTAATTATAAAAGACAGTTCACATTTCTCTTTAGACAAAAGATGGGGGAGAAAAGGACGGGGAAAGGGCAGAAAAACAACAGACAATCAGTGGGAATGTACTTCCCCTGCACGAATTAATCAATTACCTTTGCTCTCCATCCAATCACTTTTATGTCAATACATTCATTACAACGGCAGTTATTAAAGTTAGTTTACCATCCTTCTCTACAACCGATTTCATCCTTATAGGGTTCTTGGATACACATATAAAATTTCGTGTAGATACATTAATTCAATTAGGAGTAACCGTGATCACAGACCATTAACTAGCTATACGAAGTATAGGGTAAGTTATGTATTCGGTCAGAAATTCGATGTTGAGTTTTCATCCGTTTAACTACAAGGTCATATCGCCTACTACCAAAGCGTAGCTCTGGTGGTCATGAGCCCAATTCTACTGCGGGAGTTTATTCACCTGAGGCAGAGGTCTTTAACGAGTTCCTGACATTGTACAATCTCAGAACCATTGCTTAACATCCCATCCGAAGAACGTTCAAGGTTTTTTCACCCCCGAGATGTACAATAATAATATCAATAAATACAGTAGATAATTTTTTTAAATTTAATTAAAATTATGATAATTGTTTACAACTTTTCTGGATGTCCCTATTTCATGACATTTCGGGACGTTCTTACATCCCTTCATCTATATATCTCGGGTGTTTGGGCAAATGGCTTAAGTCAGCAAATCTGAATATTAGGAGGGGAATTTCTGAAGGTTTGAAAAATTCCTACAAATCAGGTAGAACACATTTACGTTACTTAAAATATTATTTCAATAAAAGTATTAAATATAAACAAAGTAAAATATTCCAACATTCAGTTACATTTGGTAAATATATTTAAATGCACTTGTCCTTTGGATCACAGGACTTATTCTGACTTAAGAATAGAAATAACAAAAAACTTGCTTATGTTAATGTGTTTCTTAAACTTCTCTGGGATGTTCCACTTTTGGTTGTTTCCGGCATTTTTTCCTCCAGAGGTGTCTTCTTTTTTCTTCGTTGGACAATATTTCGGGACAATTGCAGGTCCCTTCTTCTGGTCACTATGAACATTCTACTCCTGGGGACCCTCCTTTTTATAGCCAAAACCTTGACTGTGGCGGTCTCTCTCTCGCTTCTAAGAACTAGTTGTTCGTACAAATAATTAGGACTTAAATTATTTGTACGAACAACTAGTTCTTAGAAGCGAGAGAGAGACCGCCACAGTCAAGGTTTTGGCTATAAAAAGGAGGATCCCCAGGAGTAGAATGTTCATAGGGACCAGAAGAAGGGACCTGCAATTGTCCCGAAATATTGTCCAACGAAGAAAAAAGAAGACACCTCTGGAGGAAAAAATGCCGGAAACAACCAAAAGTTGCTTATGTTAAATAAAATGCTCTAGTCGGTAACGGATTTTTTTTCTAAATGTTCAAAAATTATAAAATTACCATAATAAAAAAAATTGTGTTTCATATTCAAAAACATTATTTGATACTAGCTTTCTTTTTTTTCTTTTTTTTTTTTTGCAGAATTCCTTTACAGATATCACCCTTCTTTAAGATCTACGTTTTAATCATTATTTTTTAATACTTATATATAAATTTATTTTATTTCTCTTGTTTTTTTCTTTTATGTATTTTATTTATTTTTCATTTTATATGGTGTTTGAAGAAAATTTCTAATTTTTGAACATTTAGAAAAAAATTCCGTTACCGAATCTAGATTTTATCTAACATAAGCAAGTTTTTTGTTGTTTCTATTGTCTTCACAGACACATTCTGTCTTCACACTTTTGCCAAAACACCATATAAAATGAAAAATAAATAAAATACATAAAAGAAAAAACCAAGAGAAATAAAATAAATTTATATATAAGTAATAAAAAATAATGATTAAAACGTAGATTTTAAAGGAGGATATTTGTAAAGGAACTCTGCAAAAAAAAAAAAAAAAAAATTAAAGCTACGTATTAAGTAATTTTTTTAAATATGAAAAACTATTTTTTTTATTATGTTAACTTTGTAATTTTTGAACATTTGGAAAAAAATTCCGTTACCGAATTGAGCATCTTATCTAACATAAGCAAGCTTTTTTATTGTTTCTATTGTCTTCAAGAAGTGGGGAAATTATTTTTTTTTTGAGTTATACTTAAAGTATACTGTGTTATAAAAGAAGCATCACTTCTAAATATGACAGTGAAAACCTCTATTATTCTTCAGAATGTTCGGAAATATATACGAAGGAGAATGGGTCCTGGATCCGTACTACATACTTGTAAGCACTGTTCTTAATAATGTATACCCTAGTAAAGAAAAGTATAAGATAGAGGTTTTCTGTGAATAAAATATAAGGAGCTTAGGGATAGTTTATCGCTTTGAGAGTTTAACGCTACGCCACAAAGAGCAGTAATAGGCGAATGGTTTATTTAGTACCCTGAGGGAATAAGAGAAGGAGGTAACTCGACTCAGGACTTGAAGTTTGTGCGCGGATAACATGAGTAAGGAGCTCCAACCGACTCACTGAGTACACTCCTTATGTAGGAATAAATATGTTATTTTATTTATTATCTTATATATTTTTTTTTTTTTGATTAAATGACATGTTTTTATTTTTAATGTTTGCAAAAAATAAAAAATTGTCGTAAATCACCGGCTATGTACATCCCCAGAACGAATAAGTCAATTACATGTTTGTTATTCCTTCAAAGTGACCGTTTGAGCTAAAACTCAATATATTGGGATTTTTGAATTAATAGGGCTTTGAATTTACATATAAAATTTCATGTCAATCAATACATTCATCACAGCGGCAGTTATTAGAGTTTTCGTGTTAAGCCTCCCCTTCCCTCTCCCCTATTTGGTTGAAAATCAATAGATGTCTTATAGAGTTATCGTCTTCGCAGGCACTCACAGGCACAGACAGAACTTTTTTTTTTCTCATCACTGAAATCTAGAGGTCGAAAAACATAAAATTCAGTTGAATGCACCACATCTAAATTCGAGTGTTGTAGCGAAATATTGGGGGGGGAGGGGGGGGGGGGGGGGGGGGGGGCTCTGTGCAAAAATTTAAAGTGCCCCTCATTCCTGCATTTTTTATCTCATTTCAAATATCAAAATTACGGCTTCCTTTTTTATAAAAAATAAAAACATCATTTGTTTTTTGTATAAACAAGGTTACAAACGAATGTCAAAATTTTAACAGAATTTACAAGTAATTTTTTTAATTTTTAGATCACAATTTTTTCAAGCAAAGCATTTTCGCTCAAAAAGGAAAAAAAAAGTCAAAATTAATAAGAAATGTTGCTAACGTTTCGATATCGGACCGGCAACGGCCTGGAACCGACAGTAAATTATGAAAATCAATTTTGTGAAAACTTTAGTTATTGGTGCCATAAGATAGATAAGATACCGCACATATCGATCTTACCACTGTTGAATTTCATGCTGATAATTTCGTTACATGATTAAGTTTCGATTAGATGAAAATGCTCAATCTTCAGAATGAACAAGTGCCATGAATATTACTCAACTAGTAATATGTTGTTACAGTGCAAATGGAAAACTTGTTGCGGTTGGAAAGTTGACAATTATCGGATTATAATCCCTCTAATTTCATATGTAAATTATAATTTACATATGAAATTAGAGGGTTCTGGATACACATATAAAATTTCATAAATAGTTCATAAATACATAAAATACTGGAAAAAAGCAACAACATATAGGTATGATGTATCCATTACATATTTTTTAGATCAGTTTTTCTTTTTTTTTTTCTATCGACAGTTGTCTGAGATTTTGGTTATTTTATTTTGACTGTTTTTTTGTGACTCATGGTCAGGCTATAACTCCTGGATCATGTCGTCTACTACTACTGCTAGTAGTACAATACACACACACATAGACAGATATTTATTTATTTTTTATTTTTGGAACTCATGTTTGGAATACATAAAAATTCCGGTATGAATTTGAATTTCTGGCAGATTACATAACTTCTCCTATACTTTGTATAGATGGGGAAGTAATAGACGAAGCTACGAATTCAGTCATGGAGATTTCAGACCTCTTTGCATATTAATAATTATTAATATGTAGGAAGATTGACCAACGATGTAATACGAAAAGACAGATCAGGCTTGGGGTCGATAAAAACATATTTGAAGAATTTCTGCCAAGCTTTCGACATTGAATGTCTTCATGTATTGACATATGAGGCATTTAGAATCAAAACCTGCTAAGTCCAAAAAATGAGTTTTTTGTTTTTTGAGCGATTTTATAAGTTTGATCGATGTTTCATCTACTGGCAAAATATTTAACGCTTAAAAGTGAGCTTTCAAATCGAAACCAGCTAAGTCCATAGTTCCGCGGTAGTCCGGTAGGAGCGCTACGTGCTCTTGTAATCGCTCTTGGGAAGGTTGCATTGTTTTTTTTGAAAAAGGATACCATCATTACCCCCGAGGAGTACATCAACATTTTTCAGGAGTGTGGAACAACTGTGCCACTGGCTCCAAAAGTCTTCGACTGGAAAAAAGCCATTAAACCAATGGTGAAACCACCTCAGCAATGGCACTTCACGTTTTCGGCGTCGAAACGATTTATCATCAAAAGAAGTCATGACGGTAATGAAATACAGGTGAGCGGTGAAACTAATTACACTTTTGATGTCGGAGCTGAAAAACCAATAGTGAAAAGGGGAAAAAGTTTAGTTGACATCAAGTTAACGGGCAACTCAATTCCAGCGGTTCAAAACGTTAATCCACTGAAGCTTCGTGATGTAGATTCTCTTCTAAAAAAACATTTGGCGATCAGTGGACTTTGAATCCAGCATTAGAATACTTTACGGCGTCCATACTAAAAGAAGCTGATAATGACATACAGGAAGAAAATCATTCGGAAAATGAAGACCAAAACGAAAGTTCTTTTGTTTAATTTTTTGTGTGTGTAAATACGTTAATTTTGTGCAAAAAAATAAATGTAAATACAATTTTTTATGTTGAAGAGTGTAATTTTGTATATTTTTATTTTTGGAAAAATCCTTTTGACAAAATTGTAGAATCAAAACCTACTAAGTCCAAATTTCAAAATGTTATTGTGGCACACCTGGTCATTATTAAGTTTTTTTAAAAACGTCAAAACTAGGGCTCAAGTAGCCACATTTAATCATGTCAAATTGGTTGGGAATTATTAAACTATTTCTCTAAAATTTAAGTTTTAATGCTTTTTTTGATCTCCTGAAAAATAATCAAAATGGACTTAGCAGGTTTTGATTCTAAAGGCCTCATATATACAAAATTAACAATCTTAAAGAAAAGTTTCTACATTAAGCCAGTGTCGTTCCCACAGGTTGTACAATATATTCCGAACTCTGTCTCTTCGAGAACGGGAGAAAGATGTTGGAAGTTCAAAAACTTGTGTCAACCCCGGAATTCGAACCAAGTATGTAATGTAATCATTACGGTACCATGCAGAAATGTTGTTACATAGTTGAAACTGAGGAAGCTAACATTTAATTATTGATCCACAATAAATAGGGGAGTGGTGCTTTGAGTCTGGCTCACCTTACGCTTTAATTAAATAACTCTCTGATTCCATCTCACAGCGTGTTTCGATTGAATTCACCCAAATGGATTCATTCAACTGAACACACGGCGGAACTTCCAGACCCTGGGGAGGAAGTCTTAGTAAACAACTTTACTAAGTCTTAGTAACAGGAGCATCTTAACAGAACGCATTGTATATCCATCAACTTTTCAGAACAGACATTTTAGTGATTGTTTATCTTAAACTAAAAAAAAAAATTGTGTTTTTAATTTGTATATTTACAATCGGTCAAAAGAAACCATAAGTAAATTTGTTGTTTATATGATTACAATGTAATATATGTGTATACAAAATAATAAAAAAGAAAAACAAGAATAATAATATAAAGTATATATAAAACAATAAATATATATAAAATAATTAAAAATTAAAATAAATGACGTGAAAAAAGTATATAAAGAAATTATAAAACCAAATAAAGAAAACAATGTACAAAAAAACAACATTAAGGCGTAGTCAAGGTCCACGCCGCAGATTTTCCGTGAAAACGTCGGGATAAAATCATTTTTCTTTTTCTTTTCGATGCTGCCGTAGCTCTTGCATTTGCTCGGCACTAGACTTTTTAGATTTTTTAAGTTCCGATTGATGCGAGCTTTCCTCTGATTTGCGTTTTCTATAATTCCGCGCATATTCACGATTCATATGAGACGACATCTTTAATTTTTTTGCAATTTTCAATTTAATACCGATTTTTACATATATTTCGGAGGATATTTTTATTGTTTCACTTTGAGTCCTAGTAGTGTTCGTCAAGCTCTTTACAATGACACCCGAATCAATGTCCTATCTAAACGCGTTATCATGCTACACTAATTTCTAATTTTATACAACGCTAATTCGCAACAATCATCCGCCGGCGCCCACACTAGCCCAATAACGTCACAGGCAAAACAAACACTGCACAACAAACACGTACAGACATGCTCTATCCATTGTGACCTCAACCGTTGTTATCGCATTATTAGTCTCGTAGTTACTATCAATTGAAATCTGACGGTGTTTTGTAACACAATAAAGTTTGACCGGCTATCACTGTGCGTAACGAGCGAATAGACGTTTTTTTTTCTTTCGTCAATAATTTGATAAATCATAAGAGAAACAACGTTTCAACTCAGAGATACCCGCATGATACTGTCCTCATTCCTACAACAAAATGGAGGTCACGGGGGAGCGTGTGTTCGCAGTGAAGGCAGACAGAGAGGGACAGGAGAGGTTTCCTCTGGGAAGAATGGCGACAATGAGGGAAGAGGCTGATCTTTCGGCCAGCGCCCCCTAAGTCTTCGGGGAGGGTAGTTTGGATGGGAACGTGATGATAATAAACTAAAAACTAGGATAACATAGAGTAAATTACCGGCTGTGTACATCCCCAGTACGAATTAATCACGTTTGCTTACTTTTCTAAGCCAATCGACCGTTTGGGCCAATATTCAATATTTTACTTACATAGTGGCTTCTGAATACTCTTACTAAATGTTATGTCGATACGTTCATTACATCGGCAATTATTAGAGTTTTTGTGTTAAGCCTCCCCTATAATCTTCCCTTCCATTGGCCGATATGACTGAAAATCAACAGGTTTCCTTAGAGGATTCTGGAAACAATTTCGTATCGATACATTCATTCTATCGGGAGTTATCGTGTTCACAGACAATACAAAAAATTTTTTAAAAAACCGACTACGAAGAAAAGGAAACAAGATATATTTTTTGACCTAGAACAGCTGAAGTGTAAGATACTCACTCAAGTATCTTATAGTTATTCAAGTGTGTGTAATACTTACAGGAATTACACACACACTCGAGTAGCTATACCACTATGTGTATCTCACACTTCAGTAGTTATGGGTCAAAAAAAATATCTCGTTTTAGTTTTCCTTTTCTTCGAAGTCGAGTTTCTACTTCCCCCCCCCCCCCCCAAAAAAAAACTTGTGTTTTTAATTTGTATATTTACAATCGGTCAAAACCATAAGTAAATTTGTTGTTTATGTAATTACCATATAGTAATGTATATACAAAATAATAAAAAAGGAAAATAAGAAAAATAATATAAGTATGTACAAAAAAAAAAATATATACCTATATAAAATAATAAAATAATTCAAAATTATTTATCCCCACCTATAAGTATAGGGGAATGCATGTGATCAGTCCGAAATTCGATTCTAAGCTTGAACGGAATTTCATTCTCGACACAAAATTTGTATATCCAGAACCCCATAAAGACACCTGTTGATTTTCAACTGAATTGGCCGATGGGATGGGGAGATCAAATAAAGCCTTAACTCAAAATACTTATTAACTATCGATGTAAATTATATTATTATTTAATTATTTTTAGTACTTCATTAAAGACGTTTGTAGTACATATATTTTTGAAATTCTTTCTTAGATGTTTTGTATAGTCTTCGAATTTGAAAACCACTCAATGGCCAGCGTCCGCCATTTTTTTTTTCTGGGGATGTCATATAGTCTATGTTATTTGAGAGATTACAACGAATAGATTGACGTATATGTGTATCATTAAAATTGGTCCAGCCGTTTAGGCGTTCCGAGGGAACAAAGAATATAACATATATACAAATAAAATAGTGAAAAACTAGTATTTTGTTTCTAACAAATTTAGTTATTATGACTCATGCCCGGGCTTTAACTACGAGGTCATATCACCTACTACCAGAGCCCTCTTTCTTCACTCTGGTGGACGGACATGAGCCCGACTCAACTGTGGGAGTCCTAAATATTGCCTACCCTAAATTTTTATTCACCTAGGTAACGAGTACCTGACATGGTACAGGCTCGGGACCATCCCTTAACGTCCCATCCGAAGTACGGCGTGCTAAAGTTTATTTTACCTGCCAGATAAAATAAACTTAGGGCCTCGGTCGGGTTTCGAACCCACGATCTTGAGCTCAGAAGGCAAGCATGCATACCACTGAGCTACCGGCGCCCTCTTCAACAAGTTTATACTCTCTTTATATCTACAAATATTTGTAAAAGATATTTAAAACTCACAATTGTAAATTGATTCGATGTGTAAATTTAACGACCATTTAGGCTGACTCTTCAGATTTCAAGAGATCCAATACCTGTTGCATGTATTCATGGTGAGGCAATTTCAATATTGTCCATGCATGCAAAATTACTAAAATGTAAACCTTAGTAAACTAATCAAAACCAACTTCCACCTAACTTACCTTTTTTTTTTTTTTACTAAAGCCCTAAAAAAATCCCATTACTTTTTACAGGATATATAGTTGGTTATTGAGACTCATGCCCAGTCTTTAAGCACGAGGTCATATCGCCTACTCGATGTAGTGGACATGAGCCCGAATCTACTGTGAGTCTTCAATTTTGCCTAGCCAACTATGAACGAGTCCATCGACCATCGCTTATCGCTCCATCTAAAGGTCGACGTGCTCAAGACTTTTTTTTACTTCCATGATAAAAACCTACATATGTGCTACCTGCGCCTTCTACAGCTTACATTTTTTTTTTTTTGCTAGCATCGGAACATCCCATTATAAAACTAATCGATTTTCTAGGATTGGTCATAATTATGTCCTTAATGAATACAATGAAACACAATTGAATTTTCATGTTCGAAGAGCATATAATGAAGACCATCATGAAGATCGAAGACTATAAACGAAACCTTATTAATGGGAGGATAGCTAAAGTAGTGAGACGTGATTATTTCATCGGATGCAAATAAAAAAAATATTGGTGATTCACCAGCGATCTACTTCCTTAACACGAATTAATCAATTACGTTTTCGCTCTCCCTCTAAAGCCAACCGACCTTTTGGGCTAAAACCCAATATTTGACTTACATAGTGGCTTCTGCATCCTCATACTAAATTGGTTGTCGATACATTACATCGGATAATAACTGCCGATAGAATAAATGTATTGAAACACATTTTTATATATGTGACCAAAACCCAATAAGGACAACACCTATTAATTTTCAGCCTAATCAGCCAAAAGAAAGGGGGGGATTAGGGGAGAGGTTAGGTTAGGTTTTATGACTCATGCCCGGGCTTTAACTACGAGGTCATATCGTCTACTACCAGAGAGCTCTTACGTCACTCTGGTGGACATGAGCCCGACTCTACTGTGGAAGTCCTAAATTTTGCCTACCCTAAATTTTTATTCACCTAGGGCAAGGGTCTTTAACGAGTACCTGACATCGTACAGGCTCGGATTAGGGGAGAGAAAAACACTTAACTCAAAAACAACTGCCGTTGTAAGGAATATACCGGCACAAAATTTCATATGTTATAAGGATGACACTCATTAATTTTCAGCAGAATTGGCAGGAAGGAAGGCGGAATCATAGGAGGGCCCAATTCAAAAACTACAATAACTGCCAATGTAATGACCGTATCCACATGAAATATCATATTTGACGTCAAAACCCAATAATATCCACTCACATTCCAGCTATATCGGCTGCTGAAGGGAAGAGGGTTCAGGGGAAGAGGCTCAATTCACAACCTTAATAACTGCCGATGTAAAGAATTTATCGACATAAAATTTAGTATAAGGATTTAAGAGCCTTGTTGAATATTAGCGCAGCGGACGATTGGTTTTGGAAAGGGAGCATAAAGTTAATTGATTAATTCGTTCGTGATTCACCGACGATTTTTTGTTATAATGTTTTTGAAAGGAGAAAATACCTTACTCCTATATATTTAAAAGTAAGGGTATAATTAAACTAACTTGATGGATATTCACATTTTCAAAACTAAGAGACAAAATATTACTTGGACGAAGTAACATCAGTTTATAAAGCAGCTCCACGTGTAATTTTTGTAGGAGGGGAGGGACTGGGGGGCGGAGCCTCTGTAATTTATCAAGTTAGATGACATCCTCGCAAAGAAATGATGTATTATACTGAGTTGGCGGGGAGTTGAAAAGGGTCCCCAAATAGTTGTCACACTGGCATTACACATGCTCCATTCAATGTCAAATTATCCCCTATTCAACCCAGTCGTGCATTCGTCATCCCCTGTTCGCGGCATAACTCAGCAGAAGGTACACGCTGGGTGTCAATTATGTAAATCTCTTTCAGAGCAAACAGCCAGAACATATTTCCTTTTAGATGTTTCAATTGGTTCCTAACTTTCTACTTTCCCAGCTAAACGAAGTATACGGGAAGTTATTTAATCAGTCAGAAATTCGAAGTTGAATTTGCAGTGGAATTTTATGTTCTCCAAACTCCGATAATACAATAACTCCCAAGAGAATAAATGTATCGACACGAAGTTTTATTTGTGTACACAGAATCCTGTTTGAGTCGGAAATTTTACAAACCCAGGTTTATTCACCTACAGCAGTCTTTAACCAGTACCTAACATAATATAGAGTCGGGACAATCGTTTAAGGTCCCGCTTTTTGGGTTTGGCCGGGTTTCGAACCCGCGATTTGGTATTCAGTAGACAAGTACGCTACCTCTGAGCCACCGGCGCCCTCATATGACACCTATTATTGATGAAGTGAGAAGTGATTATTTCACAGGTTGCAAAATAAAATATATTCTGGTAGCACTCATCATCAGGTCTGATAAAATAATTTTGAAAATAATATAATTCAGGTTAGGTTTTATGACTCATGCCCAGGCTTTAAAAGTCATATCGCCTACTACCAGAGCGCTCTTTTGTCTGGTGAACATGAGCCCGACTCTACTGTAGGAGTCCTAAATTTTTAATCAGCTAGGGCAGGGGTCTTGAACGAGTACTTGACATCGTACAGGCTCGGGACCATCACGTAACGTCCTATCCGAAGGACGGCGTGCTTAAGTTTATTTTACCTCCCAGATAAAATAAACTAAGGGCCTCGGTCGGGTTTTTTGAACCCATGTTCTTTAGCTCAGAAGACAAGCACGCATACCACTGAGCTACCGGCCTGAATATAATTAAAAATGATTTAATAAATAATATTTAACAAAAATTAAAATAAACGTACATAAAAAATCTAAAAAAAAAAATTTAATAATTTAAAATTTCATGGTTGGAGACAGGAATAACATAGCTGTCCCCATCCATGAAATTTTAAATTGTTGAGTTGTTTTTTTATGTTTTTTAGTGTACGTTTATATTAATTTTTGTTAAATCTATGAGAGGTCAGACTATATTTTATTTTACGGCCTGTGAGGAGGGGGGGAGGTCAACTCAAAATCTCCAATAACTACAAATGTAATGAAATCGACATTTTATATTTAAATTCAAAATCCTATAAGGACGACAAGTAATAACTTTTTACAATTTACAGAAGAAAAAAAAAAAAAAAGTAATAACTTTCCGAATAGGCTGAAGTGAAGGGGCTCAATAGTCCTAATAACTGTCGATAGTCCTAATGAATGCATCTACACAAAATTTAGAATGAGGATTCAAAGTTGACATGTTTTCGTTGCATCCCGATGTTATCCTTTACCCGAATAACGTAGTTTTACGTCAGAAGCTTTTTTTAACTCTGGGGAAAAAAGGGAAAAAACAGATCATGAAAAGGGGAAATACAACTAATCCCCGACCCTCTTATCCCTCCTCATCTCATATACATCTCCATGTCTCTAAATTCCTCTTTTACTAAGTCTAACATTGTAAAATAAACATGAAGCAGAGAGGAGTTAGTAATTCACACCATAGATTGGAACATTAACTCTCTGGTGACGGAAAAACATTTACTCCTTGAAGAGAATTTAAAGCCCCTTCTGTTTCAGTCTAATGTAATTCAGGCGAAGAAAGAGGAAAATTGTAATTTAGTTAGTTGTAAGGCGAGAAGTGATGTCGAATTGAATGAATTTCTGAAAAGGTTCAACTCAAGGAACTTACTATTTGTACAATCAGTGTTGACTTCTTGTTCAAATCGAACTTAGAGAATCGTGATTTGGAAAAGAAAAGAAAATTTATATAAAGGGCTTAGCTAGACAATCTGGATTAAACTTAATTATTATAAACAGTCGAAATGGTTTTGGAGAGGGAACAAAAAGGTAATATATTATGTCGTTCTGGGGATGTATTGACGGTGATTCACCTACAAATTTTTTTTATCTACCCCTCCAGGACATACGTTCTGAATTTATAGAAAATCTATCAACTGTAACAGAATGTATAAAATGAAAGAGTAAATCAGCCCTTAAAACTAAATTTCTTATAATATTTAGGGGTACATTTTTAAAAGTTGATACAAATTTCACATATACCGGTTCGTCTTGTCACTTGCCCTTTCAGTTATAAAACTCTCCTCCAAAGATATAATGTTGAGGTGTATTTCTATTTTTTTTATTTATTATGCATATTTACAATTGGTACAGACCATAAGTAAATTTGTTGACATTAGTTAATGGAACAATTTATGTACAATGATAAATAAATATTTAAACAAAAAAAAAATTAATAATAATAATTTTTAAAAAAATAATAAAAAATGTCTGTGTGTAAAAAAAAGTCTTGAAGAATATGAACAAAATAATAACACTAAATGTTTACAATGAGAAAATAATTATAACTATAATAATAAAAAATAATAATATATTAATACTAATATAATATATTTTATATTATAAAATAAAAAAGGAGGGCGCCAGAAGATCAGTGGTATGCGTGCTTGTCTTCTGAGCTTAAGATCGTGGGTTCGAAACCCGACCGAGGCCCTTAGTTTATTTTATCTGGAAAGTAAAATAAACTTGAGCACGCTGTCCTTCGGATGGGACGTTAAGCGATGGTCCCGAGCCTGTATGATGTCAGGTACTCGTTAAAGATTCCTGTCCTAGATGAATAAAAATTTAGGGTAGGCAAAATTTAGGACTCCCACAGTAGAGTCGGGCTCATGTCCACCAGAGTGACGAAAGAGCGCTCTGGTAGTAGGCGATATGACCTCGTAGTTAGAGCCCGGGCATCAATCATAAAATCTAACCTAACCTATACTTTTCATTAATATTGTTCCTTTTTTAAGGCGAACGGTGGGATGAGGCTACAGGTCCACTATAGATTTAGCAGGGAGACAGGGTGATGTAGAGAGGAAGGCTCCAGTCGGCCTGATTGCCTGCCTTAGGATATTGGGCCTTAGTACATCCTCTATCTCTCTTCCTAACACCTGTATTCTGGCTAGCTTACTCCGTTATCTCTTTCACTCCATTTTTTTTTACTTCACCAGCTATGCGAAGTATAGGGAAAGTTATGTAAACGGACAAAAAATCGAAATTGAGTTTTCACTGGAATTCATGTTCTTCGACATTTATTCCAAAAATTAAAAAAAAAAAAAAAAAGGTAAATCAAAGGCAATGTACTTCCCTAGAACGAAATATTTAACTTTTTGATTCCCATATAACCCAGTGGACCATTTGGGCTAAAAATTAATAGTTGACTTCCATAGATGTTTCTGAATCATATTAAATTTTGTATCGACACAATTCATCATTACATCGGCAGTTATTAGGGTTTTTGAGTTGGGACCCCACCCCTGAACTCTTCGGACGTTATCAGAACTTTGACAGGTTACGTCCTCATTAGGTCGTTCAGATGAGTTAAGAAGCATGAATGAATTAAGCTGTACGATGTCAAGTAGTCATTAAAGACCCCTCCCCTAAGTGAATATAAATTTAGGACTCCACATAGTAAAGTCGTGCTCATGTTTATCAGTGCGACGAAAGAGAGCTCGAGTAGTAGGCGATATGATTTGTGCTTAAAGCCCGGGCGTGAGTCACAATAACTAACTATGAAATGAATTTAAGCGAGGAGAGGGGAGAGAGTGGTCTGTAAAAGCATGGTTGGTATAAGAAAGTATTATTATGGCCACATCACATATTACATCAGCTCATCATTACATCGGCAGTTATTAGGGTTTTTAAGTCGGGACCCTCTCCTTTGATCTCCTCTTCCTTACGTCTGACTTTGCTGAAAATTAACAGATATTCTTAAGGGATTCTGAATTTACATATGAATTTTAGTATCGATACATACATTACAACATGACACATGACAGTTATTAGAATGTCTATGTTAAACCTCCCCCTTGTCCCACCACTACCATTGGCCGATTGGGCTGAAACTCAATATTTGACTTCTGAATCCTCATACTAAATTGTGTGTCGACATTACATCGGATAATAACTGCCGATAGAATAAATGTATTGAAACACAATTTTATAAGTGTGACGAAAACCCAATAAGGACAACATCTATTAATTTTCAGCCAAATTGGCAAAAAGAAATGGGGGGGGGGGGGGGGGGGGATGAGGGGAGAGGCTTAACTCAAAAACACTTAACTCAAAAACAACGGCCGTTGTAAGGAATATACCGGCACAAAAGTTCAAATGTTATAAGGATGACACTTATTAATTTTCAGCAAAATTGACAGAAAGGAAGGCGGGATCATAGGAGTGCTCAATTTAAAAACTACAATAACTGCCGATGTAATGAATGTATCCACATGAAATTTCATATTTAAAGTCAAAACCCAATGACGACATAATCAGTCACATTTCAGCTATATCGGCTGAAGGGAAGAGTGTTCAGGGGAAGAGGCTCAATTCAAGAACCTTAATAACTGCCGATGTAATGAATTTATCGACACAAAATTTAGTATGAGAATTTAGGAGCCCCGTTGTAAGCAAGTTGAATATTAGCGAAGGGAACGATTGGTTTTGGAGAGGGAGCGAGCGAAAAGTTAATTGAATATGTAATTCGTTCTGGGTAAGTAAGTTGCCGGAAACTCAATAGGTGTCGCCCTTTATGTGGTTCTGTATACACATAAAAAATTTCATGTCGATACATTCATTCTAGCACTATGAGTTATCGCGTTCACAGACGTTTTTTTTTTTTTTTTCATTTTTGGAATCATGTTATCAGAAAACATGAAATTCCTGTGAAAACCCTATTTCGATTATCTGACCGATTACATAACTTCCCCTATACTTCATATAGCTCCAGAGGAGCGAAAGGTTTCGAGTTTGCGGACCCCATCCCTGAAGAGGAGAATGGATTTTAATAGTGCCGAAACCCCAGATATGATTTGAAAAAAAAATTGTGGAAGGCTTGAGCAGCCAGAGGGTTATTTTTTCACAGAATTAGATTAGCACTGAAACCTTGGTGTTATGCCCCCTCTAATGAGCCAACATACATATCCACATCCTTTGTAGAAAAATTTGCCCGATCTCTAAGGGATTTGATGGCTGTGTATTTTTAGTCATCCTCTAAAAATCTAACCTAAAGCATTTTCAGAAATTTAATTAGGGATGGTTTACTTAAAAAAAATTGTTTTCTTTTAATCCGAATTTTTTAATCTCTATACCTCCCATTCCCTACAAACCTTCCTAGGGTTATATTTTCACAGAATTAGATTAGCATTGAAACCTCTGTGTAAAAGCTATGACCTCTAAGGCCCACAACATACTCCACTTTTCTTGTTGTCCGACTTAAATAAAATTCAGCATCTGTGAATTTGTGGTCACCCTTCAAAAAACTACCCTAATCCTTTTTAGAAATTATTATTTAGAGTATTTTAATTAAAATAAATTGTTATGTATCTCGAATTCGCGATTTTTCGGTGATTGGAGGTTCGTTAGTTAGTTATTGCGACATATGCCCGGGCTTTAACTAGGAGGTCCTACCCTTACTACCAGAGCGCTCTTTCGTCGCTCTACTATACATGAGCCCGACTCCTACAGGGGGAGTCCTAAATTTTGCCAACCCAGATTTCATCTCTCAGATACTATTTATATTTTATTCATAGATAGAGATAGATAAACTTTTTTATTGCACAAAAGATTACAATCCTCATGGCAATGAGTGGGTTTTTTTTTCACAAAATAAATAACAAAAGAAGTGTAAATGAAACAATTCGAAAATTATATAAAACAAAAAAACACATGAATAAATAAAAAAAAAAAACATACTACATGTATAAATAAATAAAGTAATAATAATAAAAACAAAAAATATATATCTCCATTTTACAAGCACAAATTAAATTAGATTATTCTTTATTTTTAAAGCAACCGAAAAAAATAAAAATAAATCGTTAATTCCTCTAACTTTTAAATTATTTAAAATATGTACAAATGTTTCTGAGTTATATTCTGGTCTATTGGTGAGATGATTATGGAGAAATGCTTGCCTGGGGATACAAATTTTTATTGGTATTGTGGAGACGGATTTGAGCTAGAAGTCGGAGTTTTTCAATATGGCAGTTTATTGAAAGATAGCTTTCCTGAGGTCCTAAAGCACTGACCAATCGGTAGAGGGAGTTGTATTTAGAATTTACTATTGAATTTATATCGAGACAGACCAGATGATTCCTCATAGCTGCTACCAAATCACCACGGAGGGGCCGGATATCAGAAATATAGGGGCCGTCCAGAAGGTGGTCAGCCCCGATCAAGGCCAGGTAACACCTGAGTTGGGTGACCCAGTTGAAGGGCAAAACAAAGTTTCGGCTGAGTTGGGCAAGGCGAAGGTAACAGAGTCTTGGGAGACGGTCCTCCGACATGGCCAGGAGTTTCTGCCACCAGCCCAACATCCTGCTGAATATCTTCACTTTAGTGTGAACCCGGCCTGTTTCCATTCTAACATAGGCGCTGGGGGTGCTCACTGGAAGCCCTAGAACTGACTTAAAGAAGCCCAGCTGACCCCGCTCAACTACCTCCACGTACTCACATCCCCAAACCTCGGACAAGTATAGAAGTACACTCTCAGCTATCGAGTCGAAAAGGTAGCATTTCGCCTCCCAGGAATCAGATCTCGTGGATCTTAACAGGTTCATTACTGCCGAATTTCCCGCTGCCAATTTTCCCAAAAAATGATTGGAGGCGGCGCGAAATTTGCCGGAGGAAGAGAATGGCACACCCAGATATGTGAAACTATTTAACAGGACCAGCTTAGTCTGTTGGTAATAGAGCCCCCTCATCCTGGCCAACCTTCCAGCTTTACGAAAAGGAACCAAGAAAGTTTTGTCGGTGTTAACAGTAAGAGAGTTGATCTGACAGTACTCGTTCAGAAGATCTAAATTACGCTGGGCTTCGCTCCAGGAAGAAGACAAGATAACGAGGTCATCCGCGTAAAGGAGGATAACCAAGTCCCTACTGCTGTCAATGTTAACTCCCTTCGCACCGTTAGTCACAAAAAATTGAACAATGTCAGATGTAAATAGAGCAAAAAGAAGAGGACTCAGAATTTCTCCCTGCAGAACTCCCTCAGAAATTTGTATCTCTCCTGATGTTCCGGCGCCCTCTGAGATAACCAAAGTAGCTTTATCATACAAATTTTTCAACAGTCTCAGTATTTTCCCACTTATACCCAACTGATGTAATTTACTCCACAGCTTGTCGTGGGAGACCGAATCGAAAGCCCTCTTGAAATCAACAAAAATCCCTAGCACCTTTCTTTTCTCGAGTCTCAGTTGGATGTTGACTGCGGCTGCCAGGGTGAACACTGCGTCTCGACACCCCCTCCCACTCCTGAATCCCATCTGCTCCTCGGGAATAACACCATTCTCATCCGCCCATTTAACTAACCTATTATTAACAATAGACGTAAATAATTTAGTAATAGAATTAAATATTGCAAGCCCTCTATAATTACCAGGATCAGTTGTTTCACCTTTTTTATGAAGCATTTTCATCTTAACTTTACACCACTTATCGGGGAATTCCTCACTATGCCAGATTTTATTAAACAAATTTAGTAGGTAGTGGGTCCAAGAAAAGTCGAAATACTTAAAGCACTCATTAGGAACTAGATCCAGACCGGCTGCTTTGTTATTTTTGCTGCTCCCTATACTCGATAACAGCTCTTCTAAAGAGATGTCCTTATCAAGAAATGGGTGATGGTGGCTGAACGACAAACTGTTATTATATAACTTCGGAGGCATGATAGAGACATAATATTCTTCCCACTGTTCAACAGAGATTGGACAGTTAGTTGTTTTGTTCTTTCTAAATTTTTTGATAGTTTGCCAGAATTCCGAGGGGTTCCTTACGTTTCTCAAAGCGGTTTTAACAGATTCAAAAAATTCAGATTTACATTTCTTAATTATTCTTCTATGATTCGTTCTGCAGTCGACATATAACTTCATTGACTCACGACTAAAGTTATCATTACGACAGAGCTTATATAACTTATTAACTTCTTTTTTTGCATTCTTACATTCTTTTGAATACCAAATATTTTCATTTTTATAACCGTTATTTACAGTAATAGACTTAATTAAATCGGCTTCTATCATCGCATTTAAAACTGATTCGTACAACTTATTACAAAGCTCCAAAGTAGAGTCGCTATTATAGTAGATATTGCTATTATTTTTAATAATATTTGGAATTGAGACAGGCTTGATTTATTTCTAGAGACAACTTGTAGGTTTCGAACAGAAATTGACTTAGCTGAAGGTCTGAACATTTCATCGGAACAAAAGACTAGATATAAACAACAAAAAAAATGATCAGAATAATTCGATAAATTGATAATTTTGAAATCATTAATATAATTTAGAATACCGACAGAGGCCCAAACAAAATCTACAAGACTACATCCTCTGTCAGAGAAATAAGTTAAATTAGCAGGGGAATCGCTGATGGAGCTACCATTACAAGCAAATAAGCCCAGTTGTTCCATTATACCTACCAACTGTCTACCTCTGGTATTAACTTCCTTATCAAATGAGGATCTAAACCCAGTCAACACAGAACCCTCAAAAATCTCATTATCCATTACATTCAAATGACCAATCCGGGCGTTAAAATCACCCCCAATAACAAAACTACAATTAACATGCATGGACACAAGATCGGTGAGAAGTTCGGAGAAAGACGTGAGGAGAATTTATATTTTATTCATAAATATTCTATATTTATATTTTTTGGATAAAACTTCTACTTTATGAGAAAAAAATCCATAAGGACGACACGTATCAATTTTCCGCGAAATTTGTCGAAGGATCAGAAAGTGGGGACGCCCCTGAGTAAGTCATCCATTGATTTTCAAGCGAATTGTGAAATTGGGTTCAGTGGGAGAGGGAAAACTTAGTTCAATTATTCCCTCTGACGAAGTACATTGCCGGTGATTCACCGACGACTTTTTCATTCTGTGTGTAGCATGTGAAAGTATATAATTTTTTGCTATTATTCCAGTTCTTCTGTACAGAAGAGAAACTAGAATTTTGTATCATTCAATACATTTTATTTATTACTAACAATTTCCGAGCCATTTACAAAAAAAAAAAAAAAATTGTCCCATTTTGAAATCTAGAAAATTTTTGAAATAGTATGTGCTGATTAAAATACAAATATAAATGCATATACGAAATGACAATAATAAATATATCAATAAAAATACAATTTTTTTTTTTTAATTTTTGAAAACGTAGAACGTACCTATATACAAAGAATGCAGGATTACATTCTTGGAGATAAAAGGGGTATATGTACATATTCTATTCAGTACTTAAGACGTTACTACACAGGAGGGACAGGAAAATACCCCATGGGGGCTGGAAACGGAATAAAAAATGAAATTCCGGTAAAAAACACCGAATTTCTGATCGATTAGATAACTTACTCTGTACTTCGTATAACTGCGATTATATTTACTATGTCGTCGTTCTCCCTCTAAAACCACTTGGGCTAAAACTCAATAATTGACTTATATAGTGGCTTCTAAATCTTGAGAGTCTCGACCGGATTTCGAACCCGCGATTTGGAGCTCATTAGCACGCTACTTCTGAGCTACCGGCGCCGCGAGTGGTTTAATTTAATATTTTTCTTTTCCCCCAAATCCCGAATATAGGTTTTTTCACTGATTTCAGGTGATGAGAGTCGATGAACAACGGGGTGGAACTCGCGCAGCTACGAACCTGCTATGAATAATAATAATAATAATAATTTAACTGGAGAATGGCATAAAATATATAGTGTATCCCCCACACACACATATACTAAGATGATATTTGACTTCTTATTTTAAATTAATAATCAAAAACTATTAACATGAATGACTAAAATAAATTTCCAACAAGTGATTAGTGTTAATCCTCTGACTTAAAACTTTAAGTAAAAGTCCTTTATCAGAGCTTTAATACCTTCTCAACTTCATTGAAACTTCTCAACAAGCTCCCCACCCTTTCTCACTCAATCTCACTTTTTCTCTTTCTTGGAATTTTTTTTTTTGTTAACAAATTTGTGAATGTTAATTCACAAGAAATAAAACTATTGGACAGATGATAAATAGTACAAATATTCTTCTTTGAAAAACCTTTTACTACTCGAGAGCTCTTCACTTGAAATTTTATTTGGCGCCTATATATTATGGGAAAGTATGATATAGAGGTTTAACGAATAAAAACAAAAAAGTCGTCGCTGAATCACTTGCAATGTTATTAACAAGAATGTACAAAACCAGTCGACCGTTTGCGCTAATAATCGATAGTTCACTTACATATGAGCTCCTACATCTTCATACTAAATTTTGTGTCGATAAATTCATTACATCGGAAGTTATTCAAGTGTTTGAGTTAAGCCTCTCCCCTAACCCCCCTTCCCTTCGGCCAATTCCGCTGAAAATGCTGTCCTATGACGTTTTGAATGGGATATGAAATGTTGTCTCGATACATTTATTACAACGGCAGTTACAAGGGTTTTTGTGTTAAGAATCACCCCTAATCCCTATTCCCCTTGGGTCGCTTTGGCTGGCGTTTTCCTTATAGGATTTTGAATTCACAAACAAAAGTTCGTATCGATACATTCATTCTATTGGGAGTAGTCTTATTCACATATTTTTTATTAGATATATTTTTATGTGGGTAGTTTAATAATTACGATCTTATAGCCCTTTTTGGTCTCATTTATTGTTTTTCTTTATTTTTTCTTCTTCATTTCCATACAACAACAATATTTCGTCCTACCAAGACATTTTTAAGTACATCACTAAAAAAATATTACATTCACAATAGGTAACGTTCACAATCTAAACAAGCTGGCCATATTGTAAAATTGTTTTGTATCTTTTACTTACATTTATTTTTTTCCCATGAATGAAATAAAAGGAGTTTTAACATATTTGTAATGAAAAAGAATAAATGAGACCAAAAAGGGCTATAAGATGGTAATTATTGAAATACCTACATAAAAATAAAAACTTAAGAAGTCTCAAACAATCGTATAAATGATACAAATTTAAAGATTAGATATATTTTGTTTTTTTCATTTTTTAAATGAGGGGATCCTAAAATATACAATTCCTGTATCGATTTTCTGATCAATTACATAACTTCCCCTATACTTCGAATAAGTGGGGAAGTTAAAGTATACTTGGAATCAACTAACGAATGTTTTAATGTAACAAAGTGACTTATTCTTGACTTAATACTTATTAATAAAAAATTAATAAATAGTAAATAAAACATTGTATAGAAGAGCAGTAAGTTTAGTTAGTTATTATGACTCATGTCAAGTATAAGGTTGTCAAAAAAAAGAAAAAAAAACAGCAAGGTTAAGAATTTTTTTAAAATTTTTTGGAATGAGGGGTTCCTAGAATATACCCTTATATAAATCATTCATTCAAAGCCTCGAAGGAGTTTAAGCTTATCACACTTATTCTTTGGTGCAACAAAGACTCTATCGAGCCACAGCCAGACAGCTCTGTGCTATAGTGCTGCCCTCTCGTTTCGTGTATCGATAAGAATGCTTGGACACACCATCCTCCCATCCGTCTCTACCTGTGGACTTGAGCACTTTCCATCCCATCCATGATCCCAGACAACTCCACAACTCGGACTATATCCGCTTCCTTGTACATATCGTAAAGCTCCTCCGTCCTCTTGGAAACTGTCAGCTAAAGAATATTATCAATTGATATTCATGAAACATTGTTACAAAAACCTTACAATAATTTACATAATTATAAAGAATTTCTTACTATAATATACGATAGTACCTGGGATTCATCTGTAACATAGATAAAATCAGACTCATTTCCCGAATTCGGCTTGCCAGTAAAATATATTGAAGGTTAGTGACAGAGGGTGAGATATTTCAATTCTATCCTGAAGAAGATTGCAGGATCTGTTCATGCAAAAAGAAAGATGATTTACCTCATTTTCTACTGTTCTGTCCTTCCTTAGATATATACAGGCGACAATTTTTGAGTGAATATATCAATCCTAATAAGACAGGTTCAGAACAAATGGAGACCTATTAACCATTAATAATTTGCAAAAGCTCAATAGTATATACTATTAAATCTTTAAAACTAAAAAAATGTCTTTAGGTCCGAAATGCAGATTTTATTTCCTTGTTACTTTTATTGAGTTCTGTTCTCTTTATTTCACTGCAGTCAGTAGACAATTTTTAGTTTAAACATGTAATACTCTTTTAAATCCCACCAACATCTCAAACTTGCTTTCTTTTAATTTTTCATCAGAATCGACTTTTTATTTATTTATTATTGTTATTTTATTTATTTATAAGTTGTTTTTATATAAGTCTTATTGTTTATTTCCTCATTTTGTAAATATTTTTACTCTACCAATTTTCTTTTCCGTTTTTAAGCAAACCATTTTCATTTAATCTAATGTTCAGTTTACTAACAGGATCTTTGTCTCCCTTCACTAGACTATTTTCTCTTGTTTTTCTTCTATTTATTTAGTTTTCTCTTTCTATCAACAATATTTTTCTCTGTACTCTATTCTTACTTGAGCACCATTAGAGAACTTTTTTTTTATTTATCTATTCATCTCTTCAAATGTTTATATTTATTTCCTGTATTTTTTTTTAATTTGTCTTTATTCTTCTAATTTCCAGTACCATGTATTATGCCAACCTCCATCTGTAATATACAACCTCATATATAAAAAACAGATGTAAATAAAAAATAAATAAATAAAAATATAATATACAATAGTATGTTGCCCTGGCGTCCTGCTCTGAAAGACGTTAAATCCCAAACAAACTTACAATGAGCTGGTGTTCTCAGGATTGTCTCAAGTGGATGTTGTGGAATGTGGATGCCAGTGGAGTGGCTTTGTATGATGGTGATATCGCATTCCTCACGGGAGCCTCCTACGTAATGCTTTCACCGCAACAATATATTATGCCTTGCTAGTAGCCTTTTTATTCAGCTATCCGTAGGGCAATTTCTGCCTTAATTAACCGTAAACTGAAACTGGTATTTTGTGTAGGAGGTATTTTGTGTAGGAGGTATTTTGTGTATTTTTGTGGAATTAGTTCCTTGTTTTTATTTAAACTTTTTCTTTTTCAAACTTTTTATTGTATAATATTTGTGTATCAAACTGTGATTTTTTCAATAGTCCAAGTCTTACCTTTAATTTTATGTTAGTTTAATTACTTGTGATTTAGTTTTGAAGAGCTGTCGGCCATATTGGGAAAAAACATTCTTAGGGCTGGAGGGCACATTCAAGAAGTAATAATATTTATTTACGTTAAACCATAACTTGATAACATGTATGAGGAGTGATGACAGATGTATTGGGAGAATTGAGGATCTCACTATGATACGTCAAAAGAATATACATGATTATAATAAACAATAATATTAAAAAATAAAATTAAATGAATAAATACCTGAAAATATGTGTACAAAAAATATAATATTAATAAATACCTGAAAATATGTGTACAAAAAATATAATATTAATAAATACCTGAAAATATGTGTACAAAAAATATAATATTAATAAATACCTGAAAATATGTGTACAAAAAATATAATATTAATAAATACCTGAAAATATGTGTACAAAAAATATAATATTAATAAATACCTGAAAATATGTGTACAAAAAATATAATATTAATAAATACCTGAAAATATGTGTACAAAAAATATAATATTAATAAATACCTGAAAATATGTGTACAAAAAATATAATATTAATAAATACCTGAAAATATGTGTACAAAAAATATAATATTAATAAATACCTGAAAATATGTGTACAAAAAATATAATATTAATAAATACCTGAAAATATGTGTACAAAAAATATAATATTAATAAATACCTGAAAATATGTGTACAAAAAATATAATATTAATAAATACCTGAAAATATGTGTACAAAAAATATAATATTAATAAATACCTGAAAATATGTGTACAAAAAATATAATATTAATAAATACCTGAAAATATGTGTACAAAAAATATAATATTAATAAATACCTGAAAATATGTGTACAAAAAATATAATATTAATAAATACCTGAAAATATGTGTACAAAAAATATAATATTAATAAATACCTGAAAATATGTGTACAAAAAATATAATATTAATAAATACCTGAAAATATGTGTACAAAAAATATAATATTAATAAATACCTGAAAATATGTGTACAAAAAATATAATATTAATAAATACCTGAAAATATGTGTACAAAAAATATAATATTAATAAATACCTGAAAATATGTGTACAAAAAATATAATATTAATAAATACAGTAGACAAATGTTTAATTTTTTATATTTCCGGAAGTGTCTTTTTATGTCCCATCATCAGTGCGAAATATGGAAAAGAGAAGGAAATCAATATAACAATAACTATTATAAAAAATATATATGTAAATACGTTTACGTATTTTCATTACAATGAAAAAGTAAAATAAAAAAATAGATAAATTGATAATAAAAATACATAAAAGAAAAAACAAAGTGAAATAAAATAAATTAATATATAAATAATAAAAAATAATAAGATAGGCTCAGAACTCTCGAGTGTCTCGTTAAGAACTACGGAAACACAGTTTGTTCATCAAGGAAATGCTCCTCTGAACAGGATTTGGGATGTCGTAGAAATTCTAAAATGTTTGTCTATATCCATTAGATGCGGAGATATGCTATTCAGAATAGTAGCATCTTACCTCTGAAGGAACAGACTCTATTAATTAGTAAACGTTGAGATGTGCTATTAGTTGTCGTTATATACTAAAGTTAGTTCTAAACATTATTTCTGAGATACCAATAACTTTCATAGATTAGAATAGAATTTTTTTTTAAGACTACTTGCTGAGCTCCACATTTCGAATACAAAACTGCATGCTATTCTTCGGATAGGACGTTAAGGGTAGACTCTCAGCAACGAAAGAACGCTCTGGTAGTAGGCGATAAGACCACGAAGTTAAAGCTCGGACTTGAATCATTATAACTAACTAATTAATGAACCTCCAATCAGTGAGGGTATTTTTTGAGGGAATGATCACAAATTTACTGATGCTAAATTTATTTTAAGTCGGTCAACAATTAGGGTTGGATTATTAAATTATTGGATTAGGGCTAGATTGCGCTTTTTTTACAATTTTAAAGTGTTATTTTAACTGAAAAAGCTGTGTTTCTTAACCTTCTCTGGGATGTTAATATGTTGATTTATTTCCAGAGATTTTCTTTTTTCTCTTTTAGACAATTCTACGTCCCTTCTTCTGGTCACTAAGAACATAGTGGAAGTGTAACGAAATATTGTCTAAAAAAAAGAAAAATGAAGACACCTCTGGAAAAAAATACCGGAAAAAATCAACACTGGAAATGCTATTATAAGCTTCCTAACACTTGTTGGTATATAGCTGAATAGTGACTCTAGCGTACATCGTGCTAGATATTTTGTATCTACCAAAAACGTGTGCTGTCCCCCCCCCCCCCCCCCCCCCCATCCCTCATAGTTGAAGTTTCTGAAATGGCTTGATATCTAACTGAGACCAAAATATCTATTTTTGTGTTTTCAAGAGTGACCACACACAAATAGCAAAATATTGACTCTAGAGAACGATAGAAAATATTTATTTTGTAAAATCGATCTAATTTTGTCACCCTATGTACTTAGTTGATTGAAATACAGAAATGTGCCGCCAGGTCGAGAGGAAGAGTATGTTCATACTCATCTTTTGATTGTGTTTTAAGGTAGGTACAGTTTTATGGACTGTTTATTAAACCCTTCAAATAATTAATTGTTTCAAGTATAATAATACTTATTATAAAATAATAATATATATTATAATATATAATAGTCTTCAGTAATAGTGTAAATAGATCAACTAAGTTTTTGCTCTCCCTTTAAAATCAATCAACTGATTTGCATAAAAATCAGTATGTGTCGTACTCAGGGACTTCTCAAGATATAAAATATCGGGTTGATATTTTCAAAATATTGGTTAGTAGGTTAATTAATATGCTATGGATTCTAGTTCCTTTTCTTGGATCAACATAAAAAATTCCGTATCGATATATTCACTCTAATGGAAGTTATAGCCAGACACATTCACATAACTCTCTACTTCCTCATCTATACAAAGTATAAGGGAAGGTAAATAATCGCTCATAAATTTCATGCTGATTTTTCACGGAATTTCATGTATTCCGAACCCCTGATTTTAAGAATAAAATTGAATATTTCTGTTTGTGTGTGTGTCTGTGATCAGGAATTTGCATATGGCTTGTAATGCAGTAATGACAACATGTATAGTACGTTTTGAGAGAGATTTGTCATTTTGCTAAGGCAAAATATCGTAGTTATCAATGCATATTAGAAATGACACTAATGATTTGATAAGAAATAGTGATTTTAGGTTGGTGAAAAGTAGGTGTAGTATATTTCGTTTGGAGAAGATAGGTATGGAATCCATCTCCGGCGGGCATGAGAGAAGAGATCCACGATCAGGCCACGACCAGGAGGCGGCACCACAAGACTCATCTATGTAGGCATTGGGTATGTACCTTGGGTAAGACAGTGAACAGAAGACTATACATGTATGGGATCCATCTACGGGGGACATGAGAGCAGAGATCAAAGAACCAGGCCCAGGTGCCCCAGATAGGAGACGGCTTTCGGCAATTACCTTGGATAAGACAGCGAACACACCCTCACAAGTCTAGGACAAGACCCTTAGATTTTTTGTTAGGGAAGTAAAAAAACCTTGAGCACGCTCTCCTTCGTATGGAACACTAACCGGTGGTCCGGAGCCTGTACGATGTCAGGTACTCGATAAAGACCCCTAATCTAGGTGAAAATACATGGCTAGACAAAATTTAGGGCTCATGTCCACCAGAGTGGTGAAACAACGCTCTGGTAGTAGGCGAGGTTAAAGCCCGGTCCTGAGTCACTATAAAGAACTAACCAGGCACCCCCTCCCAGCTCTCAGGAGAAGAGACTTCAGAAAAGAAAGGAATAAAATATGACTATATGTGTGACTTATTGGAATTATTATAAAATTATATTTGCTGAACTAAAATTGAAAAAATCGTCAATCATTTCAATATTTTAGGCTCTACTAATTATTAGTCTGATATCGATTGATAGAGAGACACGATTGGATACTAAAGTTGATTGTTAATCGTTAATGTCTGAATTGGGCATCATCACTATATTTTCACTATTGTAAATACTTTATTAAATATTTTGTTATTGTTGTAAATGGGGCAAATTAAATACCTAGAATTCATCTAACATGGTAGGTAGGTGCCGAATAAGAAAAATACCTCCCAGTTTCCAAGAAAATACAATATGAAATTTTCCAAGCTAATGACATTCTAAGATAATGTCTTCCTAATATTGGATTTCTTGGAATATGATGGGTAGCTACATTATTACAAAATCTCTCAAGTTTATTACGGTTCAACAGTTTCTCTCTTCAATTTATTGTCACGAAGTGTACCATGAAATTTGTTTTTTGTTAGTTTATTTATTTCTTTTAAATGGGAGTTTTCAAACAATTGTGAGAGGATTTAGGCAGAAAACACAGTAATAGAATTTTTTTTATTCTTCCTGCAAAAATATATTTTCTATTATTTTTTTTTTTTTTTGGGTGCTTCTGACCACATGAGGAGGGCCTGTCACATCACCCTATTGCGTTGGGAAACGGGTTCTTTGGCTGTGGACCGGCTCGGACGGTCTACAGTCGTCCTTGATTTCCGGCGCTTTACGCCGAGTGAACTCGGGATCTTTTCGGGGGTTCTGTTCTGCCTGCGTCCCAGAGCCGGGGGCAGCAGCCGCACGCCTGTCAGCGGTCGGCGGGGACCCCAGCACCGGGCTAGAAGGCTTTCTTGATTCTCCACCAGGAGGAGATGAACAGACCAAAAGCCAGGTAGCCAGCCTCCGTCATCAGTCCCGGCAGGTCCAGTCCCAGGTACGATCCTGTGTGGCAAATCGTATAGCGAGCATTCGAGAACTACGTGTTCCGCAGTCTCGACGCCGCCATAGGAGCAGGCAGGGCTATTCTTCCTCTTAAAGAAGAAGAGGTTGGCGCTGAAGTCGCCGTGACCTGATAGCACCTGTGACGTCCAATGGTAATAGAAAAAATATTTAAATAAAAAAATTATTCCTATTAATTGTTTTTATTCAGGCTTTAACTACGAGGTCATATCGTTTACTAACAAAGGGCTCTTTCGTCGCTCTGGTGGACATGAGCCCAACTCTACAGTGAATAAACAATATAAATGTTGCCTATAAAACTTAAGGACTTGGGCCAGATTTCCAACCAGATTTTTTTTTTTTTTTTCATTCTTAATTTTGCTAGAGACACAACTCCGGTAGCTGTGGGGCCGTAGTAAAACCAGAAAAAATCACCAGCTGATTTGTCTAACCTTGAGGGAAGGTAGCCAAATGGTGAATCCTGTTGGCATTACTTCATTCATGTTGGGAAGTAGAGCTTTTATAAATTCAAAAAATGATACCAATAATTTTAAAAAATGTTTTAATTAACAAAATAAAAATTCTTTTTCATAGGCAATTATAAAGCAAACACAACATTGACATGGTACAAGCCATCTCTCAGGACAGAGGATGAAAAGATGAAGCTTATTATGCAAAAAGGAATAACCTAAACAATTAATAGATAATGCACATTATTCAAAAATAAAATAATAATAAATATTACCCAAATAATTGGACGGGACTGGGACATGTTCTATCTCCTTGAAAATCAGGCGGCAAAAAGAAAATAAATAATAAAGTAAAATATCAGTATGTCCAAAGAAAAATAAAAAATTAAATTAACTGTGGAGAAAAAACTAGTAAATAAATAAAATATACAATTTAAATAAGATGAAAATAAATGTATCTGTAAAAATACAGACACGAAAAGTAGATTAAAATTATAGAGGAAAGGAGAGGATGCCCAGACAATGTTTGAAATAAAATTAATTCAAGAAAAAAGTGGTGTAAAATAAAATAAAATTTTTAAACAAATAGAATTTATTCTTTATAAAGTCAGAGGTATAAAAATGTATACCGAAGAACAGAAAAGTAGAAAGAAAGGGGAATACTAGGAAGGAGACGATTTGAAGGAAGCCACCACGAAAGGACAGAGAGGGGCGGAGGGAGGCAGGGAGTTGTAGAGAGAGGAGGCTTGGACAAAGAACGAGTTGTGGAAGGCAGGGGAGCGATGGGAGGGGATGAAGAGATCCCAAGGACGGGATCTGGTCTTTGATGGACGGAGGACTTAAATTGGTCCTTTTCTTAGAGCCGCAAAAACAAACGCACGAAACGATATATTTATAAATATGAGTTTCTTTCGTCATATTTTATTTAGAAAGTTTGTTGTCATATTAGCTTTTTAAGTTTTTTTTAAAATTTTTTGTTGAGTGTAATTTTTTTGTTTCATGACATTTTTGGTTGAAGTACAACCCCAGGTAATGAGTCCCTTTTTTTTTTTTGTATGATGTGAACTGTTAAATAGCTATAAAGAAGCAACAAGCTCTGAAGCAAGATGTCGTTGGGTATAAGAAGAATAGCGACAGCGACATCATCCGCACAGATGACAATATTGTCAGCTGTGTATACTATTACTAATGGAGCATGGGTTCAAATTTATTCCCTGGAGGTATTCCAGCAAAAGAAAAATGTAACCAGTATTATTAATCGAACTAATCCTGATTTTATAAGGCAGAACACAGTGAAATAAATATATACATAAGTATTTTCTACAATTATGGGAAAACAAGCAATCCAGGTCAGATTGGAAGAAATCGTTATAAAAAAAAAAAAAAATGAGATATAGGAAAAGGTTGGTTTTGGGGAAGATCAAAGGTGGTAAACAGAAGAGATGGAGGTGGATAGCGAGAGAGATGGGCTTTTGAAGGTTTATTTGTCAAAAAGCTCAAATCGGATCCTCGTCAAACTTTCTGCCTGCTTCTTCTTTACCTTCCATCGTTATTAGAATTTCTTTCATCTTTTCAAAACCAGACACTCCCTCTTCATCCACCGCTCTTCAGGCTTATTGCCCGGTTATTCTCGTTAGACTTACGTTTGAAACTCCTTTTACAGTTGTCTTACAAAATGACAACACTCTCTTCAAAACAACACTTAGCCTCATTAACCTTGTATGTTACTGACTCAACTTCAAGTAAACTGGAGTGTCCAAGTAAATGAAATCTTTCAGTAGAATTTCTATTTAGTAAATGGCTATCTGCTAGATCCTGAAAAGGATAAGCTAGGATACCCCAATCTTTAACCTAATTAAGGTTAATACCGCGATTTACGACCCATTAGAGAAAGGGCGCGTCTACGTCCACCATGTTAACATAGTCCGGATTTATAGGACATCAACTTATGGTCGTAACTAAAACAACTCTAATGATATCTATCTTCTGATTAACTTTTTACTTTGTGTGTTTTTTTAATCAGACGATTTATTTTTCAACAAAAGTTACAGTATAAAGTGTGGACTTAAAAATTACTGATTTTAACACAAAACAAAAAAGGTACCTAAATAAAAATATTGCTTTTCGAAGCCTTGAACTGCGCTTTTGCGATCATTGAGGAATATCCCTTCGGCAGGTCCAACTACGTTGGCATGGACGGAGGGTCCCTAATGTATCGTTATAATCTGACACCAGGGCAATTAGTTGATAAATAAAATCGCTGCTAATTTCGAATCGTTTATTCAAAAAGTTAAGACACGCAAGAAAACAGGGTATGTGGTTGTCAAGTAAGATTCCCAAAAAAATAATGGCAGCTAAGACCCCACAAGGGATGCCAAAATGTCAAGTGAAGGACTTTTTTGACACATGGGAATATAATCCAATAAGAAAATAAAAAGTATAGTTTCTGAAAAAACTAACGAACACTCGAACTGTTTTTATTTTTACTTGAACAATTATAATATTGAAACAAACTTTGGATGCCAGGCAGTCAATCGATCCTTCTTGAGAAAACTCATACACCAAAATAAATAATACTAATTACTTACGGTGTATCCAAATATTTCATAAGTTCGTGAAACGCAGAAAGTTTTGAAATTGTAAAGACGCTTGGAATTGCAAAAGTAATCTAATTTTATTACACATATTTATTTTAAAATTAGCAGTATATAACATTGATGAATCAATCTGGCAATGAAAGTCTAGAAGTTGTCAAACATAAATGCAAGTATAATAAACATGAAAAATTAACAAAATACTGATTTAATTGTGATTTTCTACTTTTTTCAAATATGTTAATGTTGGGCCTGAAATAAATACCGTGAAAATATGAAAATAATGGCCGCCTTAAATACAGTTTGGCATTCACACTTCCTACTGTCTACCCAGCTGCTACCTGGATTTCCGCTCTCTTAGTCCCGCTAACTCTAAAGTTTCGAAGAATGCGATGGCGATATGGCCGTGTGCTGGCAGTTGTTAATGTGGACAGGATGTTTCCTCCTGGCTTATTGACATATACGAGTACAACGGAACACCGGACGTTCAGGCCCGTGACCATCTCCCTTCATCATTTTCTTAATGAATTTCTTTCAATAGATTTTCTTATTTTTGTTCTCTACGGATGTTATTTTCATTCATAATGTATGTCCTGTTTGAACATAACATTGTTGGATTTGGTCTTAGTACTGGGAAAGAAAACGGATTATGAGCTGAGCTAAATGAGGTACTGTTGGAGGATAAACTTCTTAGGTTTGAAGTTTTTTATCGCTCTGAGATCAAAGGAAGGCTGGAGAGAGATTAATTGGAAATGCAAACTAATCCTGAGAAGAGATAGATAACTGGTCACCACAGTGCATAGCTTGTTGATGTTTATTTCTTGAGGTAAAAGATATGGGAGTAAATATTCATTATCCCATCTTCACTCGCACTGTTGGAGGGATAACGAAAAACTGATTGGGGAAGTCGTTAACTTGAAGAGGTGAGTAGAGAACATTTACGGCTCTGCTCATCCTATTAGTAACCAACGGCATTAATATGAATGGTAATTTAATTTAGATATTTGATTTTAATACCTACAGTAAGCCGGGTCTACATCTTATTGCCCGACAAACATTAATTTTTTGAAGGGCGAAGCAGGGCAGGCGCAAAGAGACTTGGCACCCTAAAAGAGCAGCGTACATCCCTCTCCCCTCCCATTATGAAAATTGACACACATAGGCATTTGAAATATAGTACTAGGTTTATACACAGGTTCATGAGACTCAATGTCATTACAAAATTCTTTACAATGTATCAATTTTATATATATTAGATTGCAATTTGGGATTATAGTTCACGGTTCCAACTCTTTTTCAGTCTCCTGAGAGGATTGTGTGGCAAAGGTGAAGAAAGAGGGTGTATGTATGGATTTGTATGTGAATGTAAATTGGTATGGAAACGTCTATAAAGGTCCTGATTGTTTCGTGTAGTATGGAGTTTTCTGTTGCCTACGTCAAAAATCAAAATAATGAAAATATTGAAAATAAGCCAGCGTACAAAAATGCACAAACAATTTTTTCTTAAAGGTCGTACTTCTGGATTTATTAGTAAAAGAAAATAATTATCCAACTCAAAACTGAAGTTTGCTTCGCAATCTTCAGCGGCCAGGTCGCGCTGGGAAACACTGTGATGTCTTTCTAGGAATCCAAAATTTCAAATATTCAACCTTCCAAGAAAATGTTATATACTTGATTAAAGATTCATGGCTTTGCAGATTCCGCCCCGTTCGGAGCTCCGCGTCAAATGTATTTTGCTCTCAGCCTTATTATCGCTAGTGAGGAACAATAATTATTGTAAATGACAATTATTGTCATTTATTATTTAACTAAGAAGATATACATAGCCATTACTTATTTTTGAATTTGTTAATCTTATTTTTCATGTTTTCATATAAGTTAAAAATGAATCCTCAGAAAATATCAACTAAAAATAATACAGACTCTTAAGAAAAAAAATGCTAAAAATGGTAAAATTGCAAACCTGAAATGACGTAAAACAAATCCTGTCAAATAAGGTAGTTACTTTTTATTTTATTATTATTATATAATTTAAGCAACCTTTAAACAAAATAAATAAACTTTCTTAAAGAAACACATTTTTAATAAATGGCTCGTCTTACTCTTTTTGCAAGAGCTCAAGTTTACAAAAAAGTCCATATAAATATATATTTGAAAAGATTTAACGGGAAATTTTCATGAGGCTCCAAGGTAAATAGGGGTTGCCAAGATGGGCAGAGGAACTCATTTTATTATTAATTTCTCTGGAGTGAGCCTCCCATCAATTCTGCCAACACTAAGCCCTCCCATCCTCTTCCTTGGGTAAACTGATGGAAATAAAAATTCTCTTCTCCGGAGGGTGAAGGAATAGAAATAGGAAGGATGAGAAGAGGAAATTAGCATAATCAGAATGGTGAGGTAGGCGAGAGGACTCTTTTGGCATATCTTAGTTGGGACAGGTTCGGGCAGGGGATTGGCAGAATTGGCAATGAGCTGGAGAACTTGAGCTACCACAAAGTTCACGGGGCGTTTACACATCTTCTTCATTTTTTTTTATTTTTTTTTTTACTTTCTCCATAGTAACAATGTTGCGATGTTTATATCGATGTGTAGGTGTGTGTTTAAACAAATTTTGTATGCACGATAGCTCATTAACGCAAACGATCTCCACACTCCGTTAGCGACAGACCCAAGTGGTCTTTCCCACCGGAGCCTTGATCTTCGGGGAAGTCTCCTTCCCTGGATCCTGGCCACAGTACGTCCGTCAGCCGCTCTTGGCCACATACCCGACCTATTGCAGCCTTTGCCCCTTCATCTTTCTTATTACAGGGTTGATTGCGGCATCTTCTGAGCAACAACTTACCCGGGTGGTCAAAAAAGGCAAAAACTATTTTTTCCAACTTTTAAATGCCACATTAGTACATGCCCCCTTTCAGATAATATCAACAGTGAGATGTTGGCGCAATTTCTGTGCAATTGTATGTGTTATCTAGACCCTACCTGCCTCTGTAGCACACCAGTCCGGCTTTCACAATATCGTAATGGTCTATAATTCTCGGGTGTTTGGGCAAAAGGGCTTAAGTCAGCAAATCTGAATTTTAGGAGGGGAATTTCTGAAGGTTTGAAAAATTCCTGCAAATCAGGTAAAACACATTTACGTTACTTGAAATATTATTTCAATAAAAGTATTAAATATAAACAAAGTAAAATATTCCAACATTCAGTTACATTTGGTAAAAATATTTAAATGCACTTGACCTTAGGATCACAAGACTTATTCTGACTTAAGCCTTTTTGCCCAAACACCAGAGATTTAGGAGTATATAAATAATATGAAATAAATAAAAAAAACTGTAAATAATAAATAATTGAAATTTAAGATTTTTGTATCGAGATGGCTTTGGCATGGAAACAGAGGGGACAGCAGACCTGGCGCTCGGTCCGGCTCGAGCTGTTGACGTCTAACTCTGTATGTGCCCATTTGTTCAGCCGTTTGTCCGGCCGTCTGTTCAGCCTAGATGGTTCAGAAAAAATGAGGATAGCCCAAATAAACAACAAGTAAATATAATGTTTCCTTAATTAATATAAAAAATAATGTTATAATAGCCTAAAAAGAAATTAGGTGCCATCTTAACATAAAAACTCAAATAACCGCCGTTGTAATGAATGACGCGAAATTTCGCATTGTCAACGTTTTTTCCCATATAAAAAACTCAAGAGTCTCGGCCGGGTTTCGAATCCGCGATCTTGATCTCGGTAGACTAAATAATATTTATATATAATATATATATATGTGTAATAAAATTTAAGTATTTAGCGCAAGTATATACAGTGTGTATTTTAATAACTAGAATTTTATGCCTGTTTTACATTCATTTTTACTAAATGTAGGATTTTTGTAGACTACATGATGATAAGAACAATTTCAAAAGCCGGTAGCATAAAATAATAAAATATGTGAGATCAGATTACCATTTTTATTTTGTAACCTGTGAAAACTGGAAAAGTATACAGTTGGTGATTTATTCTTTTACCATCTTGCACAAGGTAATTAAATTAGAAGTTAATTATCATAAAATTTAATGAAATTACACTATTTGTCAATTAAGTACTTTGCAGGCGAAATTAATGCAACTGGAGGTATATTTTACGAGTGTTGTTCCATTGGCATAAAACTTGAGCACATCGATAAGGTTATAAAGCTAATTGTAACTTGCAGTATTGAAACAGCAGAATAAACTCCATCGTAAAGCTAGTGTCGTAAAGATATATGAAACTCTAACTGACACGGAAAAAACTGAATAGATAATAATAAAAATACAGTTGTCGGTGAATCACATGGTACTTCCCCAGGACGAATTAATCAATTAGTTTTCGTTCTCTCTCTAAAATCAATTGACCCTTTGATCAAAAAATCAATATTTGACTAACGTAGAGACTTCTGAATCCTTACAACTAAATTTAGTGTCGAGCTTCCCTCCTTACTCTTCTGATCCCCCCTTTATTTTAGCCGATTTTGAAATTTGATATTGTCCTTATGTCAATTTTGAATTAAAATATATAAGTACATGTATTTATTACACCGGCATTACTACTTGTTTTTGCGTTGAGTCCCCCTTTTCTTTCGGCAATTGATAGATTCCGCTGAAAAATAATAGATATCGTACTTTTTGGATTTTGAATTTACATATGAAATTTCATGTGAATACATTCATTACAACGGCGGTTATTAGTGTTTTTGTGTTAAGCCGGCACCTGATTTCTTCTCTTCCCTTTGGCCGAGGGATCTGAAAGTTAATAGGTGTCGTCCTTATTAATTTTAAGCCAATAGTTTCCTTTCAATTTTTTTCTTTCCTTCCATAACAATCCTGTTATTCGATCCTTGTCATTAGATCCTTCCCACCCTGACGATCCTCCCCGAAGACTGAGGCGGTCCTGGCCGAGAGACCATCTATGATAAGATAGCGTCCTGGAAGTGCTGGTATGTCCATCGTTTTGTCAAGTCTTCCTCCTTCCCTTCCTTTCAGTCGATTTTGTGGAATATAGATATAGATAGATTAGGTTAGGTTAGGTTTTATGACTCATGCCCGGGCTTTAACTACGAGGTCATATCGCCTTCTACCAGAGCGCTCTTTCATCACTCTGGTGGAAATGAGTCCGACTCTACTGTGGGAGTCCAAAATTTTGCCTACCCCAAATTTTTATTCACCTAGGGCAGGGGTCTTTAACGAGTACCTGACATTGCACAGGCTCGGGACCATCGCTTAACGTCCCATCCGAAGGATTGCGTGCTTAGGTTTATTTGACCTCCCAGATAAAATAAACTAAGGGACTCGGTCGGGGTTCGAACCCACGATCTTGAGCTCAGAAGACAAGCACGCATACCACTGAGCTCCCGGCGCCCTCGATATATGTAGATAGATGCCGCCCTTATGGGGATTTTGAATTAAAATATATTTCATCTCGATACATCCATTATGGAAAATGTTTCCTGAAATGTTGAAAACAGAACATAGATTTTTTAACAGATTATATAACTTCCCCTATACCTATTTCTTAAATCTGGGGAAGTAAAACAATATGCAAGAAAGATAATTTATTGCTCATTCTATGAGGTAGATACTCGTATATGCAATCTTGGTAATATTACCTCGGTATCTTACTCAGTTCCCAAGGGAATAAGTACCAAAGTTTTGTTCTTGTTAGTACCAGTTGTGGAGGAAGGAAGATTGCTAGATGAGGAATCTGTACCAGATTAATTTAACTAAGCATAAATTCTATCGCGGTAAAGCCTATTAGGTGAAAGTTCGTCTTTAAGTTAGATCAATTTTCAATAAGAATGGGTTATGTTCTTCAGTCTGTTTCAAAAACATCAGCCCTAATTTAATTATTCCGTCCCAAAAGCTCAGAAATCCCATTCCCTTCACCATGAACTGGCACAAGACTAACTATTCCTTCTAAGCCCTTGTCGAACGAATTATTCGAATTTTGAATTCTCTAAACACTACTTTTTCAATTTGTGTAATTTTCTTAATGACCGTCAATTTATCACTATTTTTTTCTCGAAAAAAAACATGAATTAATAAATTTTTTATGATGGGATTATTAAGATTTTTTTTGTCTTCTTCTTACTCTTTTCTTATCTCCTTCTGCCTTTCGGTGTGGAGAGAGCCTCTATCACCGCTGCCTGTCCCTGGCGAGGTTGCGCATCTCAACCATGGTCTTGCCTTTTTGCTGTCCGATCCTCTTTATGTAGTTCAAATGCATCAGTCTGGGTCTACCTCTTTGGCGATTCCCTATTGGCCTGACCTCCATGAATTTTTGCGTTCCTTGATCTTCTTTCATTCTGGTTACATGACCGAACCAGCCGAGCTGCTCTTTATCCATGTAGTGCTTCAAAGGGTGTATCCCTAGCTCTTCCCTGATAGTTTCATTCCCCATCCGGTCTCTCCAGGTCTTGCCGACAATTCTGCGGAGGAGTCTCGTTTCTGCAGTCCAGCTCTCACTGTCATATAGATGGGTTGGGAGATAGATATCCTTGAAGAGGTGGAGTTTTGTCTTCCTGTTGACCTCACGCTTGCCGACTATGGTGTTGCAGATCTGGTAGTACACTCTTGCATTCTGTACTCTGCTGAGGACCTCCTGGTCTACTTGAACCGCTGCTACTCGTCACGCTCCCAAGGTAGGCATACTCGCCAGTGACTCCATCTGTTCTCAATTCCAGACTGTATGTACGACGTACATTGTACGTCCTCACGCTTCCTGCCAAGCTGCACTACTTTGCTCTTCCTGACGCTGATTGTCATACCTTTTCTCTGAAGTTCTTCCTGCCATTCAACCACACCGTCCTGTAATTTCCGTTGTGAGTCGGCAATGAGCACTACATTATCTGCGTAAATCAAGAAGTGAGCCAAAATCGGTCTGAGGTACCAGATATAACTTTTTGTAGGTTGATCTAAAGAAATAAATGGATTAATAATAAAAACAAATTGTATATTAGGCTCAATCCCGTCAGTAAAGAATATTATATTCGAATCGGAAAAATAATGTATAAGCAATTGTTAAGAAATAATTTTTAACAACATTCACTGGATTAACTTCTGATCCTCGCATCCAGGTTATCATGAACAGGTGTTATCCATCAGATAGATAACACACAGACAGGAATCAATAACCTACTTGGAAAGATATATTTCAAAAAATAAAAGAAAACTTCACTTCAGGGACACGTTGCACAAACGTTATTAGCTGGTGGTCTGGCTCAGCGTACAGCGCCACAAAAAATTTATATTTTCTCTGTTGTTTCAAAATTAATGTTATCTTGAGTATATATTTCTAGCTATCAGGAGTTTTTAGGGGATATTTGTTGACATAAATAAAATTTCCAAAACTATACAAGACTTTCTAATTGTGATTACACTGTAATTACACGACTATTGTAAATATTGACAAAATATTAACTGTAACAAATTAATTGTAAATGAATGAATTCTTGATTTGGAGGCATATTCATATTTAACAGAACACAACGTGATATTAGATTATAGATGTGTGAATATACTACAGGGTGTTATTACATAAGTTAGGTAGTTAAGTTAATTTATAAATATATTGTGGAGGTTGTAAATTGGGGGAACCTCTAAAAAATTGGTAGTGATAACTGAAATTTTTATATATTATATTTGCTATATTGGTTAGGCTATTATAACTATTTATATTATTATTATTTTCTTAAAACATTATAATTACTTGTTATCTTTTTTAATTTATTTTGGGTGTTCGATGTATTTGTTGTCCTGAGACTCGCCCGGCAACTCTTCCCATGACTGGATCAAATGTTCTGCTATTTCTTCTTTCTTTGAGGTCTCCTTGGATCAGGCTGAACCAACGGCTAAACGGGGACAGACTGGCAAACGGGAACAGTCTCCTTGGACAGAACGCCGTGAACTTTACAGACGGATAGACATGAACAGACGGGACAGACTTGTGCATAGGCGTAGAAAGATCATTTTTGTTGTGGGGGCGAACTCAATCGCACCAACTCCCCCCCCCCCAATGATCACAACCTTTCTGCCAAATAAAAATATCTAGCTGTTTTAAATAAAAATAATACTAAATAATAATAATTAAACAACCATAAGTAGAATTTAATAGTATCGTATATTGTACAACTAGTGTGGATAATGGGCTTGTATCACATATCGCACATGGACCAAATGGTGATGGGCTTATTTTTACCAACATCCACACCTGTTGCACGATACATTTTTTCCTACGACCGACTATAATAATAATAAATTGTTTTATAATTATTTACTATTCCATATCGGAGATTTGAATCCTTCCCTTTGATCTCAATTTTTTCCTTTTCAATTATTATTTTTTGTATAAATTTTCAAAAGATTATTGTGGGGGCGAAAAGATAGTCTTGCCCCCACAACCCTGTGGTCCCCCCACGATCACAGGTTTGTGGGGGCGATGCCCCCCCCCCCCCCCCCCTCCAAACCCCCACTGTCCCATGGAATCTATGCCTATGGACTTGTGGGCAAACGGGGACAGACCCCCCCCTCCTTCCATGCCGAAGCCTTCTCGATACAAAATTTCAATTATTTATTTTTTTTTATAGTGGGTTTCCCTGATATGAAGATTGTTAAATAAATTTTTTTTATTCGTATTATTAAATTTTGTTATTGTATCAATAGATACAATAGAAGCTAGCCTTAAAGAAATGGAGAAGTACATTACACTTGTCCCTTTATTCTTCTCATCTCATAATATTGTATTATCATTTATGATAGGTAATATTTTGTTTTGTGTGAGTAAATATTTTTTTTTTTGACTTTCGAGACAAGGAAGATCACGTAATATAAATCTTTGTTTAGGTTGGATGTTCCGCTTGGGGTTTCACCGGCCCAATCTACCGGGCCCATGAAAGGGTTCACTTAACTCCACCTCATTAGAAGTGAAGCATCCTTTGGGCAAAGGAAAAACTGTTTTTTTTTCAGACTTTCCCTTGAAGGGCTTATTCTCATGTGAAGCGAGGGCTTAGGGAATCAGGTCTAAGGCCGGTAGGACCCCTTCATCGGTCTAAAATACCCCTCTCAAAATAACTAAATAGATTTTCGGGGTTTTAAACGAGTACAAGACGTACAGAACACAAACTGATATTTTACAAGAACTATCTGTGTCACTCTGGGGACCAAGTAAACCCTCATAAGAAACGGATACAGGCAGCACAGAACGAAAGAAGGCCATAAGTAAGATATCTATTGACCCACTACCAACACTCCGGGACATTTTATATAAAAATATACCACATAATATGAAACAGTCCTATATGATTATGGTTGGAAAATAAAGAGGTGAGAATAATTATAAATATGTATTTCCGTCAAACCTTAACATGAAAGTTGCATATATATATATATATATATATAAATTAATATAATATTATGTATTATACATCAACCGAGATTAGATATTATAATAATTAGTTATTGTGGTTCATGCCAAGGCCTTTAACTACGAACTATCGCCTACTATCAGAGCGTTCTTTATGTAGACATGAGCCCTCTGCAATGGGAGTCCTAAATTTTGCCTACTCTGCTCTTGTTGCCTAGGGTAGGAGTCATTAACGAGACCTGACACCGCACAGGCTCGGGACAATCGCTTGACGTCACATCCGATGGCCGGCGTGCTGAATGTTTTCTTACCTCTCAAATAAAAAACCTTATCTATATACTTAAAATCTAATGTATGTATGTTTGTGTTTAATAGACTCCTAAACTTCGATCCGATGATGTTCTTATGTTCAGCAATTATGTTCGTCGAGTCACCGAGAAGGTTTAGAACATAGTTTTATCCCACTCCCGCATTTGGTGCATTCGCTTATGGAACAAAAATCATTGAACGAATTGGCATAAAATGTTTTGTATTAGATTATATAGAGCACAGAAAATGTTTAAGATTTCTTTCTACCCTACCCTTACCCCACCCACGTACCCACCCCTGCATTTGGTGCATTCGCTTATGGAACAAATATCATTGAACGAATTGGCATAAAATGTTTTGTATTAGATTATATAGACCACAGAAAATGTTTAAGATTTCTTTCTACCCTACTCTTACCCCACCCACGTACCCACCCCTGCATTTGGTACATTCGCTTATGGAACAAATATCATTGAACGAATTGGCATAAAATGTTTTGTATTAGATTATGTAGAGCACAGAAAATGTTTAAGATTTCTTTCTACCCTACCCTTACCCCACCCACGTACCCACCCCTGCATTTGGTGCATTCGCTTATGGAACAAATATCATTGAACGAATTGGCATAAAATGTTTTGTATTAGATTATGTAGAGCACAGAAAATGTTTAAGATTTCTTTCTACCCTACCCTTACCCCACCCACGTACCCACTCCCGCATTTGGTGCATTCGCTTATGGAACAAATATCATTGAACGAATTGGCATAAAATGTTTTGTATTAGATTATATAGAGCACAGAAAATGTTTAAGATTTCTTTCTACCCTACCCTTACCCCACCCACGTACCCGCCCCTGCATTTGGTACATTCGCTTATGGAACAAATATCATTGAACGAATTGGCATAAAATGTTTTGTATTAGATTATGTAGAGCACAGAAAATGTTTAAGATTTCTTTCTACCCTACCCTTACCCCACCCACGTAACCACTCCCGCATTTGGTGCATTCGCTTATGGAACAAATATCATTGAACGAATTGGCATAAAATGTTTTGTATTAGATTATGTAGAGCACAGAAAATGTTTAAGATTTCTTTCTACCCTACCCTTACCCCACCCACGTACCCACTCCCGCATTTGGTGCATTCGCTTATGGAACAAATATCATTGAACGAATTGGCATAAAATGTTTTGTATTAGATTATGTAGAGCACAGAAAATGTTTAAGATTTCTTTCTACCCTACCCTTACCCCACCCACGTACCCACTCCCGCATTTGGTGCATTCGCTTATGGAACAAATATCATTGAACGAATTGGCATAAAATGTTTTGTATTAGATTATGTAGAGCACAGAAAATGTTTAAGATTTCTTTCTACCCTACCCTTACCCCACCCACGTACCCACTCCCGCATTTGGTGCATTCGCTTATGGAACAAATATCATTGAACGAATTGGCATAAAATGTTTTGTATTAGATTATGTAGAGCACAGAAAATGTTTAGGATTTCTTTCTACCCTACCCTTACCCCACCCACGTACCCACCCCTGCATTTGGTGCATTCGCTTATGGAACAAATATCATTGAACGAATTGGCATAAAATGTTTTGTATTAGATTATGTAGAGCACAGAAAATGTTTAAGATTTCTTTCTACCCTACCCTTACCCCACCCACGTACCCACTCCCGCATTTGGTGCATTCGCTTATGGAACAAATATCATTGAACGAATTGGCATAAAATGTTTTGTATTAGATTATATAGAGCACAGAAAATGTTTAAGATTTCTTTCTACCCTACCCTTACCCCACCCACGTACCCGCCCCTGCATTTGGTACATTCGCTTATGGAACAAATATCATTGAACGAATTGGCATAAAATGTTTTGTATTAGATTATGTAGAGCACAGAAAATGTTTAAGATTTCTTTCTACCCTACCCTTACCCCACCCACGTAACCACTCCCGCATTTGGTGCATTCGCTTATGGAACAAATATCATTGAACGAATTGGCATAAAATGTTTTGTATTAGATTATGTAGAGCACAGAAAATGTTTAAGATTTCTTTCTACCCTACCCTTACCCCACCCACGTACCCACTCCCGCATTTGGTGCATTCGCTTATGGAACAAATATCATTGAACGAATTGGCATAAAATGTTTTGTATTAGATTATGTAGAGCACAGAAAATGTTTAAGATTTCTTTCTACCCTACCCTTACCCCACCCACGTACCCACTCCCGCATTTGGTGCATTCGCTTATGGAACAAATATCATTGAACGAATTGGCATAAAATGTTTTGTATTAGATTATGTAGAGCACAGAAAATGTTTAAGATTTCTTTCTACCCTACCCTTACCCCACCCACGTACCCACTCCCGCATTTGGTGCATTCGCTTATGGAACAAATATCATTGAACGAATTGGCATAAAATGTTTTGTATTAGATTATGTAGAGCACAGAAAATGTTTAGGATTTCTTTCTACCCTACCCTTACCCCACCCACGTACCCACTCCCGCATTTGGTGCATTCGCTTATGGAACAAATATCATTGAACGAATTGGCATAAAATGTTTTGTATTAGATTATGTAGAGCACAGAAAATGTTTAAGATTTCTTTCTACCCTACCCTTACCCCACCCACGTACCCACTCCCGCATTTGGTGCATTCGCTTATGGAACAAATATCATTGAACGAATTGGCATAAAATGTTTTGTATTAGATTATGTAGAGCACAGAAAATGTTTAAGATTTCTTTCTACCCTACCCTTACCCCACCCACGTACCCACTCCCGCATTTGGTACATTCGCTTATGGAACAAATATCATTGAACGAATTGGCTTAAAATGTTTTGTATTAGATTATATAGAGCACGGAAAATGTTCCAGACTTCTTTCTTAATTAATGTCCGTCTGTGTGAGGCTTATAGGATGGGAAACTCTCCAATCTATTGCGCTCGAACTTATGGGTTATGTTTGACAAACCACTGGAAAGATTTAAAAAAATGGTTTGACAACTTTTAATTTTATTTTATTTTTTTTAATTTAATAATTAATTATTCTCATATGTATCTATCTATATTATAATACAGACATATGAGATTAATATTTTTTTTTTTTTTTTTTTTTTTTTTGCATTGGAGGGGGAAATGCTGTGACGCACATCCAGGGAAGGTAGCCCTGGATAGTGTGGGACTCGAGACGGTTCACCATCACCATACCCACTAAAACCCCCTCCTTGCCGATCCTGATTCCCTTCCGCGGAACTGACGTTCTGTCATTACTTCGCGGAAGGGAGGAAGGGTGGCTGGTAACGCCCCTTCTTCTGTTTTATTACCGCTACTCTTCCTTGTCAGCCCTCTCCTGAAGGGCCAACCCGCCCATGATGAGCGCTGCAAAATCGCAGCCTTCATCACACGACTCCTGGGAGCGCAGCATAGCGTCCACGTAACTGGTAGCAGTCAGCGGGGCGCCCATGCTGCATTCCAGATTTTTCCTTCCCTCCTCAAATCTGGGGCATTTGAGGAGGACATGCTCCGCCGACTCCGTCTCACCAAGGCACGCGGGGCAGTCTGGTGTTGTTGCTGCCCCGATTTTGTGGAGGTACCCCCGGAACCCACCGTGTCCCGTGAGTACCTGGGTGAGGTGGTAATTCACCTCCCCATGCTTTCTGGTGAGCCAAGGCTCGACTCGAGGGATGAGCCGATGGGTCCACCGTCCCTTTGTGGACTTGTCCCATTCTTCCTGCCACTCCCTAATTGTCCTGGCCCTCTCTGGCTCTGCTGGACCAGGGCTGGCCCCCGCGTCCTGATAGAAGACCCGGTTTCCCCTGTGGTCGAAGCGCTGCACCACCTCTTCCACCTGAACCGGGGTTTGTTTCCTTTTGAAGTGTCGCGTACGTTCCCGTGCCAAGAGGTCAATGGGGGGCAGCCCAGCAATTACATAGGCAGCGTCGCCAGAAACTGTTCGGTAGGCGCATGCGACTCTCAGTGCGCTTCGCCTGTGAGCGGGGGCGATCAGCCTCAGGTATGAGGGAATCCTCGTTGCATCTGCCCATGTCGGGGCCCCGTGCAGAAGGATGGATGTGCTGACTCCTGCCAGCAGTCTTCTCCTGCTCTGCCTAGGGCCACCGACGTTGGGCAGAATTCTCGAAATCGCCGCCGATGTCCTGGCGGCCTTCGCTCCCACGTATTTGAGGTGCTCCCTAAAAGTGAGCCTCTGATCCAGCATTACTCCCAGGTACCTGATTGCCGGTTGGGTCTCGATAGTATAACCCTGGAAGGTCAGTGACATGTTGGTTCTGGCCTTCCTCCCGGTGAAGAGTACTGCACCCGTCTTGTGGATGGCCAGGGAAAGGCCCACAGAGCTCATCCAATGGTGTATCCGCTCCTTGGCAGCCTGGAATTTGCGTTCCAGGTTTTCCAGATCATCAGCCACTATGACGATCCCTACATCGTCAGCATACGCCACCAAGGTAAGGTCTTCTGGCATTGGCAGGCTCAGCAAGCCATTGTACAGGATGTTCCACAGTGTGGGGCCAAGGACTGACCCTTGTGGAACTCCTGTAGTGACCTTGAATTCCCTGGTTCCGTCAGTGGTGTCCGCGAACAGCATCCTCTCGCTTAGGTAGTTCCTGATGATCTTCATCAGATACCTGGGGATCTTGAAGTCCCGTAAGAGGCTCTCCCAGATCTTGTCCCACCGAGCCGAGTTGAACGCATTGCTGATGTCCAACGTGACCATAAGGCAGTGCTTCCGGTTCCTTAGCGTCCCGGTTATTGCTGCACACACCAGATTCTTCACCTCATCCACTGCATCTGTTGTTGACCTCCCTGGTCGAAACCCATACTGATTGTCGGTTAGGCCAGCCTCCACATGCTCGCGCAACCTCTCGTGGATGATGCCTTCCAGCACCTTCCCCGCTGTATCAAGGAGGCAGAGGGGTCTGTATGCCGAAGGATCACCTGGGGGCTTTCCCGGCTTCGGGATCAGGACAAGACGTTGCCTTTTCCATCGACCAGGGAAAACCCCCGCTCTCAAACACTTATCGTACACGTCAGCGAAGACCATTGGCCAGGCCTTCATTGCTGCTTTCAGGGCTCGGTTTGGGATTTTATCCAGCCCGGGTGCCTTGTTGGCACCGACGTGTCGACAGGCTCTTTCAATTTCCTCTCTTGTGACAGGGGGGATGTCGTTTGGCCCGCCTTCATCCATCTCTAATGTTGCCACGCCGCTGCAGGGGAAGAGGCATTCCACGATGTTCTGGACCTCCCCTGGCTCCATCTTTGGCTGGCTCTTGTGGAGCTTCTTGGTCACGATCTTGTAAGCCCTACCCCATGGGTCTGCGTTCAACTCGGCTCGGATCACACAGCTCCGTCCAGCAGGTTCTCTTGCTCTTCTGAATCTCCTTGCGCAGGTTTCGCCTGGCCTCGGCGAACTTTTGCCGGAGCACTTCCGCGCTACCCCCATTCCTTTTCCTTGCCCTTTGGTACTGGCGCCTGACGGAGTGGCATTCATTGCGTAGAGCTGCGATGGTGTCACTCCACCAATATGCCGGTGGGCCCCTGATGCAACCCTTGCTGACTCGCATGGTGACGTCGCACGCACGGGAGAGCCAGAGCATGACGGCCTCTACCTGCTCGGCGGCACTCTCTGCGCCGGCGCTGTTAGTCTCAGGCGGCCATAGCTCCAGTGCCTGATTGAAGGTGTCCATCTGGAAGTCCCTAACGTTCCAGTGGGGTGAGCCTAACCCTCTGTCTCCTCTTCGAGTGAGTCTCTTGACAGGGTACACCTCGAACAGGATCGCCTGATGGTCGCTGGCGGTGTACCCCTGACCCACTCTCCAGCCCCCACCTCCCTTGTACAGGGTAGGGGAGACGAAGGTAAGGTCCACGATGGACCCCGTACCTATCCCCGTGAACGTCGGGACATTTCCCACATTCAGCAGCACCAAGTCCAATAAGGCGAAAGCCTCCAAGAGAGCCTTCCCTCTTGGGTTGGTGCCCCTGCTGCCCCACTCGACCGCCCAGATGAGATTAATATATAATATATTTAAATACACATATTAAAAATAATAATAATAATAGAAATTAATATAAATTAATACACTAGATACTACTTGTACTTATTATATTTTATGAACATTTCAGGATGATTCCGCTGAAAATTAATAAGTGTCCTCTTCATGGGGTTTTGAATTCAAATATGAAATTGAAGTCAATACATTCATGACAACAGTTGTCAGAGTTTTGGAGTTGAGCTTCTCCTCTAATCCCCCCTTCCCTATGACAGATTTGACTTGAAATCGATAAGTAATCGATCTCGATAGGATAATTTTCGATCTGAGGAAGTACATTGCCTGAAATTCAAAATTCAGATTTTGTCCTAAAATCCTAGACATAGACTAAAGAAATTACTTTATTTCAATATTCTTTACAATGTCATGAATATTTTATACAAACTATATCTCTATATTTTGGGAACTCCTGAATTATTCCTTTTCGGGATCCTCTCTTCTTTAGATTCTTTTTATTTTTTCATACAGATAGAAATTGAACTGATGGTCTCTAAGGCTTCGAGAGAACATGAAACGGATATATGATCAAACAATACATATATTTGTATTGTACAAGTAACTACACACCTTGTACAATATGAGCATAGGCCATTGGGATCGTAACAATAGGAAGGAGTGGAGGGGTCTTAAGGGGAGTCGAAACCATCCTGGTCTTGAACGACCAGAATAATCATAAAAAAAAGTAGTCGGTAAATCGCTGGCAATGTACTTCCCCAGAACGAATTAATCAATTAACTTTTCGCTCTCCCTCCAAAACCAGTCAACAGTTTGCGCTAATATTCAACAGTTGACTTACATCGGGGCTCCTAAATCCTCATATTAAATTTTGGGTCGATAAATTCATTACATCGGTAGTTATTGGGGTTTTTGAATTGAGTGAACCCCCTCCCGGGAATTCCCCTTCCTTTCTGCCGATTCCGCTGAAAATTAAGTTAAGTCCGTTCCCTATACCCCCTCTCCTTTGCCCGAAAATCGACAGATGTTGTCCTTATGGGGTTTCGGTCACAATAAAAAATTTTGTTTCAATGCATTGATTCTATCGGAAGTTATTATAGCTTTTATGTTAGGCCTTACCCTTAATCCCCCTTCCCTTCGGTCGATTTTGCTGAGAAACAATAGGTGTCGTCGTTGGAGGGTTCTAGATTAACATATAAAATTTTGTGTCGATACATTCATTCTATCGGGAGTCTTCGTATAGCTGGGGAAGAAAAAACATTTATATGTGATAGTAAGATGTGGGACGAAATTTCTCAGAGAAATAAAATTGTATTTCTATGTAAAAACATTTTAAACGTTTTATGAAAAAATATTTTTGTCATTTTAGTCGTGTTCAACTGAATTTCTATTCCCTAAAATTTCGAACGAATCCGTTTTTGAGTCAATAGAAATCAACTGACAGGTTAAGGGCCGGTTCCACCAACTTTGATGCTGAGTGAGTAATATGATTTCATTGTGAAATGTTGCACTATCAGATTTTGGTCTATGATTAGTTCAACTGGAAATCAGTTTACAACGGCTGATTGGACTATAGACACATTGGTTAATTGTTCTCTTAGTTAGTTAGTTGTTGTGACTCAGATCTGGGCTTTAACTACGAACTATTCGCCTAAGAGTACCTGTCACCGTTCAGGCTCGGGACCATTGCTTAACATCCAATCCAAAGGACGGCGTGCTCAGAGTATTTCCACTTCCCAGATAAAAAACCTAAAGACCTCGGCCCCTTATTTCGAACCCACGATCTTGAGCTCAGTATACAAGCGCGACCTCAAAGTTGCTGCCATGCACTTAACCCAATGTTTTGTATTTTCTAGAATACGTTGGTGCGTAATATGTATATATTATATCAACTGATAGGAAGTAAGCAGTTTTTAAACATAAATTTAAATTAAATAGGAGGAAGTTATATGGATGCAATAGAGGGCACCAGTAGCTCAGTGGTATGCGTGCTTGCCTTCTGAGCTCAAGGTCGTGGGTTCGAAACCCGGGCGAGGGCCTTAGTTTATTTTATCTGGGAGGTCAAATAAGCTCAAGCACGCCGTCCTTCGGATGGGACGTTAAGCGATGGTCCCGAGCCTGGTACTCGTTAAAGACCTTTACCCTAGGTGAATGAAAATTAGGGTAGGCAAAATTTTGGACTCCCACAGGAGAGTCAGGCTCATGTCCACCAGAGTGACGAAAGAGCGCTCTGGCTATAGGCGATATGCCCTCGTAGTTAAAGCCCGGGCATGAGTCATAATAACTTCAGATACAATATGTACATTCCTTCTTGTAAATGCTCCAATTCGTGTTTTATTCAGGTTGTGATGTTATCTTCAACGATGATGACAGAATATGATCGTAAAACATTTTCATAGCTCTACAGTTTCCTTTAATCATGATTAAGCAATCTAATCGACCAAAAAATTGGTGATTCGTTTAACCGCGGGTTATCTTGGTTAACTGATAACAAGAGTGGGTTGGTTTCGTACCCATGTTATCCTAAGTTTAAAGGCCCATATAACAGCCCCTCGCTAGTATTTAACAATCTACTCTCCTATCTCTTTAATGAAGCGCAGGATCTCTTCGAAGCTGCTTCCTCAACTCACCTGAGTTGAGAAACACCTTATTGAAAATTCTCCATCGGAGGTGTGAATAATCTTCCTCCATCAAGTCACATCTTCTGCAGAATGGATCCAGAACAAAACCCACTTACGAGTATAAAGAGATGTTTTCTCATCGTGTCCTATTAGATACTCGATAACTTTTCTCAATGTCTTCAAGGGTTGATCAAGAAGGGTTGTTCTTTTGCTATCCGATTCTCTCTATCAACTCTTTTGACTGTCGACAACTAGGTTGTTCGAAGTTGAACCCATTCCTTCAGGACTGACTTCCAACGCGCCTTCATGATCCTTATTGAGAGGTCAAGTCTAATAAGGTCAGCGCCGGCCCGAGGCAAGTTTTAGGATGGAGCGAGATCCAATTATGGCGCCTCCCTTGCTTGCCCCTAATATGTACCAGTTGTGCGTGCAAGCACTAATTTGTCGATTGAAAACAGCCATGTTCGTTGGCACTGTACTCTTCACAGTACCTATAGGAACTATAAGCATAAGGTGCCGCTCCGTTCGCCCTATGGTAGGGCCGTCCCTGAATAAGGTCCTCTTCCGTTGCTGCATGCGCCGATTTGTCACCTTGTTCATTTCCTTCTGCTTACAGATGTCTTGGGACCCAGAAGATTGATTCCTTTTTCATGCAACATTTTCATTCAGTGAGTCTGCACACTTGACCAGCCTTGTGTATATTTCGAATGATGTTAATACATATAAAGCTATGTATATCTGAGCGTACACAGATTCCATTACTGGTGGAATCAGTAACTTGATCCTCTTGAAAGATCTCGGTATAGCTAATATTTCTGATTCTGCCTTAGCATGTTCACCTAACGCTTATCTTACTTTAACTATGGCCAAAATGATGTTTTGTATAACAAATAATAAAAATTACACAAATTGAAAACATTTTTTTTCTCCAACACAATCCATCTGGGTAGGAATGATGGGTGGAAGGCCTCTCAGAAAGCCCTCCGTAATTGAACGCTGAGGGAGAAGCAGGCAACAACTTTTTTAATTAAATCCTCTTCAAATAACACCAATCTTTGTCATTAGGTGAACCTGGGACACAACTCAAAAACTTGTTTCACCTGAAAAAATTGAAAATTTACGGAAAAACTTCTTATTTTTTTTTTTACCTGTGCCTGTGCAACGTCAGATATTCGTTAAAGATCCCAAGGTAACTAACTGAACCTGTGTACGCAACATTTAAGACTCTTACAATGTTCACCAGAGCGACGAAAGGGGACTCAGATGGTAGGCGATACAACGAACATAGTTCAACGCAGGCATGGGTTTATTTTCAGTCTTTCGTTAAATATGTAATATGGGGGAAGTTTCGCAATCAGTCGAAAATTCCATATTGCGTTTTCACCAAATTTTTATGTTTTCCGACACACTGAATGACGCAAAAACTAAAAAAAAGTATCCAAGGCTATTTTTGTCTACAAACACAATAATTCATGATATAGTGAATACATCGTGATAATATAAAAATTGGAACCCTTTAGTACAAGAACAGAGGGGAAACTAACAAAAAGTTATTAGCTTCCGAAATAATAAATGTAACTGACACAAAGTTTTACATATGGTTCCAGAACCCCACTAAGACGACATCTATAAATTTTCACCCCATTTCACCAATGTAAAGAGAGGGAAGTTTAATAAGAAGAAATAAATTAATAAAAAGATCTTCATTTATTCATTTTCAGCCAAATCAACTAAAAGCAAATCTCATGTTTACATATTTCCATATGGTATGAAAAGACCCTTTTTGGATCTGGAGAAGTACACGGTGAATCACTGACGACCCTTTTACTACGTTGATGAAGGAGCGATCGTGACTATTAGTTCTGTCACTTTTCGCTTTCAGGGTACTTTCCAGATACCTGGGTATTTTCTAACCTTATGGATTCAGGGAGAGAGGTCAGGGGTCTACGTGGGTGCCATCCTGCGTGGCTTGTGGAATATCATATGTTGGACAAGCGGGTCGAACTTCTAAAAGTACCCTTTGAAAGGGCACCTAAGGCCCATGCTTTTTGCAGCACTTAGTATTTCAAATTCTCCCTTTTCTAAAAGCAGAAAACTCAATTCCTTTGAATCTCTCAAGATCAAGAGAAATATCGGCTGAAATAGTAGACCAGACACGAAATCCCATTCTCTTTCTGAAAACCCTACGGTGTTCGTAGTGGGTAATAGACTGTGAAACCTCTCTCCTTTAGTAAAATCGTAAGCTTTATTGTATACTTATCTTTTGAAATATGTGTATATTTTAAATTTTGTCCTTTATCTTGTTATAAAAAATTGAGATATATTTCTCTAAATCCTAAAATGTATCTAATTTTCTGACTTGCTGTTATCTATTTGTGTATGTTGGTCTGTAAAATGTAAATATATATATATATATTCCTTTTTTCAATAATTTATCTATAAAAGTGTCACTGCTTTTTTTAATTATTAGTACTTTTTGGCCTTAGCAAAGACACCAAATCATTTAAAAAAATTTGTTAATTAATATATTTTATTTATGTCTAAAGTATTGTGCATACAGATAATTTTATTAGTTGTAATTTTCTTCTATTTTAATTGTAGAGTTAGCACAGAAGATCGCAAGTAAATGAAAGCTGGCAGAATATACAAATTGTGCAGAAAAAATAAACTTGTGGCTGGACAACAGGGTATTTTTTTATTAAATACAGCACACCCACAACAACAAAAAAGTCGTCGGTGAATCACGGACAATGTACTTCCCCAAAAAGAATTAATCAATTAACTTTTTGCTACCCCTCCACATCCAGTCGACCTTTTGCGCTAATATTCAACAGTTGACTTCCATTAGGGCTCCTAAATCCTAACACTGAAAAGTGTCGATAAATTCATTACATCGGCAGTTATTGTAGTTGTTCAATTGATTGATTGGTTTTGGAGGCGGAGCGAAAAGTTAATTGATTAATTCGTTCTGAGGAAAAGTATATTGCTGGTGACTCACCGACTACTTTTTCATATTTGGAATCAGAAGTTTGAAAAACATGAAATTCCGTTGAAAACTCGGCATCGAATATATGACAGATTACATAACTTCCTCAACACTTCGTAAAGCTGGAGAAGTAAAAATACCAAAAAATCCTCATTTTGAAAGTACACTTGAAATGTTGCATTCATTTGTAGAAACTGGAGAGTTAAATAGCAAATATGTGGACTAGTTTATCTGGGAGGCAGTGGCATTGGGGTATATAAAGCTTCTAATGGGGGGTTCGCTAATGACAGTTTATGGCCAGTGAATTAGTTGCAGAGACGGTAGCCAGCTTTAGTCGGGCCTAACTCGGTGTTAAGTGCTGCTCCGGACTCCCATTACACCAACTAATTCGTTCCTATACCAACTCTACACAATCCTCTTAATCCAACACACAAAATTCACTTTAGCCTCTGTCTTATCACATTTTGTATGGGTCCGCGTCTCTCCAAATAAGTGATTATTAATTACATATAATAATAATATAACGCTGTTAAATGCACTTGCCAAAAACAATGGGATGACAGCAGCAAAGTTCTGAAAAAGTTCAAAGCCCTGTAGAGACATAGAAGGATTGTCTCATGATTCTTCAGCAGTTTTAAAAATTGGTTCTCCATATACGCGATGCAGTTACGGCTGAAGCCTCCGTCAGGTAGAATCTCACCCGAAGGGAAAAAACTGTTTTGTCAAGGATGAGAATCGGACACACGTGGTTAAGGCACGTCCACATTTTAATGCGAAAGAGACAACCAAAATGTCCTCTCTGCCGGAAATCACTATCTGTCCTGCACATATTGGAAACTTGCATAGCACTCAAGCCCTGTAGAGACATAGAAGGATTGTCTCATGATTCTTCAGCAGTTTTAAAAATTGGTTCTCCATATACGCGATGCAGTTACTGCAGCTCTTGCATAATATTGATTTATATAATAAAATATAATAGGAGGTGGGTATTCTCCCTCTTCTGCCGCTCTAGAAGTATCAGGGAGAGAACCCCGATGTAAAGGAGTACGGAGCGTTACCATGGGCTGCTGCTCTCTGAGCTCTAACAGTCAGAGCAGTCAGGAGAAATAGCTGCACTGAAGGTGCCCCCACCGACCGAATATCCAAGTTGTGCAGGCAGGGTATTATGACTCATGCCCGGGCTTTAACTACGAGGTCATATCGCCTACTACTAGAACGCTCATTCGACGCTCTTGTGGACATGAGCCCCACTCTACTGTGGGAGTCCTAAATTTTGCCTACCTAGCTTTGTTCATCTAGGGAAGGATTCTTTAACGAGTACCTGACATCGTACAGGCTCAGAACCATCACCTAACGTCCCATCCGAAGGAAGGCGTGCTCAATGTTAGGAGCCTCGTTCGGGATCTCCAGCTGAGTAGGCTAGCACGCTACCTCTCAGCTACTGGCGACATCACATATATTTTTTTTTCTTTATTTTTTATCCTTTTTAATAATAAATATATTTTTTTATATAATTCATGAACGTTTTAAGCGAATCTGCCAATTAAACAAATAAGTTTCGGTAATAACATTTCCAGTCAATATCTTAAACAAACCCCGGCTGACAAATAAATCATGACTATAACAGGCCTAGGTGATTAATCACGTCAGTAATCAACATTATATCTACATCAAATCCAATAACGAACATGTCAATGAAGGAAACTTGCATGAGCTGATTCATAGAGCCAGTAATATTGAAAAATTAATTCAAGGGTAAAAATTATTATTAGTACGGTATAATGAATCTAAATTTGATGCGTACCCGGACATTTAGAATTGAGGCAATCGAAAAACTCAAATTTTCCAAAATTCCATCATTTTGAAAAGTGGCGAACTTTAGCCATTTAGCGCTTTAGGTCAATTTTAATGTTTTTTATCCATCGTGAGATACAGGATGTGTTCTATACTAAAAATCTGTACGTATATGTAATTCGCAAAGCATAACTCGTAAAAATTCGTAAATTGGCTCCTTCGATACGAAATTTCATGTTTTATAATTTTTGTTGTATGACATGTCATCAATTATGTATAAATATATAGCAATTTATGAGTAATATGTTAAAAACCATTATATCGCTGGTCCACGGCCAGGAAAAGGTTCAAACACAAGTGTGTAACGCAACCGAACCATTGTTTATAAGAAACACATGAAAAGGAAGAAAGCCGGCGGTGAATCACCGCCAATGAACTTCCCCAGCAGGAACTAATCCGGTGAGTTTTCGCTCTTCCTCAAAACTAATCGATAGTTTGGACTAAAAATCCTGAATCATCATACTAAATTGTGGGTCGATACATTAATTTTGTGTTTTCTAGTTGAGTGCCCCTCTGATTCTCTCTTTCCTTCAGCTGATTTCTGCTGAAAATTATTGGATATCCTCCTTAAGGGATTTTAAATTTACATATGAAAGATTGTGTTTATATATGTTCATTACAACGGGAGTTATTACAGTTTTTGTGTTAAGCCGCCACAAAATTTCACCTCTTCCCTTCGGTTGAAGTGTCTGAAAATCAATAGGTGACGTCCTTATAGGGTTCTGGATACACATATAAAATTTCCTGTCGATACATTCGAGTTATAGTGTTCATAGACAGAATTTTAGATAGATATGAAGCAGTGTTGTCGCTGCTACAATTTACCTTACTCTCTACACGTAATCACCCTATCTGAAAGATTCCTCATGAATATGAAATGTCTGTCTATTGCTAACCTTCACAAAGCCATCATAGCATATCGTTCTTCATCGAAGCTCCTCTGAAGGCTTCCCATCGCGTAATAAATTATTATGTATTTTAAAAATATCCAAAATTTAGATAACCTATTCATTAACTTTACAGATGTATATAACAGGAGCCTAAAATATTTGAGAGACTTAATGTACCGAACGTGTGAATAAACAATGTCGTAAATAATACATTATTCCTAGTAATTAAAGCCAACAGAGTACGAACATTAATTTAATTGGTATCTCTGAGCCAAATGGCATTATCTTTATTTTGGTTGGTGAATATTTACGAAAAGGTTTCCATTGCAACTTGTATTAATCCAGCTTTTCATCGTATATTTTGAGGAGGGGAAAGAGTACCTAAAAGGAATAGTGAAATTGACATTTGAAAAAAAGCGTATAAGAAGATGCTTACAAAGTTTCCATTCTGATGATTTTGGATGACTGTAACGGAAAAGCGAACAGATATACCTCATGCGTAGCAAAGCAAGGAAGTGCCCAAGCTATGTAGTGAAAGGAATATTTGAATTTCTACAGAGTGATCGTGACTATAATATATAAATAATTATATGTATTTCCGTTAAACCATAACATGGTAATAGGTACGTCATAAGAATGTAGACATTAAGATAGCTTATAAATTAGATACATAAACAGATATTAACTTTTAGAGTCTGAAACACAGGTGATTCGAATTAATACTACCTACTAAAAAGTAAAATGAAATGAATAAAGAAATACTTGGAAATATGAGTACAAAATGTATACAATACGAGTATAATTAAAATTAAGATAATAATTTTTTATAACTTTTCCGGAAGGGTCTTTTTTACGATATTTCTGGACGTTCTTTTGCCCTTTCATCAGGTCACCATGTTAACCTAGAGGGGGCTGGTAGCTCAGTGGTATGCGTGCTTGCCTTTTGAGCTCAAGATCGTGGGTTCAAAACACTTTTATCTGGAAGGTAAAATAAACTTAAGTACGCCGTCTTTCGGATGAGACGTTAAGCGATGGTCCCAAGCCTGTACGCCTAGTTAAATAAAAATTTAAGGTAGGCAAAATTTAGGACTCCCACAGTAGAGTCGAGCTCAAGTTCACCAGAGTGACAAAGGAGCGCTCTGGTAGTAGACGATATGACCTTGTAGTTAAAGCCCGGGTATGAGTCATAATAACTAACTAATAATGTGAACAGAGAGAAAAAAAAAATAATAATAAAAATATCAATTATAATATATATAAAATCGCTTAAGCAGCATCACCGCATAACTCAATTTTTGCCCAAATTGAGTTATGCATATCGTTGGATTCGTATTTTCGCGGGAAACAAGCTCAGATTACTAGTTTCACTCTACCGACCACTAGGAGCGTGAAAAACGTAAAAAAGACAACACCACACATCTCAACCCTACATGCAAACAGCGCATAACTCAACACCATAAATACCAGCCTTTTTAATTAAAATACTTTTGGTTCAAACAAATAATAAATATTTGATACATATAAAATAAAAATACATAAAAGAAAAAAAAACATAATAAATTAGTATTTAAGCAGAGTAGACAGACAGGCCTCAAAGAGGATGGATATCTGTGGGGGTAATTCTGCCAAAAAATAAAAAATTAAATCCATGTATCAAATAATATTTTTATCGGCCTTATAATATGGTTTATAAAGGACCTTAAGATGTCTGTTCCATGGAACAGTTGACCAAGGAAGAGGCAGTAGAGACAGACTGGGCTGTTAGCGGATCCTCCTGTAGCTGGGGGTATGGTACTTGGAGACCTGTTGCAGACGGAGCAACAAGTTCCCCTGGATTAGCCAACTCTACACACCCCCAACCTGAGCTCTCCCCCCAGTTCCACCACGTTATTTACTGCCATCTCACGCTCAACGTCCAAAACCAATTACAGTTTATTTTCATATTTTTTATAGAATTTTTGAAAATGTCTACTCTCCTTTTGATTTTGCACATATATTGTACATACCATTCATGAACAATCAAATCATTTGAGAAAAATCATTTATTTTTTGAAAAAAAATATAACTAATAAAGGAATTAATCTCTATAATGCCCAACCCCACTTCTTGAAGACAGTAGAAACAATAACAAAACTTAAACTTTAACTAATGTTTATATTATAGGAAACCCTCAATTCGGAAACAGATTTTTTTCCATTGTTCAAAAAAAAAATAAAATAACCATAATAAAAAAATCGTGTTTCATATTCAAAAACATTAGGTTAGGTTTTATGACTCATGCCCGGGCTTTAACTACGAGGTCATATCGCCTACTACCAGAGCGCTCTTTCGTCACTCTGGTGAACATGAGCCCGACTCTACTGTGGGAGTCCTAAATTTTGCCTACCATAAATTTTTATTCATCTAGGGTAGGGGTCTTTAACGAGTACCTGACATCGTATAGGCTCGGGACCATCGCTTAACCTCCCATCCGAAGGACGGCGTGCTTAAGTTTATTTTACCTCCCAGATAAAATAAACTAAGGGCCTCGGTCGGGCTACGAACCCACGACCTTGAGCTCAGAAGGCAAGCACGCATACCACTGATCTACCGGCGCCCTCTATTCAAAAACATTATTTGATATATAGCTTCCATTTTTTTGGCAGAGATCCTCTTTAAAAATCATTAGTTGTTATTATTTATATACTAATTTATTTTATTTCTCTTGATTTTTTCTTGTATGTATTTTTATTAACATCCTTTTTTATTATTTATTTATTTAATTTATTTGTATATATTTTTTATGTGTTGTTTTTTTGTTTTCCTTTTCTTTTCTATATTACGCGCATTGTGACCTAATGAAGGGACATAAGAACGTTGTAAAAAATTATTATCTTAATTTTTATTAGATAAAAAAAAATTACGTACTGTATTTATTAATATTATTCTTTTTGTATTCCAAGTTTAACTTATTCATTTAATTTTATTTTTTAGTAGTATTGCTTAATTTTAATCCACGTGCTGTATGTATAATAATATATCAAGGATGGTGATTCTAAGACCCAATCTTAATGTATACATTCTTATGACGTATCATATTACCATGTTATGGTTTAACGAAAATAAATATTATAATTATTATTATTATTATTATTCTATGGTGAAGGAAGGATGTGCATGGTTTGAGACCAGCTGGCCTTCAATAGTAAAAGGTGGTTAATAAAACCGCACTTGATTGGCATTAACCTCTCCCAAAATCACTAAATTCTACTTCTATCCCAGCTATATAAAGTATAGGGGAAGTTATGTAATCGGTCAAAAATCGATGCGGAGTAATGAACGGAATTTCATGTTTTTCGATCTCTAGATTCCGGATATGAAAAAAAAAGCCTGTCTGTCTTTGAACACGATTACACCCAAAATAATGAATGTATCGGACACGAAATTTAATATGTGAATTCAGAGCCCTCTAACGGAAACACCAATTGTTTTTCAGGCAAATCAACGAAAGGGAAGAGGGGATCAGAAGGAAGACAACTCAAAAATTTCAATAACTGCTGATGTGATGGAAGTATCGACATGAAATTTCATATTTGAAGTCATTTTCAGGACATAACCGGGGTTAAAGAACGGGGGTTCAGGGGTGTGGGACTCTATAGGCGTCATGAATGTAAAACCGTCTTCACTTTGAAGTAGTTAGTTATTGTGACCGGGCTTTATCTAGAAGGTCATATCGCCTACTAACAGAGCGCTCTTTCGTCACTCTGGTGGACATGAGCCCGACTCTACTTTGGGAGTCCTAAATTTTGCCTACCCTAAATTTTTATTCATCTTGGGCAGGGGTCTTTAACGAGTACCTGACATCGTACAGACTCGGGACCATCGCTTAACGTCCCATCCGAAGGACGGCATGCTTCAGTTTATTTTACCGCTCAGATAAAATAAACTAAGAGCCTCGGCCTGATTTCAAACCCGCGAACTTGAGCTCAAAAGGCAAGCATGCATACCACTGAGCTACCGGCGCCCTCTCACTTTGAAGTATGTTGCACTTAAATAGGATCAACAGCTGATCAAAAATGAAGACGTCATAGAGAAGTTATTGCTCGAAGTAATAAAAGGTTAGGCAAACAATACAACCTCATAAATTATTGGAAACCAATCAATCAGTCAGACGAGACGATGAATAATAAACAGAAAACTCATCAATCATTTCACAGCGGAATGAGGACGTTCAGAAAACAGTCCATTCAGGATCGGAATTAGCTCAGTTCTTCTCTGGATAATAAAGTATTATTTAGTTATTGTGACGAGCGATACAGCCTCATCACTGGATGTCACAGATATCAAGTCACGGAGATTTCAACTGAAATTAAGGGTGGGAGCGACCACCGAGCGTTGCAGATGGTCGCCGGCGATCGCTCCTACCCGACCACAGCAACAGATTTATTTTAATTTTGTAAACAATATAAACAGTTACGCCCCTTTTCCCCGATGGTGAACGGATGTTGTGGCCTCCACCGGAGGTCGTCAACCCCAAAAATATAGCTTACTACCAAAGCGCTCTTTCGTCACAGGTAAACATGAGCCCGACTCTACTGTGGGAGTTCTAAAAGTTACCTACCTAGGTTTAGTTACCAAGGGTAGGTTCTTTAATGAATACCTGACACCGTTCATGCTCGGGACCATCGCTTGACGTCCCATCCGAAGGACGGCGTGCCTAAAGTTTTTTTTTAACCTAAAACCAGATAAAATGATTAGTAACTTCAAATTATATGATTTTAGAAACAAGAAAAGACATTTTAAATGATTTTGAGGACAATGGTTTGTGACAATCGGACTTATAAGGACATATGAAATATCATCAAAATAGATCCAGTAGCTTTTGCGTCAACTTGCTACAAACATAAATACAGACCAAACTACAGATTTATATATTAAGATACAAATTCTTACTGAAGGTTATCTGTTATAGATAGGTATATACTGTCGCTCACATTTCTGTAGAATTTTAATTGCCAACAATTCCTTCGTACATTATTTAGATATATCTTCAACGGTTTAGGTAGCGTATGGAATTAATGGCGCCTGGACGGCCGCTTCTTCTCCGATTTACTTCACTTTTACCATCACAGCTCACAACTCCTTGTTAATAAAGTGTGAAAATATATATATATTTTTTTTTTTTGTCTTTTTAAATTGTATCATATTTTTCTACGTCTTTCGTTTTCTTGTGAAAACTTTTATTTCATTAATTTGAATTGAAATATACATTCATATGGAAGCTCTAATCTTTTCTCTTAGACGTCCAACTGTTTTGCTCCTTTTCAAATTACCTCATTACCCACTCCAACTTTTTTTGTTTCTGCTATATTTTCATTTTTTCTCGAAAACTTTTTTCATTTTTCTTTCTCAAAATTCTTTAAATAATTATTTGTTATTTCTTAAAAATTTTCAACAAATTCCATCGGGTCGTTTTCTTTTTACCATCTTTCACTTCTTCTTCTTGATTATTCCCTTTTTCTTCAATAGGGTTCCACCCCCTCTCTCATTATATATCAATAAACATAAAAATAAATATGATGCACCATCGACCATGAGTAATTCCTTTGCGCTCCTCATATCACATTTTGCCGCAAACTCAGCCATACAACGCCTATCATTTTCCAATCGGCCAAAAAAACACATAAGGACATTTAATACATCTAAAAACCTTGATGTCACTCGGAATATTCTTTTGACATTTCCTTATTAGCCATATATTTTCTGTCTCCTCAAGAAATAGGTTGAGTTAGAAGACAGGGTGAGACTCTGCTAATTAAGTCTGTATAAAAGTGCAAGTCGAGCAGAGCCGGGACTTGACTTGAGTAGCTAGACTTTCCTTCAGAAGTCAGTCACCCACTTCATACTAGTAGGGGCTCATGGGAATAGAAGTCGTCGGTGAATCACCGACTATGTACTTCCCCACCACGAATTAATCAATAACTTTTTCTCTCTCCTTTGGGCTAAAACTCAATACCTTAGCGCTTTTGAATTCTCATACTAAATTTTGTGTACATCGGCCGTTATTAGGGTATTCGAGTCGAGCTCCTTTCTCTCATCACCCCTTCCCTTCGACCGATTTCGCGGGAAATTAGTATATGCCAACCTTATGGGGTTTCAAATTTAAATATCTCTAAAATTTTAATATAAAATTTCATGTCGACACTTCCATTATACATCGGTAGATATTGGGATTTTTGAGTTGAGTCCCCCTTCTCTTCAGTCGAAAATTAATCGGTGTCGTCCTTATAGAGCTTTGAATATACTTATGAAATGTCGTGTCAATACATTCATTACAACGCAATTGTTACGAGTTTTTGTGATGTCTTCCTAATCTTTGGCCGATTTGGTTGAAAATCAATGGATGCTATCTTTTGACGGTTCTGGGTGCACACACAAAATTACGTGTCTATACATTTATAACAACGCAGTTATATTACGAGTTTTTGCGTTGTCTTCCACTAATCATGGGCCGATTTGGTTGAAAATCAATTAATGCTATCTTTTGATGGTTCTGGGTGCACATACAAAATGATGTGTCTATATATTCATTCCATATGGAGTTATCGTGTTCACGTACAGAATTTTTGTATCAGGAGCTCAAAAGACATTAAATTCCGTTGAAAACTCCGCAACAAATATCTGACTGATTGCATAACTTCCCCTATACTTCGTATAGCTAAGGAAGTAGAATATGTTTTTGGATTTCAAAATTTGTGTTTCAGATAAAAAAAACACAAATTTTTATGTATGTCAGTGTATATCTGTCTGTCCAGATTAGGTTGAACATCAACAGTCGTCCTGTGTTATTTCATCACTAATTAAAATATGTATTCTAAATATTATTCCAGAATAGATTTGTTCAGTTATATTCCCGTGATCTTATTCCAGAAATTATTAATTTTGAATAGATCCCAGTAAATAAAGTTATGAAGCCATGGGTATACAATTAAATTGGACGGGCAGTCAGATAGGAATTAGAGAGAAACTCAACCTGAGCTGTTCAGGTAACTAAACACAAACAAGGATCCTGGGATTAACTTGGCTGATCCTGTCTGTCTGCCCGGTCCAGGGACACCTCATTTAACTTGGCTGATCCTGTCTGTCTGCCCGGTCCAGGGACACCTCATTTAACTTCCAGTTAACCTACCTTCCCATATTCCAGTACTAACCACAAGTTTATCTTTGTAAAAAAAAATCATCGATAATGTACCTCCCCAGAACGAAATAATCAATTAAGTTTCCACTCTCATTCCAAAACCAAATCGACCGTTCAGGCTAAAAATCAGTGGTTCAATTACTTGTTTTCTTTCTCTTTTCTGTATTTCGCACTTTGTGAACTGATGAAGGGACGTAAAGTGCCCCCGAGACGATCAATAAAATTGACAATTGCAATTGTCAATGATATCATTGATGGGACTAATTGATCGTCTAGGAGGCAATTGACGCGATTGTCAATTAAATTACCGCGATTGATAGAAATTTTGATTGAAGGTCATTGATAAGAGCAATTGATGGCAGCGATTGATAGTGTAACTAGCAAATTGACAATCTTTCCGTCAATTGTTCGCCAAACAGCAAAGATGAGTGTCGTTTCTGATGAGGTGGTTTCGTTCGAGGAAAGAGACTTTGTTTTGCTGTTAATATCTGAGAAAACTTTTGTAATCCTCGGGTTCAATATCTCGAAGGATACGTAATAAATTTTCGTGGGTAAAACGGCTTCTCATTTTATACCATTCTTTGGACCAACGTATCTTTCTGTTTTCTTTCTTCCGAGTGCAGAGGGCCAAAGTTAATGCAAGAAATCCCATGTCTGTGTTCGACCATTTTAAAATTTAAAAAAATATGTAATTTTAATAATCAACAAATTAAAATATCAGCGAGAACACTACGTCAAAACAGAACAATTGAAGATGAACATAGAAACTAGAATTGATGTGATGATTGAAGCTCGATCAATCGTGCCTTCAATTGAAACTGTCAATTTCAATTGATCGTCTCTGGAGCACTTAAGAACAGAAACAGAAAATTGATAAAAAATTATTATTTTAATTTTAATTAAATTAAAAAAATGATCTACTCTATTTATTAATATTATTATTTTTGTACTCATATTTTTAAGTATTTATTTATTTATTTAATTTTATTTTTTAGTAGTATTGTTAGTTCCTCACAAGTGTGTCAGACTCTTAGAGTTAATATCTGTTATGTATCTAATTTATAAGTTATCATACACGGAAAAAACTATATTATTGCGGCAAGAAGATATTTTCTTACAGAATTGAATTAAAAAATATTCCTTGTATATTGTATAGCTGGGGTGGCCAACCCAAATGATCTTGCGGGCCACTTTGGAAATGCATTATAATCCCGCGGGCCGCATATAAAATTATATATCCCCATATTAGGATTTGGACCCACTACAAAAAATTTTTGGAGTGAAAATTTAAAACAGAATGAATTATTATTATTGTTTATTATTATTCATACATATAAACATAGATAATATAATAATGAAATGATCGAATAATATTTAATTAGTGAGACATTTGAATCTCAACTCTTTCACTTAGCTTTTGCAAGTCGCTCTCAATGCGTGTTGGTATTTGCACATGTTTTGTGCAAAAACATATTTTGTAAAATTGTGATGAATCTCGCGGGCCGTAAAATTATTCAAGGCGGGCCACGGATTGGCCACTCGTGTTGTATAGCTTGGGTAATAAAACTCTATTCTCATCGAATCCCTAGTGGTGTATACTATACCCTATCACCGACTGGTGTATTACTATTCCCTATCACCGACTTGTGTCTATTATTATTCCCTATCACCTCGTCGTGTCTACTATACCCTATCACCTAGTGGTGTCTATTACTAATCTCTATCACCTAATAGTGTCTACTATTCTCTATCTCCGACACAAAATACAGAAAGAACTTTTGTGCCGTAAGAATAAATTTGCTTTGCCGCAAGAATATATTTTTCTCTGTGTAATGTACGAAGATTGATCAAAAAGTTCCAGGACTGATTTTTTAAAAATGTATTAAAAAAGTTTACAAGTTATTGAACATTGTCCCTTTCAAAGTACTCCCCTTGGGAAGCTATACATTTTCCCCATCGCCGTTTCTACTGCTGGAAGGACCCTGAGAGCTCATCTTCTGGAAACATCGTACACATTCTTATGACCTATCCTATTACCATGTTACAGTTTAACAAAAATAAATATTATTATTATTAATAATACATATGGGCTCCTGAATCCTCGTACATGTTGGGTTCATACATTTATTACATTTGCAGTTATTAGAGTTTTTGAGTCGAACCCCCATCTGATATTCCTTTTTCCCTTCGTCCGATTTCGTAGAAAATTGATAGGTGACGTCCTTATAGGAGTCTCAATTTAAAAATAAAATTTCATTTCGATACATTCATTACAATCACAGTCATAAGAATATATACGTATGCTTATCTGCTTATATACCAGTTAAATAAATTTATTTTTATTTACATTGTACAACAATCGATTCATGATGCCCCCTCACAAGTTTCGCCCTCATCCCCTCCACCTTTTGAGTTAACTTGAATAAGTAATCAAATTTTGCAATCAAATGATAAATTCAGTCATTATTATTCTAACCCAAAAATTCAAAATGAATCATAAAGCTGAGAATGTTGGAAGCATAACGACCATTAAAATAATTTAGCATTAATAAAACTTGGTTATAATTTGCATACAAAAGCCTTGTTGAAGTAGAACAAGGAAAAGAGAAGACCTTTTCCCTCTACTTCATGTGAACATGAATCACTAACAATGAAGACTATTATATCGGGGTTGTTCAATAAAATTTATGGTCCAAGAATATGACAGAAAATCATTAACGAACAGGCGCTCTCTAACAGGATACATTTTATTTTTATTTTTTTAAGCTTCCTCCTTTATATATCATATATACCAGTTAAAATATGTGATGTGGCCATGACGGCACTTTCTTTCACCAACCACATTACTGATCAATCTTTCTCCCCCTCCCCGCTCTCAAATACTAGCCTGTTATTACTTACATTATATACTAATGTATATGTTACTATTATTATATTATATACTAATGTATTTTATTTCTCTTGGTAAATTCTTTTATGTAGGTATTTTTATTTAATTTGTTTTCCTCATTTTTTATTTTATGTTTTACTTATTTTTTATTTTATATTTCCTTATTTTTACTTCTCCTGCTATACGAGGTATAATAGTTATGTAATCGGTCAAAATGTCGACGCCATGTTTTCAAAGGAATTTCATGTTTTCCTACCTCCAGACTTCCAAAAATTAAAAACCATAATGTCACTTTATATAATTTATATTATTTTTATTTTTTAAATTGTGAATAGAGCTTTTTGCGCTGAACCAAATATATATTTTTTCTTTTGCATACATTTTCATGACAATTTCTATGTTGAGGCTTAACAGAAATAAGTATTATTATTACTGGATAATAATACTGAAAGAAATGTGTTGGCATCAGCAATTTTTTTTAGTTCATTGTACAGCGTAATTATGAGTGTGTCTACGAAATGATTTTGAAAGTGGGAGTGTGATCAAAAGGGGTTGGCATAAAAAAAAAGTTCTGTAATGGCTACATGATATACACTTTTCTTTATTGTTATCCTTTATAATGAAAAATATATATATTTTTTTTTTTAAATTTGTTGCAATGCGTTACAATTTAAAAAATACTTGGAATTATTTCCTAAGTGAATGTATTACATTATTTGTATTGATTCCATCTCCAATCTAAGAATTTCAAGCAATTGGGAATTTTATAAAGAAAATTTTTTTATACCAACATTTTTTCGATAGGACTAAGACTTTTTGCATAAATCAAGCAAAGGAGACAACAAATGGGTATCAAAACTACATACATATTAGGATTATTTTCGGCTTGTATCTCACAAACCAGACTACCTTCGAAAAATACTATTTCTTATAAAATGAGTTTTTCAGTTTCAGGACAACAATTATTTGTAGAAATTTTTGATTAGGTCATAAATTAAGATGTATCTTGTATAATATACTTAGGCTCCGAAGTATTGTAGTCTGAATTATCGTCTGATTTCGGAAATCTAAATCTAATAAGATCTAAGTTAGCACAGGTGACAGTTTCATTTCAAATAAAAATTCAATGGTTTTTCAGTTTGAGCTCACAAAGTACCAATCATATACACACATGATTATACAGGACCACCAGGATGGTTCCGATTGTGTAGTGTTTAGCATCGCTGATCAAAAAACTGAATGGCTGCACTTCAGATTGATGCCTATATATAAATATAAATTATTACTTTTATTTCTACCGAAAACCAGTCAACAACACAACAAACGCATAAACATTAGTCAGGAGTAGGTCGGCAACATGTGATAAGTCATGTAGCTACATAGTTCTATCCTTCGAGTTAGTAACTTATTCCCCTGGCGTTAACTACGAGGTCATATCGCCTACTATTAAAACACTCTTTTGTCGCTCTGGTAGACATGAGCCCGACTCTATTGAGGGATTCCTAAATTTTGTCAATTTCAATTCATAGTTTATAGTAAAAGAGAAAGAAAAACAGTATTATAAAAAAAGTAGTTTATAATAATATAGCAAATTATTAGTAGTATTTATTAGTTACAAGTAGTACTAGTCACCAATAGTTACTTGTTACCAGTAGTTACTTGTTACCTGTAGTTATTTGTTATCAGTAGTTACTTGTTTGTTACCTGTAGTTAATAATTACATATAATCGATAGTTGGTATAATCTATAATCGATATTACCCCCGAAATACATAATAATTGTTAGTGATATCCGAAAATGTATAACTTGAAAGTTATATATCTAGATTTCAAGTAACAAGATTTCTAGTAACAAGTAACTACTGGTAACAAGTAACTACTGGTAACAATTAACTACTGGTAACAATTAACCATTGGTAACAAGTAACTATTGGTAACAAGTAACTACTGGTAACAAGTAACTATTGGTGACTAGAACTACTTGTAGCTGTACCAAGACCCAAACATATGTTTCATCGCACTCTCTAAACCTTCGATATCCTTATTTCATGGATCCGTACACGCTCGGTATCATCGCTTAACGTTCCTTCCAAAGGACAGCGTGTTCAAGGTCAAAATTAAGGATTTATGGTGTGACAGCGAACACGAATTAAAATTATATTTTTACTTTTTGGAATTAATATGTTACGACAGTTCTTTAAAAATAAAAGTAAAACATTCATCTGAATTAGCCGCCATTTTAGAAAACGGCAGCCATTTTGATGCTCTACAACATCGGTTTGAACCCCATTTGTTTGCTTCATTTATGCAAAAACGGTTAATCTTATCGGAAAATTGGTAAAAGGTATGTTCCTTATTACTGATTGCCTAGAGTCATCAGATTAGAGATGGGACCAATACGAAGATAGTATAGCGCCCCAAAGAATTTTAATAAGTTGGTAATATTTCCAAGTAATTTTCAAATTGCTAAAAATTTTAAAATATCATTTTATTATTATTAATTTTTTTTATATCAACCCAGCACATAATTTGGATGCACCGCATTCACCGTTCTCTCAATAGAGACCATATAGGTTTTAGTATGTTGTTATAAAGAAGATGTGATTTTGTTCTCAAGTGATAATGTCGATCGTCGTCGTTTAAGGCTCACTATTAATAACAGGGACTGATATAGAAAGAACCTGGGCGACACAATGAACTTAAAACAACATCATAGAGACGAAGCATGTAAACATGAATTCAAGTTGCTATGAAAAAAACCTGCGGAGCACACAGAACAAGACACGCAGAACAACGTATCCCTTCCACCGCACATCCTGCAGATAATAAGAGAAAGAAGGGTAGCCCGGTATCGTTGGCAGAGATCTGACAGACAGACGTATAATCATCTCTGGAACACCCTCTCTAGTGTAATATCCTTACATGTATAATAACCATATTACATTTGAGAGGGTGTATATTAAAGTGATTTTTAAATTATAAATCATAGTGTTAATCTAATATTTGATAATGTTTTAGTATTTCACTTCCCCCAGCTTAAAAAAATGTGTCTACCTACTCATTATAAATGTATTTATGTATTAATTTTTTTTTATACTCATATATTTTTAAATAGTTATTTATTCACTTTTATTAATTTTATTTTACTTTTTTAATAGTTTTGTTATTACTACTAATCATAATTTATAAGCTATCTTAATGTTCTAATAATTCTTTTGACGTATCCTATTACCATGTTATAGTTTAACGGAAATAAATTTATTATTATTATACGAAGTATAGGGGAAATTATGTAGTCGATTAAAAATTCGATGAGGAGTTTTTAACGGAATTTCATATTTTCCGACTTCCAGATTCCGAATATGAAAAAAAAAAATCTGTTTCTGTGTACGATAATTATACGATAATTTATACGATAATAATACGATAATTCCCGATAGAATGAATGTATCATCCCGAAACTTTATATGTGGGACCTAAACTCCACAAGAACAACACCTATCGATATGAAAACCTAATTTCATGTGTGAATTCAAAACTACATTAGGATGACACTTATTAATTTTCAGCGGAATAGACAAAAAAGAATGGGGGATGAGAGGGTGGCTCAACTCAAAAACCTCAACAACTGCAGATGTAATGAATGTATCAACATGAAATTTCATATTTAAAATTAAAACCCAATGAGGACGTAACCTGTCAAATTCTTGCGATATCAGCCGAAGTGAAGAGGGAGTTTAAGGGAGGCTAAATTCAAAAACCTTAATAACAGCCGATAATGAATTTATAGACACAAAATTTAGTATTAGGATTTAGGGACTCCTAAGTCAACTATTGGACATTAGCGCAAACGGTTGACTGGTTTTGGAGAGGGGAACGAAAAATTAATTGATTATTTCGTTCGGGGGAAGTACATTGTCGGTGATTTGACCGACGACATTTTCACTATTATTAACTTATATCTTGAGTATAAGGAATTACTGTAATCGTGCGAAAACCCGAGATCTAATTTTCAACGAAAATTCACGAAATAATTTTTCGAGATGATGTCTCTCTGGGCGTTTTTGGGTCTGTATATGACTGGAAATTTTTGAGTGCTCTATCTCAAAAAATAATTGTATTTTGAGAGTGAACATCTACAAATAGAAGTGGAAGAGAAAACTAAAATACATTTTGTATGAAATATGATTTTTCTCAGATCGTCCAATTTTCGATATATGTATATCCCAAAAACTGTCCTGAAATGTCGTTTCGAATCACACATTTTTAGACGTTTCCTTGATTTACCCAAAAACTTATTGAAATATAGTATATAAAAAGTCCTATCGAAAAATTAGTTCTTACTAAATTTTCAATCACTGACGGAACCTCAGATTTGAGATAGGACCGATTAGACGACGGTTATAGCGACTTAAAGAATGTAAAATTAATTTCCATTGAATTTTTTTTTTTTTTTTTAATAATACATTTTTCAGTCATAATTTCTCAATTAATAAATATTATAAAAAAATATTTTTTATTACACTATAGAACTTTGCGAACTGAGAAAAGACAGACATAATGCTTATTCTTGATTCTGGCGGCTCGCGTTAATTCAGTGTCGACAGCGACGAAACGGCTCCTGGACGGAGCATGGGGTAAGAAAAATACTAAATCTGGTCTTTATGGCCAAATTTATTAAATTGTTTTAACTTTGTTTGTAACGGGATCTATTATTATGTTTGAATCAATCATTTTTTTGGGGAGGCGATTTTACAATTTTTTTGACGAAAAAATTCATCATTTTGGTGATGAATTAAATAAATGTAATCGTAATTTCAGTCTTGTCCACCTCTGGTCTAGAGCTACCATATTTTCATCTATGGAACCTTTCAATATGTTCGACTTCATCATTAGAAAAAAAATTTAAAAAAAGGAAAATTTTATGGTTTTTGAGCTGAGATTTTAAAAAATAAAAATATCATGAAGAGTACATTTACCTGGACACCTGGTCGGCGATCTCCGACGGTCGCACACGGCACTATACGCGCGAGCACGTCCTAAATCGCGAGCAGAGGCCCATGCCCGCTGCACCGGCCTCTCACTTTGCTACTGTCGCCATTCTCAGCGTTCCGCGCAGGCCTGGAGAAGAAGGACGCACACAACAAGTGGCTCTTTACAGGGGGGAGGGGGGAGACCTGTCACTTCTCAACCCTTCCCATCCTCAAATATAGTAATACCTTCCTTTTGTCAAAACAGTAAAAAAGTTGTAAAAAATCAAAAGGGCACAATAGCAGGTGTACTGCAACCTACAATGTAATTCTACGTCAACTGTCACTATTTCATAGTACTATCTCATACGTTCTACGTCATTAAAATGAGAAGGGCACAATAGCAGATGTACTGCAACCTACAACATAGAACTACGTTAACTGTCAATATTTCATAGTACTATCTCATACTTTCTACGTCATTAAAATGAGAAGGGCACAATAGCAGATGTACTGCAACCTACAACATAGAACTACGTTAACTGTCACTATTTCATAGTACTATCTCATACGTTCGCTAGTGTGCCCCATTGATTTTTTTTTAGATAAAGTGCTTTATCATGTATGTAAAAAACCAGATTGCAGTGTCTTAACTTTTTTTTTTTTTGACAAATTCAAACAAAGAACTGTTGTCATACCTTTCGGTGGAAACTGTCGTTATTGGCTACTGGTCGAGTACTACGTCAAGCCAGTCTCCACCGAAAGGTATGGCAACAGTAATATATTTACTGGAGGAACTAATCCCTTAGATTATAAACTAGACAAAGAAATTTGCTTTCAAAACGCCCGTTAGCTCTGATTGATCTACGGAAAGCATGGCTGAGGTCATCGATGTCAGTATTAACTCAGTAATTATCAACCTTGAAAGCATGTAATTGCACGAAATTTAGCTTAACTTCCTAACGCTACTGTATCGAAAAGTTAATAGAGTGGAAAGTTCAAATTTATTACTTTAGGATTATTAGTTTCGAAGACATAACCGTTCAAAGTGTGAATTGTTTTCGTTGCGAAATTTGAATAATTAACCATTATTTTCTATCTTTTGGTTGGAAGGATGGTAGTATTTATTTAGTATGAAGATGTCTGCCCCCTCTCCTCCTGACTACGCACTCCACTGTTCACTGCAGTGTTACTTCACCGTAACGACCCCTTACACTCCCTACCAAAGCACCCTTTCTAGTTCCTATTGGTTAGAGTCTGTGCATAATTAATTAGACTCTCATTGGGACACCACAATTCCCTTCGATCCGTTAAGTGTAACCCGACCTGCACTTGCATTTACAGAATATTTTAGCACGAAATTGTCCAGAACTATTTCCTTTAATGGCATCATCAACATTCAATTCACAAATCTTCCATACAAATGAACTTTAGAATTAAGATGTCGGAAAAGATTGAGTAAAACCTCAAATTTTAGTGTTACGTTATTATTAATAAACTAAAAAAATCGTTTTTTATTAAAAATGGATTGCTTGCAAGATACCACCAATAGGATCTTCAAATTTCCCGTGCGTCTGATTCCTAAATCAGCAATCAGCTGATACATAAATGTCCATGTACAAAACTAGTCGTATTACATTTATTTAAATATATATGAATTCGATCATTTCATTTCCTCGCTCAAAATCGTCATTTATGTTTTATACTCTTAAAGCTGATTTTACATGAGCAGTAAAAATGCAAAGCGCAGCAGCAGCAAATGCACGCTATTGGATGTGAGTCATTTAATTCTAAAAGCACAGAAACCACAGCGTGCATTTGCTGGTGCTGCGCTTTGCATTTTTGCTGCTCATGTAAAGTCAACTTAACAACTTAAGTATTACAGTCAGTGGTTACCTCAGGGGGAGCTTCTAGAGGTCCGAGTCTCCCAAATTATTAACAAAAAGTCTGCAGGCTGTGGCCCCGGGAGTCTATACCCTCGTAGCCTAACTTTGCCCCCTCCCTCCTCCCCCCCCCCCCCCCCGGTAAAAGTCCTGGCTACGCCCCTGGACGAAACATATTTATTGAGGTAATGTTATTTTGTCCCAGTTCTACAAGTTGGGATAACCAAAACCAGGATGAGACTCAAACCTCGTCTCTATCAACATTTTTCGAATTATCTATTTACTTTTGTAATTTAAATCTTATCTTAACAACAAAACGACTTATATACAACGCAATACTCAAACCTATGTGGACTTACGGACTTAAACTCTGGGTAATACCCATCCCTACATGTGCGTAACTTTCGAATGGAGCGCGTTCTTCATGAAAATATCGCGTAATCATCAAAAAGCGGTTGAATTTCAAATTTTCAATTCTCACTCGCATTTTATTATTTAGCATATAATCGACATTTTGAGCTGCAAAATAGAATTCAAATTGAAAAGAAAAAAAAATTATATGAATTAGATTTTTTATTCCTCAAAAAAATCGAAAAATATTTTTCGCAAATTCGGAAGCCAATTTTGACAGTTTTGACTTGACCAATATAATTTTTCATGAAATATTCGTGTTAGCAACTTCAAAAATAGTAGTGTACAAATTTTCAGAGATTTACGATAGACAGTTTCATAGTTATAGAACAAAAACCCGAAACATCACTAAACGCCATTTAAAATACACGGAAAATTTGATTCCTCTGCCGGCACGGGTTAAATCATTTATTATGGGCCCGGAATAATGCCAATCGTATTTTTTTATCATGTTGATCGAGATTTTTGGGTGAGAGAATTAACATTTGAACCTTGCATTATTAACGACCACCCTAGTGTATACAGTTGTAAATAGCTATTTGTAAATAAATAAATTTAAAAAAATAATAAATCTTATCTATTACCTTTCCATTCTGAATGTTTTCAACTTTTGTGTATAGAACCATTTTGAACTAATCCAATAAAAAGATTTTTGTGAATTTAGCAATGAAGTTGAGCACCACCTACCTGCGGTCCTTGTCAAACTCTCACCGAGTTGAAATGTACAGAGCTGCGATCAGTGGGAAGGAAATGCGAGATCGGCCTAGAGTCTCTTGCCTTCATCAGAACAAGGAAGTCTGTTATTGACACTGGGTCTGACGATGTCTTCTCTGACAAGATGTTCAGTGCCTCAGGGCTGACAGTCAGTCAGTCATGTCTGCATAGTTGACTAGTGCCATGTTTCTATTCTGATAGTTATTATGACTCATGGCTACATATCGCCTACAACCAGACTAAATTTTGCCTACCCTAAGTTTTTATTCCCCTAAGGTGCTCGGGACCGATGCACAGAGGGGCGAATGATCATTTTAGGTGGACAAAAGTTAAGTCAAAAATTTAAGATTTCCCACCCTAGACATTGTTGTCGAAAGGTGAGTGGCTCCGGAAATGTAAATATTTACCTTATAATTAAAATTGGAGAGAGATGGAACAAATCAAGTATTCACGTTTGGACAAGTGTTGTCATTCTATTGCGATAAGACCCGGGTTTATCAGGCTGACTGCAATAATAGCAGTTCGATCATTGTTTGAGCTATATTCGGCAGTTGAAATGGATTCTAAAGAGAAAGGTAAGTAATCATATGCCCGGTTCTTGTAAGTAGTGTTCAGTTACAGAGATATTTGAAATATTTTATTAAAAAATTCGTTACATCCATAATTTTGAACGAGAAAAATAATGTTTACCCAATAGCTCTCAAGTTAATTGACCCATTTTCCTTTTCGTTATACTTTCTAGTTTTCAGATTCATTTGTACCTTTTTGCTATTTTTTGCTATATTTCGTATTTTTAATAATAATAATAATTGATTTTCAGAATCAGTGCTCAAGATTCCCCGGAACCAGTTTTTTGAAGAGTGGTCCAAGTTCCAGAAAAAATTTCGTAAGATAGCATTGAAAGAATGTTTCCCTGGAAAGCCGTTCATTTACTCACGTAACGCTCGACATATTTTATTGAGTTGGCTTTTGTATCATATTTTGATAATTGGAGAATTCAATCAGTATGAGCATATCTTGTTTATTTCCTTGAAGCAAGGGTTTTACCTTTTTCTTATTCATGTAAAGTGGTTTTATTTTCTTCTACGATTTATTAAAGAGTAAACTTAATTTACTAAAGAGTAAACTATCAGAATTTTGTCCACCTAGATTGGAAATTCGCCCAACTGTGCCGTCGCTTAACGTCCTATAAGAAGGACGGCGTGCTCAAGGTTTTTTCATCTCATGTTGTTTTGTTTCTTGGAAAATTTACCTCCCTACCATCATCCCACTTCCCCGTCATACTTCTTGTGCTGAAACTGATATTTTCCTGATCAACTTCCTTCCATGCAACATTCCATTTAATCTCGTGTATGAGTTGCGCCTATTTACAGAGTTTTTCTTACTTTTTGGGTTGTGTAAGGAGATTCTTAATTCATACATAATATATTATTACCACTTAATATAATATATTAAGTGGTAAGTCCATATCAGCTTGTAAACGACTTGAGTAGTCAATGAGAGTGATGACCATGGTCCAATTAAGACGTGGTTTTATAATCATTTTATTTCCCCAGGTGTATGAAGTATAGAGGAAGTATGCAATCGGTCCAAAATTCGGTAAGGACAACACTAATTAATTTTCAGCGAAATTGACCGAAGGGTAAGGAAGATCTGAGAAAGGTTCAATTCAAAAACCCCAATAACAGCCGACATAAGTAATGTATCAAAATGAAACTTCATGCCGATTTTCAAAACCCCATAAGGACGGGTTCAACTCAAAAAGTGACTCACTTTGGAACTTTGTGCCGACAATGGCGTAAGCTGAAATTAGTACCCTTTATGTATATAATTTTGTGAAATTAGACAATAAAAAATTGAAACAAATTCTTTGTATTTATTTATTTTATCAGCCTTCTGTGATACAGTGAGAAATGTATTGATTTTTACCCCCGGACGGTCTACTGGTTTTGGAGGAGCGAAAAGTTAATTGATTAATTCGTTCTGGGGTAGTACATGTGTTTCACCGACGACTTTTTCAGTTTATTATAATACGTCAGCACTTTGAAAAAGAATAATAATTATTATTCTTTTTCAAAGTGCTGACGTAAATTTAACAGTGAAGGAGAAAGTAGATAGGGATACGAAGGTGCAAGACGGTTCTAACTGGAAGGTAAATTAACGATATGAAAGTCTGGAGGTAAGTAATGAAAAAAGGGGGTTAAGGTGCTTTTAAGAAGAGTTAAGTGGTGGGAAAGAGGGACATCTTGGAGAAGAGATATTGATTGCAACTCTAGGGGCTTAGCTGGGCTCTTGAGTCTAATAAATGGAGATGAACCTTCTGGAGGAAACCAACCCAAGAAGACAAATCATAGTTCTCATTCATAACCCAAGAGAGGAAATTAAAAGAACAGGACATTCCTTCAACATTAAAAATATCGTGAATACATGATGAAAGTAAAAAATGTGGCAATTACAGGACTTTCTTATACCAATCACTTTAGTACACATCACTCTACTGCCTCTCAAAATAGTTTCATGCTAGCATTACTGGATATACATGTATGTATTGTGTTGGAATAAGCGCTTTTACTTCTTCAACTATACCAAGTACAATAAACTCCCGATTATCCGCGGGATTGACTGGCGTGGAAACCGCGGATAATCGAATTTCGCGGATAAGCCGCAAAATTGCCGATGATGGTTAAACAAAGGCCGAAGGCACTAAAAAAACAACACACAAGTGTGCTTTAAATAAGTTTATTATACAATAAAAGGACGTACCTGATAACAAAACTCAATCAATGTCATGTAGGTTATTAAAAATTCATGTTTACTGTTTAACAAAAAAGTCAATCATTTGCTTTTGCTTTTTCGTAGTGCAACACTTTATCTTTATTTGTGATTTAAGTTTTCTCAACACCATCTTGTCACAAAGTGATGCGTCGTCTTGCTCTTCAAGGTATTGAGGGCGCCGGTAGCTCAGTGGTGTGCGTGCTTGACTTCTGAGCTCAAGGTCGTGGGTTCGTAGCCCGACCGAGGCCCTTAGTTTATTTTATCTGGGAGGTAAAATAAACTTAAGCACGCCGTCCTTCGGATGGGACGTTAAGCGATGGTCCCGAGCCTGTACGATGCCAGGTACTCGTTAAAGACCCCTACCCTAGATGAATAAAAATTTAGGTTAGGCAAAATTTAGGACTCCCACCATAGAGTCGGGCTCATGTCCACCAGAGTGACGAAAGAGCGCTCTGGTAGTAGGCGATATGACCTCGTAGTTAAAGCCCGGGCATGAGTCATAAAACCAAACCAAACCAATCTTCAAGGTATTTAATAATGCTGTCAATGTGTCCTAATGCTGCATCACGTGCAGATGACTCACTGGTCAGGCGTTTCACTCGCACGCTAAGTAAGCAAACATCTGCAGTGCCGCTAGTCGCGTCCAAAACTTCTCAAGCACACACTACGTATATACCTATACATATGTACTGCACAGTAATACTGAACTACATAAACGTTTTGTACTGTACATACATTATTAAGTGTACTGTACTGTAATGTATATTTGTGATTTACTATTTTTATTACGTTTAAGTATGTATTTAGTAACTTTATTTCAATTTTTGTGAAATAATTTTCGGTTTCAAAACCTTCCTTTTTTATAAAAATGCCTCCTACAGGCACCGCGGATAATCCGCAAAGCGGATAAACCGCCCGCGGATGATCGAGAGTTTAATGTATAGAAATCGGTCAGAAATTCGAAGTTGAGTTTTCACAGGAGTTTCATGTCTTCCGATGACATGATTCCAAAAATTTTTAAAAAATGTCTTCTGTCCTTTAAAAAATGTCCTGAACACTCCCAATAGAATGAGTATTAGAAGAGAGAATCAACACAAACATTCTAATACAGATTGTAATCAATGTATGGACACCAAATTTCACAACCTCGATCAGAGGGGCCTCAACTCAAAAACCCGACAATTGCCGATGTAATACATGTATCGACACAAAATTTAGTATGAGGATTTAGAAGCCCCTATGTACGTAAACTATTGATTATTAGCGCAAACGGTCGACAGGTTTTGAAGGGGGAGCGAAAAGTTAGATGATTAGTTCGTTCTGGGGAAGTACATTGCCAGTGATTCACCGACGACTACTACTAAGCTCATATCGCCTACTACCAGAGTGCTCTTTCGTCGCTCTGGTGGACATGAGCCCGTCTCTACTCTGGGAATCCTAAAGTTTACTGTAAATCCCTAGGGTAGGAGTCTTCAAAAAGTAATTCATATCGTACAAGCTCGAGACCATCGCTTAACGTCCCATCCGAAGGACGGCGTGCTTAAGTTTATTTTACCTACCAGATGAAATAAACTAAGGGCTTCAGTCGGGTTTCGAACCCACGATCTTGACCTCAGAAGGCAAGCTCGCATACCACTGTGCTACCCACGCCTTATTCTAGCTGGTGGTGGTTATAGAGCACGGCTCGCTGGAGCGTACGTCAGTTAGCATAATGGAGCTACCACATGAGGATCTATTGTGTATTTTGTTGACAACAGATAATATTTATCATAAAATTAAACAAGAAAGAATGACGAACGTCCATGAAATGAATAGGACTCGCCTTGATTTAGGTGAATCCATACTTTATTACCTCAACTCATAGCTCATCCCAAGAAATTTTACGAATATTTCCGAATGGATAAACCGACATTCGACTACATCTTGAACAAAATCAAATACCGGATAAAAAAAGGATGGTGTAACTTTCATCAACAGAAAATTCTTCCTGAAGAACGTCTTATGGTAACTCTGAAGTAAGTCGTTTTGAATTATTAGTTTGGATTGTTTTATTTATACTAAATAAAAAAATTAGATGGTCCGCTTATTTAGAACAGGAATTAATAATAATAAGAGTTTTGAAAATTTTATTTCAACAATAAATTCATGGTGGAAGCGTTAAAAATACACTTTTTTCAAAACTCATTTTAATAAAGAAAGAATACAAAGAAAATATTAAGCATTACATTCATAAAAACTTTGGAGATTAAAATGTCTCTATCCGCTTCCATTTTATAAAAACAAGAGCAAGAATAACGTGCACAGTCGGAAGATAACAGCAAACTGACCGGGCGTGCTAAGCGGTAAGCGGTTCAAGCAGGTAAAAGAAACAACAATTCATTCCTGTTAAAGCAGTTTGAGCCTGTTAAAGCAGGTAGGCAGGTGCACCGCCCCAATAAGTTTTCACTACTTTTTTTCCCCCGCTCGCCCGCCGCGATAAAGCGGGAAGCGGTGAACTATGGACGTACCCTTAGACGTCCAACTGCGCCTTTTGCTCCTTTCGGAATTACGTCATTACCCCCACTCCAATTTTTTTTTTTTTGTTTCTCCTATATTTTCATTTTTTCACTGAAACTTCTTTTTCAATTTTCTTTCTCAAAATTCTTTAAATAAATATTTGTTATTTCTTAAAAATTGTCAACAAATTCCATCAAGTCGTTTTCTTTTCACCATCTTTCACTTCTTCTTCTTGATTATTCCCTTTTTCTTCAATAATTATCCCTTATTATTGATTCCATATTCTTCGATGTTCCTTTTAACTTCATTTGGTTCCAATTTGATGTTTAACTTCCAAGAATCTTTCATTTTAAAAATTCCCATTTGTGAATTCGACTCCTTGCGTTCCTTAGTAAAATTAGTTATTAAATTGATATTTTTCTATATTTCTTTTGAAGCTTATTACATTTCCTTCTTTCTTTTTGCATCTTCTTCACAATGTTTTACTGATTTGGGTTTTAATCAGTGTTGAAACTTGCTACTGATAAACCTTTTTAGGTTATACGGAATTACTTCTATGGTAGTTCAAACCTTCAAACGCATGCCACTACCGGAGCCCTCTTTTTATTTTTAATATATTTATATCACACGAACTTGTGTTAATAGCGTAAAGAAGATGGCTTTATCAATACAATAATGGATATTCATATAGTTCCTTTGTGATGTTCACGCAGTGCGGGGGGGCTTGTAGACAGTTCATTCATATTCGGTTGAGTACAATGCAAGCTCATATTTGTCGACTATTGATGTAGAATATGAATGTGGATCGAAGGAGACTTATTGAAAATGATGTTTACCTCTTCCACTTCACAAGACACTTTGTCAGATATCGTTTCAAACAAATATACTTTAGTTGTGACTAAAGAAAATATTGTTGGGCTTATTATCTCTTGTTCACGTGCAATGTTTTTGAGTTCTTTTGATATCTTCGAATGTTAACATTTGAGACATGCATAATATAATAAGCTTCTAAATAATACAGAAACTAAAAAATGGGTGGGATTACCATATTTTGGGAAAATTTCAGAATAGATAGGCAACATACCTACTTAAAAAATGGGACTTTCAGGTAGGTTTCAGAACAAATAATACACTATACAAACACCTCAACATCACTAAAGACCAAACAAAAACAGAAGAAAAAAGTAGTGTTTACCAGCTAGATTGAAACTTTTTGCAATTTAGTTTATGTAGGTCAAACTGGAAGACCATTTAAAAACAGGGTAAAAGAACACGTATCAGAAATAAAGTTAAACACTGACACAACATACAGCTCAGTAAAATCAATTTTCGCACAACACATCATTGAGCAGATCATGTTACTTACCTGCTTAAGGTTACTCTTGGACATATTATGTAACTTACCTTCTTATAGTTACACATTGGGCAGATCATGTTACTTACCTGCTTAAGGTTACTCTTGGACAGATTATGTAACTTACCTGCCTAAGGTTACACATTGGGCAGATCATGTTACTTACCTGCTTAAGGTTACTCTTGAACAGATTAGGTTACTTACCTGCTTAAAATTACTCTTGGACAGATTACGTTACTTACTACCTGCTTAAAATTACACATTGGACAGATTACGTTACTTACTACCTGCTCAAGGTAAAACTCCGAGAGAACCTTCTATATTTAGATATATCCAGTGAAGCCAATATCACTGAACAAATAGATGTAAATACGTATGCGTGCCATTCAACAGATAAAGAGGCCTGCATGAGGAGAGTGTACATTTATGTTTTAAAGATGAGGTTATGTGTCCCTCTAAAATGATGGATAACTTAGCAGGCTAATCATCTCTGAGGCTGGTGCACAATTAGCAGAGCTGGTCTCATGAATCACTGTTCTCTGGAAGGATGGTCTCCATTCAGATCCAGCCTGGAGCAGCAACCTATATGGGAGATCCGAAAGTACGAGTGTGTAGCTGGCTGTACTAATTAATACAATTATTATCAAAAGTAAAAAAAAAAACAAAAAAAAACAATCAAGTAACGGTCTCTGTGCTTTATCATTTATGATTATATTTAAGTTACTTACTTACTAAACAAACATTAATAAATAGTTATGATGTGGTCATTATAGGGCTTACTTATACCCACCACTCTTACAAATCACTCTCCCCCCCTTCTCAAAATACCAAGTAATAGCAGTATCAAATGATTTTGAGAAGGGGGAAATGGAGATAGAGTGATCTGTAAGCGTGGTTGATATAGGAAATTCCTGTAATGGCCACATCACATATATTTTTTTTGTTTGTCAAGAAACTACTAATAAAAGTTATTGTGACTCTTGCCCGGGCTTTAACTACAAGATCATATCGCCTACTATCAGAGCGCTCTTTCGTCACTCTTTTGGACATGAGCCCGCCCGACTCTAATATATACCTAAATTTTGTTTACCCAAAATTTTTATTCACTTAGGGTAGGGGTCTTTAACGAGTACCTAACATCGTACAGACTCAGGACCATCGCCTCCCATCCGAAGGACGGCGTGCTTTAATTTATTTTATCTTCCAGATAAAATGAATTAAGGGCCTCGGCCGAGTTTTGAAGCCGCGATCTTGAGCTCAGTAAGGAAGCACGCATACCACTGAGCTACCAGCGCCCTCACTATTACTAATAACAAAAACATATTTTATATTTCGTTGTTATGCGATACAGTTTAAACATTACTTTGAAACATTACGGGCGCCGGTAGCTCAGTGGTATGTGTGCTTGACTTCTGAGCTCAAGAAAGTGGGTTCGTAACCCGACCGAGGCCCTTAGTTTATTTTATCTGGGAGGTAAAATAAACTTAAGCACGCCGGTCCTTCGGATGGGACGTAAATCGATGGTCCCGAGCCTGTACGATGTCAGGTACTCGTTAAAGAGCCCTACCCTAGGTGAATAAAAATTTAGGGTAGGAAAAATTTAGGACTCCCACAGTAGAGTCGGGCTCATGTCCACCAGTGACGAAAAAACGCTCTAGTAGTAGGCGATATGACCTCGTAGTTATAGCCAGGGCATGAGTCATAATAACTAACATCCATGGCCCAGGGAGGCAGTTCTATCTACGAAATAAAACTCACCGGACGGAAAATTTGTTGTTCTACATTTAATTCTGAAGATACACGTACAGTACATAAAGAGAAAATAACAAACAAAAGTATTAAAATTGTATTTTTGGCACAATTTCAACAACAATTATTATTATTATGAAATTGCGGATTGTCATAGTTCATGTGGCCTCTTAAAATGAGTCTAAGCAAAATCAACATTTAAAAAAATAATTCCCTAAAATAGTTATAAGGAATATTTAAAATGAAAGTATCTCTCATACATACATAATTTGATTGTTGTCAGTTGGAACGGCTGAACTGACATAGTAATAGATCCCGACCCCCCCCCCCCCCCCCCCTTCATTAGCATTAATAAATACAGGATTCAATCAACAGCAGACTATATTAGATACACGTTATAGAGTTAATTTTTAGGTACATGAATGAAGAAAATGTCAACAATGCAGATTAATAACGTCACCAACTCATTGTTTGTATGTTTGTTACTAATGCTCGGACTTCATCAAGTCAATCATATCGCCTACTACCAGTGGGCTTTTTCGTCGCTCTGATGGTAAAAACCTACCTAGAATAGGCTATAACGAGTACCTGACATCGCCCAGGCTCGGAACCACCTTTTAACGTCCCCATCGAACGAGGACGTTTTAAGGTTGTTTTTTTTTACCTCCCCCACGTTTCCAAGCCTAGTAGTACGCTATCTCTGTGATTTTATTTTTATACAAAAGAAATTACATCATTTATAAACGCGGCAGCACACAAATATTGTGTTGCTATCGAACTCCCTTCACTTAAATACATTTTTCGACTAATCTAAATAATATTAATAGTATAATTGATATATATATATATATATATATATATATATATATATATATATATATATATATATATATATATATATATATAATAGTATAAATGATGTGATTATCAGTCAACTATTTAGTTAGTCCACTTAGTAAAGCTTGTTTCTGGGTTCTTCTTATCTAGGTATCGGTTAAGATAAAATAAAATGTAGAAACATTTTTATTCAAGGCCCGAGGTCCCTCAGAATAATTACAATTACCATTAATAAATAAATAACAATAAACAATTAATAAAAAATATGAGATAACCAGAAGGGAAGGTTATTTTGGTTTTTCGCAGATTTGTTCTATTTGAAGGCATTCACCATCAAAAAATTCAGTTTCATTTTTCCTTCTATATGAAAGGAATCAACATGCACATTTTCATATTTATAGGTCACAAAAAAAGAGTCTCAAAATTCGATCAGTAAATGTGTCTTTTGCTATTTATTCCATGTACAAATTGCGGGATTTGGCTAACCCTGTGTTATAGGAAATCCTACTGCGGAGCTCGTCTTAAGGGCTATTATGTTTTGCTGGGTTTCTAGGGAATAATGATATGGGATTCGTCTGCGTGAGAATAATCTTTTAAAAAGAGACTGAAAAAATAAAGTAAATAATTAATATTCCAGAAATGTTTTATTTGGTAACAAGGTAATAGAATTAATTCACAAAAATATGTATTAAATATACAATGGAATACTTAATCATAATACAACTATTTAAAAATATACTTAATTTGATAATACTTACACGTAATTACCATTAATGTTAATATTTTGTGCATGAAGCATTGATAGTTATTTTTTTGCTGTTTCTCATAATGAAAAACTATTATTATATGCATCTTATAGAAAATAATAAGTTCAATTTTTTTCTATAATTCTCCAATGGCTTGAAGGGATTCATTCCTTATCTGAAAAGAAACAATCAATCAATACTGAATGAAAAACCAAATTTGAAATAAAATAAAAATGTAATGAATGCAAATAAATAAACATACCACCTTAGATTTGCTATATTTTTTGTCATATCGTTATTTATTATTATTTTTTTTTTTGTATACAATTAGGAACCTATTAATTAGGATGAAAGGGGTCTATGAAAAAGAATGATTATTCCTGAAACTATTGAATTGAAAATTATGTATCCCGGGCTTGCCTACTCACACAGTTTGTAGGGAATTATGATGTTTTCTGGGCTTACACCTACTTTTGCAGTTTATAAGGATTTTGTAAGAAAAAAGACACTTAAATGTATAATACTGCTGAAAAGGCAAGGATTGGTAGGAACAAGGAGACACCCATAAAAGAAAGAGAGAGGCAGGATGGAGGCAGTCGAACGATCGGGTCATTGGAAGTTCAGGAACAGGAGTTAGAACACGAAGATTCCTCTTAAGAAAACATTCCCAAAGGTGTCATTTGAAGGAGGATGAAAAAAATTAAAATTCGGGGTATGATTTTTAATTGTGTCAGTGAAGCAAAATTCTACGAGGAGATGCAAACGATTTGTAGGTTTCCATTTGTTAACCTGTGAATGGACTTTTTTTATTTTTTGATATCGTGCGCCTTACAAAGAAAAAAAGTCGTAGGTGAACCACCGGATAAGTACTTCCCGATCAGAAATTAATTATGTTTTCGCTATCGACCCTTGCTCACTATTTAACTTACATGGTGCCTTCTGAATCCTCAAACTAAATTATGCAGTTGCCGAAGAACAACTGTAGTATGTATACAAATGGCCCATGTACGAAACGCAGATCCAGTGGGAGGGGGGCTTCTCATGGCGATAAAAAAACACTCTAATTATTTTTTTGGGGGTAAAAAATGAATCATTTAAAGTAGGTACATATAAAAAACTTACTTTTGAAGAGCTTGATAAATCTGAGAAGCCTGAGCAGACGGAAGATTCTGAGCAGTCTGAGCACGGTGAGGTCCAGGTTGAGTGGGAACAGTGAGATCACACTGCAACATGATACAATTTTCATTTGTAATATTGAAAACCACCATAGTTTCATCAAACAAGGACCTCAAAACATGATTTGGGATGTCGTTTATCCTTCCCCACTTCTACAAATCAATAGATACAATAAAAACAATTTAAATTCACTTTAAAATGTTTATGCTAAAGGAAACGCTCTATTCGAAAACGGGATGTTTTCTTATTTACAGCTTATAAGTTGAGGAACGCGGACATATTGTGGAAACTTGTAATAAATAAATAAAACAAACTTATTTTTTGAAATATTGTCTATTCCACTAAAGATCTATAGTAGTAAATATCTTTAGTGGAATAGACAATATTTCAAAAAATAAGTTTGTTTTATTTATGTTTTCTTATTGTTCAAAAAGGAAAAAAATAGCCATATATAAATATCGTGTTACTTATAAGAAAGTTTTAACTTTTCTTTAATTTTCATTTCTATTTTCTTGGCAGAGGCTAACCATCAATATCCTATAATCAGAATTAATTTTATTATTATCATCAATTTTTTTTAGTTTCATATACTATTTGCATTACTGAAATTTGTTAATGCATTTAAATATAATTTGTTTTGTTAGCTCTATTTTTTTCTATATTACGCTCCTAAGAAGCTCTGTCTATAGGAATATATTTATGAAATATAAATAGTACCTATAATACTAGGGATTTGATATTTATTTATCTTCCATTTTTTTTTTTTTTTTTTTTTAATATTATTTTTTATTTCAAACCTTTGCATTTGTACTACAAGATAGGTTGTATATATTTTAAGAGCTATTTTGATGTACAAAATTGTATGACATATTCAGTTCCCATTTTATGGTTTAATGGAAATGAATAGATATTATATTTATATATATATATATATATATATATATATATATATATATATATATATATATATATATATATATGGGTGGTCCTTAAAAAGTTCGTCGACATTGCCATACCTGAAAAAGATCGACAAATATGTAAAAACGACGAAAAAAATGCTACCAGATTTTTAGAGTACGAAAAACCCGTACCGCAAAAGTTGTTTCAAGGAATAAATCATTAATTTCAGGAAAAAAAAATATATACCTATATATATCTTAGCTATATTCAGATCATTTTAATTCTTTAAAAAGTATAAACGAAATAATATTGGTACGCTGAGGCTGGATATGTCGGAGGTTATATACGGCTATCAAATCGATTTTTGCAATGATCGAGTTGTATTTTTAAGTTTAATAATGTCATTCGATTCTATTGATATTTTTATATAGAAATGAAATTCTAAAGTATAAAACATGTTAGAAATTAAGAATGTGAGTAAAATAAATAGTTAATGTAAAAAAAAATTGATTGTATGGCTGTGATAATTTTTGCATATAATAATTTTAGTATATAATACTGGGGTAATTTTATGTGTGTAAATGTGACTAACCCGTTTTAAATTAAATAAAAAAGATGTTTACTTAAACATAAAAATATATCAGTCAAAAATTTATATGTACGTCTTATCTTCTATTTTATTTTTATACCAATTATCAATTATTTTAATTAATTATAAATGTAAGCGTGTAGCGTAATAAGCACCGTTACAATATATATATATATATATATATCTTAGCTATATTCAGATCATTTTAATTCTTTAAAAAGTATGTTCATATATATATTTGTATATTATTATACGCTATACGCGTATATATACGCTAATCTCTCGCCCACGTACACATAAAGTAGATTATTCTGGAAATAAGTGCTCGTATATCACTTGCCTCCGCCTTGACATAAACAATCGTATCTTGTATTCATAATATAACAAAATGTAGAGGTCTTTGAAGCGGTGGGGTACATACGTACGCACCTCACCTCGGCATAAATAGAAATTTCTGTCGCCATTCTGCCAATGATCAATGAATCTGAAAACATTTCAATAATTCTGTGGTTTTTGAAGAGTGATGTGTCACTCACTCAGATTAGCCGCCACAGGATCTATGTTTTTGTCGAGTTGAAATTTTTCAATTTTGGTGAAGTGTTGCTACAGCGTGAATAACGGTGTGTGGAGCTAGAATCATCGGTGTCATCTGTATATGTGGCTGTCAATGAGTTAGGGACGGTGGATGTCAAACGTGAGTATAAGAGAGGAACTAATATTGAACCCTGAGGTACTCCTGCCATTATGGGCTGGAAGAAGAAAATATCTCAGCCCTGACGGACAGCGAAATACCGATTCGGTAATTACAACGGAAGAAAATGAGGGTAAAAAGAGTTTAAGTTTGTAAAGAACCAGACCCGACTCTAAGCCTGGGTAGTATAGTTTTCGCTCTGATGCAGACACTGTGAAGTTGGTGGGTAGTGAGGTGAAGAGAAAAAAAGTCAAACTGATGATCGTGATGATGAGACGAAAGGACAGAAATGAAGCGTTTGTAGAGAAGTTTTTCGAATATCTATGAAAGGAAAGAGAGAAGACTGATAGTTATATTAAGTTATTCTGTGACTGATAGTTATATTAAGTTATTCTGTGACTGATAGCTATATTGAGTTATTCTGTGACTAATAGCTATGTCAAGTTATTCTGTGACTAATACCTATATTAAGTTATTCTGTGACTGATGGCTATATTGAGTTATTCTGTGATTCATAGCTATATCAAGTTATTCTGTGACTGATAGCTATATGGAGTTATTCTGTGATTCATAGCTATATCAAGTTATTCTGTGACTAATACCTATATTCATTTATTCTGTGACTGATAGCTATATTAAGTTATTCTGTGACTGATAGCTATATTGAGTTATTCATGATTCATAGCTATATCAAGTTATTCTGTGACTAATAGCTATATTAAATTATTCTGTGACTGATAGCTCGAAAGGAAGAAGGATCGTGTCAGCTTTATTTGTTTATGGAATCACGGAGATTCAGAGTATTTCCATTGAATGACAAAGTTTTTGTCTTTTATTAATAAAAACTGTAGTCTAACAACTTGTTCTATTTCCTTTGAAAAATAACATACTTTTAGAGCTGAATAACTTCCAATTTATGATACTCAACAAATAATTGAGAGAGAAAAATGTTATTTTATCAATCAAAGTAACATCTCAATTTTCGTTTGACTTCGACCAAAATTTAATCAGACTTAAGTTAAAACACGTGACCCCTTCATTCCGAATTTCAAGCTCATAGCTACAATCGCTTTTGCGGTAGAAAGCTCACAACTTTTCAATCAAATACACACACGCACTGATAGACATCATTGCGAAAATGGTCAAAACGTGTTCAGGGGACCTTGAAAAGTGAAAATACGAGTAAGTTGCATCCTCGACCTTGGATTTATCACGATTACAATACTTCCTTACACTATAAGTATAAGAAAGAAAAAACATAACACCCCTCCTTTTGCATCGGTATATTGCAGTATTTTCCTTGATTTTGAGGTCATTTTAACCACCTAAATACGAAAATATAAATTGTATAATTAGATATTACGACTGACAACTATAATAAGTATTTAGACACAAAAAATTAAGTTTTGAAAATGCTCTCGAATGGGTGATATGTTAACCGATATGAAAAATATAAATATATTCGGGAGACCAATTAAGTGTTTTTTATCACCTTTTACTATTATAAATATTACTATAAAGATATGGATCACTATAGAAATGTTTAGTTTAAGGAATCACTTTGTTTTTAAAGCTATGTGCAGGTGCAGTTATCATAAAATTCTCACCAACGCGACACTCGTAAAACTTTTGAATGAGAAGGAAACAAACAGAATTGGTTAATTTTCTTCAATTCTAAAAATAAAGGAAAAGCACTAGTGAGAAAGGCTAAATAGTTTTCTTATCCGTCTTGACTCCATAATATTGGAAATCTCATTTCCTTTAGCCGCCGTGTTCGAAACAGAGAACACGCTATCCTACTGACCCCAATGGCTACTATAAATTTAGTCCTCCTTGCCTCAAATAAAGTACAGTGCATCATACAGGGCTTATGTCCTGTCTTCATTACACCAACGGAAAATAAAATATTATACAATGTATAGAACAGCTCTGTGAACAAAATTGAGTAAAAAAGGAATCATCGTTGAATCACCGGCAATGTACATCCCCAGAACGAATTTTTAAAATAACTTTTCGCTCCCCTCCAAAACCAGTTGCCCGTTTGCAATAATATCCAACAGTTGACTTACACCCTAAATGCTCATACTAAATTTTGTGTAGAGAAATTTATTACATCGACAGTTATTAGAATTTTTGAATTGAGCCTCTCCCCTAATCCCTCCTCCCATTTGGCCGATTTGGCTGAAAATCGATAGGTTATCCTAATAGGAACATAAAATTTTGTCTATCGGCAGTTATTAGACTTTTTATGTTGAGCCTACCCCCTAATCCAATCCTTTTCTTTGGTCGATTTGGCTGAAAGACAATAGGTGCCGTCATTAGAGGGTTCTGGATTCACATAAAAAATGTTGTGTCTATACATTCATACTATTGGGAGTTATCGTGCTCACAGATGTTTATTCCATAATTAGATTCTGAAGGAAAACATGAAAATCCATTGAAAACTCCGCATCAAAACCCCCGACACAAAAAATAAAACTTTAAAAAGGAGGGCTTGAAGGGTTTAGGGGGCAGGGGCTTGGCCTTATAAACATTTGAGTTCTAACTCCAAGTCACTCTAGCTGTAATAGAGGCCGAGATCCCTGCACAAGCTCTGATGAAATCTGAAGATCTTGGAAACAGCATACCCGATTTCCACCAAACATGGCTAAGAACCATCTCGCAAATACCAGCTTTTGAAACAAAAAAACCGCTTTGAAATCGGTTCAGCTGTCTTGGAGCTACGACGCCACAGACAGACACGGGAAAAAAATTAATACTTAGTAAATTATATTGCAAATAAATTTCCCAGTATAAATATTATATACTAATATATTAGAAAAACCAGAAAAAAAAACCCTTAGTCACTTCTTATTTTTATTTGTATAATTTTGAGAGCTACCTCTAATAGACTGATCTGGAATTGACTTGCGTCAGGTTCAAAGGATTCCTACGTTCCTGACCGGTCTTGAAAAACACACATTCGGAAAGGGCCTAGGAAACCGAGCACATCAGCCTGGATTAGTGTTCCCTTTCTGACAAATCGACTGAATGTTGTGTCGCCTTACACAACCATCCATCAGGCGCGGTCCTTCCTCCTAGTCTCAAATCCGGGCTCAAGTGTCGTCACGGTCGTCGTTACATGCGTTGAACTAGTCCAAAATCACAGAAAAAATGTAAAACTAAGAAAACATTTAAATACAAATTCAAAAAGGAATGAACAAGAAATCAATCAATTAATTCTACTCAGCAATGGTTGTGCTACTGTTAGTACCTAAAGATAGGCAGAGAGTGTACTTTTTCCAGAAATGACAAGAGGAACAAAACACACTTATGATGATGGGTTTCAACGTCTTTGGCATCAATTCAAACACTAACTGAGCTCAAGATAGCTAGTTGCTACGGTGACGTTTCTGGTAAAATTTAATTTTGAGTTGAAACAGAGTAAAAATAGCAACTGTATTTTTATTATTATTACTACAGTAATTACGTTACGTAATGCAGAAATAAAAATAATTGAAAATTGAAAAGTAGTCACAAATCCGGACGCAAGTATCATGCATATACGAAAGGATTAAAAAAAGGATATTCATACCCAAATATTATAGACGGGTGGGGGGCCGCAAGCGATTTCTGGGTTTCGAGAAAAGGCGGAACATACTGCCATATGTAATTGTATATTATTATGTATGCGCGCCCGATGAAAGGTTAAACGGACAAAAGCTATTTATTTATTTTAATCTATGATCCGCCACAAAATTAGCGGATGAGACCCTCAATGGGCTGATCGGAAAAGGGCGGTCTCCCTTAGCTATGACCATGTCTGAAAAGGCAACACTGCCGATCATTCTAGCAACTCTACTTTCCTCTGGATGGGATCAGCAGACAGTGATAACAGAGAGTTGGCAACAACGCACCAATTTCGGTTCTCATCCGCCCAATTTAATGGCTGCTTCTTGTAAGTTTTCTCCCACGATATTTAATATCCATTATTAATCTATGAACCACACTTCTATCTATTCCGCAGTATTTAGTTATAGCCTAGCTAAGAACTATGCATGAATTTACTAATTCATATCTCCCTTTTTTCTTTGTTACTTTAACAAAGACACATCCATTTTTTATAGTTAGTTATTATGACTCATGCCCGGGCTTTAACTACGATGTCATATCGCCTACTAACAGAGCGCTCTTTCGTCACTGGACATGAGCCCGACTCTACTATGGGAGTCCTAAATTTTGCCTATCCTAGATTTTTATTCACCTAGGGCAGGGGTCTTTAACGAGTACCTGACATCGTACAGGCTCGGCTTAGCGTCCCATCCGAAGGACGGCATGCTTAAGTTTATTTTACCTCCCAGATAAAACAAACTAAGGGCCTCGGCCGGGTTTCGAACCCATAATCTTGAGCTCAGAAGGCTAGCACGCATACCACTGAGCTGCCGGTGCCCTCTCCATTTTTTGTATATAATATATTTATCAAATCACTTCTCCCATTTATTTTTTTTGCTTTTTTGAAAAATAGCAACTACAGACGTTTCGGGACGCACTCCCATCATCAGTATCTGAAATATTTTCATTCAATCAACAAAAATAACATCCTAAGATGTTCGTCAGTGTTTAAAAATTATATTTCAGATTTACAATTATAATATTATAAAAATGCCAACCAACCTATAATTTATCTGTTCCTTATAACATTCCTTCTGTCAATCAGAATTTTCCTTTTATTAACCTGCGTAACAATAATTTTTTTTTATATGTAAATTTAGTTGTATTACACTTATAATCCCAAATATATATGGTTTAATATAACTTACATATTAATTGATTCCACCTCTAACTATCAGTCAAAATTGATTATTTATTGTTGATAATTGTTAAACTGAAATATATTTTGTTAATGTTGACGAACATTATATGATGTTATTTTTGTTAATTATATGTAAAATATTTCAGATACTGCTGATGGGAGTGCTTCCCGAAACGGCTATAATTGATATTTTTTTGTTAAAAGCAAAAAATAAATGGGAAAAGTGATGCTGTGATAAATATATCTATATTAATAAAGCTGAAACGGGGTTTGTTTGTTTGTTTGTATGTTTGTTCCAGCATCACGCCCAAACCGCTGGACGGATTTTTATGAAACTTCCCATGTAGCATTCTTTTGAGCCCGATTGAATAATAGGCTATGTGGCGTCCCAAAATTTTGATCGGGAGGGGGGGTTGTAAGGGGGGCCTAAGTATATAAATAGTGCTAACTCATTAACTAATGGTCAAATTGTCATGAAATTTCACACGTAGTCTTTTTAAAAGCCAAACAGGAAAAAAAGGTGTGTGGCGTCCCAAAGTTTTGAACGGGAGGGGGGGTTGTGGGGGGCCTAAGTATAAATATAGAGCTAACTCATGAACTAATGGGCGAATCGTCATGAAATTTCACATGTAGTATTTTTAAAAGCCAAATAGGAAAAAAAGGTGTGTGGCGTCCCAAAGTTTTGAACGGGAGGGGGGGTTGTGGGGGGGCCTAAGTATAAATATAGAGCTAACTCATTAACTAATGGGCGAATCGTCATGAAATTTCACATGTAGTATTTTTAAAAGCCAAATAGGAAAAAAAGGTGTGTGGCGTCCCAAAGTTTTGATCGGGAGGGGGGGTTGTAAGGGGGGCCTAAGTATAAATATAGAGCTAACTCATTACCTAATGGGCGAATCGTCATGAAATTTCACGTAGTATTTTTGAAAGCCAAATAGGTAAAAAAGGTGTGTGGCGTCCCAAAGTTTTGAACGGGAGGGGGGGTTGTAAGGGGGGCCTAAGTATAAATATAGAGCTAATTCTTTAACGGTTGGTCGGATTGTCACGAAATTTCAGATGGAGTATTCCTGAAGGCCAAATAGAAAAATAAGGTGTGTGGCGTCCCAAAGTTTTGAACGGGAGGGAGAGTTGGGGGGGGGGGGGGGGGCTAAGTATAAATATAGAGCTGGCTCATTAACGGTTGGTCAGATTGTCACGAAATTTCACATGTAGTATTCCTGAAGGCCAAATAGAAAAGTAAGGTGTGTGGCGTCCCAAAGTTTTGAACGGGTGGGGGGTTTGGGGGGGGGGGGGGGGGGCTAAATATAAATATAGAGCTGGCTCATTAACGGTTGATCGTATTGTCACGAAATTTCCCATGTAGTATTCCTGAAGGCCAAATAAAAAATAAGGTGTGTGGCGTCCCAAAGTTTTGAACGGGAGGGGGGGTTGGGGGGGGGGGGGGGGGGGGGCTAAGTATAAATATAGTGATAGGTCATTAACGGATGATTGGATTGTCATGGAATTTCACATGTAGTATTCTTGATGGCCAAATAGAAAAATACACTATGTGACATCTTAAAAATTTGGAGGGGGGGCTAAGCATAAAAATAATGCTGAATGATTAATGGGCAATCGGATTGTCATGAATTTCACATGTAGTAGTAGTAACTGTGTATTCGCTGTGGGGTTCACTGTTGCAAGACATTTACTAGCTGTGTTGCCCGGCGTTCCTAACTATGTAGTATCTATGGGGTCCGCTGTTACAAAACACTTACTAGCTGTGTTGCCCAGCGTTCCGAACTTCGTACTAGCTGTGGGGTCCGCTGTTGCAAGGCACATACTAGATGTGGTGCCCAGGGTTCCGAACTTCGTACTAGCTGTGGTGTCCGCTGTTGCAAGGCACAAACTAGATGTGGTGCTCGGCGTTCCTAACTTCGTACTAGCTGTGGGGTCCGCTGTTGCAAGGCACATACTAGATGTGGTGCCCAGGGTTCCTAACTTCGTACTAGCTGTGGTGTCCGCTGTTGCAAGGCACAAACTAGATGTGGTGCTCGGCGTTCCTAACTTCGTACTAGCTGTGGGGTCCGCTGTTGCAAGGCACATACTAGATGTGGTGCCCAGGGTTCCTAACTTCGTACTAGCTGTGGTGTCCGCTGTTGCAAGGCACATACTAGATGTGGTGATCAGCGTTCCTAACTTCGTACTACCTGTGGGGTCCGCTGTTGCAAGGCACATACTAGCTGTGTTGCCCAGCGTTCCGAACTTCGTACTAGCTGTGGGGTCCGCTGTTGCAAGGCACATACTAGATGTGGTGCTCAACGTTCCGAACTTCGTACTAGCTGTGGGGTCCGCTGTTGCAAGGCACATACTAGATGTGGTGATCAGCGTTCCTAACTTCGTACTACCTGTGGGGTCCGCTGTTGCAAGGCACATACTAGCTGTGTTGCCCAGCGTTCCGAACTTCGTACTAGCTGTGGGGTCCGCTGTTGCAAGGCACATACTAGATGTGGTGCTCAACGTTCCGAACTTCGTACTAGCTGTGGGGTCCGCTATTGCAAGGCACATACTAGATGTGGTGCCCAGGGTTCCTAACTTCGTACTAGCTGTGGTGTCCGCTGTTGCAAATTAATACAGCTATGTTAGTAGATAGGCAGCATCCAGAAACGAAGATGGTCAACCAAAGAAAGATTCAGATGTATCGGGAAAGTCCCATCCGAAGGACGACGTGCTCAAAGTTATTTTTATCTTCCCGATTAAAACATCTGACCTAAGTGACTTGGCTAGATTTCTAAATGGCGATCCTGAGCTCGGTAAACTCCATTCTTCAAATTTCTCGCTTTTAAACGGTTTTTAGTTTTAATATTTGTTAAAACTGATGAACAACCGAATTATCTGAATCCTACACAAAAATCGAAATAAAAATGTTTTTCGAAAAAGTCGGGCGAAATCCCATTCATCAAATTTCTTGCTTTTTAACAGTTTTTAGATTTAATATTTGTTAAAACTGATATACAGATTCAGATATATCGGGGAAGTCCCATCCGAAGGACGACGTGCTCAAATTTATTTTTAACCTAAGTGAAATTTCAGCTACCCAGGTTTAGATACATAACATACGACTCATTATCCAGTATCTGACATACAAAAAGGCCCTCGATCAAAGCTTGAAGTCCAATCCTAAGGACGATGTGCTCAAGTTATTTTTAACGTAAATGAAATTTCAGCTACCCAGATTTAGATACATAACATACGACTCATTATCCAGTACCTGACATACAAAAAGGCCCTCGATCATAGCTTAAAGCCCAATCCGAAGGACGACGTGCTCAAATTTATTTTTATCTTCCCGATTAAAATATCTGAGATAAGTGACTTGGCTAGATTTCTAAATGGCGATCCTGAGCTCGGTAGACTCCATATGTATGGTAAAATAAGTTACCGTTTGGTTCCAACTAAAATTATCAAGGAAGAAATGTGGAATATAAGTGGGCTTTGGAGATGGTAGTAGGAAGTTGGCAGGAGTGTTGGGTGATGTCACGTACCCTATGTTGAGCGGAACGTTTAAGTCTATATTAATAAAGCTGAAACGGGGTTTGTGTGTTTGTATGTTTGTTCCAGCATCACGCCCATACAGCTGGACGGATTTTTATGAAACTTCACATGTAGCATTCTTTTGAGCCCGATTGAATAATAGGCTATGTCGCGTCCCAAAATTTTGATCGGGAAGGGGGGTAGTAAGGGGGGCCTAAGTATATAAATAGTGCTAACTCATTAACTAATGGTCGAATTGTCATGAAATTTCACGTTACTATAGCTGAAGGACTATAAGCCTTATTCCGTATGAATAATCGAAAATTATAACATCATGAATGTGGTGTCGAAGGATTGAATAGACTTACAGGAGATATTGAGAGAAAATTCAAAGTTCCCCGGGCAACGCCGGGTATTACTGCGTATTATTAAATATAGAGCTGGCTCATTAACGGTTGGTCAGATTGTCACGAAATTTCACATGTAGTATTCCTGAAGGCCAAATAGAAAAATAAGGTGTGTGGCGTTCCAAAGTTTTGAACGGGAGGGGGGTTGTGGGGGGGCCTAAGTATAAATATAGAGCGAACTCATTAACTAATGGGCGAATCGTCATGACATTTCACGTAGTATTTTTAAAAGCCAAATAGGAAAAAAAGGTGTGTGGCGTCCCAAAGTTTTGAACGGGAGGGGGGTTGTGGGGGGGCCTAAGTATAAATATAGAGCTGGCTCATTAACGGTTGGTCAGATTGTCACGAAATTTCACATGTAGTATTCCTGAAGGCCAAATAGAAAAATAAGGTGTGTGGCGTCCCAAAGTTTTGAACGGGAGGGGGGGTTGTGGGGGGGCCTAAGTATAAATATAGAGCTAACTCATTAACTAATGGGCGAATCGTCATGAAATTTCACATGTAGTATTTTTAAAAGCCAAATAGCAAAAAAAGGTGTGTGGCGTCCCAAAGTTTTGAACGGGAGGGGGGGTTGTGGGAGGGCCTAAGTATAAATATAGAGCTAATTCTTTAACGGTTGGTCGGATTGTCACGAAATTTCACATGGAGTATTCCTGAAGGCCAAATAGAAAAATAAGGTGTGACGGCTCAAAAGTTTTTACGGGAGGGGGGGTTGTAAGGGGGGTCTAAGTAGCAGCTGTGGTGCCCAGGAGTCCTAAAAACTTACTAGCGTTACAACAGCTGAAGGACTATAAGCCTTATTCCGTATGAATAATTGAAAATTATAACATCATCAATGTACTGTCGAGGAACTGAATAGCGTTATAGAAGATATTGGGACAAAAATCAAAGTTCCCCGGGCAACGCCGGGTATAACTGCTATAGATTTAATATTTGTTAAAACTGATAGAGAACGACCGGATTATCTGAATCCTACATAAAAATCAAAATAAAAATGTTTTTCAAAAAATTCACGCTATTTAACGGTTTATAGGCTTAATAATTGTTAAAACTGATACGACAGAACCAGATATATCCGAAAAGTCCCATCCGACGGACGACGTGCTCAAGGCTATTTTCAACCTAAGTGAAATTTCACCTAACCAGGTTTATTTACATAACATACGTCTCATTATCGAGTACCTCACATTCGAAAAAGCCCTGGATCATCGCTTAAAGTCCCATCCGAAGGACGACGTGCTCAAAGTGTTTTTTAACTTCCCGATTGAAACATCTGACCTAAGTGCCTCAACTAGATTTCTAAGTGGCGATCCTGAGCTCGGTAGACTCCATTCTTGAAATTTCTCGCTTTTTAACGGTTTATAGATTTAATATTTGTTAAAACTGATAGAGAACGATCGGATTATCTGAATCCTACACAAAAATCAAAATAAAAATGTTTTTCTAAAAATTTGCGCTATTTAACGGTTTATAGGCTTAATAATTGTTAAAACTGATACGATAGATTCAGATTTATCCGGAAAGTCCCATCCGAAGGACGACGTGCTCAAGGCTATTTTCAACCTAAGTGAAATTTCACCTACCCAGGTTTATTTACATAACATACGTCTCATTATCGAGTACCTCACATTCGAAAAAGTCCTGGAACATCGCTTAAAGTCCCATCCGAAGGACGACGTGCTCATAGTTATTTTTCACTTCCCGATTAAAACATCTGACCTAAGTGCCTCAGCTAGATTTGTAAGTGGCGATCCTGAGCTCGGTAGACTCCATTCTTCAAATTTCTCGCTTTTTAACGGTTTATAGATTAAATATTTGTTAAAACTGATAGAGAACGACCGGATTATCTGAACCCCACACAAAAATCAAAAAGAAAACGTTTTTCAAAAAATTCGCGCTATTTAACGGTTTATAGGCTTAATAATTGTTAAAACTGATACTACAGATTCAGATATATCCGGAAAGTCCCATCCGAAGGACGACGTGCTCAAGGCTTTCAACCTAAGTGGAAATTGACCTACCCAGGTTTATTTACATAACATACGTCTCATTATCGAGTACCTCACATTCGAAAAAGCCCTGGATCATCGCTTAATGTCCCATCCGAAGGACGAAGTGCTCAATGTTATTTTTAACTTCCCGATTAAAACATCTGACCTAAGTGCCTCAGCTAGATTTCTAAGTGGCGATCCTGAGCTCGGTAGACTCCATTCTTCAAATTTCTTGCTTTTTAACGGTTTATAGATTTAATATTTGTTAACTGACAGAGCCATAGAGTGTGCTGGTTTCGGATTATGCTAACGTCAGCACAACGTTCAGACTGACTTTATATATGGTGACACCGATCCACTATCCACAAGAAAAATGCCAAAAAAAAAAAGATGTATGTATAGATATGAACACAAATTAAAACTTGTGTACATTGTGATATAATCTATATTAATAAAGCTGAAACGGGGTTTGTGTGTGTGTTTGTTTGTTTGTTTGTTTGTTTGTTTGTTTGTATGTATGTTTGTTCCAGCAGCACGCCCAAACCGCTGGACGGATTTTTATGAAACTGCCCATGTAGCATTCTTTTGAGCCCGATTGAATAATAGGCTATGTGGCGTCCCAGAATTTTGAACGGGAGGGGGGGTTGTGGGGGGGCCTAAATATAAATATAGTCCTAGCTCATTAACGGTTGGTCGGATTGTCACGAAATTTCACATGTAGTATTCTTAAAGGCCAAATAGAAAAATAAGGTGTGTGGCGTCCCAAAGTTTTGAACGGGAGGGGGTTGTGGGGGGCCTAAGTATAAATATAGAGCTAGCTCATTAACTAATGGTCGGATTGTCACGAAATTTCACATGTAGTATTTTTAAAAGCCAAATAGGAAAAAAAGGTGTGTGGCGTCCCAAAGTTTTGAACGGGAGGGGGGGTTGTGGGGGGGCCTAAGTATAAATATAGAGCTAACTCTTTAACGGTTGGTCGGATTGTCACGAAATTTCACATGGAGTATTCCTGAAGGCCAAATAGAAAAACAATGTGTGTGGCGTCCCAAAAATTTGAACGGGGGGAGGGGTAGGCCTAAGTATAAATATAGTGCTAACTCTTCAAAGATTGGTCGGATTGTCACAAAATTTCACATGTAGTATTTTTAAAATCCAAATAGAAATATAAGATGTGTATAAAATAGGCGGTGTGACGGCTCAAAATTTTGTACGGGAGGGGGGGTAGTGGCGGGGGGGCCTAAGTATAAATATAGTGCTAGCTCAATAACGGTTGGTCGTATTGTCATGGAATTTCACATGTAGTATTCTTAAAAGCCAAATAGAAATATAGGGTGTATATGTCACAAAATTTTGAACGGGAGGGTGGGTTGATGGGGGCCTAAGTATAAGTATAGTGATGTCATTGACGGATGATCGGATTGTCACGAAATTTCACAAGTAGTATTCATAAAGGCCAAATAGAAAAACAGGGTGTGACGTCAAAAAATTGTGAACGGGAGGGGGGGTATGGGGGTAGGCCTAAATTTGAAGATAGTGATAGGTCATTAACGGATGATCGGATTGTCATGGAATTTCACATGTACTATTATTGATGGCCAAATAGAAAAATAGACTAGCTGTGATGCCCAGTGGTTCTAACTACGTACTAGCTGTGGGGTCCGCCGTTACAAAAACATACTAGCTGTGATGCCCAGCGTTTCTAACTAGGTACTAGCGGTGGGGTCCGCCGTTGCAGAACACATACTAGCTGTGATGCTGAGCGTTTCTAACTACGTACTAGCTGTGGGGTCCGCCGTTGCAAAACACATACTAGCTGTGATGCCCAGTGGTTCTAACTACATACTAACTGTGGGGTCCGCTGTTGCAAAGCACTTAATAGCTGTAGGGCCCAGCGTTCCTAAAAACGTACTATCTGTGGGGTCCGCTGTTGCAAGACACTTACTAGCTGTGATGCCCAGCGTTCCTAATTACGTACTAGCTGTGGGGTCCGCTGTTGCGAGGCACATACTAGCTGTGATGCCCTGTTGTTCTAACTACATACTATCTGTGGGCTCCGCAGTTGCAAGGCACCTACTAGCTGTAGGGCCCAGCGTTCCTAAAAACGTACTAGCTGTGGGGTCCGCCGTTGCAAAAACATACTAGCGGTGATGCCCAGCGTTTCTAATTAGGTACTAGCGGTGGGGTCCGCCATTGCAGAACACATACTAGCTGTGATGCTGAGCGTTTTTCTATCTACGTACTAGCTGTGGGGTCCGCCGTTGCAAAAACATACTAGCTGTGATGCCCAGCGTTTCTAATTAGGTACTAGCGGTGGGGTCCGCCGTTGCAGAACACATACTAGCTGTGATGCTGAGCGTTTCTAACTACGTACTAGCTGTGGGGTCCGCTGTTGCAAGGCACTTACTAGCTGTGATGCCCAGCGTTCCTAATTTCGTACTAGATGTGGGGTCCGCTGTTGCGAGGCTCATACTAGCTGTGGTGACCAGCGTTCCTAACTACGTACCTGCTGTGGGGTCCGCCGTCGCAAGGCACATACTAGCTGTGATGCCCAGCGTTTCTAACTAGGTACTAGCGGTGGGGTCCGCCGTTGCAAGGCATATTCCAGCTGTGGTGCCCAGCGTTCCTAACTACGTACTAGCTGTGGTGCCCAGCGTTGCAAGGCACATACTAGCTGTGGTCAAAACGTTCTTATGTACGCACTGGCTAGGACGTCCAGCGATGCTAAGTATTCACTAGCTGTCGTTTCCGCAGTTGAAAGGCGCATACTAGCTGTGGTGCCCAGGGATCCTAAAAAATTATAACATCACTGTCGAGGAACTGAATAGCCTTATAGGAGATATTGGGAGAAAAGTCAAAGTTCCCCGGGCAACGCCGGGTATTACTGCTAGTTATAAATAAATTCAGAATCTTCTTACACGACCTAAAAGTACGAATATTTTTTTTTTTAATCCACATCCATATAAAGGCCGCTGTTGATAGCTATTGGATAAAAACGTGTTGAATGAAAATTAAACCTGAGCACCGACCATATAAAGATAAAAAAATGTAATAATGAAGTTAGATGCAACGGTTCGTTGAGAGATATGACTGCCACATCTCGTAAAATGCACCACCAAATGATATTTCACATTGATGCCTTATGCACTATATCTAGTAAAGACTAGCATAAAAATAAAATAAAATAGAATCTCTTTTTTTATGATACACTTTTGCAAAATCAATCGTTCAAACAAAAATATATCTCTATCGCCGTAGAATAGTTTCATTAACAGAGAAAATTGAAAAAAAAAAAAGTGTCAGGTTTATATAGTAAACAGGTTATGTATGTAATTTTCCTATATTGAAGCCTTATATTGTATTGGAATATTTTTTTTTCTATGACTATTATCACTTAAAAATATAAAATAAAATAAAATCTCGTTTTTTAAGATGCACTTTTGCAAAATCAATCGTTCAAACTAAAATATATCTCCATCGTAGCAGAATGATCCATTGAGCAGAGATAATTGAAAAAAGAAATTAAAAATGCAAGAACCACAATATGTAAATGTAAATTTGAGTTTTTTTTTTTTTTTTGAATAGAGATGAAGTTGATGCAGATTAATTTTCAAAATTTTGGACTAATTTTGTTATAATTTTCATTTTTTTGCTGCTTATTGCATACCATCATATCGCCTACTACCAGACCGCTTTTTCGTGGACATGTGCCCGACTACAATGGTAATACTAAATTTTGCCTAACCTAAATTTTTATTCACCTAGGGTCTTTAACGAGTACCTGTCATCGAACATGCTTGGAACTATCGCTTAACGTCACTTCCAGACGACGGCGGACTAAAGGTTTTTTATCTCCCATATCATGACATGTTATAGACAACATCATCAATGCAACATATAATGTGATGTATTATGTCGAAATTTATTTATATATTTATTTTTTTAATGTATTGTGGTAAATAAAAAGTGTTTAACTTAAATAAATTATAAATAAATAAAAATATAAATAATAATTAGATAAATAATAATTATTTATCTATAATAATTTAATTAATTTTATTAATTATTAATAAAATTAAACAAATGGAATAATAATAATTAAAACAAACCAATAAATTACCACATTTCCTGTAGGAATGTTATTTCTTTTCTTTTACTAAATTTTGATTTCTACAGTAGTTTTTCGAAAAGAGCCCTAAAAAAGTATAATTTTTATGAAGAAAGAAAATTTTTAAGAAAGTGCATGTATTTTTAAAAAAATTCAATTAACCAACTTTTCATTTGGATTGCTAAAGAGATGCCATTTTGTCTTCTAAATTTTACAAAAATATTAAATCTAATCCAAAGGTTTTCAAATTATCTTACTGGGCCAACAGGGAAAATGAATAGAATAGAATTTACTAGAACAAATAGTTTGGGTTTATTTTCTTAAATCATCTACATTATAAAATAAAAAAACTAAACATTAAAACAAACAAAAATCGAAAAAAAAAAATCTTAAAAACTAAATTCTTAACACTAATTCAATCTTTTTATTCTTCTATTATTTTGGCCATTCTTTAAATTTAATTATATCTTTCTGGGCATATATCCTGTACATATAAGCAAATAAAAGTACCTCCTTTTTGGATCAATTTCACCGTCAATTCACTCCTAATTAGTTCCTTATATATTAAGTCTAAACACCACACTCTCCATGTTTCACTCAGACCGACTCCATTCTACCCAGGCCTCCACTCGTCTTTGCACACACTAAAAAAACAGCTGATGGCCGTTTTTTGTTTTTTTACTAATTTGTTTTAAAAGAAATTTGCTTTTTATATAAAAATAAATATAATTAATTTTTTTATGTTTATAATTTAATCATTTTAATGTGTGTATTATTTTTATACATCACAGTATATTATATTTCCACGCAACACAGATCGCCTGCGAAAAAATAGTTTTCTACTTTTCAGTGTACTATAATTTTATAAACTATATTTTTGAAAAACTTGTTTTTATCATAGCTGCGCCACTTGGCTGCTAGCACACCCCCAGTGGAATACATGAGACGACGTACAGTCCCTTGGGACCTCATCCATAATTAAACACATCTCCTTCTCGCTTTCTGACTGTCCCTTTAGACATAACTAGAAGAAACAGTACAATATTTGTTTTAACCAGTATGTTATGATTTTGAAATACCCAACATAAAAAATTCAATATACAAACATTATTAAAAGGGAAAAAGTGAGTCTGAGAGACAAGCCAGGGGAGGATGTGAAAGGGATTATAAATAAATCTAATAATAAATCGGTAATCCTCCAGAGGTAGCAGCACAGTACATCAATACTCCAATTTAATTTGTCAATATCAAGTCAAGTTCAATATTTCAGCTGTAAAATAGGGATGGGCAAACTACGGCCGCCGCACACTGGGGCAAAATGAACAAATTTCTGGCCAAAATTATGAAACTTATATACTTCACGTTTTTTGGTGTGCTGAACACGAAAAAAATACTTAAAAAATTCCCTGACTCTTCATTGAGTACTGTATTTTGACAAATACATCAGCTCAAGAGGAGGTGAACACGTGTTGTAGCTCGTACAGCTTATGAGAAATATACAATTCATATTGAGGGAGCCGGTAGCTCAGTGGTATGCGTGCTTGCCTTCTGAGCTCAAGATCGTTGGTTCGAAACCCGACCGAGGCCCTTAGTTTTTCTTAATCTGGGAGGTAAAATAAATTTAAGCACGCCGTCCTTCGGATGGGACATTAAGCGATGGTCCCGAGCCTGTACGATGTGAGACCCCTAGTGGAGTCGGGCTCATGTCCACCAGAGTGACGAAAGAGCGCTCTGGTAGTAGGCGATATGACCTCTCAGTTAAAGCCCAGGCATGAGTCATAAAACCTAACCTAACCTACAATTCATATTAGGTAACTGAAATTAGAAATAGCAATAGCTTCATTTTCTTTCAACTTGGCTAAAATTAAACGTCTGCTTCTGCCTTTTCTTCGGTCGAATTTGTAACTTTAAAATTAAGTTTCTCCAAAATTCGCAAATTTTCGCAAAAACAGATTTCACTTTATGGTTATCTGAAAAATACTTTAAGAAGGTGAAAGAGCAAGTGCCCGGCAACAACAAAAACTAATTGTTTTCAGTAGTTTTTTATTAAGCAGTGACGCTAATGATAGTACTTATAATTCAGTACACTTGAGAAGAGATCTCCGTATTTAAGACAATAACAGAATTAAAAAGATTGGATTTTAACAGGTTATGAATAATATAGGGGGTCGCATTCCATAGATTATGTACCTTTCTTCTGTTTGTCAGCTGTTACCATTGACAGAGTAAATACATCATTCATTATATGAACTTGAAAGAAATAAAACTTGTTTATTTATTGTATTGTCTAATTTCACCAACTATATTTACATGGGAGTACTTTCGGTATTTCTACCATCCTCAGCCAAAAGCATAAGAGATAAGACATCATTATAGTGGTTTAACTTTGAAGATGGTACAACATCGGGGGGCAGCCCATCCGGGAGCCCTGCCTCCAGATCAGCTCCTGAATTACAATTATTATATGATAATGGCCAATACTTACCCAACAACGATGACGAAGAAATCAATCAAATTCCACGGGCTTCTCAAATAAGAGCCAGGATGAAAGGCAAACCCGAAAGCAACAACCTTGAGGATCATTTCAGCAATGAAGATAAGCAGAAAGTAGATCTCTGCCTTTTCCTATAGACACAAATAAACAACAGTACAATTGGAGTACAAAATATTTGATACTATGAATGGTTGCCGAGATACATATGTTTTTAAGCCTTTAGTACACTCGCCGCGGCACTCCGTGCCGCAAATTTACTAAATTTGGATTTTCGCGGTCCAATGAAAGGCGAGTGTACTAGAGGATTAATGAGGAACTGCAGAGTGCCGAAGTGTATATTGGGCATTCACCACCGGTTTTCGTAACCCACCCTTAGACCTTATCTTAGAGGACAACATCATGTGTTGCCATGTCAGAAATGTTTTAACAATAAATTTAATAAGATGATGTTATTGTGTCTGGGCTCTAACTTCGAGGTCATATCGCCTTTTACCAGAGCGTTCTTTTGTCACTCTGGTGGACATGAACCCGATTCTACTATGGGAGTGCTAAATTTTATACCCCAAATTTGTATTCACCTAGAGTAGGGATCTATATCGAGTACCTGACATCATAGAGGCTCGGGACCATCGCTTAACGTCCCGACCGAAGGACGATGTAGTCAAGGTTTTTTCCCCTCCCAGATGAAAAACCTAAGGGCCTCAGCCGGGTTTCAAACCCTCGATCTTAGTAGGCTAAGGATGTTAAACGATGGTAGTTACCTTAGATAACTAAAACTAGGTAGACAAAATTTAGGACTCCCACACGATAATACCCGATATGACCTCGTAGTTAAAGCCCGGGCATGAAACAATTTAAACCTAACTTTTATTTAAACATTATAGTTGTCAACTTTCGTAAAATAAACCATTCTTTAAATAATATTCACTCAATACAGGATCAATACATTATTCAAAATATTCTGTTAATAGAAAAAGAAAAAAGAAATCAAAAATCTTACCAATGTCTGTCCAGTTTTATTGTCATCTGGAAGATATAGAACAAATCCGAGAATAATACAATTGACAATAATTATCACAAGAATGATGTACTCAAAAGGCCTAAAACAATACTGTTAAGGATAAATATGAAGTGAAATATGTTATATAATTAAATACATATAAAACAATTGTCAACAGCAGTGGCTGCTAAAGGCGAAGTAGCAGCCCATTTCCAATTGTCAATATTAAAATAAGTTACATTGTCACATAACAGAGGTGCATGAACAATCACAATGGGGGACAAAACCAATATATCGGAAATAAATACTGATATATATATAAATAGAAAAAATAATCACAAATTACAAATAAGGCTCAACATTATTCTAAAAAAATTATATACACTTTTTCCTTTACTCTTCTTAGATATGTGATTTCACAAAAACATATGTATTGCTTAAACACATTTTAGGCATTATTTTTCACAATCCGACCGACGAAATGGCCCTTGTATTTTGTAAATAAACACAACTGATGAGACAGTGGTGAAGGGGAGTCATGGCGGGAGAAGTTTCTACTAGTTTAATTTACAAAACATTTGACAACCCTTTCCAAGCCTCTTTGAAGGTGACGAAACTTCCTGACTAGACCCGAACAACTTCTAATAGCAAACTTATGTTCCTCAGCTTCAGGTCCATCGATTTAAAGAACTAATAATTTAATAAATTTGTGAGGTATATTCCCTCTTATATAAATATATATCAAATGACATTCCATGTTATTAATTTCATATAAACTTTTTTTTCATCTAATTCAGAATTAAATTAATATGAAGCAATAAAGAGAAAATTCTATTCCCCGATTTGCAAAAGCTGTTTGTCAACCTGCAACTTGCCTAGTTTGTCTCGACGCATAGTACTCCAAATGGCAATTTTTAACCCGAAATTCGGCTTGAGCTAGATTTGACGTTAATAATTTACAAGAAGTTGTATTTAAATAGTTATAGTTTATGCCTGAACCCGCGCTTTTCTCTGATTCTTACTGGTAATTAAGTGCATAAGTAATACGTATTTACTAGTAAATTAAGACTTTTTTTATTTGAAACTGATTCTAAAGTATTTATACAATATTTGTTGGTTAGTATATGCATGGTCATTATTAAAGACTCTTATATTGATGTCTCATTCAAGAGAATCTTTAAAAGGATTTCTTTACATCCACTGATATACATTTAAAAAAGTAACATTTTATATAGGTAGTTTTTATTTATATTATTTAAACAATAATTTGCTGTTTATTATTATTCAATGAACTTTTTTATATATTCATTGAAGGTTTTTCATTATTCAATGTTATTTTAGAAACAGATTCGATCAAAGAACGTCTTAAAATTCACTACTAAATACTCTTACTGCTCTTACAGAACTTATACTCATTTTATAAGGATGAGATACGCACTTGTAGCATCCCTTTGGAGGCCTGACATTTTCTTGTCGAACGGGTTCCTGCGAAGTGGCATTCCTTCATTGGGAATCCTCTTGGCCATCTCTGGTTGGATCCCACAACCAGAAGGTTGCTTGACAAACAGAACCCTACCGTCGAGGTGATTGAACACCAAGTGAAGCCACAGAGGGCCGTGAGGAAGATGGCTCTCTTCTTCATCAGAAGATCCACTCTGGACCTCTTGAAGGTCGGATGGTCCGTCACCTCCTGGAGGACGATCACCACATCACTTGGGGCAACCCTGAGCATCCTGTTCTTCTCTCCATGAAATACGATCTTCTCCTCGTCGAAAGCTCCCTTCTTCTTAACTTGAACTTCCAGTATTTTCAATACATTCACCCCAACTTCTTGCCTTCATCCCCCCCCCCCCCCCCCCTCCTCTTGTGGGTCTCTGTCCAGGAGTCAATCAATTATAAATGCTAACAATATAAAATAAATGAGAAAATTACTATAGAATATTGACTCTTTGTTAAAATGTATCAAAAATGTAAGAAGGATACGTCCAGTTGACGACGGCTTTACATTGTCTTCGGAGCGGGTTGTTCTCCTTGAAGACGAACAGGGAGTTGTACTGAGCAGAACTATCTGTGTCCTCCGCCATCTTTCTATATCTTCAATGTGTATCTGTCAACAAAGAAAACATTCAATTGTAATGTTATATTCGAATAAAACAAAGCTTTAGATATGGCCCGCCCCCGCCAGCTCCTCAGGACTTGACCATCAACCTTCTGCGGTGCCCAACACCCAGATGATACTCCGGCTAAGATCTAGAAAGAAATTCGCCATTAATGTCTCACTCAATAGAATAGGCGATTCTTAAAACTACTGAAAATACATCATTTATCCGATAACAGCAGTCGTGACTTTAATTGCGGACTAGTTAGGGGTAGGCAACCCCAATCCAAAATCCAGAAATATAAATTATGTTTACATTACTGCCGACGTCGTGGTTCGACGGATTGGACTCTTGGCTAAATATCTGCTTTTAAGTAGTAAATCACAAAAAAATTGCATTGATTTTATTATATATATTTATTAGTGATCACTCCCGAACATGCATATAGGAGGATTTAGATGTCCTACACCGACGACGTTTTTCGACTCCCTTTTGGTCGAAGACCAACAAACGAAACTTCAATTGTCATTTTTTTGGACTCCGTTGGTGAAAACGAAACCCTTACAACGAATTTATGACATCTGTTCCCCTGTCGATAACGTGGAAACTTCTGAAGCTGTTAAATAGAAATTTTACATCTTCTAAATAACTTCCGTAGGTTTATTGGCTTATTCGTTCGACGGAGGATGATAGCATATGCACTCATATATTCAATGTTACAGAAATTAAAAAAGAATTCTTAAGACGCAGATGAAGCTGTAAATTGACCTCGGAATAATTAATAAGCTATTTTCCAGAGTTTAAAAAAACAAACAACTCGTATAAATGAACAAAAACGTGTGAAAAGATTGTAAAAAATAGTTTGTTTTCCTACTAAATATTCATATATAAAAACAATATGCGGTACAACTTCTGTTTAATTGGATCGGTGAATCCAAACAAAGAACAGACTAAATATGGATGAAATATTCATTTCATATATTTTTGTTTAACCAGGATGTGAACAATACCTCAAATAGATGGTCATATTTCTTTGAATTTTCTGAAGTTTTATTGGCTGAACATTCCAAATTTTCTTTTCGATTTCAATGTATCGTTCATAAAAGAGAAATAAAAGAATAAGATTGTTATAAATTTCAAAAAAGTTTAAATATAAGCTTCAAATTTGAACAAGCAAAAGTGTCCAATACTAATAATAGAGGGCGTCGGTATTTCAGAGCTAGCATGCTTGCTTACTAAGCTCAAGATCGCGGGTTTGAAACCCGGCCAAGGTTCTTGTTTTTTTTTTTCATCTGAGAGATTAAAAAAACTTGAGCACACCGTCCTTCGGATCGTTAAGTGATGCTCCTGAGCCTGTACGATGTTAGATACTCGTTAAAGACTCTCCTAGGTGAATAAAAATTTATATTAGGCAAAATTTACGACTCCGACGAAAGAGTTGTAGGTGATATGACAATAACTAACTAATAACAATATTTACTGTATTTGTATTGTTAGTCACCATTGGAATAGGATAAGGCACAAAAATATGTACAATAAGATAATAAATTAGATGTATAAACAGTTATTATATTAGAGTTTGACACAGATGAGATTAATAATAACAAAGAAAATAAAAGATTCACCCGAAATTAACTACAAAACCCCTTAACGTGAGGGCATTGAGCACACTTGACTGTAACATATATGAGTTATTAAGTAAAAAACAGGCAGAAATATTTTGGAAATATATATATTTGTAAAACTGAAGTACATATTCCACCTCTCCATTCTAATTCTATCTCAATATTCCATTCCACCTCCCAATTTCAGCTTTCAATTCCATACAATGATTTGTTGCCATATAACAATATTCCTTCATCTAAATCACATACCGACTGAGAAAAAGGCGGCCCGAGGCCTTTATGTTTCTTAGCTGGGAAGTGGAAAAACAATGAGCATGCCGTCTTTCGGATAGGACTTTAAGCAATGGTCCCGAGCCTTTACAATGTCACGTACTCGTTTAAGACCTAATATTACCGATTAATAGTAAAGTCTGGCACATGTCCACTAGAGTGGCGAAACAGCGCTCTGGTAGTAGGTGATATGACCTCTTAGTTAAAGCCCGGGCAAGTCACAACTAAAGCTTATAATTTGATTTACATTGGCTTCCGAATCCTCATTCTAGAGTTGTGTCGATATATTCATTTCTTCGGCAGTTATTACAGTATTTAAGTCGAGTCCCTTTTCTCGGAAAATTAATAGGTGTCATCCTTAGGGGATTTTGAATTTAAATATGAAATTTCATGTCGATACATGCATTATATCGGCAGTTATTGGGGGTTTTGTGTTGAGCCCTCCCTCCTCTGATCCCCCAATCCTCTTCGTCTGATTCGGCTGAAAATTAATAGATGTCGTCCTTATAAGTAATTTACATATAAAATTTCGGGTCAATATATTTATTACAAAGGCAGTTATTAGAGTTTAGTTGACTGACAATCAACAGGTGTCGTCCTTAGAAGGTCCTCTGTTAATACACTCATACTATCGGGAGTTACCGTGTCCACAGCGTCAACAAACAGACAGACATTTTTTTTTGTTCATTTTTGGAATTAGGAGGTCGGATAACATGAAATATAGGGAGCCATGGTGGCCGTGCGGGCTAGAGCGTAGGGCTTTGGTCGCATGGTCTCACCATGGTTTGTGGGTTCGAATCCCGTCCGGGAGTGAGTTTTATTTCGTAGATAGAACTCCCTCCCGGAGCCATGGATGTCGTAAATAACTAGTAAATTACACAGTGATATGGCTAATATGCATCGTACATAAGGCCAGAAAAAAAAATAAATAAAAATAAAAAAAAATAAAAAAAAACATGAAATATTTCATATATACTCGTACATGGCAAAAACAATGGGATGTGAGCAGCAAAGCTCTGAAGAAGTTCAAACCACGAGTTGAAGCCTCCGTCGGGGAGAATCTTACCCGAAGGGAAAGAACTGTTCTGTCAAGGCTGAGAATCGGACACACGTAGTTAACACACGTCCACATTTTAATGCGAAAGAGACCAACGAAATATCCACTTTGCAGGGAACCACTGTCTGCTTTGCACATATTGGAAACTTGCAAAGCACTCAAGAGACAGAGAAGGATTACCTCATTCTTCAACAGTTTTAAAAATACGATGCAATTACTGCAATTCTTATTGATATATTGATTTATATAATAAAATATAATATGAGATGGGTCTTCTGTCTCTCTGGAAGTGACAGGGAAAGATCCCCAATGTAAAGGAGTACGGAGCGGTACCATGGGCTGCAGCTCTCTGTGCTCTGACAGTCACAGCAGTCAGGAGAGATAGCCACACTGAAGGTGCCTCCACTGAGCGAATGTCTAAGTTGTGCTAGCGCTAATGACCTGAGTTGTCGATGCTCCAAATTTTAAATTTAAAAAAAAAAAAAAACGAAATTTCTTTGAAAACTGTATCGAATTTTTGACTGATTACATAACTTCCCCCATATATATATAGTAGAGCTGGGGAAGATAAAATAAATAGGAAGTCAAATGTTTATAGTTTGTAAGAATGTGACGCCACCGATGACAATCTTCCCATCCTAACGGTATGTGTTTTCCACTTCAATAATCCGAGATTGGGTTGAAGTGTTTTTGTTTTAGTACGTAATCAGGCCTGGTGTGACCTTGCCTCTTCCTGTTCGAATACGAAATGGCTCTCTATCAGAAGCAGCCATCTTACATAAATCTACAATAGTAGCCAGTTAATTGCTATCTGGTATGTTATCCCCATCTTTAACCTCCATTCCAGGATTTACAAATCTAAATTAATTCTGTCTACCCTGTACACTATCCATTGACTAAATCCGTCGTCATTGTCTAGGACCTTGAAGTATCTTTTTGACTACGAGCGGATCGTACCCAGACGTTTGTATTTGTGATTTCACATCTGAAGTATAGGGGAAGTTATGTAAAAAAATGCTGTCTGTCTGAGTGTCTGTGAACACAATAACTAAGGAAAGGGGTGAATTAGGGGGAGGCTTAACAAAAAAAATCTAATAACTATCGATAGAATGAATGCATCGATACCAAAATGTATATCAAAGCCCCGTGAAGGTCAACACGATATTCAGCCAAAATGACCAAAGGAGGGGGGGGGGGGGGGATTAGAAGAGAAGCTTAACTCAAATACTCCAATAACTGCCGTTATTTGTTATCGGCAAAACTTTCATATGTGAATTCAAAACCTCATAAGGACGACACTTATTAATTTTCGAATCGGCAGAAGAGAAGGGGCGGAGAGAGGGTTCAACATCCACAAAACCCCAATAAGTGCCGATGTAATGAATGTAACGTACCGACATGAAATTTCACATTTAAAGTCAAAACCCAACGAGGAGATAACCTTTCAAATTACAGCGATATCGGCCGAAGGAAAGGGGGGTTCAGGGGAGGGGGCTCAATTCAAAAACCTTAATAACTGCCGATGTAAGGAATTTATCGACACAAAATTAAGTGTGAAGACTAGGAGACACTATGTAAGTCACCTGTTGAATATGCAAAGGCTCGACTGGTTTTGGAGTGGGAGCGACAAAAATTGATTAATTCGTTCTGGGGAAGTACATGGTGAATCACCGACGACCATTTATTTTAGGCTTTTAGAACATATTAAGAAAACAAAATAAATTAAGTTTAATTTAAACTCGGTTCTCTCAAGACTTAAAGACACCTTTGGCCAGAGCCAATAAATAATGTTGTGTACAAAAACATAGATGAATACTATTTTATTTTTTAATTTTTGGAATCAGGAGGTCGGAAAACATCAAATTCGGTTGGAAACTCCGCATTATCGAATTTCTGACCGATTACATAACTTCGCCTATACTTCGTTGGAGAATCAATATTTATAAATAAAATAAATAGGGATAAAATGAAAAGAATAAACAAAAATAATTCAGTCCTTTAAAAGAGTTGAGCTCGTTTTTAACATTTAAATAACAAAACATTCTTCTCATTTAATTAACTGATGATGCAAATGCTTCCCAAAACGTCTGTAATTATTAGGTTTCGAAAACCAGAAATAAATGGAATAAAATGTAGCTCTGACAAATATATTATGGATAAATTCAGAACCCAAAAATTATCTTATTTAAATGTTCCAAGGATTGAATGAAGAGGTAGTAGCGACGGATGATATCACTATACACAACACTATAGTCAACTTTCTCAATAACCTATAAAATCCAGGTACAACACTAAAATTTAAGAAACTTGTATTCCATATACTTTTTTGAAGGTTTTGAAATTATGCAGAATTGAATTTTCCAAAAGGATTTTTTTTTTTTTAATATAATTTATTAGAAAGTTTTTTTGTTTCTTTTTTCCTTCTGTAATATTAATTATGACATTATTTTACTCCAAAGAGCTAGTCTAACTTTGGGTTGAATTATATAAGTTATGATTAATTTCATCTGTGACTGGGCCCCCATTTCAACAATTCTTTGTTCATGAGATCCGAACATTCATCACAGAACCAACATTTTTCTCTTTACTTCCTCTGTTTTCTTAAGACAGAACCCAGGCCAAGACCTATAACTTCGGGTAGGGAAATATAGAGGAATACGTTTTTATTTTAGTTCCCCAGCAATACGAAGTTATATGGGAGAAGTTATGTAATCGATCAGAAATTCGATGCTTAGTTTTCGACGGAATTTCATGTTTTCTAATCTACTGAATATTTACAATCGGTATAAACCATAAGTAAATTTGATGAACTATACATTTAAAAAAATGAAATAAAAATAAAAAGAAGAAAAGAATGATAAACAAAATTAGGAAAACAAAATAAATTAAGTTTAATTTAAACTTGGTTTTCTCAAGACTTAAAGACACCTTTAGCCAGTGCCAATAACGTTAGATGCAAAAACATAGACGAACACTATTTTTTTGGAATCAAGACGTCGGAAAACATCAAATTCCGTTGAAAACTCCGCATCATTGAATTTCTGACCGATTACATACCTTCGCCAATACTTCATATAGCTGGAGAATCAATAATAATAATTTAAAAACATGTATAGGATAAAATGAAAAAATAAACAAAATCAATTTAGCCCTTTAAAACGGGAAGAATGAAGACTCAACACATGAACTGTAATAACTGCATTTTTTATTTTCCCTCAAAATTCAAAAGAAACTGTCGACTCTATCAATCGTTGATTCTTTTATTACATTACAAATTTATGTCGAGGAAAATGTAAGCCCTGTGATGGGAAATCAGAGTTAATATTATGCCAAGAGGCAAACGGAGGGTGGAAAAGTTAGGAAGGCAAAAGTTTTTGCCTATTGAAAAATTAAATTACATTTTTTTGTAAAAGAAGTTAAAATATTTCTGGCTGCTATTAGAGGCATTGTATGAAAAATATAACTTCTCATTTATTCGTATTTGTGAACCACTGATAATGTACGTCCCCAGTTCGAATTATTATAATAAACTACATTACCGCTCTCTCTCTACAGCCCTTCTGAATACTTATGTTCTCCTTATTTCCCTCTTGAGGGCGTCTTAATGACTTAAGTGGAAGTGTGTGTTGTGAAGGCGTGACATTACACAGTTAACTATCGAACACAAACACATGACACCTTCGCACACACATCCGCTCGAGTCATTTTAAGGTCCTCAAGATGGAAACAATTTAAAATATATATAAGTATATAGAAAAAATGTGAGGGCGCCGGTAGCTCAGTGGTATGCGTGCTTGACTTCTGAGCTCAAGGTCGTGGGTTCGTAACCCGACCGAGGCCCTTAGTTTATTTTATCTGGGAGGTAAAATAAACTTAAGCACGCCGTCCTTCGGATGGGACGTTAAGCGATGGTCCCGAGACTGTACGATGTCAGGTACTCGTTAAAGACCCCTACCCTAGGTGAATAAAAATTTAGGGTAGGCAAAATTTAGGACTCCCACAGTAGAGTCGGGCTCATGTCCACCAGAGTGACGAAAGAGCACTTTGGTAGTTGGCGATATGACCTCGTTGTTAAAGCCCGGGCATGAGTCATAAAACCTAACCTAACCTATAAAAAATTTAAAATTAAATTAATTAAAAAACAAAAGTATAAGACAATTATATACATCGATAACAAAATAATATAATATATACAAAACGAAGTGAAAATATTAAATTTAAATAATAATAAACAATACTAATAAAAATTAAATAAAAATAAACAATAATAATAAATTTGAAATAAAATAAATATAAGAAGCTCTTCAGAAGCCCAGTTCTCTGTCATTCCCACCCCTTCAACTTAATGAAGACAGGGGAGGCCGCGAGGGCTCGAATGATCTTCCCTCCGCCCTCTCGCCCCGTCAGTCACTCTTCAGCAGTGGAGGCAGACCAAGAAGGAAAAGAGAGCTGAAAGTGAGAGGAGAGAAACTGGTCACCACCGGCACTCCCTAAATATTTTTGATAAATTATATGTAGCATGTCTCTTGGCCAGCGCCGTCTCAGTCTTCGGAGGGATTATCTGGATGGGAATGGAATGACAAGAGTAGAGCAACTGGGTTGACATAGGGGACAAATACTGAGTTTTTTCTATACGGGAACCTCGACTTCTCCAACTTAGTAATTAAACATGTAAAATATTACACTAAATCTATGTAATGTAAAAATTCGGAAAAAATGGTTAACTTCCACTTACGACTAATTTTAGAATTTACGATGTTTTTATATATATTTTATTGAATCTATATAAAATGACACCATTTATTTATTATTTTGTTCCCTTTTCATTCTTTGTTAATCAACACTCTATTTAATTTTTTTTCGTGCTGAGATCTGTATGTGATGTAGGCTAGAAAGTTTAAATAAGAAAATAAATTAGAAAAAAATAGTGAGCAATTCATCAACCTAAATTAAGAAAACGTCTGTTTTTTCAAGTCTTTTGTGGGGAGTAGAAAAACAAACTTAACCTTATATGTGGTCTAGTCGAGAAGTACCAGACACGACTGAGTTTATTTATACAGACAAGAAAATAAATACAGGGAAATAATGTACATGGAACAAAGGTATGTCGAAGTGTACTGTGGCGAAATGAGGCCCTTTGGGGGCCGCCATTAGGCACTGAGGCATTAAGGCCCCTAGGCACAGAGGCTATGTGGCCACTAAGCCCTAAGGGGTTAAGAACCCTAGAAACAAGATATGTATTTATAAACAAGATTCGTCCCCTCCTGGCGGAAGGTAAAGAAGGCAGTTTAACGTGGTTCCGGGGATGAGCGTTGGGTGCTGGTAACACGGCCCACCTGCGACCATCCGCGGCGCCACGCAGCCACGAACATAAGTGCCTGGTCCCGAGTTCTCTCGGAAAACACTGAAAAGGTAGGTTGGAGGACCTAACCGATCGCTCCAGTGATTGGCGGGGTTCTACAACCGGCCGTAGCAGCAAATAAATAAATAAATTATTTTAAAAAAACCTATAATATGACCTAATTCCCCCCCTACGCGGCGGACGGGTGTTGTTGAGCTCCCTTCAGGAGCCGGTACACCCGAGAAAAAAAAAAAAAAAAATTTATAAACAAACTAAATTAGGCCACGCCTATTTTGAAAAATCCATAAATATGCTTGAAATATTCAAAACTATGACTGCCAAATGCAAAATATTAGAAGAAATCAAGTTCGGGAAATTCTAGCGCCCAATCTTAGAACTTAGGGACTTCAAATTCAACAATTGGGTAACGTTCAATCCAATGAAGAAAATGTAAGCATTTTTACTACATTAATAAATATATATTGTGTTTTCTTACGTGTTACAAAAGGTAGAAATAAAAACAAAATAGTTGTAAAAATATTAAATTGGGATGGAGTCTGGTCAGACATAACTCGAATTAACAAATACTGTATTTATCATTATTTTATTTGTTAAATCGTGACTGAAGATGGTAGCAATACCGAAAATACTTCCATATATTATATATATTTTGTGAAATAGATAATATTTAAAAATATATGTATATATAAGTTTGTATAGTATAATTATTCCATACGTTCATTACATTGGCAGTTATTGGGATTTTTTGAGATGCGCCGATCTCAGTTCCCCCTCCCCTTCGGCGGATTCCACTGAAAATTAATCCTTTGGCCGATTTGGCAAAAAATTAATAGCTGTCCTTAGAGGGTTCTGGATACACATACAAAATTTATTGTCGATATATTCGTTCTATAGGGATTTATCATGTTCTCAGACACACACGCACACAGACAGCACATTTTTGTAATTAGGAGGTCGGAAAACATTAAATTCTGTTGAAAACTCAGCATCGAATTTCTGACCGATGACTTAACTTTCCCTATACTTCGTTTAGCTGAGGAAGTAACAAATTAGTTAGAAAAATATTAATTTGGGAACATGTTTTAATCCTGCTAGACCTCTCACTGAATCGGTTTGGACATAACACCAATATTGTGACAGTGATTGAAGCTGATGGTAAGTACGTGTTGAGGAGAGACGCTTTGATCTGAGTAGTGTCAGCCAGCTGAACATGGTCTAATAGGGTATGTGCTACTGATATGCACACTATATGACACTAGCCGAGGTACTGTGCCATCCTCAGTGACAAGTCAAATCAAATGGCTAGTTTTGCAAACTATTTGGATTTCAGTTTAAACAAAGACCATACAAGTGATGTTTATCTTTCGTGTCTATCCATCTACCGGTTTGTTCTAGCATCACAGAAAAATGGGGACATATTTCAACCAATCTTCATATTTTCAATCTGTCTATTCAATAATAACACTTCGAAATTACTAAATAAAGGGAGGATCTACTTGGAAACAGAAAACATGATTTTGTCTTTTCTCAGTCATTATTGATCCCATGTAAACAAAAAGTTACAAATTTTCTGTAGAGATATTGTGAAACACTTAATAAAAAATAACTTGAGAACTCTTCAAGTGGCCCAAAACAAATGCCTTAGATTGGTTGGTAGCTAATCCATGAAGACTTAAATGTTGATCTCCTACATGACTATACAATAAATTTCAGTAAAAACTTTTTACTTAGGTGTCACACAAATCAAAACGTTTTGGTAAAGAAAATAGGGAAAACTCAGGGAGGGAACACAAAAATATTCGTTCACGATTTTATATTATAATCTCTGTTTTTGAATGTTTATTAATTTTTTTTTTCTATTCATTTCAGTTACTTATATTTGTTTCTGTTTCTTTTCTTTAAGGGTTTTCTTAAAATTTACTCTTAAGCAGTAGCATTGTCTTTAATTTAACTGATTATTTTTGAATTGTTTTTAGTGTATAAGGGTAATGGTTAAGGAACCTTATTGTATAATTGTACCTCTGTAAGTGCGACTGTTATAATAAACTCTTCTTCTTAATAAAAAATAATGAAAAACTTATATATATTTTTTTTTAATATTGTCTATTTCACAAAATATATATAATATATGGGAGTACTTATTGCTACCATCTTCAGTCACGATTTAACAAATAAAAAAATTATAAATACGTATGTCTAGACTCATCCCAATTTAATATTTTTCCAACTATTTTTTTTTTTTTTAATTCTACCATTTATAACACGTAAGAAAGTATAAATGTTTTAATTATAATTAACGAATGAGTCAAATCTTCAAAGACAAGTATCGGTACATTACACCCAGATAGCAGTGTCTCATAAAAATGAGATAGCAAATTGAAGATACTGAAGCACTGTATCTCGGATACTTCCTATAGCAAGAAACATCAAATTGGAAGAAAAATAATAATCTAGAAAGGTATTCGAAACACGCAATATGTGGAGAATTTAGGAAACAAATTTCAGAAATGTTTTGTATAGCTCCTGCTATCAACAGGTACAAAACATGACAGGTATATCAAATTACTTTATATGTATATACCTAAAATAAATTTACTAGTTTGATACTTGAAGTAGAGAACCTGTGAGTCAGGTACTCGATAAGCCGCCTCTCTTTGGTAACTAAACCTCGATAGGTAATTTAGGACTCCCAAAGTATAGCTAATAAAGAAGGGATAAGAACATTGGATACTTTACACACCAGCCCTCACAATATATCTAATATATTTATTTATTTTTAAACATTTTATAATAAAAATAAGAAACTTTTTTTTTTTTTTCTTTTTTTAAGGAGATTGTTAATTCATATATAATATATTATTACAGCATCACTTCTCCCATTTAGTTTTTGTCTTCTCAAAAAATTGCAATTACAAACGTTTCGGGAAGTACCCCCATCATCAGTTAACTAGTCTTTCTGTCAATCAGAATCTTCATTTTATAGTAGTATATATTTATTGAGTCGACTTATATATTTAAATATATATATTTTTCTAAATCTTGTTTTGATTAGGTGTTTAAATATAGAAATCGACTTAATTATGTCCTATAAAAGGAAACGTTTGATTGAGAGAAGGAATAGTTAACAATAAGAACAGATGAATTATTGATACTGATGATGGGAGTGCTTCCTTTTTGATAAGACAAAAAATAAATGGAAGAAATAATGTAATATATTATAAAACAAAACAGTCTGAGATTTATTAAAACTTTGAAACTCTTAGTATAAAAACTGGAAGTACCTGATTTAAAATGCCATAAAAATCAAAAAATGATGGACTATAAAGGTAATGAGGCGAAGAGATAAAAAATCTTGAATTGTGTGTTCATCATAGATAATATGGTATTTTCCCACTGAGGGATAACCTTCTATAGAGGGAAAAAAAGTGGGCTGAGGAAGACAGAGTTATGTTGGAGGTTGTTAGGAAGTGGTGTAGAATTTCAACGTAAAGTAGACAGGCCTTGGACCAATGAAAAAATAACCTCCTTATTAAGGAACATCTTGCCAATGCATTGTCAGGTTATTTAAAGACATTTCTCGCGTCCATCAACACCCTCTTCAATTGTAAAGAACTGGGTTAGTTCACATGGGCGTTACAGTCAAATGACCGGCTCAGTAAACCAGCTTTAGGATACTAGGAGGCAAAATATTGGGGCGGCAATGGATGACTTAACTAAAGTCTAAATAGAATATTCTGTACTCCTGTTTAGTGTTCAAAATACTTTATCAAACTTGTCAGGAATTCAATCGAATTCAAACTGATGTGACTCCTTATCTTATTCACCGTCAAATAACTCCCTTGAAGTAAGAATCTCTCAAGAAAAATGTTTCCCTTCAGTTCCATTTCATCGGGAACTCAGGTGACATTCCCTACCCACTCATCCAAATTGCTTTATTTTTCTTTATATATGTTTGCAAATGTCACAGTCAACCTTTCTGTTTAACTTTGGAAAACGGACTAGGAGAAAATATTTTTTCAGTGGAGTCCTTCCATTTTCAAAAACACTCTTATACTTTTACTTAATTTTGAGAAAAGAAAAATGTACTCTGACCATAGGGGCTTACTAAAATTTTCTTACTAAAATTTGTGTGGGTACATTCATTACATCAGCGATTATTGCAGTTTATTCGTCCTCATGGAGTTTTGAATATACATATGAAATATCGTGTCAATATCTTCAGTACAACGACAGTTTTCGAATTTTTTAAGTTAAGCCCTCCTCTCCCCTAAGCACAGTCTTCCACTTGTCCGATTTGGCTGATAATCAATAGGTATCGTCCCTATAGAGTTTTGAATTTACATATGAGTTGTGTTCACAAAAGCGCAAACAGACAGAAATTATATATATATTTTTTTTTTTTTTAAATTTTGGAAGTAGGGGGTTCAGAAAACATAAAATTCGGGTAAAAAACTCTACATGGAATTGTGGACCAATAACTTCCCCTATACTTTGTATTGTTGGGGAAATAAAAAATCTTACCTCAACCCTACAAGGAATTTCGAAAAATGATACAGGATAAAGTATTTAAAGTTGAGAAACTGAAGTATTGATTGATCATCTGTTCATGTTCTTAATGTAACAGACTTCTGAAACATTAGAAACTGAAGTATTGATTGATCATCTGTTCATGTTCTTAATGTAACAGACTTCTGAAACATTAGAAGCCCCGTTCTTTTCACTTGTCATTTAAAGTTGAGAAACTGAAGTATTGATTGATCATCTGTTCATGTTCTTAATGTAACAGACTTCTGAAACATTAGAAGCCCCGTTCTTTTCACTTGTCATTTAAAGTTGAGAAACTGAAGTATTGATTGATCATCTGTTCATGTTCTTAATGTAACAGACTTCTGAAACATTAGAAGCCCCGTTCTTTTCACTTGTCATTTAAAGTTGAGAAACTGAAGTATTGATTGATCATCTGTTCATGTTCTTAATGTAACAGACTTCTGAAACATTAGAAGCCCCGTTCTTTTCACTTGTCATTTAAAGTTGAGAAACTGAAGTATTGATTGATCATCTGTTCATGTTCTTAATGTAACAGACTTCTGAAACATTAGAAACTGAAGTATTGATTGATCATCTGTTCATGTTCTTAATGTAACAGACTTCTGAAACATTAGAAACTGAAGTATTGATTGATCATCTGTTCATGTTCTTAATGTAACAGACTTCTGAAACATTAGAAGCCCCGTTCTTTTCACTTGTCATTTAAAGTTGAGAAACTGAAGTATTGATTGATCATCTGTTCATGTTCTTAATGTAACAGACTTCTGAAACATTAGAAGCCCCGTTCTTTTCACTTGTCATTTAAAGTTGAGAAACTGAAGTATTGATTGATCATCTGTTCATGTTCTTAATGTAACAGACTTCTGAAACATTAGAAGCCCCGTTCTTTTCACTTGTCATTTAAAACTTTATCATAAACTTCATTAAATTAAAACTCCTCCCTAAAAGAACTGATTATTCCCGCTCATGAATCACAAAAACAAACAGTAATTTATTTATGTTTATTTTTTTTAAATTATAGCCTATGTACATAATAATAAATAGGATATATACTTAATTATATATATAATTATTATAAATAAAACTGCAGTGAGGTGAATGCATTGTATATTATGTTTTATTAACTTCCCCAGCTTTTATCCACATACCCATAAGTTCGACACCTATTGACTTTCAGCCGAATCGGCCAAAAAGAAGGAGGGGAAACGGGGAGACAACACAAAAAAAACTCCAACAAATGACCTATTGACTTATATATATATGTGGAAATTTTATATTTGGATCCAAAACACAATTATGATGAAAAAATAAAAATGTTTTAGTTTGAAGTTATGTTATTCTTAGGCTTCAAAAAACATTCAAAATATATTTTAAGAAACAAGGTAACAATTGAATGAGAAATTCGCCCGAAAGTTGTGTCGTTAGACTGAAGATATCTGAAAGACCGAACCAAACTAATATGAACAGGAAGAGTGAAACATAAGTCACTAAATGCAGTCATCTGATTATATTTCGGCCGAAATCACACGAAAATTGAGACCCAGTTAACTTCGGGGCCTAAGTACATTTTACAAGATACCGCTTATATTTATGACCTAAACAAAAATCTTTTCTTGTAAAAGTTGTTACATGAAATACGATTTTCTGCAGGACGTCCGGTTTCCGAGATACTCGTACATGCCGAAAACCGTCCTGAAATGTAGTTTTGAACCAAACATTTTTTGGACGTTTCCTTGATTAACCCGAAAAAGATTATTCCAATCGAAAAATTTGTTTTTCACAAAATACGGTCCTTAAATTTCGACTCGCTACTAAAGGCCCGGCCATACAGAAGGCGGTCTGTCGCGGCGGGAAGCGATCCAGCGGTCGTCGCGGCGGTCTGCGATACTGTGACGCCACACAGAACGCGATATCTTGTGTGTGGTCGGTCCAGTCGGTCGTGATCCTTCGGTGTATTATGAGCTCCTTACAAGACGAAGAACTCTTGCTATTATTATTAGATTTGCGAAAGACAGCAAACAAAAAGAAAATACGATGTTGGGTACATCAGATCAATAAGAAGAGAGAAGAATTGGGAGAATAACACGGCTTCAGCCTTCTTTAACACATTTTTATAATGTTCGTGTGAACTATCATACAGGTACGTGTATTTACGCACAGTTTCAGAATGAATATTTCCGTTTGGTCAGTCATTTCAGTCGCACACGTGTAGACAGCGAGGGCGGTCACGCGGGAAATCTGTGATTTTGTGCAAGCGGATCGCTCGTCATCGCGACAAACACTGACCGTCGGCGGGAGACAGTGTTCTGTCTGACAGAGAGGATGCAACATTGCGTAGTACAACTAGACAGCCTGACCGCCTCGGTCAGATATCGCTTCCCGCAGCGACAGACCGCCTTCTGTGTGGCCGGGCCTTAAGTCCTTAGATTTGAGGTAGGATCGATACGACCAAAGTTATAGAGCTTCAAAAAGAATGAATTTCCGTGAAAGCGTGGTTGGTATAAGAAAGTCCTGTAATAGCCATATTATATATTTCTACCACATAGATGTTTCGGGTTAAAAGACCACCCTCAGTATCTACAAAATTTAGATTAACATTGATATGTTGTTTTGATCAAATTACAGTATTAATTAGCAATAAAAATGTTTTACATTCATCGCAAACTTTTATTTATATCAATGAATGTAAAATAGGCAAAGTTATTACACGATTTATGAGAACGGTAAGCATTGAGGTCAATTTCTCCGTTGCAATGTGATGGCGCTTGGCCTCTTTGTATTTCCATTTGTTTTGTTCAAGAATTACCACCGTTGTTGTATACAAAGTCGGTAAGCCATCATCAATCATTTTCGAGATCTTGGAATAAGATGGATGTTTCTGTACTCTGCTAGATACACAAGGATGATAGTGTCAAAGGCAACTCTCTTGAGCTCACAAGGCGGAGAGCTCCAGTTCAGCAACATCTCATTGTTTTGTGTAAAAAAACAATAAGAGAACACATGAGAAGATCCTAACAACACGGAACTTCCCCATACATGGTATGGATTCAGAAGGATATTCTAAGGGAAAGAGTAGATTTACAACTAGTTATTAATATTTTCACTATAATGGTCAACATTTACACGACTATAGCTTTGCCTCAACACGAGGCAGCACAAACATAGTCATTAAAAAGGTATGTGAGGATGCCAGTAGCTTAGTGGTACGCGTGCTTGCTTACTTAGCTCAAAATCACTGGTTTGAGCTTATTTTATCTGGGAGGTAAAATAAACGAAAGCACTCCATTAGATGGGACATTAAGCGATGGTCCCGAGCCTGTACGATTTAAGACTCCCTATCCTAGATGAATAAAAATTTAGGGCTCGCATAGCAGAGTCTGACTCATGTCCACCAGAGTGACGAAAAAGCGCTCTGATAGTAAGCGAAAAAGCCCGGGCATGAGTCATAATAACTAACTAATAAGGAATGTGACATTAACAAACAACGTAATACTAAAGATAAACAATAAATGGCAGACAAAAATTCATTAAAGTGGTAACAAAGACGACAGTATAGAAAACAGCAAACACTATAATAAATTTGGTAAACACAGTGGTAAGGACTATTAATGAATACAAGCTGACCTAATTTTCTAGAGATCAAATAGAAAAACGTTGTCAGTGAATCAACGGCTATGTACTTCCCCACCACGAATTAATCAATTCTGATCCTGTGATGCGCAGAGGTACCAGGGTAATCTAAAGACAACTTCCACGCACGTGTTCCGCAGGCGGATTTGAAAAAGGAGAGGACAGCCCAAACAAGAACAAGTAAATAAAAATGTTTCTATAATATAAAATATAAAAATTTGTTTAATGGTCATTGCCAATTTTATGGAGATTATATAATTTACAACCTCAACAAATGGCGGGGTATGTTCATGTTATCCGTCCGTAAATTGCACGTCTGCCCAAACTCATTTGTGTATGGCAGCACCCTAGGAGGTGAAAAAAGAAAAGGATGCCTGCTCAGCGCACTACGTGAAGCAAGAGCTGTTAAAAAATATGTCTCGCTCCACGATTCCAAGGAACCTCAAACAACCTAAAGCTCGCTCCAATCAATCCCTCTGCCCAACATCAATTAAATTATGTTTCCCCTATTGTTTAAATTAAAATATATATATATACAGGGTGTCCCAGATAAACGGGCCACAATCCAAATAATTCGGAAACGATTAGTGCTAGCAAAATGTTACAAAGAATGAAAGTTGTACGTCTCAACGAGTGGTATGCAGTGGTGTGAAAAAAAAATAAAAAATTTAATGTAGTAGGGCTTAAATGACCAACGGAAGGAAAGGGTTTCCTTTTAAGCCCATTAACGATTAACACAATTTAAAAGTACTTAAAAAGTTGGGAAGAACCCCGCAAAAGAAATCTTTGTACCTGTAAAACTACCGGAGATACATTGGTTCAAAATCTGAAAAGTGTTAAACCCAGTGTTTGACGTGTTGAACCTTTGAAAAGAGTGAGTATTGTAACTGAAGTTAAGAATGGTTCTTAATGTATTTTTTTCTTTACTTTCATATAAAAATACTCAGATTGTAATAATTATAATAATAAAATGGCATAATTTGAGCCATATTTTGAACATTTTCTGAAGATTTGGACAGTATTTTAGGTAATATGGACTCTTGCAAATGTTGGTAAAGGCATTATGGGCAGAACTGACATAATACAAAAGCTTCCGAAAAGTGGTATCTTTGAGGGGTATAAAAGAAACAATAAACACTTTCAAAAATAAAATACCAATACTGTATGTATGAAGTAATTATTACAATTGAACAAGAGATGACCGGTGACATAGAAGGCCACTAAACAGGTCCCCCTCGCCCAATCCATCGATTTTGAAACATGGCATTCAATTCTCGTTTGGCCACCCGCGAAAAATGGGCTGGACACCCATCATGCTGAAACCACATTGACTTGCGAACATTAAGGGGGACATCTTCCAGTAGAAGTGGTAACTCGGAAAGTTGCATATATTTGTCCGGTTACACTTCTTGGAAAGAAATATGGGCCTATAATTCTGGTTCCAAGAATGCCACACCAAACATTAACTGCCCATCGGTGTTGACGATCTACATGTTTCACCCATTCAGGGTTATACTGTGCCCAGTAATGACAATTGTGACGATTTAAAGTACCGTCACTGCAAAACGTGGCTTCGTCACTGAATAGAACATTCATGAAAAAATGACCTGATTGTTGAATTTTATTTAGTCCCTGCGATTCTGAAGGTCTTGTGGCATCAAACATTGATGTAAAGAAATGTGAAATGGGTGGTATTTATGTTCTTTCAGAAACCTATGTATAACAAACACATCTAGAAAAGCCAGTACGCCTTGCTAAATTTCTAATGCTCATGTGCGGGTCACGCTGCACGACATTTAAAATTAATTCCTGAGCACCTTGTCTTTTAATGTTTCCCCTTTTACATTTGGAACTCGTAAATCTACCTTCTCTCAGATTTTGAATAATCCTCTTCAAGACCTTCCGGGATGGATGATTTCTTTCTGGAAATCGTTCGGCGTAAACCTGAGAATAAGGGTCGTATCTACTATCTAACTAGCGCTGAACATTTTTTGCAATATTCAATGAACAATTCTTATCTTATACTGACCAAGAACTAAACAAATAAAGTAATAAAGGTCATAAAAAAATCGTAATATAGATTTGTAACATTTGTGCTCTTAAGTCTTTATTTATTGGTTAGACAGACTTTATAATAATAATAATGCCTTTACCAACATTTGCAAGAGTCCATATTACCTAAAATACTGTCCAAATCTTCAGAAAATGTTCAAAATATGGCTCAAATTATGCCCTTTTATTATTATAATTATTACAATCTGAGTATTTTTATATGAAAGTAAAGAAAAAAATACATTAAGAACCATTCTTAACTTCAGTTACAATACTCACTCTTTTCAAAGGTTTAACATGTCAAACACTGGGTTTAACACTTTTCAGATTTTGAACCAGCATATCTCCGGTAGTTTTAGAGGTATAAAGATTTTTTTTGCTGGGTTCTTCCCATCTTTTTAAGTACTTTTAAATTGTGTTAATTGTTAGTGGGCTTAAAAGGAAACCCTTTCTTCCGTTGGTCATTTAAGCCCTACTACATTAAATTTTTCATTTTTTTTTCACACCACTGCATACCACTCGTTGAGACGTACAACTTTTATTCTTTGTAAAATTTTGCTAGCACTAATCGTTTCCGAATTATTTGGAGTGTGGCCCGTTTATCTGGGACACCCTGTATATATATATATATATATATTTATATATATATATATATATATATATATATATATATGTATATATATATATTTATATATATATATATATATATATATATATATATTTATATATATAAATTAAAATATAATATATAAAAACAACTTTCGTTATTAATACCAATTTTCAAAGTACCTACCCCCAATTAACAACCTCCACAATTTCACTCTCACTCCAAAATCAATCGATCTTTTGGGCTAAAACTCAATATTTGACTTACATAGGGGCTTCCGAACTCTTATATGAAATTTCGTGTCAATACATTCATTACAACAGCAGTTATTTGAGTTGTTTTGTGTTAAGCCTCCGCTCTACCCCCCCCCCCCCCCCCTCCCTTTCGCAGAATTGACTGAAAATCAATGTGGTGTCGTCCATAAAAGATTCTGGATTCACGTACACAAAATTTCGTGACGATACTTTCGTTCTATGAAAGGTTTTCGTGTTCTCAAACATTTTTTTTTTTTTCAGTTTTGGAATCAGAAGGTCGAAAAACATAAAATTCCAAATAATTTATGGTTTCCAGATTTATTTTGTAAAGCCTCATTCTAGGAATTGATAATTAAAAATACACAAATTGTTCGTCAAACTTCTATACTCTTACATACTCGACTAGTTTCGCCGTGATAAGGCATTATCAGTTTGTAAGTGACTCTTGATAATGCCTTATCACGGCGAAACTAGTCGAATATGTAAGAATATAGTGAAGTTTGAAGAACAATTTGTGTATTTTTAATTACATAAAATTCCGTTGTGAATTCCGCATCAAATCGTTGACCGACTATATTACTTCCCTTATAATTCGTATAACTGGGGAAAGAAAAATTGTAATATTCTGGGGGTATTGAGGGTCAGTCAATGATGAAAACACTATTCAAATGCCAACGTTTCGATATACTTCATATCATCATCAGGGCCTAACAAACATGGGGGAATCAAGATTACCCTGATGATGATATGAAATATATCGAAACGTTGGCATTTGAATAGTGTCTTCATCGTTGACTGACCCTCAATACCCCCAGAATTTTGAATTCTACAGTCGCTAGCAAACATCTACTAAAAATTGTAATGTTTTTCTAAATTAGTGCTAAAGTTATACAAATTGTCATTCCTGTAACTCCAAAGCTAAAATTACTACAAAATAACATTGTGTATAATTTTCAAACCACTTGAGCGTTTTGTTTCAAAGTTGTGGGCCCAACAATTCATCTTTGAATTTTTTCATGAATGTTTTTCCTTCCCTCTGTAAGAAATTAAAGATGTTGTTAGCTGGAGATCAAATAGCACCTAAGCAGAAAGCACTTTGAAGAGAGGGCTTTTAGAAGCTCCGAAACATTAAACGGCAACACGGCGGAAAGTCTCGGGTCAATTTTCGGCATATTAAAATACTTTTTCTATTGAAACTTTAAAAATTATAATATTTTTTATAATTTTCTTATGGTTTTAAAAAGAAAAGTGAATACACATAGTAGAGGACTTGATTAGAAAATGTAACTATTCAAGTGAATTGAACTTCTTCGGCACAAAGCTCCAAACTTTACAAATTACAAGTACATTAAACAACTTCATACTGAATTACCAAAGTAATAAAGAAGTCCACTGAATGAAATAAATTAACAGAATATTATCCATCAAGCATTTGGTGTTTCTTCCAAAATTTAAACTTAACATCAAATGACCTCGCCATTGTTGACTTGCCGAGGATCCTCAAAAATCCACCCAACCCAAATGACGCAATAGGCAGTTTTTGAATGCCTACCAATCTATAACGGGACTCTATAACAAAAATTTATATAAATATATAAAATAAATTACGAGTGTTCAAAACTCAAAACAAATTTCGAGAATAACTATAAATTTCATTTAAAACAGACAACATTTTCTACAAGAAAAGTGGATGTTGGAACTCAAGGAGGAGGATAATTTCTGTACTGTTTCAATGAGAATTGAGCTGAGTTTACGAAGCTCTTTCTTAGGCGACTCATGTATTTCGTTGTACTCGTACTCCTCCTAAACCCCTTTACCGATCACATTGAAATTTGCCATGATTGTAGTGGACACGGTGACGATGGTTCACTACTAAAAAAAATCTGAAATCGAACATACCACGGAGGAATAATCACCGAAAAACGAAATCCCCATTGAAATCAATTGAGAGACAAAATTCTCGAGCCAAATAGAATTTTTCGATTTCAAATGTAAAAATCCGGGCGAAACCTTTTTCGGTTTACCATCTGACGCCACTTTTTTTGAGCCGTTTTTTTCAGTGTTCTAACGTACAAACTTTGACTTTGTTTCGATAAAAATATTCTTCAACATACAAAGTACACATAGTAAAAAGAATTTTGTGCAAAAACAGCTGTTGTTGTCTACAAAAAGGCTAGAAAAAATCCATTGAAATCTATTTAAAGTATTAATATATTCATAAAGAACATACACGGTGAGAAGTTTCTGATAAATATTAAAACATTAACTGAATTTTTTATACAGATATGCCTGATTCAGCTCAGTTTTTGCAAACAGCAGAATACATTGCACACCTAGTATAAATTGAGAAACGCGAACATATTGTGAAAACTTGTAAAAAATAAATTAAAAAAACTTGTTTCTTGAATTATCTACATAAGTTCTGGTTTCTGCATTACACCATCGTTTAGTTATAAACTAAGAGAAGTTTGCTGAGTGCTAACCGTTTTTATAAGTAAGTCAGGTAGGTAAAAAAGGGGTTGGAATTTCAACTGGAAAATCCCCGTGGCTTTACAGCTAACAATTTACTTATAATATAATAACATAATAATTCTTAGCTACACGATTTACCTATAAGAATACCTGACGATGGTGTAATGCCCAATTCGGTAGTTTATGTTTAACTTTTTTTATGAAAAGACAATATTTCAAAAAATAACGTTGTTTTATTTATTTAATATAACTCGGTTAAATGATGACCTTGGAGTCTCCCTCAATTTGTTTTCAAAAATGCGTTTCCTTCCCAGAGATGGCGGTAGATTTACGCAAAATTAGGAATTTTTAAAAAATTCGACCTGTTATTTTTCTGGTTTACGAGTTTCATCTTCTTTTTTACAAGAACTTTTTTAAAGTTTGAAAAAATCATGAGACCCTGTTTATCCACAATGGCGTGGGCATCAAAACTTTATCATACTGTTTTTTATAGAATACTGTTTTTATGCGAAGACAAAAAACAATGAAAATACTATTTTAATTGTATTTGAAGTTCCCAAAAAAATATTTCATATTCGGTAATTTCTATATATTATTCATTTTTAGTGTTACGTCCCAAAATTAGCAAAACGGAACACTTATGGAATCACTTCGGTGTCCGTCCGTCCGTCTGTCACAGGCTATTATCTCTGAAACTATTGAACGTAAAAATTTGAAATTTAGCACAGAGATTGAGTGTGGTAGCCCAATTATACACGTGAAGTATAAAAAGTTTAATTTTGATTCTGGGGGTTAATTTCAGGGGGAAAATTGTTTCAAGAGCATCGTGTGGGGTGTCAAATGAAAGCTTATTATAGCACGAATTCGACAATAAATATGATGTATTTTTTTATGCATTTTTTAAAACATTTTTCGGGAAACACGCTTAAACATTTTTTTTTCCCACCCTTATCACCAAAAGGATCGCTCAGTAAAATCTGAAAAAAATCATGAACATTGAGAATTAAGTGTAGATTGAGCCAAAATTGTTATAAACAATTTCGTTGTTTATTTCCTTATAACTGGGGGATGATGGCACGGAACACTAATTGTGCAAATATAGTTTGCACTTGACCGAATTTTTAATAATAAAATTATTTTTATTATATGTATAGTTAGTCGTGTGTGGTTCTACCAATATATATTAACTACTCTATTATTAATTTTGGGATGTACTTTCACTCCTTAAAAATGTTCCTCATTTACACTGTATAAATATGTCTTCCGTTATAGACGCTCTACTGTATAAGAATTTGAAAGACCCTTTCACATTTTGGTCAGGGAAATATGTTTTTATTATTTTTTGTAAGAGCATATTCAAATATTATAATAGACTTTGTCCAAATATTTCTACAAACCGGTTGTTAGTTAGTCCAAACGCCAGTGTGCAACTTGGCGTACAAGTCATATGTATTTGACGTTTTTTTTAAATTTCTTAAGATATTTATTCTGGTGTAATTATAGTTATTCTTCTGAACGACACAATGAATGGATTAGAATATTGTTATTAGTATCCGTTTTAGTGTTGTATGAGGTAGTTGACTTACCCCAGTTGCAGTTGGTGTACCTCAAGTCCTCCCAGTTCTGGAGATGAGCCCCTCCGTACCCCGCGGTCCGCGGTACCCCCTCCCTTCCCTCCCTCCAGAGGTCCGCCTCCACTACTCTATGTACATATCATTTCCTTTACTTCACTCATCTGACCTCAATTGGACTACATGGCTTCTTCTTTTTTATTTCTCTCTCATCTTCTCGTTCGTGCCTCGTCTCAAATTGACACACTTCCTGTGTTTTTTTTTTTTTTATTCCCGTAACAACGCAGGGATCCGCCCCTGGACTAGTAATTTGGCCCAGTGAGGCCACACTTTATGAATAGAGTCACACACCACTCACTAGCAACCATTACAAGCTTTTCAAGTGCATTCTGTGAGCTCCTGTAGAAATGATTCTATAACCAAGCACAAAAAATCATCTTTACATTTTTAAAAGATAGAAGACATATACAGACTAATCTTTACGCACTTCCATGTGGCCTATACATCCGAAAACTTGCATGTAGAATCCTTTCATATATAGGTCAGAAAATTTTGAATGTAATAAGATGAGGTTTTTTGTATGTGGGTTTACTGAATTATTGGCTGATTTGGGGAGTTTGAAGAAGAAGAGTTTATTATAACAGTCGCATTTACAGAGGTACAATTATACAATAAGGTTCCTTAACCATTACCCTTATACACTAAATACAAATCAAAAACAATGCTACTACTTAAGAGTAAATTTTTTAAAAAAATTTAATTATAGGTAAATTTTAAATAAAAAAAAAATACAAAGTAACTGAAATGAATTGAAAGTAAATAAACATTCAAAAACAGAGATTATAATTTGAAATCGTGAACGGATGGACTTAAGTAAAAAGTTTTTACTGAAATTTATTATGTAGTCCAGTTGGAGCTCAACATTTAGGTGTTCATGGATTTGGAGGATGGAGGTGTCCCTCGATTTGCTACCAACCAATCTAAGGCATTTGTTTTGGTCCACTTGAAGAGTTCTCAGTGTGGCACTTTCTGACACGAATACGGTCAAAAATGTTTGGAAATTGAATTAGGTAATTTATAGATGGGCCTTACTGATTATTCATTCACAAGTACAATATTACAAGAAAATTTACATCCTTTGTGAATAACACAAAATGAAAAAAGCCTACCTGATATGCAAATTCTTTTAGATAGACCTTAGAATTGAACTTACTTTTCATTGACAGACCTTTTCGGTACTACCCGACATTGCTCGGAAAAGTAACAAAATTTCATGCAATTTTGACGCTTTCATCAATATTTGTGAGACGCTGCTGTAATGCTATATATTTTTTTAGATATGAAAAAAGCCTCGAAATGGCATGAAGTATAATAGGGCAGTACTTCCCCAGCACGATTTTTTTTTTTTTTAATTTTTGGAATCAGGATTTCGAAAGACAGGAAATTCGGTTGAAGACTCAGCATCGAATTTCTAGCCCATAACTTTCCCTATACATTATGTAGATGGGGAACTAACAAAAACAATTATTTTTATGAATTGGTTTTTACAATTGTGGTCTCAACATCCCCGACTGAACTATGTTAAATTAAATAATTGATCACAAAAGTTAATTATAACAAACTCTGACTCAATACTTAATCACAGTATTTAATAGAATCTAGATGCTCTTCGTTATAAGTACGGGTTTTCAATTTCAAAAGCGGTCCTTATATAAAAGAAATTTTACAAGCAAGTGCTTCCATTTCAAAACGCATGAAAGGGTTCCGTAGGCCTAATTTTTACTGCCAATGTTTACATTTTAACGATATATTGTAAATTTTGATAATTTGGGGGGCTTCGAATTCATGCCCACAATGCCGCAGGTTAAGATTAATACAGAAAGCATGCTAAAGTTAGTAATTATGACTCATGCCCGGGCTCTAACTGCAAGGTCATGTCGCCTACAACCAGAGCGCTCTTCCGTCCCCCTGGTGAACATGAGCCCGACTATGGGTGTCCTAAATTTTGCCTACCCTAACTTTGTATTCATCTAGGTTAGGGGTCTTTAACGAGTATCTGACATCCTATAGTCTCGGATCCATCGCTTAGCCTCCCATCTGAAGGATGAAATTACCTAAATTATATCGGAATTTATTGTTTTAATGTATATTAATAATATTCCCACAAAACACATTTCGCCAGCGGAAAGTAAAAGTTTAATTTCTACTTTTTAATATACTAGTTATTATAATTCATGTCCGGGATTTGGGTATTTAACGATATGGTAGAAAGCTAATAAAATAAATAAGAGTTAAATTAAAAATTTTAAAAATCCCCGACACAATAAAATTTTGGGGGCGGGACGACGACACACCTCCTGCAAAAATCCTGATTTTATTTTTTTAAATAACAAAAAAAACTCCGGTTGGTGTTTCGATTAAAAGTCAATTTACATTTTTTTTTTGTTCATTAATTTTTCTTTAAACTTTAGTGGGGAGGGTTTGTTTTAGTTTTTTTTTTTTTTTTTTTCCTGGGGGAGGAAGGGCTTGGGTTAAAAACATTTGAGCTCAAACTTCAAGTCTCTAGCTGTAATACAGAAAGCATGCTATAGTTAGTAATTATGACTCATGCCCGGGTTTTAACTTCGAGGTCGTATCGCCTACTACCAGAGCTCTCTTTCGTCACTCTGGTGGACATGAGCCCGACTCTATTGTGGGAGTCCTAAATTTTTAGTCGCCTAGGGAGGGGTCTTTAACGTGTACCTGACCGTATAGGCTCGGGACCAATGCTTAACGTCCCATCCGAAGGTCGGCGTGCTTAAGTTTATTTTACCTCCCAGATAAAATAAACTAAGAGCCTCGGCCAGGTTTCGAACCCGCAATCTCGAGCTCAAGCAAGCACGCATACCACTGAGCTACCGGTGCCCTCTAAAATGAGTAATAATAAGGTATATAATATAAGTAATATAAGGTATATAATAAGTCTTTCGGAGAGATCATATTTGCATTTATTATGCCATATATCCATTTTATGGGCTGCTTTTATTATTATTCAACCTGAGCATTAGACTCGTACGAAACAGTCTAATGAATGACTCAAGGATGATGTGAGCCTACTACAATGAATGTAACGAAGAAAAAAAAATCTGCATTACTTTTCTAATGAGACTCAATTGTAATTGATAGAAGTGGTCTTAATTGACGGCTGGCCATCTATTAACAAATCCTATTTGAGCCAACCAAGGACAGTCCGAAAGGAATTTTAAAAAAATATAACACATATTATAATATAATATGGACCCTAGGGTGTCCGATATTTTGTAAAAGTTAAAATTTCTTTGCTCTCACCCCAGAAACTGGTTCAGAATATCGAAAAAATATTGCCTGAATTTTTTCAGATTTTTTCCATTGTAATAAACCGTGCCGGTAAGGCGCTCGATTTTAACACGGGATTTAAACGGGGTTTTCGAACTTTTAACGATTTTTGAATATATTTTCAAGTCGACCTAAAAATCTGAAAAATCACGTATACCGTAAAAAACCCCTTTTTCAACGCCAAAACAAAAAAATAATCAACAAGAAAAGACTAATGACAGTTTTTGACCGCTGCTACTGTCAAAAAGTAAATTTTGACTAACAATTTGCAATCAGCGACCTGAAAAAAATATAAAATCGTACCTCACAATGGTATTTTTACTGAAAATTGATAAATTTACATTTTTTGGTAATAAATGACAGTTTTTTGACAGTTGCAACAGTCACAAATTACATTTTGACGTAAAAAAACGTAAATATGTGATTTTTTTTTCAGGTCTAAAAGACTTGAAAATATATTCAAAAATCGTTAAAAGATCGAAAACCCCGTTTAAATCCCGTGTTAAAATCGAGCGCCTTACCGGCCCGGTTTATTACAATGGAAAAAATCTGAAAAAATGCAGGCAATATTTTTTCGATATTCATGAACCAGTTTCTGGGGTGAGAACAAAGAAATTTTAGCTTTCACAAAATAACGGACACCCTAATGGACCAAGAATATATTTTTCTAGGATAATATTAGCTCCATCTTCGAAAGCAACATCATTAAAGCCGCCATAATAAATAATAGAGGTCAGATTTTTTACACATCTTCAGCTTATAAAATGTTGTTTTCACCTAGGTACTTAAAAGTATTATGGTTAAAAGAAAAAAAAAATCGTTTCACAGGTTGCAAAATAAAAATGTTATGCTAGCCGACTTTCGAGGTTGCCCTAATCATCATGCAGTCTGGTAAAACAATTTAAAAAAACAACTGTTGTGACTCAGATCAAGAACAGGAATCTGTCCCCTTCCATTAAATTTCAAATTGTTAATTTTTTTAAATATTTTTATATTTTTTTTTTATTTATTGGAGGGTAACAACTTTAAATTGTTTTACCAGACTGCCAAATGATGATGGGAAACTCAAAAGTCCGCTATCATAAAATAATAAAATCTGTGCGAGGTCAGCTTACATTTTTAATTTACAACCTATGAAATAATCACTTCTCACTACAACAGTCATTAAACAAAATCTTAGTTATTATGACTCATGCCCGGGCTTTAACTAAAAGGTCGTATTGCCTACTACAAGAGCATTCTTTCGTCGCTCTGGATGATATGAACCTAACTCTACTGTGGCAATCCTAAATTTTGCCTACCCAGATTTGTTACCTAATATAGGGGTCTGTAATGAGTAGTTGACATCGTAGAGGCTCGGGACCACCGCTTAACGTCCCATATCCGAAGGCCGGCGAGCTTAAGTTTTTTTTTGACTTACCTACCAAATAAAATAAGCTCGCCCGGGTTTGCGGAACCCGCGATCTTGAGCTCTAGCTTAATTTTAGTTACGCCTCTTACACAAATTATTTTGTGCAAGGTGCCTTCAAGCTCCTAATTGTTTCTATTTTATTTATAACTTTTTGACGAAATTTATATCGGTTTTGGTTTAGGTATCTCAAAAAGAATATGTGGCTAACATGTTATACTTGGGACGATCGAGTGACGGCCAAAATGGCCATAGTCTTATTTTTTTTCTTTGTAAATTTTTTGGTATGATTTTTGTATTATTTTTTTCAATAAAAACCATACTATTTTATTCTACTTGGGAGGACTATGGACATTTTGTCTGGAAAACGACTGATTTTGCACGAACGACATTAACCCATTAACATTTCAATTCGTTTCAAATCATGTTCTCAATAGATGTCCGTCTAACTTCTGTGGAGAATACATTGTTCTTGTTCATAATTGAAACTTTATTTGTCTTGAAATGTTTGCAACATTGGAAAATGGAGGGAGCCAGTAGCTCAGTTAGGTGTTTTTTTTTTTATCTGGAAGGTGAAAAACCCTTGAGCTCGCCGTCCTTCGGATGGAATGTTAAGCGATGGTCCCGAGCCTGTACGATGTCAGGAACTCGTTATAGACCCCTAACCAAGGTAACTAAACATTGGTAGGCAACATTTAGTACTCCCAGAGTAGAGTCGGGCTCATGTCCATCAGAGCGACAAAAGAGCCTTCTGGTAGTAGGCGAACTATACATTGTAAAAAGCCCAGGCAAGAACGTCGGAGCCGAGACGTTATTTTTACTTGGATACTTGTATTTTTTTTTTTTTTCTAACTGAAATTGTTTGTGGATTACATTAGACTTACTGCCTTAGTAACCGTAGTAAGGGTAGTACTTAAGACTCCATGCCTAAATTTGTATTCACCAAAGGTAGGCCTTTAACGAATACCTGACATTGTAAAGCTCGGGGCCATCGCTGAACGTCCCGTCCGAAGGACGGCGGGCTCAAGGTTTTTTCACTTTCCAAACAAAATGTCGTTGGAGAACAGCAATGTACTGCCCTAGCCTGAATTAATCAACTTTCGCACATTTTGTTTTTATTTTTAGAATCAGGGGGTCGGGAAATAAGAAATTTCGTTGAAAACTTAACATCAAATTTCAGACCGATAAAAATAACTTCCACTATCAATAATACTAACATTGGAAAATGTTTTTACTATTCAATAGTATTTATTTGAACTCATAAGTTTCAATATTTCCTTCAAACCTCCCAAGAATAATAATAAATAAGGAAGGATATCAAATATAAATAACAAGAAAACATTGTTTTTTATTATATTTTTTTTTCAAATTATTATGTCTTCTACATTAAAAAACAAAAATCACTGTTTCTTCTAATAAATTTCTGCTATCAGAGTTGAGAAAACAGAACAATAATATTATTTATAATATAGATAATTATAATCTAATATTACAGTAGGTATAGATATAAAGAGACGAAATTGTATAATATGAGGACAATCATGTATATTCTATCACAGTAGCATTTATACAACAAATTCAAAAAATAATAACAAAAAAAAACGTAGTAGCATTTATACTACAAATTCAAAAAAAAAAAAAAAAAAACAACTGTATATTGTCAACAAAACAACCATAAATACACTGTGAGGTGAAACTTTTCCTTAGGGCACATCAGTTTCCGATATATAGATTGGGGAGAGCATTCTTCTGCTCCAAAAACATCGTCCATCTCAATTTAAGGGAACAAATTCAATCATTTGTTGAACAATCTTGGTTTATTGAGTGTTTAGTAGATACTCCTCTTGCCCAACCTCAAGGTACACCTCACGGACTCCACTTTAGCTTATAATAACACATACATATGCTACAAACCCCCAGTACTCTTTGTAAAGAAATAATGCTATGCATGTTTCTCATGCTATGACCTCCTCAGTTTTTTTAAACAATAAACGAAACTAGATGAACAAGACTAAGTTTATTTCACTTCAATCGCCCAAGTATATAGTAATTGTGACTCATGCCTGGACTTTTAACTACTTTTTAGTTCATATCGTCATTAGCAGAGCGCTCTTTCGTCGCTCTGGTGGACATGAGGCTGATTTTCTATGGAAATACCTATTAAATTATGCTTACCCTAAATTTTTATTACCTATGATAGGCGTATTTTAGCAAGTAACTGACATCGAACAGGCTAGAGAACATCGCTTAAAGTCCCAACCGAAGGACAGCGTGCGCAAGGTTATTCCACTCACCATATAAAAACCTAATAGCTTCGACTGGGTTTTGAACCCAAGATGTTGAACTCAGTAGACAAGATCTCTGAGCTACCGGCGCCCTCTATCAAGTATGTAGTAGGCATGGCACGGTCGTTAATATGGGACTGACAGGAATCGGTAATGCTTTTTCGTTATTGCAAATTGCTTTTCTTTAGGATTTACTTGAACATGTACGCCAGTACGATGTCAGGTACTCCTTAAAGACCTCTACCCTAAGTGAATTAAAATTTAAGACTCACATAGTAGAGTCGGGCTCATTTTCACCAGTAACGAAAGAGCGCTCTAGTAGTTGGCGATATCTCGTAGTTAAAGCCCTGGCATGAGTCACAATAACTTACTTTATCTCACAATCAGTCGGCAAAGATGCATAGTATATATATCATATTTCTGGTCTGTTTTATATATACCTTATATCTATAAAAAAAATCAATATAACCTAGAAGCATTTTTGAGGTTATATTTGAAGAGTCTCCCTGCCCCATATGAACATTTCATTGGTATTAACTCTTTGTACTAAAGAGTTAATACCAATGAAATGTTCATATGGGGCAGGGAGACTCTTCAAAGACTTTTCATTGGTATTAACTCTTTGTACTAAAATAGTTGAGGGCGCCGGTAGCTCAGTGGTATGCGTGCTTGACTTCTGAGCTCAAGGGTCGTGGGTTCGTAGCCCGACCGAGGCCCTTAGTTTATTTTATCTGGGAGGTAAAATAAACTTAAGCACGCCGTCCTTCGGATGGGACGTTAAGCGATGGTCCCGAGCCTGTACGATGTCAGGTACTCGTTAAAGACCCCTACCCTAGATGAATAAAAATTTAGGGTAGGCAAAATTTAGGACTCCCACAGTAGAGTCGGGCTCATGTCCACCAGAGTGACGAAAGAGCACTCTGGTAGTAGGCGATATGACCTCGTAGTTAAAGCCCGGGCATGAGTCATAAAACCTAACCTAACCTAACCTACTAAAATAGTTCCTAATAATTATCCTACGCTATATTCAAGAAGTCAGCAGAAAAATAAAAGCTCAAATTATTGTACGAGCTATTAGACATTTTATGAATCAGAAATATTACAAGAAGCAGTACAATGCAAAATTTATTTTTGAAACTTTTAAACAGCACTGATCCAAGAAAGCCTACATATATATGGAAACCAGTATCTAAATAACAAAAAAAGTCTTCGATGAATCACCGGGTATGTACGTCCCCAGTACGAATTACGTTTTCACTCTACCTCCAAAGCCAATCGACAGTTTGAGCTACAACTAAATATTTGACTAACACAGTGGCTTCTGAGTTCTCATACTAAATGTTGTGTCGATACATTTGTTATATCGGCAGTTATTAGGATATTTGAGTCGTCTCCCTCCTCGGAACTCCCCCTTCCCTTTGCCCGATTATGCGGAGAATTACTAAGTGTCGTCCTTTCAGGGATTTGAATTTACATGTGAAATTTCGTGTCAATACATGCATTACAAAGGCAGTTATTAGAGTTTTTGTGTAAAATCCCCCCCTCCCCGTTTCCCTTTGGCCGATTTGACTGAAAAACAATTGGTGTCTTCCTTAGAGGGTTCTGGATATAATATATAACATTTCGTGTCAATATGTCGTCCCAATTTTATCGGGAGATATCGTGTTCACAGAGAAACACATTCCGTTGAAAACTCGGCATCAAATTTCTGACCGATTACATAACTTCCCCTATACTTCATAAAGCTGGGAAGTAAAAAAAAGAACATTTAAAATTTTAAAATTTGTACTCGGTTATGAGGACATGCTATTAGAAGGTTATCATCAAACTCCATCACGCCAATCCACTTATCCACAAAGACTCTCCCCACAAATCCAGGACTAGCCTCGACTCCACATCGGACATGTACCTCAACTCTACAGCCATCCACATTCCTCGCAAATCATCCCACTAGCTAATGACAAATTACATGTCATAAATATGTAAATAAATTTCAATTGCGTTACACCTTAGAAAAATAAATTTTTCCCCCTCCCCCTCCTCTTCTTTAGATACATTATGGGCTATGATCCACCAAAAACTTATATAGTATACCTTGAACGTGTTAAGAAACATATATTATCATCATGAGATCATATCAAAATAATTTAATTAACTTTGAATATATAGCTAATTGCAATAATTCATAAAAAAAATCATATCACTAATAATAAATTAAATAAAAACATACATTAAAAGAAAATATTCCAAAACTTATGGCAGTGAGATAAAGCTATCAGATAAATTATTACATCATTCATCAGAAATCAGATAGGTAATTCAAAAAAAACTTAATAAATAAAAAAAACTCGTAAATTAACAAACAAATATTTTTTTTGTATATATAAATCAAATGCTAAATTATAATTAACAAAATATATAAATGTTGGTAATAGAGCACCCAATAATAAATATATATATTTAACAAATAAATACATTTATAATCATTTAAATTATATTTATAGCAATTATCGATATTGAAGTTACGAGGACAACGATGATACACCAATGTAAAAATTTCACTGATATCATTATTTACACTAATTCGTCCTCTTTTTTCAACTTTTCTTTATATTTTTCTAATGTTTCTTGAATCTTTTCTGCCGAATATCGACAATTTTCTTCTTCACATGCACAAGTAAAGTTTTTATATTTAATCATCCAAAATTTTTCTCCATAATCGAATCTAAAAAAAAAAAAAACAGTAATATTCAATTAATATTTGCCTTTCCTTTTATTTTTTGATAAATTCAAATTCTATCATAATTATAGGAGAAATATGGAAATAAAAACAAGTTACGTCAACATTTGAATCATTCTTCTAGTTAACCAAACGCACATCGGAGTCAGAAGCTATTTATAAACAAAATAATAAACATTATAGATTTTTTTTTTTTTTTTTTTTTCAGTTAAAAAAGGTGAGAGGAGGATTCTTTCCTTTTCACTCCTGTAGTCTCTTATTTTCAATAAAAATCTTAAAAATTAAAATGTGTGCCCTAACCTCGCAAAGCCACCCTAACAGCCCTTCTGAATAGGACGTGGCGTCGGTACTGCCAATCTGAAATGTGAAAATGAACAACCTAGGGCAGGAGTCGGCAAATCGAGCTCTCTTGTGTCGAGTAAACTGTAAAATCTAAATGTATCTAGGAAAATACCGATTGTAAAGACTACATATAAACTAACTGATATGAATTTTCCTTGACATTTATGAATATATTAGTTCTCAATGTCCGAATACATTTGTGCCATCTGTGTCGATATAATGGAAAACTAATAAAATAAATAAAAACAAACAACTTGATTAACTCTTATAGTAGACTAATTTCACAAAAATAAATACATAAAGTGTACCGGTTCCGGGTTACGTCATCGTCAGTACAAAGTTCAAAAGTGAATACTGTTCCCTTTATGTATTATATTTCTGTGAAATTAGACAATATAAAAGTTCTTTGTTTTTATTAGTTCTTATATTAATTATTTTGTTTTGATATGTGTGCCCTACCAAACGATGGCACAATGCAGGGCCACAACTTGTGATGGATTTAGTGTCAGTATTGGCAGACTTCTCCCATCAAAATGACCAATTACTCATGAATTTTATGAAATTCTGGTATAGTTTTTGTACAAAATGGACAGAAAAAAGTAACAACACAAAAACTAACGAGAGATGTCAGAGCGATTTAACTAAAGAAATGAAGGTTCTCGAGCCCATTAAAGGGGAGCACTGACACTGCATATAGCGATATATGTAAATAGCACCTTACCCTAACTCCTCTCCAGAACGGATGTCTCTAGCTGCAAAGAAGGCTATTCTGGGGAAGTGCAGATCGTGGTGATCCACAAACACCCTGACAGGAACCAGGTTTGGGTTGCAGCTGTGATTCACAAACCTTGTCACATTTCCATATTTACGAGCGTCAATGCAGTACGTTTCACCGTCCTAAACACATTACCAATGACCAATGTTTATTTAAATTAACTATTTTTTATTTTGTTTAAACTGTTAAGGGATTACTTAGGTTGACAATTATTGTTAGGAATCGACAAAATTCTGATACAATTTTTAAATAATACAGTCCAGATTATATGCATCATTACTAGTATTTATTAACAACTTCTAAGTTGAGAAACGCGGACTTATTGTGGAATTTGTAATAAATAAATAAAACAAGCTTATTTTTTGAAATATTGTCTATTCCACTAAAGATATTTATAAAAATACAACTACCGGTTTCGGCCTCACACCATCGTCAGGTCTAGTTATGAACTAAGTTAGTTTGCAGAGTGCGACCCCTCCAATACCTCTCTGGTGAAAAGAGGTATTGGAGGGGTCGCACTCTGCAAACTAACTTAGTTCATAACTAGACCTGACGATGGTGTGAGGCCGAAACCGGTAGTTGTATTTTTATAAATATCTTTAGTGGAATAGACAATATTTCAAAAAATAAGCTTGTTTTATTTATTTAGTATTTATTACTTTTTTTCTTTCATGTCTTACAAGTTCTTTGATTTTCATCAATGATTAGTTATGACTCTCTTTCCCTCAACACAAATTTGAAAATAAAGTTTTCACAAAATTCAAAATTTTCATATTTTTATACTATGATTTTTGTTTTATTTTAAATAGTGTAGATTCGTGAAAGATGTAGGTTGTTTTTGTTTTTTGTTTTTGATATTCTTTATTTTATGTGTGACATCACATTTTGGTGTGTTTGTTTAAAAATATTATATTTCATTATTTCAAAACTTGTGCTGGCTCAGGTTGTACATTGTTTAAATATCATTTTAATTATTTTTTGTTGTTAGTAAATGTTCACTCCGGATGTTTTGGTGAAATATTTTAATGTTAATTATTGGTTTAGTCACAATTATGTCATCCTTTCACTCAAATCTAACATACATTAACTCAGTAGTAATAATTTATATATGTCAATACAGGCCCTGAAGAAGGTACACTCAGTGATGAAAGCTTGGCAGAAATTGCACAAGTTTGTTTTCTTTAACCACAAGCCTCATCTCTCCTCCTTATTACATCGTTGGTCAATCCCTCCCTAACTGATATCTTACCAAAACTGTTCCTTAATACATTTTCAGTCGCTGATGTGTCCTCAGATTTGGATAGAACCATTACGATTAAAGTTGAAAAGCTCCAAAAATATTTGAAATATTTCAAAGTAATGTTTAAATTGTAACGCATAGCAACGAAATATAAAATATGATTTTATTATTGCCAGTTTTTTTATCAGCCAAATTTATGCGAAAGGCCAATTCCGCCTATTTACTCGGCTATGACTTTGTCTTAAGACCTTGTGACAAATCCACAATACACATACAAATCAAGACAACATGACACTTACCCTACTGTCCAAGTCAAATAAATAAGAATCATCCTCCCTTATGTCAGCCTCGCAATCAGAAATGATCTCTCCAACATACCTAACAAAAAAAATAAATTAGGAATTATATAATTAAATCAAGAATTTATGATTCAGTATGATTTTGTTTTTAATTAATTTTGTCCCATGAACGATGTTGCATATAAAGTTGGGAGCGTCGGTGCTTAGTTGAGAAATGCCACTCCAAATCTCTCAACTTGCGGGCAATTTCAGTGAATTTTGTAAATGTTCATTTATTTGTTCCCAATTTTGTAAATGTTGTACGATATATATTTTTTCATATCTGCCTTATAGTTGACTGACACCATCTATTCCCCAAAATTAGAATGCTTTTTCTTCGTTATCACTCGAATGCGATTCCTCGATTTATTTGCAATATAAATAAAAAACATGTTTTCACAGTAAGGATAAATTATTTCTTAAAATAAGAAGGAAAACCTAGGAAATAAAAATAAAAATAAATAGGCTCGGCTGCAGTCTGCTGGTGGACCGCTTCAGAGCAAGCTGGCAGACCTTCGTGGAAGTTCTCGATTTGGGCTGCAAAAGGAGCAACTTCCACTTCCGATAAATCAGGGTGCATTCATCGCTATCCGGAAGACTTGTTTGTAGTCTTGTTGGTGAGGCTAGTGCAGAACCTTACGGGGCAAGCCTAAGTTATGAGTGCAAGTATTAGTGTTTTGTAAAGATGTGCATGAGTTTCTGAATGGTGTATTCCTGTTTATGAGTGAGTAGATGAACCTGAGTCGTGTCAAGTAGGCGCCATGTTAGTCATGTGTCGAGGAGCACTCCAAGATAGCGCATAACCTGTTCTTTAGGATTCTATATAATTGGGAGTTTATCGATTTGCAGCCTTCTGAGGGTGGTCTAGCAAGAAATGGCGTAAAGCGAACACATTCGCTCCTGTCTTCCTTCTTTCAGCTTGACCTTCCGTCGAAACCATTGGGAGATTTAATCCAACTGGTTTGAATTCTTCCAATGATTTCGAAAATGAAAGCTCAAACTGAACGGAAGGAAGATGGAGGCAAAGGTTCCTTATCAAAATGTTCTTTTTCAACTAATTTTGTCGTATCAGGCCGATCCAGGGAACAATGAATAAAACAACGAATATCTTGATTCTATTACTTTATTCATACTTTCAATTATTTTTTTGACACCTAAGTTTTGCATTATTTTAGTTATATAGGGTCAAAAAGAAATTATCACGCATAAATAAATAATTCTAATTGGTAGCCCAAAGATAGGAAAAATAGTGAGTTTTAAGACGTTTTTCAGCAGGGAATAAGTACAAAATCGTAATATGCTTGAAATAAAAAAATATATATATATTTATTTTATATTTTTCATTATATACATATGCATTTAGTAGGATGCCAAAATGAATTTGTGAATGAGCAGCTACGAAATCCTTATATGTGGGGTCAGACACACTTCTGTGCAGTATTTTTTATACCATGCGTTGTAGAGCTTATACACAAGTTTCCGCCATTTTGACTATTTCAAAAAAAAAATAAGAAAAAACTAAATCCTGATTTCTGTTGCGATTTAGTATCTTCAATGTGATACCCTATTTGTACTTCTTTATAAATAATTTTTTTAGTGAAACGTAACTTTGATATTTGCGGTGGAGGATTTTTCAGAAACTTGTACTTATTTTTCCAAAGATTGTGCCACATTTACATACAAAGTTTGACTGATTGATAGATAATGAGACACGCAAACGAAGACAATAGAGTTTTTTGGTTCAACTACGGAACTCTAAAAAAAACAGATAAGAGATACTCACTCGCATACATAGGATCCCTTGGGTATCTCTCGGAGAGTGATGACACCCCAGCTCTTCTTGGAGGTCTTACACACTTCCAGTCGTACCTTCATACCCTTCTGAACCACTCGGTTCTTACAGGTCAGCTCATTACAGTTGCACGTCTGGTTGCATTCAAAGATCATCGGTGGATCTGAAACAAAGTTCAAAAAATACTTAAATCTATCCGATGATAAAGGCAAAATTCAATATATAATGATAATAATCGTAATAGTAAAATACTGGAAACGATTTGTAAAGAAGTCAAATAACAAGAGACCGAACCCATCTTGCTTTACTTCATTCACTTACGAGACAAATTTCGAAAAGTTTTATAAATATCTGGATAAAAATAACATTATAAAGATAAATAATGTGTACCATTATATATTCCAAAGTATAATATTAAATGATAAAAATTAAATGCATTCTAATCCTGGCTACAAACAAAAAGATAATTATTCAACTTAAGGATCTGTTGTAATTTGTTGATTATTATGACTCATGCCCGGGCTTTAACTATGAGATCATATCGCCTTCTACTAGAGCGCTCTTTCGTCACTTTGGTGAACATGAGCCCGACTCGACTGTTGGAGTCCTACATTTTGCCTACCCTAAATTTTTATTCACTTAGGGTAGGAGTCTGTAACGAGTAACTGACATCGTACAGGCTCGCGACCATTGCTTAACGTCCCATCCGAAGGACGGCCGGGACCCAAAAGAATGCATCTCATTGAAGCCTCAAGGTGAGTTATTGCCGTGTCAATAGGACTCAAATAAACCTTAAGTAAATACAAATTATTAGTAGTTTTTTTTGTTATTATTGTCAATTTATTAGTAAAGGTATAACAAGATTTGTATGTAATAATCATAGCTGTATTTAATCATTAGCATTGTTTCAGTATGTTCTAGCTCCTATTATTGTTAATATTTATCTTACAATTAGTCATGAAACTTTATTATTATTTTTACTGTTTATTTTATTTTTTTATTTTTCAACACGTGAACATTTTTAATTTACAAAATGTTCATTACTATCTCTTCCTATTGTCTACAATTCCCTCAAGTCCTATTTCCAACACATTTAATGTATTTTATTTTTCTCTTTATTTACACTTTCATTAATAATTGTTAGAAAGAATGGCTCTAAGATTTATAAAAAATTTTAAAACAAGAAATGTTTAATGGTTTTTGAAAATGCCAAATAAGAAAAATCTTCGTTTAAAAAAAAAAATGTAAACCTTCCTAGTCAAAATGGAGTATGAGTATTATTCCGCACACGATAAACATCAGGAAATGTTGACCTATAATAAGTGACTTTCCACGGAAATAGAAACCATAGTGTGCTAGAGCGCACTTCGTGTCTTAATCACCTAAAGGAGGCAATCTGGGGACTTGAAACATCACAACTACAACAAGAATCAAAGAAACATCGCCCAATGAATTGGACAAACCTTCCTCGCATGTAACCTTGCCTTTAACAACTGTTCAGCTAATTATTACCATCATCTGTTTTTTGTTTGTTTTTTGAGTGGAAAACTTTTTATTATCATACATTTTGACAAGAAATGAGTTTGTAAAAAATCGTTGCAGGTTGACAACCCTTAATTATTACTCGATTTTGCAACATTTTGAATGGGACCGTCTACATGCCCAACTGAACTTATGTAATGAATTAATAATATTGAGTTTCATTAAAATCCATTCGCAGGTTCTTGAATACCGACGTCTTGTGACAAGAATTTAGGGGACTGAGGGATACACAGACAAACATGGAACAAAAAAGTGTTTGTTTTGCCATGAAATTCAAAATTGTGCAAGGACCAATATCCTGAGGGATGTATTATCGTTACTATAAGCAATAAATACATTTGACTTTTTTGCTTTACTGTATTAAGATATTACTCGCTAATATACGTATTCAACAAGCTAATATGAATAAAAACAAAGAAATTGTTTAATTTTTATATTGTCTAAATCGACAAAAATATATACACAAAGTGTACCGGTTCCAGGTTACGCAATCGTCAGCACAAAGTTCAAAAGTTACTTTTTTAAATATTTTTGTGGAATTAGACAATATAAAAGTTCTTTGTTTTTATTTATTTTATTAACTTTCCACTATATTGACAAGGTTTCCACTGTAGAGCAGTCTAAGGTTTTCACTTATTAAAACTAAATAATAAAAAAAAAAGCTTACCTTCGAAATTAAAATCTGGAAGAAGCTTTCCCCTGTTGTCATACCAACACTGAAGGCTGATTCTGGAGCACATACAGCTGGATGTGGTGCACATATCTTCACAATTACAGCCCTGCAGAAAAATCACTTTTACTATTACACCTCATTTATACTTTTGCTAGTATTTATTATATGTTGTAACAGTATTATATGTAGTCAATCAGTAACATTTTATGGGTTTTCATTTAAATTCTGTATATTACTCCCGAAGTTGTTTTTCCAATATGGCAACCAAATCTTCGGTGCAGGGATATCTCACCAAAAATTAGTTCAAGTTTATAGAAAAAAAATATGTATAAGAGATAGAAAAATATTTACAGTGAGGGAGGTGATCCTTCTGTCGATGGTGATGGTGGTGGTGAAACAGTTCTCTCTGATGTACGTGAACCCCTGGGGGAGAGGTGTATCGTCAACTGCGTTGACACATTGGATCGGGTTCGGCTCCCTCCCTAAAGAGATGTCACTGAAACACAACACAACTTATTTAACATACATTGCGTTTACATTCAGACAATAAAAATATAGTGTTCAGTGGAGTCCCAAAATAATTATTTCAAATTGTTGTTTATTAAAAATTTGTGTTAACGAGAAAAAAAAAAAAAAGTATAGCTGCTTCAAAGATAATTTATTAACCTAAATTAGCTTTTAATTAATTTATTTGTTAAATTTTCTCAAATTGAATGAATTTTTCAAATTTCACGTGATATCGTTGTTCCTTTAGACCTCTCTTGAAGGAACCACGTAAACAGAGCCGATTTTACATGAAGGTAAACCCTGTATTTTGAGATTTTCCTTTCACCTGCACTCTGTTTTTGTTACTATTAGCAAAGCTTTAGAAGTCCCTCCCTTTTTTTAAAAAATATCTCATACATACAATTCTGATATCTGATAAACAACAATTGTTATTTTCGAATTTGCACGGATTCGGATTATCAGGACTCCACTGTAATTGTATATTATTTTAGAAGGTATCCAGGTCATTGGTGCTCAAAGCGTCTTACGAGGTTTAACGGGATTGAATTAGTCTAGGAAACTGAAGGAGAAATAACATTTCGTATGTCTGAATGAGGCTACTTCGGTGATGAAGAGTTGGTTGACATGTCTATGATGAATACTGTTGGGGATGTAGAGAGCACTGGCTTTAATATGAACGATTTTTGATTGGTCCACATAGGCTGGTATTGGAGAGGCCGATAGCTAGAGATAGATAGTGTACTAGCCTATTGAGCTCAAGATCGCGGCTTTTTTATCCTCGGGTGGGACGTTAAGCGATGGTCCCGAGCCTGTGCGATGTCAGGTACTCGTTAAAGACCCTACCTTTGGTAACTAGACCTGGGAGGGCAACATTTAGGACTCCCATCGTATAGTTAACAGGGAAGAGATATGAGCATTGGATGCTTAAGTCCCTAGGTGTTCACAAAAGCCCTCCAAATATATCTAATGCAAAAGCGCCTGTTCTTTTCTTGTCTTTAGAGAAGGGATTACTATTAAGGAATATTTGCGAAGAGAAAACAATGTATTTTGTGATTTTTTGCTGATCATGCAGATTGTAACAAGAACTGAAAGAATGTCAACTGTTCTTGGAGTCTGGATGATAAGAATGGGTAGGGATGAAGAGAGAAGAGCCGCCTTTTGCAAAGGAATGAAGTTCATGAATAGCTGTTAATAGTGTGTAGAGGATAGGAGCCGGAAAACTCCTTGAGGAACGTCAGTGTTTTATGGAGAAAAGATTTTTATTAAAACAGAAGATAATAGAAGTAAAAAGAATGTGAAGTAAAGGATTTCATGGGGCTTTCGTAATAAACCCCATTGCCAAACTGTCGAATACATATCTGCGCCGCCGAGCAGGACAGCTTTTGCTCCGATTAGGAACTATAAAAATAGTGGATATGTCATACTTGGAGAGGATCCTGGGAGATGGAACGTTGGATCCGACCACCTCCCTGATCTTCATGTTCAGTTGGATGGCCGCCCTACAGTAGCTACTGTCAGACACCACACAAGTCAGGGCGTTCTGACCCGCCTTGTTCCTCATGTCTGTCCTAGCTCCTCTGGCCAGCAGCAGCATCACACAGTTCTCTGCAGCCTGCCTCGCAGCTATGTGTCTGTCAACAAGAAATAATAAGATCACAGTCATAGGAGATTATACAAAGTGTCTACCAGAAACAGAAATATGCGAACGAAATAACCGTCATAAAAGAAAACACCTCTGGAAGAATTATAAATATAAAATATTTACCAAATATAATTAAAAGTATGAACCAATGTATTTCTATTCTCTATTGTATTTATTAGTATTAGTTTAGTAACTTTAAGCAGTTTAGTAACAAGGCAATATAAATATGCTAAGTAATAATGATATATATAAAGATGCTGTAAAGTTTTGTGAAAATCCGAACAACCCTTAGATCTCATTTTATGTTTTGGGCCCTTACAACCCCCCTCCCGTTCCAAAATTTGTGTTACGCTACAAATGCTACATAGCCTATATTCTAAGTAGGACGATTCTTAAAGAACCTAGCACTAAACGACTCGGTAACTTTCAACAGAGACTGGATTGGCAGATCATATCCGAACCATTTCATTGGTTGCACGCAAATATTAAACGCAATAAAACCGTTGTTTTGGCCGGGCTTTATGGTCAATAGAAATCCCCACACACTAAAATAAATACAGGTTTTGTCTCGCAATATTAAAATTATATATTTTCGGGAGGTATATGGCGTGGAAAGAAATTATTACATACATGAACAAATTAGAAAAATAAAAACAAAATTAAGAGTATAAACAAAAAATAAAATAAATATATTGAATGGAGGGATGCAAATAAATAAATAATAAAGGAAATAAAATATCTTGTAGGATATAAGAGATACATAATAAAAATAAATATTATCCTGAATTAAACCAAGAAAAGTTAATAAAAGTCCTATTTTTTGTAACTCTAAAATAATGTCACAATAACAGAATAGGTGAACGTACTTTACTTATTTAGATAATGATAGAAAAGATTTAATGATAGAAAATGTTTAATGATAGCAAAAAGGTAACGACAGAAAAAAGTTAATGATAACTGAAAGGTTTCTTATGATATGAATAAGTAATATTAACATAATAGAGTCTCGAGTTATATTAATATTGCATAACCACAGCGTCCTATGAAATTTGGCGAGAGAGGGTATTACATAAACAAAACAATGTCAGCTGGTCTTCAATAGTTTGTTTGAAGTTGCGTCAAAAATATACTCAACCCAACTAAGACGAATGGCGGCGTCCAAATTGGTTGTCAGTCAGTATCGGAGGTAGCGAAGTCAAAATAAATGAGGGGTCACTCCAGCATAAGGACGACTATGCTGTCGCAAATATCCCAGCGTAAAGAAACAACGCAAAAGTGCAACAATGGAAATAAAAATAAGTGTACAAGAAACACTTGTTAGTGTTGTGTCTAGACAACGACTGAGTCTCCAAGTCCACTGGTAAAACAAAACATAATCCTCTCATTCTCTCTCTATCTCTCTAGCTAAAAGTGTCTATAATGTAATGGGTTTTTTTCCTATTTTACTCAACTAATTATCCATTTCTATTAATATTATGGAATTTATAAATTATTGTTTGGCCCCAACAACCGTACATTCAATTAGTGAAAAATTAAAGTTAAATTGACACTACTTCTCAATGTCCTTTGTTAAAAAATGTTTAACAATTATACATACAAAGGGGTGTCGCCATGAGCGTTGGTGAAATTAATGTTGGATCCATAGTTGAGAAGATCCTCTGTTATCTCCATACTGCCAGAGAATGCCGACCAGTGTAGAGCCACGTTCATTTCGGCATCCCTCACGTGAGGATCTGCTTTCTTCTCCAGGAGGTATCTAAACATGAAAAAAGTTATTGTAAAAAATATTTAATTATGTTTGAACATTATCGAACGTTTGTTGAATCTTGGCCATGTTGGGTGGATATGATATTTAAATTTCCGACAGAAGTCATATAGAACTTCAGAAAAGGTTACTCGGCTCCTTCAGAAAGACGCCTTGACACAATAGGAAATGACAATTTCATCATTTTCATAATATATATTTTCATTGTTTCACAATTCTTCCATTTATTTTTTGTCTTTACATGACAAATAGACGTTTCGAGAACGACTTACATCAACAGTGTCCACAATTTATTTGCTGATTTTTATTGTAAACACTTTTGTGTTGAATAAGGAGATTCTGAATTTATAATTTTATATATATATATATATATATATATATATATATATATATATATAAGAATAAAGTAAAGCTGTGGGTAAAGCTTTACTTTATTCTTCTTCCGTATATTTTTTGGTCTACAACCCAGCAAATAGACGTTTCGGGATGGACATCCTCAATATCTACAATTTGTATACTGATCTTTATTGTAAACACTTTCTTCTTATAATGGTCATAATATTTTTTATGTAGAACAAATTTTACGGGTTGACCTTCTGTATTAAATAAATAAAACAAACTTATTTTTGAATATTTCTCCTGTATTAAGTCGATTCATTTTTTTTTTCTTTTTAATTTTGTTTTAACCAACGGTCTGAAAAGCAAAACCATACTTACAACACTGTAGATGCATTGTATGATTACTCATTCCAAGCAAAAATGATCTCTTGGTACTGGATTGATTATCTCGAAGATCAAAAAACCATGAGCAGTTCGTCCATCGGATTAGACGTCAAACTGTGATACCGAGCCTGTAAGTCAGATATTCGTTTCCTAGACTCCTAACGTGAGGTAACTGAACCTGGGCAGGCAACATTTAGGACTAAAACTGTAGAGTCGGGCTCATGTTCAGTAGAGACGAAAGAGCGCTTTGGTAATAGGCGACATAACTTCGCAGTTAAAGTCCAGGTATGAGTTACAAAAACAAAAAAAACCTGTTGATACTCATTTAACAAAAAAATAAACATTAAAATTTGAAAAAAAACAAATTATTTTGAATGATGAATTTGACTTTAGTAAAGATACGAACCTGACGACATCACTGTGCTTGTTCTCAGCTGCCCAGACGAGGGGTGTCCACCTTCCATCGTCGACCGTGTCCACAAAAGAGAGGGGAGTATTGGCGGCAGTGAGGAGGTAGTGACACGCCTCCAAGTCACCAACCTTAGCAGCCAAGTGAAGAGCTGTCATACCGTCAGTGCCCTCCAATCAGAACCAACCAATTTGACATTACTAACTTTAGTACAAAAAGTATTTTAAAAAAACATCGGTGAATCACCGGCAATTTACTTCCCCAGAACGAATTAATCAATTAACTTTTTGCTCCCCCTCCTCTTTGCGCTAATATTCAACAGTTGACTTACATTGGGGCACCTAAGTATCTCATACTAAATTTTGTGTCGATAAATTCATTACATTGGTTTTTGAATTGAGTCCCCTTTCCTTCGGCAGATAACGCTGAAATTTGACAGATTATGTCCTCATTGGGTTTTGAATTCACATATAAAATTTCGTGTCATTACAACTGCAGTTATTAAAGTTTCTGAGTAAAGCCCCCCTAATCCCTCTTCCCTTTGATCGATTTGGCTGAAAATCAAAAGGTGTTCTCCTTATGGGGTTGTGCTCACACATATAAAATCTCGTGTTGATATATTCATTATATCGGCAGTTATTAGAATTTTTGTGTCCCTAGTCCTCCTTTTCCCTTTGGTCGATAGCTGAAAAACAATAGGTGTCGTCGTTAGGATGTTCTGGATTCACATATAAAATTTCGTGACGATATATACATTCTATCGGAAGTTATCGTATACAGACATTTTTTTTTTCATATATGAAATCTAGAGGTCGGAAAAACACGAAATTCCGTTGAAAACTCCGCATCGAAATTTTGACCGATTACATAACTTCTCCTATACTTCGTATAGCTGGGAAAGTAATATACTATGAAAAAACGTTAATAAGGAAAGTCAAAATTAATGTAAATATTCGAAGAAATTGACAGATAGTGTATTAATTCAGCAAACTAAAACCACAAAATTCAATTTTCAACATAATTAATTTTGTTTTTTGTTTATTTAAAACCATCTCTTTACATACCTTCTTTAGATAAGCGCTTGAATTGATTTAATTAGTAATTTTTTATGCAGTTGTTTTCAAAATTAAGTCAATCGACTTAAATCATAATTACGATAAACGTTTCAGGAGAAAACATAACAATAACAAAAAGTCCCTAAATATCCAAAAATCCACATTTTATAGTATAATTTGCTGTGGAAATTTCTGAGATAAAACATGTTTTTTGGGTGATTTTGTGATCGTTTAGTCCATTCGATGAGACCGATATTGAAGATGGCAGGTTTTCTATCGAAACGTTTATCGATTTAAGTCGATTGGCTTGAATTAAATTGTAAAATAAAAAGCTGCATACAATTATTATATTACCTGAATATCTCCTTACACAAATCCATATCAAAAAATTGAATAATCACAGCACAGAACAAAAGTTGCGTTTTGCTTGAAATTCGCTGGATCAAGGAGGTTCATAACTAGGTATATTCCAAAAGCTTCATATATATGAAGAACGACGGGCGTAAACAATAACATACATACATTTTCCAGAAATTGTACCATTTTTATTCTGAGGTTTTCAAAAACTTTCCATGATAACACAACTTAAAAATAACAGATAAATTCCAGCTCATTACCTCCTCTGTAGATCTCACCTTGAAAGCCACATCAGCGCCTGCTCTCACAAGATACTTGACAACAGAGCTATGTCCGTTCATGGCGGCTGCCATAAGAGGGGTAAGTTGAGACTTGTCCATCGTCTCCAGAGAGCAGCCGGCCTGGACCAGGATATGAACCACAGAGAGATGGCCCTGACTCGCCGCAGCGTGCAGCGCTTTGTTGGACGACTGCCACAGCAAGCTTCCTCCCATACCTGCCAACAGCAATTATGATACAGGTAAAACGATTGGAATACGTGAAAACATTTCAGGTAGACGGCGTTATAAAAAGGGTGGGCGTTATAAAAAATATATAAATAATATGAAAACACAATATTTTTAAACATACAACATATATTTTAGTATTAATTGAGAACTCATATCCAAAGATCGAAATCGTTGAAAAATAAATAACGAACAGCTTTGTAATATTGGGTAAAGTTAATAAAGTTCTGTCCTATTTATAAATTGGCATAATAAAATAATTGTTTACATCTCTGGGTTTGTTTATGTTAATTTTCAAAATACATGAATTTGTTGGCTTCAGTTCTGAGTATTAAATCCTGTTTACAAAACAAAATTATCTCAAACAGTACTCAAACTGGACCAAAGAAAAAGGTCGATATAATGGACAATATAATTATTGATAGAGTCGACTAACTTTTCAATATTATAGAAAATCAAGGTTTAGTCATGTAAATTAAAAAACACAGTATTTGGCCAACGTTTCGGAAACTATTTATTACTTTAAATAAAGAACACACACTCAACACCTTCACAACACACATCCACTCGAATCTCTATAAGGCCCTGATCAAGGAAATAGTTTCTGAAACGTTGAACAAATACTGAGTTTTTGATGTGTAAACATCTTAGCTCTCGGTAGGGGCTATGTCAGACCCTCTCGTTGATGTGAATGCGTAAGTGTGTGTGTCGGACGGTTGCGCGCGCAGCATACACACAACTAAACACTACCTGTGATGTCAGCTGTTTTAACAGTAACAATAAAACAACTCTAATTAGATATAACATTGTATTTTTACAACATTATTGATTATATTTACCGTTGTAGTGAATTTAACTAAAATATCAATATTATACAATATAAAATGATCTTTCGGTAAGAAGCTTCTATGCTTCGATAGCTTATGGGGATTAGGCTGTTATGGGGATTTTTGAGTTGTGCCCCCCTCCGATCTCTCTCTCCTCTTCGGCTGATTCCGCTGAAAATCAATAGGTGTTGTCCTTCGAGGGCGTTGGAATTACATACGAAATTTCGTGATATTACGTTTATTACAACGGCAATTATTAGCGTTTTTGTGTTAAGCTTCCCCCCCTAATCACCCTCTTCCCTTTGGCCGATTTGGCTGAAAATCAATATATCTCATCCATAGAGGGTTCTGGATACACATATAAAATTTCGCGTTGATACATTCATTCTATCGTGTTTACAGAAACCCACAACTTTTTTTTTGGAAATTCAGAATCGAATTTCTAACCGATTACATAACATCCCCAATACTTCGTGAACAACCCCCTCGATTCCAAGTATCCATGGTTGCTGACCTATTACAATCCCTAGTATAATGTACTCTTACGTAAACAATACCATTACTTTTCAGTATAGTCCTCACTCTATCGCGCATCAAACGGGTCACTTTCTCTCTTACTCCTGTTAGTGAACTTGATTTTCGGGACTTTTTCGGTCGTCCACGCCTTTTTCCTAGCCATTTGTTTTGTAAGATACCCATTTTTGTCCTGAAAAAAGGATTTGTTCTCATAAAAATAGTTTAAAATTATTTTATATAAATCTACGTTTATCATTAATATGCACTAGCAGAGTACATAAGTATATCACGTGTCATTATAAAAAAAAAAATATTAATTTCAAAATTATTACTTACGGCATGTTGCGAATAGATGGGAAATAATATAACAAGTTAACATAAATCAGTTTTTCATATGATTGTGCGAATGTATGCCACACCCGAACATCTGTTTAAATAATTTCATATCGTTACAAATCATCAATTTCGCTAAAAATGTTTCCAATGAGGAATAGTCTCTATAATCGATTTATCAACATTTTCAATACATATAAATTGCTTGTTGGCAGTTTTTCGAGACACCAGTTTATACTAATTATAATTTAAGTATTATATTGCCACCATATCTATAAAACGGCTGGACGGATAAAACGTTCACTGGTGGATAGCTCATTAATCCAAGAGTGACAGTGTATACAACATTATCGGCAAAATCTATGTCTTAGCGGGATTAGTGACACCCTCTTCATTGGTTTAAATCAGCGGAATATCAATTAAACATTAATGCACTTTATTAAAGACTGAAAATCCCTACAATCATTTTTTAACGTTTATATATCCCCCATTCTTTCATAATCCTAATTATTAATATATTTATATTAATATTTTTTAATAATATTAATTATTGGACGACTCCTCATTTGCTTAAATCAGAATATCATTTAAACATTAATCCGTTTTATTAAAGACTTTGAAAATCCTTAAAGTCTTTTTTTAACGTTTATATAACCCCCGTTCTTTCATAATCCTAATTATTACGAAAACTTTATGTATGAAACTTTTTCCTCGCAAGCTGTCCAGCGACGAGTACTACTTGAAATAATTTGCTAGTTTGTGGGCTCTAAAAGACTTTTAACTAAAATAAACTTACTAAATAACTTTAAAAATAAACAAAACCTGACAACGGAAAAAAAATCAAATATTACCCAAAAAGACAAATCAAAGAAACTCAACAGTGAAAAACATGTAAAAACTCTATAACAGCATGTGGTGTCTAAAGTCAACAGAACACCAAGTCCGACAGCACTGGCAGAACAATTTACACCAGCACAAGCTTAACTTTGCTTGACTGTTGTCTATCCTCCGGATAGACGAAGCTTCGTGATTTCTGAGCGCAATTTTTTGGTTTTGAATGTCAAAATTTCCTTCACAACTTTGGGTTTCAGGTCAAAACAACACTTCTTGTCCAATATCTATGTGTATACCTTTCTATCCTTACATCCTTGTCACACACCATACTCAAAATGGAACGGATTTTTTGAAACTTGATAAGTTGGGTCTGGAATGTAGATTTAAAATTGTATAATATCAGATGACAATTAAGAGTAGTTAACCTTAAGGGTAGAAAAAATGCATTGTTTATAGAATGTATACATTTTATCAAAATATCTGTAATAATAAAAAAAAAATTTCGCTCAACAAATACATTGTGGTAAATAAATAATGTTAATGTTAAATAAATGATAAATATATAAATAATTGAATTAATAATAATTAAAATAAACAGAATAAATAATAAAAGTTAAATAACATTACCACATTTCCTGTAGAAATTATCTCTTTTGTCTTTTACTAAATTTTGATTTCTACAGTAATTTCCGAAAAGAGCCCTAAAAAAATATCAGAAGTTTAAGACGTGCAATTTTAAGAAAGTGCACGTATTTAAAAAAAAATTAAATTAACCAACTTTTCATTTGGATTTCTAAAGAGATGCCATATTGTTTTCTACATTTTGCAAAATATTAAATCAATCCAAAGGTTTTTAAATTGAGTCGCCCATTTCCAAAGGCCACTCTGTCAATTTTAAAAAAAAATGAGTTAGGTATCAATTTTAACTAAATCGATAGCGTAGAATGCGACGTTGAAATCGGTTTTTAGCTAAACTCACTCTGTGATATTTAAAACAGCTGGTGAAATGTGGGTTGAGTTTCAAAACTCACTTTGTCAACGGGCTTTGCAGTTCCATAACCCACTTCGTCCAACCAGGAACGAAACTCACTTTGTCTGTTGCTATTTCACATGCTCCTTACCTTCAGAGTTCCAAAACTCACTCTGTCCTCTTTCAACTAGAAGTTTAGAGTAGAACCCGTTTTTTTTTCTTCAATTCATACAGAAAACACTTTTTCTTTATGTCTCCCGACAGGGTCTTTGGTATAGCGAACGAGAGTTTCGCTGCAGAAGTGGAATTTTGACTCGGCGAGTATATTGAGATAATATCCAACTGTTTCACGATTAGGAGAGTCCTGCTCGGTCTACGATTTTAAGGGACAGATGAAGGAAGTTGTCAAGAAAACGACAGATTGGCATTTCCAATTCAACCAGTGTAAGAGGATAGTGGTGACACTATCTAAAAAGACCAGAGTGCCTGGTCATTGGATATTCGGAGTCGAATTGATTCCCATAGGGAAACCTATGAACCCGAAAAAAATTGAAGATGTCCAGAATCTCCTAACCAAGCATTTCGGCAGCGATTGGACTGAAGATCCACGGTTAATTTACTACAACAACATCGTTTTTCGTGCTAATGAGCACATTGACAACTGTGACAGAAACTTGGGGGAAGAAGAGCATCAGGAGGAAGAGGTAGAAGAAATAGTGGTCCTCGAAGGTGTAGCTGTGCCTAACCAACTAGACGATGAGCAACATGCAGATGCTATTATACACGAATCTCAATTTCTTAAATACCAAAAGAAGTGAATGTGGCGAGAAAGGGTTGAATAGGAATTCTGAAAACCTACCTACCTGTTATTTTACCTTTTAGAACTATTTATTCTTTGAGACAATTTGTTAATTTTATAGATACTGCCAACAAACTGACCATTTACAAGACTATAATACGCCCAATATGGACATACGGCCTCGAACTATGGGGTACAGCCAATCAGTTCAATATAAACCGCATCCAAGCTTTCCAGTCCAAAGTCCTTCGTCGAATTGTAAATGCTCCCTTCTACGTCACCAATAAATTACTCCATGAAGACCTAAACATCCCAACCGTCCAAGAACTCGTCCAATCCCGATTCTTAAATTTCCACAATAAACTTTCCTGACAATCCTCCACGCCGTCTGAATAGGAGGTGGCCTCGAGATCTTCTAAGTAAAATCCAACATTGTATTAGTTTCTAGGGATTGTCAGCGCTGGCTGGCCTCTCCCAACGTGTGGCATAGACACTCAGGCATACAGTTACCAAATTTGCTCATTATATTAATTGTATATAGATTGCAAATAAATAAATTAAAAAAAATAAATAAATAATTATAGAAAATATGTATTATTCGAAAATAAGAATATATATAGGTATATATATATATAAATATTTTATTGCTGAAATGAAAAGGAACGAGCATTGTCTTCAATCACGCATTTTTTTCCACCTAACCCACTTTGTCCATTATATACTTTTCCTAAATCCACTTTCTCACCCTTACTGTTTCAAAACCCACTATGTCCATCCTACTTTCTGCGTTCCAAGAAAAATTATTAACCTGTGAAGTGCAGGGGTTTCAAACAACGAAAAAAGGGGTTGACGAAAAAATTAGAAAAAAAAAAATCACGTTTCTAGCTTGTTTCCAAGTGGATGTAACAGTTTTTAGCCATTATCTCAAAACGAGTTGTACTGGACAGAGCGGGCTTTGGAAATGGGCGATGATTTAATCATCTTACTGGGTTAACTAGGAAAATGAAGAGGATAGAATTTACGAGAACAAATAATTTGGTTTCTTTACCAAAAACTACATAATTAAATTAATAACTAAGAAATAAAAAAAATCAAATTATCTACAACCTAATTTTTACATTTATGTTTTAGTCTCTTTTCTTTCCAAATACTGGCCATTCTTCAAATTTTAGTTATTTTAGGGCATATAAATTATATAATTAAATTAAGGTACCTTCATTGTGCATCTATTTCAATTAAAACTCCAATTAATCACAATGAATTCACTACAACTTAGTTCTCCACACCTTAAGCCTAAACTCTCACTCCATCTCAATTCAGACCGTCCCCACATCCTTCGACTCCTCTACACTAATTCAAAACAGCTGATGGTCGTGTTTTGTTTTTTTATTCATGGGTTGTTTTAAAACAAAATGCATTCATATTATTATTCACTAATTTAGTTGCTTCTTGGATTTTATTTTACACTAATAAATATAGTTAATTTAATAATATTAATAATTTGAATGTGTGTATTATTTTATACACTACAACATATAATGGTAATAATCAGCTGAACAATAATTGAAGATAGATTTACATGCGAGGAAGCTTGTACAATTACCTGGCAGGCTTTTTTTTTTTTTCTTTTGTTACTTTTATTGAATCGATAGAACAAATTCAATTTAATTTTACTTTATTTAAATAAGAAGAAAATTTCAATAAGTTAAATTTTTTAATGTGAATATTACCTAGAAACTGGACGACTTTATCCACATCTCCAGCTTTCGCAGCCTGTAGGAAAGCTCTTTGGGTGCATCTGCAAATAAAATATTTCTATTTTGAGTTAAAACTTTAAAAATAATTAGTTCTATACAAATAAAATCTTAAACATTTATCTGTGAATGTTTACAATTTACATTTTCTTTGTGTGCAACTGCAACTAAATAACTTGAATTTTAAGTGAACATTTTAAAAATAATTTGTTCTATACAAATAAAAATCCTTTATAATATATCATTCTTTCTTTATCTACGAACTTTTCAATTTACGTTCTTGTAGTATTCCATCGTTAATCATTACACGTTATATTGTTTTTAAAAATTTAATGAAATAAAATAAATTGAATGCTTCCTTTATTGCCGGTGGCACAATAGTAGCGTGGTTGCCTACTGTGCTCAAGATAGATTGGGTTTTTTATCTGGGAGATAGAAAAACCTTGGCGGTCCCAAACCTGCGCTATATCAGGTACTCGATCGTAAGACCCCAACCCTAGGTAATTAAAAAAAAGGATAGATGAAAATTTAGGACTCCCACAGTAGAGTCAGGCTCATGTCCACCAGAGGGACGAAAAAGCATTCTGGTGATGCCTCGTAGTTAAAGCCCGGGCATGAGTCACATAAATTAACTACATTTTCACAGCATCACTTCTCCCATTTATTATTTGTCTTTAAAAAAAAATAGTAATTGAGTTATTGTAGACGTTTCGGAAAGTACTTCCATCAGCAATATCTATATTTATCTGTTTTTTATGTGAACATATTTCTTGAGACGACCTCTATATTCAAACGACAACTCAAGACTTAAGTCTAACAAATATGTTACATATCTCCATATGAAGGGCTTAGTTTCAAAACCGGCTAAGTCCAAAAAAATAAAAATCGGAGATATTTCAGGAAAATGTTTTTTGAGATATTTTCCAACTTTTAGTAACAAAGATTGTCGAAAAAAAAAATGTTTTCTTAACGAACATCAATAAAAAATGTATTTTTAGAAAATTTCATTTTCAAAACCAGCTAAGTCCAATATTTTTAATTTCAAAACCGGCTAAGTTCAAGAATTCATTTTTAATATGAAGTCCACATATCATATTAGAAATGAATTCTTGGACTTACCTTTCTATCCATTATACCATGACTTTAAGGATTTCGCGTTATCTAAACAGACGATACAACTGAAATATCGATGTAATATCGATAATTATTAGCAAACAAAATTTTTTTTTTTCTACAAAATTGAATAAATTCGTATTTTATTTTCAAACCCGGCTAAGTCAACTTGCTTAGATTCGAAACCGGCTGTCAACTTGCTTAGATTCAAAACCGGCTAAGTCCAAACATTTTTTTTCGTTTTCTGTGTGTATTCACTTACAAAAAGTAGTCGGATTACAGAAATTAAAAGTTATTTCCATCAGCAATTCGCCAAATATAGAGTTTTCTATATTTTTTTAATATTCATGCACCTGGAGAGTTATTTGTTGTTTTCTCAAAATTTACAAAAGTGGACTTCGCCGGTTTTGAAACTAAGCCCTTCATATAGTATTTCAGAAGTGGGGTTCGGGTTCGGGATATCTCAGAATTATTGATTTTTGAGAAAACACATTTGAAAGTTTGGTTCGCTTCTTAAAAAGTAGTTCCTGAACTTCTTGTTTTCGTTTCATATTATTGGAATGCAACTACATTTATGAAACAACATCAAATTCATAGGTCAGTACTAAGCCATTTCAAATTATAATTTTTTTGAAACTAAACATTTGGGAAAAAAAGGAAATTCTATAACAGGTTATGTACATTTAAGCCCTCAATTTTGTATTGTTACTTATCCGAGTTCAGAATATGAAAGAGGGTGAAAACTTGTATACAAGTAAGTAAATGATGACATCTCAAAAATGAGATTTTTTGAGTTGTCCCACTTCTAAACTACTGTTATCGATATATAAATTCAGAATCTCTTTACACATCCCAATCTTGACTCTTTAAAAAGCAAAAACATAAATGCGGGAAAGTGTTGTTGCTGTGATAAATGAATTCAGAATCTCCTTGCACAACCTCGTAATTAAAGCCCCGGCATGAGTCGAAAAAATATATTTAAAAACTTATATATCTATATATGTATTTCTGAATTAATTTAAGGATAATCAAGAAGGAAGAAAATAAATTTTTGGTTTGTTTTGGATAGCATCGAGTGCGAAAGCAATAATTTCAATGGATCTATTTTTTTGAAAGAGCAATTTTACACTAAAGCGTTTGTATAAATTATACAAAATGTTCGTTGCTCTAAACTGAACATTATTAGAAACTGCAAACAACTCATTTTCGGCAAAAAAAAAAGGGACTATAGAAATAATTGACTGCATTAAATCAGTCGGTAGACATAAAATTAAAAATAACAAAACAAAAAAATATACAAAATCATGCATCAATAGTCAATTGCACTGTTGTTCAAAAAATATGGTTTTATAATAAAAATATTTTTAAAAAATAAGTTGCAAAATACAATAAAATAAAAGTATCAAAAACAGTAAGTTGAAAATCTATATGGCACGGCACGCCATGCTTACAACACAAGAAACAAGGCAAGGCAAACTCAGAAATGAGGTCATAACAGATTTATGTAAAAAACACAACATGAGGATTGCACAAAAAAAATCGCCGGTGAATCACAAGCAATTTACGTCCCCAGTACGAATTAATCAATTACCTTTTCTCCCTCCCTCCAAAACCAACCGACCATGTGGGCTAAACATTTATATTTGAATCATATAGGAACTTTTGAATACTCATATTTTGTGTCGATAGATTACATCGGCTGTTATTAAGGTTTTGCAGTTGAGCCCCCCTCTGATCCTCCCATAGATTCCTAGATTCTCTGAAAATTAATGTGTGTCGTCCTTATAGGGTTTTGAATTTACACATGCAATTTGGTGCCAATACAATCATTACAACGGCAGTTATTAGAATATTATTGCTAAGCCTCCCCCCTCCCTCTCCTTAAACCTATTTGGCTGAAAATCAATAGGTTAGTTAGTTATATTATAACTCAAACCCGGGCTTTGACTATGAGGTGATATCGCCTACTACGAGAGCGCTCTTTCATCACTCTGGTGGACATGAGCCCGACTCTACTGTGGGAGTCCTAAATTTTGCCTACCCTAAATTTTTATTCACCTAGGGCAGGGGTCTTAAACGAGTACCTGACATCGTATGGGCTCGGGACCATCGCTTAACGTCCCATCTGAAGGACAGCGTGCTTAAGTTTATATTACCTCCCAGAAAAAATAAACTAAGGCCCTTGGCCAGGTTTCGAACCCACGATCTTGAGCAATCAATAGGTGCCATCCTTATGGAGTTCTGCATACACATATAAAAGTTCGTGTCGATCAAGATAGGATACAGATCGAATTTTATTTTTTTCATTTGTGGAATCAGGGGAGGAATACTTAACTTCGTACAGCTGGGGAATCAGAAAATAATGCTATAAGAAACTAGAATCATATAATTTTTGTCCAATATAGTGAAAGTATTGCCAATAGTTGAGTGTGTATTCTTGCTTTTAGAATATCCTTCTGACAACATGAATATTAATTTTCCTCTAAGTAGATCTGGAATCCGTCCAATTCACAAAACAAAAATACGTCGGTATCACCACAGTGTAATTCCCCAAATTTGTAATGAAGTAAGTTTTTGGCCACCCACTAAACACTTCTCCTGTTCGACCGATTATACTGAAAATCATTAGGTGTGAAAATGAGGGACTTGTCAATAAACATATAAAACATCAACATTGATTAGACTTTATGATGAGTGAGCACTCCTCTTCCAATCGCCCCTTCCATTTGGCCCATTCGTTTGAAATCAAGTTGTCATTGGGGTTCTCGATTTTTTTTTTTGTTTATTTTTCATTTCTGGATTTAGAGAGTCGGAAAATATGAAACACAACCTCAATATCGAATTTCTGACCGATTAAATAACTTACCCTATACGATATGTGACTAGAGAAGTAACAAACAATATGAAAATTATTTTCATAAAAATATCGAAATCTACCAAATCCATGCAACCCTAAAAAAAACTAAACCAATAATGAGACAAAAACAAACAGGATGTTTCAGTCGAAGTGTACTTTATAGCTCCAGGAGTGGTTTATTGGGCAAAAAAAAAAAAAAAAAAAATTAATATAAACACGGGGCCGGCGGGAAAGCTTCCTTCAAAAAATAATTGAGAGAAAACCACAGAAAACTATGTTTTTTTCAAACATTTTGTGATCCAGTCTTTATAAAACACACGAGTTATCCTAATATACTTCACTTCGAAATAAACATTCTGAAAGAGAAGGGAGAATGGACTGGATCATTGTAAAAGTGCGAAGATCCTGCCTTCAAATCATTAACTATTTATTTGAAAAAAGTCCTTATTCAAAAGAGGATATATATTTTTCAAATTCATATTTTTTACTGATTTAAATGATAAATTATTAATTGTATAATCTTGCCGCTTATGAAATTCATTAAAAAGGAACTAATAAAGAAAACAAATAAAATAATTATCTAAAGTAATTACATTTAAAAAAAAAATATAAAGTTTACAGGTACAAGGAAAAATCATTAAATAACAGGTATTTCTTTCCAGAGGTGAAACATCTCTTGTTCATTTTTAATATCTTTAAGAAGGTAATCATTTTTTTATTTTTTTTTTGGCCTCGGTAGACACCATTCAGCCATCTATGTGTTATTATTTAGTTTTTTTACGACATCCATGGCCCTGGGAGGGAGTTCTATCTACGAAATAAAACTCACTCCCGGACGGGATTCGAACCCGCAAACCATGGTGAGACCATGCGACTAAAGCCCTACGCTCTAGACCGCACAGCCAAGATGGCTCCCATTTTTTTTATTTAAAGCAGTAAAAAAAAACTTTTTTAAAATAGCCGATATCTCTGTTATGCTCCACGAAGTAAAGGAGAACTAGTCTGTTCTAAAGAACTAGGGTAAGTAATCGGTGAGAAATTCGCCACCCTCATTTCAAAAATGAATATATCATATATATATCTGTGTGCGATAACTTCCGATGCGCATCTCTACTGTCGCTCCTTCATTTTCATTCAAAATGTTTTTTCGAAGAGGATTTGGATAGCAAATGTATTTTGTTGTGGCTAAGCTCACAAAATGTTTGAAAATGTTGTCTTCTGACGTTTTCTTTCAGTATTTATTAAACAAGTATTGCCGGAACTTTGTGCATATTAACGTTTTGCTATTTTCGACCAAACAAAGCAATCCAGGAGGTAGGACATTTTGACTGTATCAGCCTGTATAAACAAATTTTTCTTTTAACGCAAAAAGAATATTAAAATCACAACACATGCAAGCAAAAGAAAAAATAATAATAACTAATTCCTGCGATGAGATAAAATAAATGTAAACAATTAACCGTTATTTTGCAGGCGATGAAGAGTCATTCAAATCGCTGTCCCTAAGTTCTCCTACAGTTTCTATATCAATCTAGTAAACCCTATTTACTTTATCCAAAAATTATAAATATTACACAAACACTAATAACTTATTTATGACATAAAACAAGAAATGGGAACTCTAGCCATATATTTGAAGAAAATAAAATTGATTGAAAATACGTCGGATGAAGAGATTATTTTAGAATTCACCACAAAATGTTCAAGAATTGAAAACTATAAACTAAGTTTTAAAAAAGGAGTTCGTTTTGGAAAAAGAATATAGAGAAGGTCAAGAAAACAACGCCTGATGCTTAGTTTTGCGACTTTGGTCAGGAATCTAAATCTAGTTATCCACATTTTGGCAACCGGAACTAATCTCTTATAGAATGATTTTGGCGATAACTCCACTTTTTGCAACAAGAAAACAGCATTTATTTCGACGAGATATGGAAAAATAAAATAAATAAAATAATAATAAACTAAAACAGCTATATTAAATACAAACAAACCTCAACTGAACATCATTTTTAGAAGAAAATGCATGCATTAAGTTTTCTAACTTTTCCTTTTCGACGGCGGGGATCCCCTCGGCGCTGATCTTCACTTTGTTGATGAGGATCTCTTTAGGAGGTACCAACAGCTTCAGTTCTTCCAGTTCTGGGGATGACTCTTCATGGAACGGAACATGGGTCAACGTTATCCGAGCCAGGGAACTAAAAAAATATATTATCAAAATCCTATGTCCAGACAAGGGTTGACCAGATCTACGATGAAACATACATATTATTTATTAATATTTTAAATTAATTTTTCGTTGACACTCAAGATTAGCATTAGTATTGGTTGAAAAGAACTAATCCCCGTGCCCAATGCTTTAAAAAAATAATTAATTTGAAAATAAAATAAAGAAAAACCACTTATTGATTAGTCACAGCCATCATTATCAATAATTATTGTTAAATCCACGTTTTATATTACTTCCGGAGGAACAAATCGAAATATGGTGAGTGGGTCGAATAATTGTGTATGAGATAAGATCAGATTCTAACTGAACTATTCTCAAAATGTAAAGAAAAGTGGTTTTCCGCATGGCGGCTTTGCGCCTATCTGTCTGTAGAATGTTATTTGCCTCCGATAACTACTGCAAAAACACACCAATTTTTTTTATGAGGATTTCGATGAGAATGCAGACCTATCGATGATGACAATAGCATCAATGGTTGTGTAAATATATGCAGTTTGTATTCGTTCATAATTTATGTAAAAATGCATCGATTTGAATGATTCTTTGTTCAAAATATTTGTTTTAGTGAAGACTCAAGGCATGCCATTCGTATCAGTAGTCTAATTAATAACAGAAAAGCATAATTTTTCAGAAGTCTCTTCAAACATTTAGTCTTAGTGATATTAAAGTTTGTCTATCTATCTAGTCAAGATATCACTAGGACATAAACAGAAAACAAGTACTCATGATAATAGTAACGTTTTGGGGTTTTCGACGAGACCCTAGAAGAAAGGAAAAACGCGAAAATGTCGCAAATTTAGTCATTTTTTGTGAAAATTTCAAACAATGTAAATATCTACTAATTTTGATAAATTACTCATTATCCTCATTCACCTAAAATATTAGACAACCTTTAATTAAGATGAATTTTTTTATTAGGTAGTTTTTTTACTAAACAAATAATGCTTACAATCGTTTAGGTGTGCTCTGCATTGGCGTAAGAACCATTGCATTCTTTCCAAGGAAAACGTTGACTTCGGTGAATTTATCTGTGCCACAATGAGGGCAAAACAATTTAGTCTCTTCTTTCAGTTCACAGCCAGTGTGGAAAAGATGTTTCTCCTGGCATTCGTTAAATATTCCCTAAAAAATAAAAACACATACAAAATAAAGTTAATTATAAAAAAGAAATAAAAGTACCTTTGAAAAAATTAATTTTTAATAATTAAAATTCACCGAATCTGCTCAAATTATATCAATTTATGGTGTCATTAATACCTGTCTGGAATGCATCAACAGAAGCCTTCTCCCAAACTGGTCCCTGGGACCGTCAAGCGCCATAAGAGAAGTTTTTTTTTAAATATGTTTAAAAAAAATACGAAGTATCACTTTAATTAAAAATAATCATGCAAGTATTTAGAAGTTATTTTGTTACTTTTTAATGGTCTTTCATTGACTATTTCTAATCTTATTTTTACTGTTCTATTTCTCTCATCAACTGAAGCTCGATGATTTCTGTTTAAATATTCAAGACATGTTATCCATTCAATATCACATTTGTTTGTTATGTATTATATATATGTATAGATGTAAATAAAGAAAGAGAAAAGATAATAAATACCATAGTACAGAAGAGTCCGCAGGTGGGGCAACATTGATGTCTGAAGAGGCGGCTGATATGATGTTGGCAATAGAGACAAAGAGGCCAGGTCTTACCAGGCCTCAAGAGTGGAGTGTTGGGCTCTATATGACCACAGCAACCGATCACCCGGGAGTCGACAGAGCTGAGGGCCTTGCAGTGGCGAAGGATCCGTGGGTCCACCTTGGTACTCGGGAAGACACCCACGACCTTCTGACAATCGCACAGACCATCCCTCCATGGCTGGATATATAATCAAAAATACAAGAAATGTTTTAGCTAAAGGCTATTCTAAGGAAGGGAAAGGGTTCGCCTATACACCGAGGAACGGGAAGTTCAGTATTTTCTGTAATTTCTTGAGTAGAAGAAAAATATAATTTAATATTAAAACGCTTAACACAAAAACTCTTATGACTGCCGATGTTATGATTGCATTGACCAACAATTTCATATGTAAATTCAAAACCCCAGAAGGACAACAAATATTAATTCTCCGCGAAATCAGCCGATAGGAAGAGGGAGCTCAACTCAAAAATCCTAATACTCGTAAATGCCAATGTAATGAAAGTACCATTATGAAATTTTATATTTAAATTCAAATTTTCATAAGAACGACAACTGTTAATTTTCAACAAAATCGGCTGAATAAAAAGAGGGATCGAGGGAAGGGCTCAACTCAGAACCCCTAATAACTGCCGATGTAATGAATGTATCGACACAAAATTTTCTATGAGTCAGAAGCGGGCCTTGGAAGTACATTGTCGGTGATTCACCGCCTTTTTCATTTTTGGTGGGGAGGTGAAAGGCTAGAGTGAGCATTGAGTAGATAGAAAGTAAAAAAAAAAGAAAAAACATTATTTTTCCCATGCTGATAAGGGGCTCCATAGATTGTAGATTGTGGCTCGTGGAGCTACTTACTATCATCAGACGTGGTTAGACCGACCATCTGTGAACGAGGAAAGTACTTAGATAGTGGACTCACTCCAGAGATAGAGGCGGCTTTATTAGGTGAACAGTCTTATTCTCCAGGGGAGGGAGGGGGGGGGAGGGGGGGGGGGGGGTTAGTATTGATACTAGTCTGACAGGCTACGACTAGAACTTCGATAGGTGAATGTTCAGTACAATTATCTAGAAAGGGTCCTCGATGCGTCAGTGGTTAGAGAGACTGCCTACGATTTTACATAATGGACAACTAAGTTATTAAAACCGAGCACTTCCGGAGCAACATAATCTTTGCAACGCCATTTTACGAAAAATGTTTCATGTCTTTTACTTCTCCAGATTCACAAAGTATAGGAGAAGTTATGTAACTGATCAAGAAGTTGAGTTTTCACAAGAATTATATGTTTTCAGACACCCTGATTCCAAAAATAAAAAATGGACGTGTTTGTCTGTGAACACTTCCGATAGAATGAATGTATCGACACGAAATTTTATATGTACATCCAGGACTCCATAAGGATGGGACCGATTAATTTTCATCAGGGCCTCAACACAAGACCAGCGACTTTTTTTGTATTACGTAAGATTTTTCAAGACTCCTTCTCCCCCATAATTGTTACATAATTTAAGAATGGCCTCCAACCTCTGTTGTATTATAAATCATAATTACCAAAGCTGCCATGGTAGATTCATCGTAAGTCGCTTCAGCACCTTCTAGCGGACTAGTCGGCAGTGAGGATTTAACTGCACGAAAACGATAAAACATGATTAGCACACAAGTAAACTATACTAAGAAAATAAAAACAAAGAAATAAATTAAATAGAGGGAGTAATTAAAACTATGTTTAAAAAATACATGTTTCTTGCATCATGAAACATCCAACAGTTACAACCGGGGGGAAACGCGGACATTCTGTGGAAACTATTAATAAATAAACTTCTTTTTTTAAATTTTATATATTTCAATATTTTTTTTGAATATATAGTCTACAGTGCGCGATGTGCAACTAATTATATATTGGACAGACTGGTCGACGTTTTAAAAACAGAATATAAGAATATTCGACAATACTAACCCAGTATATCGACAATAGTCTCTCTTTTAACCCAACCGAAGACATCAAATATCTACATTTCTGCTCAAAAAGCAGGTTATTTGATAGTTTAAAGCAACTGTAAATTAATAAAGAAACCAAAAATAACATTCGTATGAATGACCAAATTTATTTCAACTACTCCCCTTTGTTATAACACTTTAGAACCAATTATGTTTCCACATATGTATGTATTTAGTGGTTAGTTGTAGTCCAAATAACATTTATCGCAGTCAATATTTATCATCAATATTTGGATAAAGTTTATTTTGTTATAATTTCAATTTATATCTTCATTGTTTTTTAATGATAGGAAAAGCTTCTATATCTATAATATCCTGTTAGAATTGAATAATGTTAGCTTTAATTTAGGTTGTGAAGTAAAGCTTCGTTAAACGTTATTGGAAGTAAATATTTTGGAACAAACAAACTCTTAAAAAATAAACCACGAGGAGTTCCTAGTTGAAATTACAAACCCTTCCTTACCTACCTGATAACTACCTACTTATAAGAACACACTCTGCAAACCTTAGTTAATAACTAAATCTGTCTATGGTGAAATGTCGAAACCGGTTGTTTGTTTTGTGTAAAAATATTTTTTTGTGAAACAGACAATAATTTAAAAAATAAATTTGTTTTATGTATTTATCCGACACTTATACAACAATGCCCCCCTCCTCTTAAAATAAAAACATAATGTGATGCATTTGCCATAAATAAAAACCACTCGAAACATTGAAACTAATATAACATCTAAAATGAAAATTACCTGGAGGCACACGTTCCTCAGTAGTAGGTGCTGAAATCTTCTTAGTCGGTGTAACACTTCCAATGGATGAACTGTCAGTTTCTGAAATGAACATTTTTTAATTAAATAAAACCAATTTCAATAAATAAATAAATAAATAATATAAGGCATTATATCAACTAACCTTTTTCCCATTCGTTTTCAGAGTGATGGTTTGAGGAGGCTTGATTTTCTGAGTGTTCATCTTCCGAAATATTTTCTTTCGACAATATACTATTTCTTTTATTAATTTGATCAGTATTTTTAACACATTTTTTCTGTAAAATATTTTTGCTTTCCATTTTTTCATCTTCACCACCAATGCTATCAATATTCATTAAACTCAATGATTTTTTTTTAAGCATACCTTTATTATTTGATAATTCTTCTCCAGGTTCTATATTAATAGGTTTATTAGCATTTCTCAAACTAGGCTTACTCTTACTTGTCTGATTTCTGTCTTCACGAAACCGCGAAGATCTCCTCTTCTTTATCTCTTGCAAACTCAGAGAACTGAAGGACTTCTCTTTGCGAGCTATTGCATTTTGCAAAACTGATTCGCGAGAAAATTCCTTGGAGGTGCGTCTAGAAGACCTCTTCAAACCCAAGTCGGGTTCTAATCCATCCAAAGTTCTGATAGAAGAATTCCTTTTAGCCTTCTTTTCGACAGGTTCTTCAACCACTGGAATTTCAATAAAAGTGTTTTCTTCCATATTTTCATTACTCGTACAAGGTTCATTACGCATCTTTTCAATTTCATCTTCATTAACTTGTAGAGTAATAACAATAGGTGATGTTTTCTGTTCCGCTTCCATCGGAGTTACACTCTCATCACCGGTGCACTCATCAGTCATGACTGATGATTTCTCATCATTCTGTGTCGTATTGGGAGACAACTCGGACGATATAGAGCAATCATCTTTGGAACTATTGCAATGACCATTTTCAACAGGTTTGTACTCTGAACTAGAATTTAAATTACCTTCTGACAGACCGTCATTCAGAACGTCTTTGAAACTATCATCATTTATGTTACACGTACCACGATTAAATTCACTTTTCATCTCGCAAAGAATTTTCTTTATTAGAATACTGTCTACTTTATCATTATCACTATTCGTTGATCCTCCTGCATCGAAGTCCCCTAAATCATCCTCCATATCGGTTACCATCATGAATTCAGCCATCTTGGAAAATATTAAAGCTCCAAAGAAAACTATAAAAATAATATAAAAAAAACGTAAGCAAAATTGAGTGGGTACCTTCAAAGACTTATTTATCTGTGCAGGAGGTTTGAAGTAAAAATCGAAGGCCCAAACATCGAATAACGGCACTTGTTCATTTTAAGATATGAAAACTGAATGGAAAGAAATAAAAAAACGCGAAATCCATAAAAAATTATAAACAAATAATGTACATGATTTGGGAAAAAATATTAATATCAGAGAACCTAACCTTGAAGTAGATCCTCCGTAGAAGGTTTCAAACACTTCGAGAAGTTGTATAAAAATAAACAGAAAAACAAACAGTTGAAAATATACCACACAAAAACAAAAACACCATGACCACAATAGAATAAACTTCAACTACTTTTTAAGGACAATCACAATATACGAAGCCATTCCAGCATTAGGTCACGAAGACATCTTCGGAGTACGGTCATGGCGGATCATTAGCCTGTGATACTAAGGACTACTATTTAAGTGAAAGAACGCCTAAAATCAAAATAATATCTTCTCTTTGGTTTTTTTAGTGTAAAAATCATTAATAGGATGTATTTTTTTTTTCAATTTTGCATAATGTACAGATATAGGAAAAAAGTGTACATACCAACTTCTTCTTAGTCCTTCTTTTGCTTCGTACGGATGCAAGATTTGAAGCTTCTGGTAAAGAATTTTTGTTTAAGATAGCAATAAGCTTCTTTGACATTATCAATTAATTGAAATAAACGTAATCAATAGCATTCGATATAGAACGATCATGAAGAAAAAAAACATTTAGGACAAATAGCATTGTAAAAATTCCTAAAGGGTCTCATTCAAGATATTTCATCATCCGTTTTTTAAAACAGTATAATTGTTTTATTATTATCCAGAAATACAATAAAGACCAAGCATCAACAATAATAAAAATTTAATACTACTATTTTTATTATTTATACGGAAGTTGGATAGTGCATCATCTCAGGGGGGAAAGTTATGTTGTTTTTATCTTTCTTTTTTAGATGGTATTTTTTTTTTTTTTTTTTTTGGTATTGCAGAATGTTTCTCATGCGTCTATTTAAGATTGGAAGATTCTTTCAAAATCGTTATTCTCTCATAAAAAAAAAAGAAAAGATATAGATAAAGATCCATCAAGGAACCTTGATTCATTGTCAGTATTTCTTCACTAAGAAGTGGGCACTTTTTCATATTCTATTTTAGGAGCTATATTTTTCCTGTGAATACAACTACACTGTATAATGAACTTTTGGCAACATAATTGCTCTAACCGTTCAGCACTTTAGCCCCCAAAAAAAATTACTTTGATATACTATATATATTTTTTTCTTTAAAACTAATTCCTCGTATATATTTATTCCATTCAAAATTATTTTTATAAATTGTTAATATGTACTTACAATTTCAATGGAATAGTTGTGGAGTTTCACCATATAGGCTTTTTAGCACCAAACAAGTCCAAAATACCCCCCCCCCCCTCCTCCCAAAAAAATATATATATTTAAAAGATTCTTATTTAATAGTTCATGTTTCGGGAGGCTATGTTTTGTAGGAATACAAAGACGTATTTGAAATAAATTGCCTTTGTGAAACCGTGCTTCCTCATTAAAGCACTAAAAAAATAGGAGGGGGGGGGGTAACCTTTTTTTTTTCTCCTACCCCCTTTTAAAAAATGATACAATAATTATGATCAGAAAAATTTACTACTCAACATACCTGAAAGCAATAGTATTGTCTGTCGTAATTGGAAATATCTGGATGATGTACGGAGCAAAGAAGTTTCTTATCGAAAATCAATCTAAAAAATTTTAAGACCACCCCACAATTTTTTTTTGATCTGCACGTTTTCCTATCAAGAAGGTGAACTCTTACTTTTCTGTATTTCCAATTGGACACAATGCCAAAGATGACATGTCCGTTCTCTAGTAATATATAATTTTTATGTAATTAAATATTTAAAAAAAAAATGTTTGTCTATTCCAGTGTCTTGGTTTATAACCGATTAGTATTTTTAAATAAACCTTATTTAAAAAACGAAGTTTGTTTAACTTATTTTATTATAATTTCACAAATATGTCCGTGTTTCTCAAGTTAGTAATTGTTTCAGTGAAATTACAGAATTCTTCCTTCTCTATATAATCTAAAGGAAAGCTATAATTACATGTACTGGACGTACAAGAACTCCATATTTTGTGCTTGTTTGACTATTTTTCCTTCCTACAGCTCAGCTGAAAGATTCGAATTCAGTATATGCCAAAGATATATGGAAACCTTACACAAAAAAGGAAATAATCAAATTAGTGTACAATAAAAAATAAAGGTGACAAGGTAAGGAGTTTTAAAAATAAGTCAGACATTAAAAAAAAAAAAAAAAAAAAAAATGGAATTAAGGAATAATTATAATTTCACCATTATACGTTCATACATGAAACGAATTTACAATTAAATAACACACTGATGGGGGGAAAAAAATGTTGACACATGTTTCTACGTTGTCTTCTTCTTGGGTTTCAACGAGAAGTACAGAATTATTAAACCAATGGAAGCATACGTTGCCTTGGCAATCTGAAAGAAGAAAATATTTGTTAATAATATGTTGTGGGTTCGTAGCCCGACCGAGGCCCTTAGTTTATTTTATCTGGGAGGTAAAATAAACTTAAGCACGCCGTCCTTCGGATGGGACGTTAAGCGATGGTCCCGAGCCTGTACGATGTCAGGTACTCGTTAAAGACCCCTACCCTAGATGAATAAAAATGTAGGGTAGGCAAAATTTAGGACTCCCACAGTAGAGTCGGGCTCATGTCCACCAGAGTGACGAAAGGGCGCTCTGGTAGTAGGCGATATGACCTCGTAGTTAAAGCCCGGGCATGAGTCATAAAACCTAACCCAACCTGTTAATAATATGTAAATATTGATTTATATCTCTATGAGATGTTCCATAAAATTACTTTAAAAAAATAAAACTGACAAGGTTTTTTTTCAAAACAGGTGAAGCGTGAGACATAGTCTTAGGTTTCTGGTAGCTATTGAAGTGTGTAATATTGTTTAAAATGCCCGTTTCAGTGCCCGGGCTGTATATACACAGTTGTTACCTCATCTGACCTATTTCAGAACACTCGCTAGATACCAAAAAATACATCGGTCTTTGCTTAATTAAATTTCAGTTGTTTTTGCTCTAGGAGGTAACAAACATACATACTGTGGCGTTCAAAAGTATTTGCACAAGCAATATTTTACTCATAATCATAGTAAGGGACAACTAAAAAAATCATATAACTAGATATACAAAAACGTTATTTATTTATGCATATATTTGCGTAAAAACCGTTAATGCGAAATAAGAATAAATATTTTTACAACATTTTTTCTTGAAAAAGACCGCTCAAAAGTATTTGCACAAATTATACTGGTTATTTTAATTAGTATAGTAATTCTATACCTGAGTGTGTTTACTCTTTTTGTTTACATTTCCTTTCTCACTCAATTAGGGATTAACATTCTTCAGAATAGTCTACTATTTTAATCCAGTCTCAGTCAACATGGCACCGAAGAAACGTGAGTTATCCCAGGCAGTAAGGGGAAATATTATTTTATTGAGAAACCAAGGCAAAACCTACCATGAAATTGGGAATATTTTAAATTTAAATTTTTCTACAGTCCGTTATGTCATAAAAAGGTTCGAGGAGACAGGAAATGCGTTAAATAAGCAACGAACAGGACGACCAAGGGCTCTGACACAACGGGAGTGCAGGGATATCGTAGGGGAAGTAAAGGCACACCCATCCACAAGAGGTTGGCAATTAGTCAATAAGGTCGAATTGACTGGTGAAAAACGTGTGAGTGAATCAACAGTAAAAAGAGCGCTCTATAAAGCTGATTTTCATTGAAGGGTTCCAAGGAAAAAACCCTTCATATCTGAGGTCAACAGGAAAAAAAGGTTGGAATTTGCAAAAACCCATCTCAGCAAGCCAATGGAATTTTGGCAAAGCGTCCTCTTTAGTGATGAGAGCAAATTTAACGTTTTTGGAAGTGACGGGAAAAAATATATTTGGCGAAAACCAAATAAAGAGCTTAAACGCCTTAATGTCACACCTACGATAAAACATGGTGGAGGTCATGTGATGGTCTGGGGGTGTGTGGCTTATAATGGGGTAGGCAATCTTGCCCCAATTGAATCTGTCATGACTGCTGATACCTACGTCAACATTTTGCGCCATAATCTCCGAGCTAGTGCCATCAAATTGAATATGGAAAATATTTTTATATTCCAACAGGACAATGATCCAAAACACAAGGCCAATAAAACCAGAGAATGGCTTCGTTATAATGCGCCCAGGATGCTACAAACCCCTCCACAATCTCCAGATTTAAATATTATAGAACATGTTTGGAACTATTTAGACCTCAACATTCGAAAACATAAAATTAAGGAAAAAAATAATTCAAAAGGAATTTTATTGGACGAGTGGAATAAAGTTGACGTTAACTTCATAAAAAATTTAGTTAATTCCATGCCAAGGAGGCTTGAGGCTGTGATAGACGCAAATGGACTTTATACCAAGTATTAAAAATATTATAGGTTGTTTTATTGATTTTATAATAATTTTTATTTCAAGTTTTATATTATGTGCAAATACTTTTGAACGGAGCTTTTTCAAGAAAAATTGTTGTAAAAATATGTATTCTCCTAATTCCCTAATTGTTGTAAAAATATGTATTCTCCCCCTCTCCGCAGTCGGGAAAAATATTGAAAATCATTGCTTCAACCGCTTGGTAGGACCTAGTATAACATACAAGTTTACGCTAACACTCAATTTTGTTATAAACGTAAATCATGAGATTTAGCAGATGTCATGCCAACGGATTGCATATACATTCCTTTTATTTTGTTAAAGGAAAAAAAAAGTACATATAAGTATATACCCATGAATACTAAACTGACCTGGTAAACAAAGGATATTTGGATTTATGAAACAAATTGAAACACTGAATGACTTCAACAAATAGTCCAGTTATAGCGGAATTCAGTGAATGGGCAATATGCCAAGATGTTACTTACGGTTACTGATCAGACTTCAGATTCACTTATATTAAATCAAAATATTACGAACTTGGTAAGCGTAAAGTTTACTTTTTAGCCGAGGATTATTTTTGACATATCTATTTGACATATCTAAGCCATGATATTATCGTGTTTTCACGAGCAAGCGAGCAAGCCTGTCGAGCAACGGACGACTGTTCGGGCCCTTAACTTAATAAATAAACAAAATAATATATTGTAATTTATCGAGGAGAAAGTCATTAAGAATAATATGTACTTAATTGCAAATATTTCTTACTGACAAATAGATTATATTGTGTTGAAATCATCTTCGTAAGCACATGAAGATGAATATATTAATATATTTGAAATGTGGCCCCTAGGAGAGAAAAACAAAGTCTTATTTCCTTCATTGATGGCATTACTTCAATAAGAAATAAAATATTAATGAATCCTTAGTCTTCATATTAATATTAAATGCTCCTTACAGGTTTTCTAGTTTTCAAATATCTTCCGAAAAACCTTAATATAAATTAACAATCATAGTTGAAGACAAATCCATTTATTTTTGGAATACTTACGTTGGCTCTACCAGTTAAAGTTGTGCCATTGAAATATTTATAGATCCCTTTAAACTGGGACTCATCTATTCCTGCATCACCAGCCATTGTCTAAAAATGTAATATTATGTTAAAACAGTATCAAGTGGAACAAAAATATAAATAAAATGTAACAACTAATCAATACCGAAGAATAGACTTGAATAAAGTAACCTGCCAACCAAAGAACCGTAAGAGAACCTCACAAGAAAATCTCAATGCCTTGAAAATTAGAGGTTTTAACTTTTTTTATTTTGAAATATGTTATCTAGTAAACCTTCTTTTTATTGTGCTATTTGATAAATTTCAATAAGTGATTCTAAAAATGAAAGTCAAGTATCTTGGTCTAATGTCAAACCATTTAAAAAGGAATTCAATGGGATGCCTGCAAAGAAGTTTTAGTTCGATTCAAATTTTCTATTAGTTTAAAGTAATTTTTAGTCTTAATGTTATTTAGACCAAAAGCTTCCGAAGTACTGACAGCTTACTTGAAACAAACGAATGAGCCACCCTGGACTTCTTATTTTGTAAAATATGCCAATGTTGTTAATGACCAGTTCGGGAAATCTCACTTTAATTGGCAAGTTGGCAATAGTAATTATCATGTTTTGAGAACAGGATGTTTTCCATACATCAAATATCATTGTACCAAAAGACGTTATGAAAATTTAACTCTGGATGATACCCTAATTGGTGCTATTAAGGTTATAAATTTAGGTAGGTAATTCATGTTTAAATGATCTATCTTGGATTTTTATTTTGTTAAATATGCCAGTGTTAATGATCAATTCGAAGAATCTTACGTACTTTGGTAATAGTAGTGAAGTTTTGAGAACGATGTTTTTTTACACATCACCATGAGATGTTATCATTGTTCATTGTTAAATTACAGGGTTACCTGGATGTTACCTTAATTGTTTTGTTTTTTTAACGGTAAGCTTTTTAGAAAAGATTGATACGAACCAGATATTTTGTAGGCATTCATTATTTTTGAGTTGGAGTAAATTTGAGAGAATCCCTCTCATATAAGATCTATTTCCTACCCGTTACACTGTGGGTTACACCGTCTTCAACATTCCGTCGGGAGCAATATAAATCCAAACTTCACAAGGCGCAATTGATTTGATATATTCAGTAGTTTAAAGTTGATTTCATTAGGTATTTTTCCATGGGAAATTAATTAAAAATAGAGCATTAAATATTAGTATCATATAAGTACATTTTTTTTTTTTTTTGGCTTTATGTACGGTGCATATTAGCCATGTCAATGTGTTATATATAATTATTTAAGACATCCATGGCCCCGGGAGGGAGTTCTATCTACGAAATAAAACTCACCCCCGGACGGGATTCGAACCCGCAAACCATGGTGAGACCATGCGACCAAAGCCCTACGCTCTAGCCCGCAATATAAGTACATTTACAGAAACGACTAACAGGTTAATCATATGTTTTAACGATATCCACATAATATGTTGTGTAAATATGTGTTAATGGAAACATTTTTAGACAGCTTTCAACGACTAGGAGGTAATACAAGGGGGAGAACCATTCGATGTCAATAAAACAGGATATTAATATTAAAAAACAATTCAACAACATAGACAAATTTTTTGAAAGTGACTGCCTTTTCTAATGAAAGAGACTTTCCATTTTCTTTCTTTATCGCTACTCGATGCCTCTTGCTCTTCAACGGTATTGCCTTTCCGTTCTTCCATGTATTATCTGTAGCAAAATTGTCATGTCCAACAAGGAGGTAGTGAACAATTTGAACGTACATCGGGTTATCAAAATCATGGAAGACAATTGCTTTAATTGGTTTGAAGTATTTTTTATTTTTATTTACAACTGTATAAATAACGTAGATGTTTGCTAGCGACTGTAGAATTCAAAATTCTGGGGGTATTGAGGGTCAGTCAATGAAGAAAATACTATTCAAATGCCAACGTTTCGATATATTTCATATCATCATCAGGGCTATGAATATAGATGGTTGAGGAGAAGGCATGAAGACTGTGAGGTCTTACGTTCAACTAAAGAGTCAACTCTTTAGTTGAACGTAAGACCTCACAGTCTTCATGCCTTCTCCTCAACCATCTATATTCATAGCCCTGATGATGATATGAAATATATCGAAACGTTGGCATTTGAATAGTATTTTCTTCATTGACTGACCCTCAATACCCCCAGAATTTTGTATAAATAACATATACAACAAGCAAATGTTCTAAGGGAGAAAAAATGGCTATCTCAAAAGAAGAGGAATGACCTAGTGGTGACACTCTAGGCACTCATGGCTAATCACTGTCACTGCCTGATGTGAGAAGGTCTCTCTCTTTCAGCAAAGGATATATTAGAGCCTAGGCAACTTTCCAAGAAGTAAAACAAAATTTAGTGTTACAGTGCACCCTACGGAGGGTCAAGCTGACAATATATATATATATATTTGTTTAAAGATAATTTCTTAAATGCATTGTCCGAAAAGTAAAGATAACGTTTTTTTTTCGGGTTTAAGGTTTTACAGTTATAGAACAACATAATGTTATTGATGTAACTTTACAGGGATACCTAATCTGATGTATGGTCTCACCGCATCTATGTTGATAAAACACAAAGAACTCGTGATTTTACCTGATGGACTCACTGTTTATATTTATTTTCTACTCAAGGAGCATACAGGTTCTCGTTACTAGTATAAAATAGTTTAAATAAACAGATTTCTTTAATTCACTTGTATTTATTTATTTATTTTTAACAGAGAATTTATGTCTCCCCCGTTTTCCTTTCTGATGGTATGAATATATTTTATTTAATTCTCCAGCTATATGAAGAATAGCGGAAGTTATGTAATCTGTCAGAAATTCGATTCTTGCTTTTCCTCGGAATTGCATATCTTCCTAGCCTCTAACAATAAATAAGAAAAAATATGTGAACACGATAACTCCCAATAGAATGTTGAATGTGTCACAAATGTTGTATGTGTTCCCAGAACCCTATCGATTTTCCATGTAATAAATATATCAACATGAAATTATATATCTAAATTCAAACGATGCCTATTCATTTTCGATGTAATAAATATATCAACATGAAATTATATATCTAAATTCAAACTATGCCTATTGATTTTCGATGTAATAAATGTATCAACATGCAATTATATATCTAAATTCAAACGATGCCTATTGATTTTCCATGTAATAAATATATCAACATGAAATTATATATCTAAATTCAAACTATGCCTATTGATTTTCGAGGTAATAAATATATCAACATGAAATTGCATATGAGGGGGTTAGAAGCAAAGGGATGTAAGTGACAAATCGGTTGAAATTGAGATGTGTGTGTGCTTGAAAGACTCTAGACGTATCTCTTATGCTTTTGGCTGAGGATGGTAGAAATACCGAAAGTACTCCCATGTAAATATAGTTGGTGAAATTAGACAATATCATACATAAACAAGTTTTATTTCTTTCAAGTTCATTTGAATTATTTCACAATATCTCTGCAATAATGTCAGTTTTCATAGATATGTGTGTCAACATCTTCCTTGACACCTACCCTGACTACTGGCGTAACGATTGTTAGTACCAGTAATGCTGTTACTAGTGGAAAAATACCTGGGTAATACCTGAATTTACGATGTAACTATAACTTTGAAGGTAATTATCTCGAAATTACATTTTTTTCACTTACATCCCTTTGCTTCTAAACCCCTCATATCTAAATTCAAACGATGCCTATTCATTTTCGATGTAATAAATATATCAACATGAAATTGCTTATCTAAATTCAAACGATGCCCATTGATTTTCAACCAATTCGGCCCAAGGGAAGAGGGGCTATTACAAAAACTCTAATAATTGCCGATGTAATGAATATATCGACACGAAGTTTAGTATGAGGGTTTAGGAGGTAGAGTGAAAATTCTGTTAATGAATTCGTGTTGAGGATGTACATAAACCAACAACTTTTTCCCCACAAGTTGCAGGTGGTCTCTCAAGTCAGTTTGTAAATAGTTTCGGGGCATGCCAATAGATAGAGGCTGCCCCAGACTTTTATCTTTTATCAGTAGATGCTTGTAGTTCCATGACCTGCCACTAGAACGCACTGGCTGCATCACCCTCAAAGGAATGTTCGGCTCGGGCTGCAGTGTGTGTAGACTCGTACCAAGCCGAACCGTCCCGACTTGACTAGAGCACTGTTGTTGTTTACAAATATTATAACCTCAAATATTTTGGTTTTTTGCAGTGCACGTTGTGTTTTTTAAATTAAATATTTTTTTGAATATTATTAAATAAATTATATTTTATTATGGCTTCTGAAGAGTGGTCTCACGAGCTTCAAATTCAGTTTGCTGAGGCTATGAGACAGTACCCAGTCATATGGGATTTAAAACATAAATTACATTTTAATAAAATTAAGAGATTGGATGCTTGGGAGGAATTATCCAAACACTTTTTCATGTCAGTAATCCAATTAAAAAGTAAATGGGAGTCTCTTCAGGCATCGTTTCGCCGAGAAAAAAATAAAATAAATAAATTGCGTACAGCCTTAGGAAGAGGTAAGCTTGTTAATAAACCTATTTCATATTCATTTTGTAGTAATAATAATAAAACGATTGTAATATATAAATAGATGCCCAAAACTGTTGACTGAAACTCAGTTTGGTCAATATGTAGTGGCTAGGTTCATTGGTTAGAATATACTTTGGTTACAGAGGCGGATGCTGAATTGATGGTAGAATCAAAGTGGTTTTGCTATGAAGCTCTATCCTTCTTATTGGAGAAAAATATTACGAGAACCTCACAGGATACCACTGTAAGTATATAAACTGTATAAACAAATTAAATCTTTATTATGAGTTTGTATTAAATTTATTTCATATACATGTACAAGTACTAATGTATGACTGAAGACATTCATTTATTCTGATTCAAATGTTTTTACATTGATTATGATAAATTACGAACAGCTGCTGTGTACGGCGGGGTATTATGTTCGTTCGTATGGTTGTGGAGCATCCAAGTGCTCGGCTCGTCTCTGTTCGGCTTGGAGTGTGTTCGTTGAAACTGCATGTCTGTACATACCCTAAGTCGGGTGTTAGACGGGTTACACGTTCAATCTGGCATCAGTTCAGTCGGTGACCTTGATCATGAACTGACTGATGGTATACCGAAGGAGTGTGGTTAGAGGTTACACGATCAGTCCAGACTGACATCAGTCTATCTCCAAGTAACACGCTTCTTTAATATTAATGTTATTATGGACTACAAAAAAAAAAAAAAAACGTATTGCAATAATTGCTGCATTGTCTGCAAAAAACGATGGGCTAAAGAGTGGTTACTGAAAAGAGATGTTTATACGCATTTAAACTTACTGAGTGAAATAAGAGGCACTGAAGATGATTATTATGAAAATTATTATCGTATGAAAGATGTTTGTTTTGATAGCTTGCTCGAAATGGTCAAACCATTTTTAACAAAACAAGATACATGCATGAGAAAGGCGATAAGTGCCGAAGAGAAGCTGGCTGTAACCTATTTTTTATTTTTATTTTTTTCAATTCACGACGATTATTGGAGCGTAGAGTATTTATTTATTTTTCACATCCTCTATCGTGCATGCAGGTTTTAGTTTTTTTTAAATAATAAGCAACTTTTCTAGAGCTTCATTTCTTTTATATTTATTTACATAAAACCTTTATATATGGGTTTTATCCCATAAGAGAGGCAGCGATTCAAGATAAAAATTTTTCTCCGGTTCCAATGTTGGAGGAGGTGTCGTGGCAGGATGAATTGCGCTGCTCTGGGAGAGTGGGACATACCGTCCGTCTCCATCGCTGTCTCAGCTCTGACTGACGTCAGACTGATAAGAATGTAGCTACACGATCAGTCTTGCATCAGTTCAGTCGATACTGATAGAAATGATCAAAATATTTAAAAATCCATCAGTTCAGTCCATTAGTCAACGCAGTGAACGATCAGTTTCCCGTCAGTCCGTGACCTTGGTCAGACTGACCGGAAACTGATCGTTTATTGTGTTAACTGATCTGTCTAACCGATCTGTCTACTTATCAGTCTGTCGTCAGTCAGAGCTGAGACAGCGATGGAGACGGACGGTTGCGGTATGTCCCACTCTCCCAGCAGTGCAATTCATCCTGCCACGACACCTCCATCATTGGAACCGGAGAAAGATTTCATCTTGAATCGCTGCCCCTCTTATGGGATAAAACCCATAGGTTTTATATAAATAAATATAAAATAAATGAAGCTCTAGAAAAGTTGCTTGTTATTTACAAAAAAAGTTAAACCTGCATCCACGATAGAGGATGTAAAAAAAAAATACTCTACGCTCCAATAATCGTCGTGAATTGAAAAAAAATAGAACAGTCTCGAAGATCTAGTATTGGGGCAGATGATGTATACACGCCGAAGAGTTGGACCTTCGAATATCTTCATTTTTTGAACACATTTGAGACTGAAGGGAATAAAGTAGCGCTTCACAAGTGTCCATTATAGCCTGGCCATTACCAGCTGTGGATATTATAGCCGAAAATCTCAGGTCTTTCATGTTCCTCCCAGTAGCAAGATATCCGTAAGGTTACAGCCAGGTTCTCTTCAGCACTTATCGCCTTTCTGATGCATATATCTTGTTTTGTCAAAAATGGTTTGACCATTTCGAGCAAGCTATCAAAACAAGCATCTTTCATACGATAATAATTTTTATAATCATCATCAGTGCCTCTTATTTCACTCACTAAGTTTAAATGCGTATAAACATCTCTTTTCAGTAACCATTCTTTAGCCCATCGTTTCATTTTTAATCGTTTTTTTGCAGACAATGCAGCAATTCGTCTCCCAAACTGCAACACCACACAACTCACTTTTTGCAACTTTTCAGTAGAGCTTGAAAACTGGTTTTCAATGATTTTCAATGGTACCATTTAATTTTTTTATGCTACCTGAACAATTTTAAATAATTATCGTACTCCTCCACCTGAGGAAATGGAAAAAAACACCCTAATCAACTCATTGAGAAAAGTGTTTACCCCCCAACTCCAAACCTCCAGGAATTGAGTTGTGTGGTGTTGCAGTTTGGGAGACGAATTATTGCAATATACGCTTTTTTTTTTTATTGTAGTCCATTTTAATATTAAAGAAGCAAGAAGTGTTACTTGATTGACGCTGGGAGATTGATGTCAGTCTGGACTGATCGTGCAACCTCTAACCACACTCCATTAGTCAGTTCATGATCAAGGCCATGGACTAAACTTATGCCAGATTGAACGTGTAACACCCGTCTTAGGGTGTGTACAACTTTTTTCCCCACAAGTTGCGGGTGGGATCTTTCTCAAGTTAGTTTGTAAATAGTTTCGGGGCATGCCAATAGATAGAGGCTGCTCTAGACTTTTAATGTCCGAATACATTTTTTGCGTTCTGTGTTGATATAGTGGAAATACTAATGAATAAAATAAAATGATAGATAAAACACTTTTTTGAACGCTTATATTGTCTAATTCCACAAACATATACTTAAATGAGTATCGGTTTCGGCTTACGCCATCGTCAGCACAATGTTCAACAATAATGAATGTGAACATTATTGTTGAACATTGTGCTGACGATGGCGTAAGCCGAAACCGGTACACATTTAAGTATATGTTTGTGGAATTAGACAATATAAGTGTTCAAAAAAGTGTATTATCTATCATTTTATTTTATTCTAGACTTTTATCTCTTATCGGTAGATATTTGTAGTTCCATGACGTGCCACTAGAACGCACTGGCTGTTCTAGCTCCATCACCCTAAAGGCGAGTTCACCACGGTTCACTTTTCATGATCATCCTGGATGGTTCACTCAGAGTGAACGGAGAGACGAGTGTCAACATCAATTCATTCAAAGTGATCATCCAGGATGATGGATGAACAAAGTAGAGACATGTTCATCTTCTTGTCAACTTTCAGTGATTCATTCGGATGAATCATCAAAAGTGAATCCTGTAAACAGGAAGTGAATCTTGAATTCATCAAGGTTCACAGGTTCGCTCACGTCCACGTTTGTTGTAGTTTATGGTTTTGTAAGTAATTATTATACCGGATGGTGTTTAAGTGGAAAGAAGATCAAACCTCTTTATGTTTCAGCCTGTTGCAAAATCACGAATGTTTATGGAATACAAAATGTGAACATTATAAAATTAAACAAAAGAGATGAAGAAGCCTTATAGGACATGATCCAACAATTTGATGTCCCACTATTGACAATTTAAGACATTAAAGCGAAAATTAAAACAATCCGTACTAGATACTCGAGTGAGCTGGCAAAAGTAAATAGATCTGAAAAACGTGGTGCGGGCTGTGATGACATATACGTACCAAAATTATACTGGTTCAAAAAAGCTGACTCGTTCTTAAGAAGTGTATACTTTCCATGACAGACTTCTCCCACCAATGTAAACAAATTAATTGTAATTATAGGTTAAGTTTGGTTAGGTTTTATGACTCATGCCCGGACTTTAACTACGAGGTCATATCGCCTACTACCAGAGCGCTCTTACGTCACTCTGGTGGACATGAGCCCGATTCTACTGTGGGAGCCCTCAATTTTGTCTACCCTAAATTTTTATTCACCTAGGGCAGGGGTCTTTAACGAGTATCTGACATCGTACAGGCTCGGGATCATCGCTTAACGTCCCATCCGAAGGACGGCGTGCTTAAATTTATTTTACCTCCCAGATAAAATAAACTAAGGGCCTCGGTCGGGTTTCGAACCCACGTTCTTGAGCTCAGAAGGCCAGCATGCATACCACTGAGCTATCGGCGCCCTCTAATTGTAATAATATTTATTTTTAGAAACATACTTATGGATAGGTTTTTATGTAATACAGGCAGTAATAATAAAGAGAGTTAATAATAATGTACTTCTAAAAGTAATGCAAATGTGAAGCTTAGATCATTTTCCACTGTCAAGGCACAGAGGCTGTGGTAACAAATTTGTTAGTATAATCATCAAGTATAGCACTGGTTATTCTAGTATAATTGGTGGAGTAAAATGATCATCAGTAAGTCCTTCATGAGTTGCATCTCGCCAGGCTCCAGGTATAACTGCCTTCTTCCAAAATTGTATTCAATATCAATCAGACCTTCTGATATGTATGGAGTTTTGCTATTCGAATTTTGTCGCAGCCAATTGTGAAGAACACAGATAGCCTTTACCACTAAATCAGCAGTTTACACTTTCAAAAGAATCGGGTTTTCGTATATGCAAAACCGTGATACGAGTATTCTAAATGTATTCTCTGATAAGCTATCTCTATAATTAAACACTCTCTTGTTCTGTTAAATTTATTTTGCTGTAGGTTTGGAGTATTCCACAGGTTATAATAGTCGTGCATCTTTTCCATCCACTCTTCTCTTGATGAAGGAACCTAAAACAACTTAGGAGTTAGTTTGCATTCAAAGTAGCACGGTAAATAAAATGTATTAATAAATCTTAACGACTGTTGCAGATTCTAACAACAGACGACGAGGGATCTGAAGAAAACAATAGCAATGAAAAAAATGATGATTACGTCGTGGAAAATTTTGAGGAAAAAATAACTCTTCCAAAACGAACTACTTTCAAAACTCCTAGAAAGAGGGGTTATCCGGGCTCAGAAAATATTGACAGAGCAATAAGAAAGTTAAATGAAATATATGAAGACAAAGCGGAAACTGAAACTGAGTTCGATTACTTCGGCAAAAGCATTGCTCTACAACTCAATAAAATGCCATTGAAACGTGCACTGATTTGTCAACAACGACTCCAAAATGTCATGCATGAAGAGCGTATCTTCCAGTGCACAATGGAACAGCGTCAGGGATGAAGTTCGTCATCTGGTTCCGCAAAATCTCTATTATTTTTGATTGAGGTCCCATCATCCATTTCTTCCAACGATTTGCTATCGCCACAAACACAACTTTCTCATTCTGCTTCTCCTTCAAGCGATTCAAACACACCAGCAAGAGATGTACTTATACAAGCAATGTAGTGTAATTACATGTCAAGGTTTTTGCAAACAATAATGATAGGTTTATCGAAACAGGTTTTTTCACCTCCTGATTTTGTTTACGTTTCTTAATGACAAAATAAAACTGTCTAATTTATATCCAAAATAATTTGAAGACCACAGAGAAAGATCGAGGAGAGATAAGATTTTTTTTTATAAGCTTTAAGACAATTTAATTTCAACTTTTTTTTGTTTTAAGTAAGTACATTGCTTTCTATCCTTATGTTTTCTTTCATGCCATGTTTTTGCCACACACCCAGTGGTAGTGGGTGAACCTACACATTCAACTGGTACCTACCTAATTAAGCAAAACAAATTACTTAAATCATTCTTCCCCTGTCTTCATTATATTTATAGCTCTTACCTTAATCCAATCCTTCAGTACTTCATATATAGCAGGCAAAACATCGGGTAAAAATTTGGAAATGGTCCACCGAGGGACGCGGAATAGATAGAATCTTGAAATGAACTGACTACCAGTGACTGATTCACCCTGAATGATAAATGTAAACAGAAAGTGATTTCATATTTTCTTTCACTCCTTTTACATTTATCATTCAGGGTGAATCAATCACTGGTAGTCAGTTCATTTTTTTTTTTTTTAATTTTTTTTTTCACCTATTATTTTGTACATAACTATATGATTTCGATGTATTTATTTTCTATTTTTTATTATTAATATTTTTGTATATTCTATGTATCATTCATCAAATTTACTATGGTTATGCCGATTGTAAATATTCTAAATAAAGAGTTATTAAATTGCCAGAAAAAAAAAAGAAAAAAAATTATATAACTGCAAAATCCTCACCATTTTCTATGAGCAGCTCCCAAGAATTGCATGATCTAGAAATTTACTTGCAACTTTGCCAATTCAATGGAGGTAGAAGAGACTCCGAACCTCCTCCCTGATCAAGTGGTGACAGACCAAGATGGATAGGAAGAGCTGAATATGAGTGGAAATGAGGAGAGAAACTAGCCATTGCCAATACTCCTAAATACTAGCTAGGCACATACTTTAATGTAACAGGTCTCTCGGACAGCACCGCCTCAAGTGATTGTGCAAAATGATTTTCGTGAAAGTAAATTTTTGATGAGACCATTAACAAAAGAAATTTTAAGGTCATTATGGAGGAATGAAGGGTGCGTCAATAATTGTTCTTAGGACTGGATACGCTTTATGTCAGATGGCTTAGCACAACAACATAGTTCAAGTCCATATGTCTTCTTAGTATTGTCTTATTTATAGTCAGTTTTTTCTCAGCAGAAAGTCTGGATTTTCTGTTTAGCCACCGATAGACCTGCCCAAACCGTTGGTTCAGTTCTCGTTTCAGTGTGTGTGGGGATCCTTCGTTAGTCATCATAGAACATAGAACCCAAGATAGCGAACTAGACAGGAATCTGAATATAGTTGAAGTAAACTGGAGTGCAGGACGACATACAATTAATAACAACGTCTCCTGCTGTTCCAGAATACCGAACTATTTGCGCAGTCTGTATTTCCTTAGTGTTTGACTTCAGTAACAAGAGGATAGGATGTCCAAGTTGTTAGTGAGTTTGGAGGGGGGGGGGGGAGGGGTTTGGTACAAATTGGTCCAATAGAGCCTCCCTCCAACTAAACTAACCCTGACTTGTTGCTAATGGGGCACCGCCCCCCGGGCTCACCACCCCTTCTCACACTTCTCATAATGAGACCAATTGTATTGGGGACGTCCTCACGATTTATACACCCTCTATATCGAGTAGTGAGTTATTTTGTGGTTTCAAATCAACACCAACCATATCTACAGTGTTGGAAAATCTATTATGTTCTAAAAAAAATAGAGAAATTGTGGTTTCATGTCTGTATTGTGGTAACCTCGAAAGTAAATAACGAAATAGAAAGATAAATACAACTAGTTGATCCATGGCGAATATAACAGCAGTTCCGGATTAGCTCATATACAAATTAAGCAATTGCTTAGTGCATCACGTCTCGGGGGGCACCGAAAAAATATTTGCTAGCATATGAAAGGCAAGGCTCTTTGAAAACCCGCGAGTTTAAATTTACTGGAGCAATGACCCGACTAGAAATTTAGGTTCGTTTTTCATAAAGTTCTAACTAGGACAACCGAGTTCTAAACTCGGTCCCAATAAGGTCTGAATGTGATAACCCTATAAGATCCTAGTTATAAAGGTAACGCACATTCAACTTCGTTCCTTACGAGGACAGCCTAATTTATGGAACTAATAGGGACCTTACTCGAAGTTAATCAGCACCTATAGGTTGTAAAAAAAATCTGTTCCTTAATGTGGACACAGCCCTGCGTATATTTTTATGTCTGATGGTATCGAACTGCACAGCGGAACGATCTTTTTCGAAATTGAAAATAATAAAAAATGAAAAAAAGAACGACGATGCTGCAGGAAAGGCTCGATGCTTTATCAATAATAAATATAGATGCAGATATGCTAAAAACGTTGAACTTAAAAACTATTGTCCGCGAATTTAATGCCCGTAAAAGTCGCAAGTAGCATTTCAATAAATAAAAAAATGTATGCTTTGGTTTTTATTGTAATACCTACTCCATGTATCTCTTTCGTACATATTCTAAGGTACGTAATGATCTATCTCGTTGTAATAAATACGGTAAACATTTTTTAAAGACCGATACTAGTTTACTTACAGTCTTAATCCGGCACTGATATAACACAAATATTAAATATATTTCATGATTTGAAGCAGTTTATAATTAGATATTTCAATGGCTAAAGTATAATTCGCTTATAATGATCTTCAAAGGACCTTTGAAATCGGATTGTTATATACACTACATCACAAACAAAGTAGGTACATCTCCAGAAAGAATTAATCAATGATGTCTTCGCTCTCTCGTCAAAACCAATCATCTGTTTGGGCTAAAAATCAATAGTTTACTTACATAAGGGCTTCTGAAAATTCATACTAAGCGGTGTGTCGCTGCATTCATTACATTGGCGGTTATTAGAGTTTTTGAGCCGAGCTTCCTCCTCTGGTCAACGTCGCGGGAAATTAATAGATGTTTTCCTCATGGAATTTTAAATTTAAATTTAAAATTTTATGTAAATTCATTCATTACATGGGCAGTTATTCCGGGACCGATTCCTCTGAACAAGATAGATGTCGTCCTATAAAATTCGTGTCAATACATTCATTACAACGAGAACTATTAGCGTTTTTGTGTTAAGCTCCCCGCTTCCCTTTGGCCGATTTGGCTGAAATTTAATAGGTCTCGACCTTATGGAGTTCTGGATACATATATAAGATTTTGTGTCGATACATTCGTTTTATCGGTAGTTATCATGTTCACAGACACGCACACACAAACGCACAGGCACACAGACAAACAATTTTTTTTTTTTCAATATTGAAAACATCAAATTTTTAACCATTGATTAACTTTCCTTATACTTCTTGTACCTGGGGAAGTAAAAAGTTTTTGAAATTTAAATAAAAAAACAATACAGTACGATGCATATAAACCATGTCTCTCTAATCTAGTTATTTACGGTATCCATTGCCCCGGGAGAGAGTTCTAACTACGAAATAAAACTCACTCCCGGACGGGATTCGAACCCGCAAACCATGGTGAGACCATGCGACCAAAGCCCTACGCTCTAGCCCGAACGGCCACCATGGCTCACAAGTAAGTACTAATATTTACAATATAAAATAATACAAAAGGTTATGCAATAAAAATATTTACCCAAATCCGATGATTTTGCAAAAATAATCAGTGATCTTTGTTTGCAGTTTGTACAATAAGCTTTCTGAGCAAAATTCTCAATTTTTGTGAAGCCGTTAATTTTTCTAGTGTGTTAATTTGACTATTCACAGAAGAAAAAGAGCCTGATCCATAGAAAAAATACTTCCATAATAGATCCTACTTTGAAGGCAATTGCTTCTGCCTCGTTGTCGGCTTCACTCGGATCATCTTCATCTGGAATCAAAATCGATTTCACGACCCTTCATCATTAGGTTCTTCAGTGGTTCAAAGAGCAGCGTCAACCTCAACGGGAGTGGCTTCCAATGTCGCTTCTCCTTATATTTCATCGTTAGATTTTGCAGAGAAGGATTTGCCGAACAGTTATCTATAGTCAGTAAAATTTGCCTTTTTCTCTTTATCATTTGCTTATTCCATTCTTTTGACCATCCGGCAAGAAATGGTCATCATAGCTTTTTTATTACTTTTCTACATAGATAACTTGCAGGTCCTTTGCATTCTTAAAGGATCTTGAAGCTTTGAGCTTTGCAACCCTTGAAGTATAGGGAATTTATGTAAACGGACAAAAATTCCAAGCCGAGTTTTCAACGAAATTTCAAGTTTTCCTCCTCATTCCCAAGATGAAAAAAAAAGAACTTCTGTGTGTCTGTAAACCAAATAACTCCCGATAGAATGAATGCATCGACACGTTTTATTTATGTATCCAGAACCCTGTCAGGACGACACCTATTGACTTTCGGCCAAATTGGCCAAATGGAATGGGGCATTAGGGGGGAGATTTAACTTTAATAATTGCCGTTCTAATGAATGTATTGATACGAAATTCAAAGCCCTATAAGGATGACAACTATCAATTTTCAGCGGAATCAGCTGAAGGGGAGGGGGATCAACTCAAATACCTTAATAACTGCCGATGTAATGAACGTACGACATGAAATTGAGTATGAAGATTCAGAAGCCACTATGTAAATCAAATATGGAGTTTTAGCTCAAACGATCGAATGGTTTTAGAGGGAAAGTATAAAAAGGTTTTCAAGGCTACTGTGTCAGCCTCAGTGGCACATCACCCGTCCAGCGCAGTGTGAGTAGTGGAAAGACACCTCTTATTTCATTCAGTAGATTTCATTCCAGAGTATCTTACCAACATTTAAGGGAAGAAAAAAAACGGTGATTTGTACTTTCCTTGCCAGTGCAAATTAATCATCTTAGTTTTCAGAAATTTTTAATTTAATATTTGGAATTAGGTGGTCGAAAAACACAAAATTTCGGAGAAAATTCAACGTAGAATTTCTGACCGATTACATAATTTCCTCTCTACTTCATATAGGCGGGGTATTAAAAAATGAATGAGAACTGCCTGTTAATGAATGGTTTAAGGTGATTGCAATAATAATCTCAATAAATATTATTAATCATATATTTATATTGACACAAAAATAATATATATATCACATTTATATATTTACATACCTAAATGTTTGTACAGTATAAAAAACAACCATTGAAAATCATTGTTCTATTTTTTTAGCCTCAATTTATTCTTACAGATAAAGGAACGGTTCAAAATAATAAAAATAAAATCACGTTATAATAAAACATAAAATAAATGAACTAGGTAATAATATTACATTATATTATAATGTTTACTACAATATTTCTTCTGTACAAAAAGAATGACAACTTTACTAGAGTACTTTACCAGGGTGCCTTCGCTAAATTCTATAATTCGTAATATCTTTAAAAAAATTTAGTAACCATTATAGTCTATTTAATAAATAGTAAATAAATATGTAACGCCCATAAGTAAATACTTTTCAATATTAAAAGCTTTCACTATTTATTCAGATTTGAAGATAAATGTTTACATTTTAGATTCGCAAAGGCACCCAATCAAATGAACAAGCCGTTAAAACGTTCTGAATAACTTTATTGAAAATAATAATATGGTAATATATTTAATATAATATCCAATTTGATGATTACTTTCAGAAACAAGCCATAATGGCTTATAGTAATAATTTCGCATTCATAATTTAACTATTTTCAAACCATTTTATTTATACTATTTAAATTAACAAATGTATTTATAAATAGGTATATACAGTTTAATCAATTATAAATTAATTACAATATATATTTTTTTAAATCTATTATATATAAATATTATACATTTATTATAATACATAGAAGCCTAATAGCTTAAAAATCGATGGAAAATTTCTTCAAAAAACAAAGCTATTGGCCTAAGTATTTTATATTAATTTTTTTTTTTTTTTCAAAGTTTATTTATTTATAATTTTAATAAATTAATACTGCTTAATAAAGCAGTGAAGGGATTTTTCCTCTCTAAAGTTTTAAAGAAATAGTTATTGTCTTTTTTTTTTTTTTTGGTCAGAGTAATTTTTCCCAATAGTTATTGAATAACATATATAAATATAAGGAATAAAATTCGTTCATCTAACTTTTCAAGTCGGATGTTGATAAATTAATTTAAATACGGAAAATTTGATGTCAGATAGTGACTGATCTCGGAAGTACTTTTTTTTCAGATATATTTAGTAGCCCAGTAATTTGATTGTAACATCAGGTATTCATTTTTTTCTTATTTTTATTTTATAAAACTCTAATAATGAATGTCAACTCCACATTGTTTTTTTTTTTTTAAATTGTTGAAAAATGTAGAGCGTGAAGATAAAAATTTGGAGATAAAGATCGAAAAAATGTTATCGGATCATCGGCAGTGTACTTCCCCAACTCCAATTATTTGAAGACCACAGGGGAAAAACCTGCTATCTCAGTTTTTTTTTCGGAAGTTAGGTAACGACGGTTCTATATGTTCTGAACGGTGCCGGACACGATGGAATTGTCCGAACAGGGGAAAAAGCTGTCTAGAAGCGTCAAACAAACGTTTGAAATGTAGCGTACAGGGGAAGAACCAGCTCCTTCATGCGCGCCCGGGGAAGAAGAGGCTATCTTTCAATCCCCTTCTCCTTTCATCACGAACCTCAGTGCACTATTCACAGGAATCCTCCCGAGTACCCCATTGGAACCCTTGAAACTGATGAAAAAAGGAAAACAACACAATCAGCCTGCACGAAGGACACCCATTCTTTCTACTCCAAAGCTGAAAGAGAACGAATTTCACTTCCCACCTCGGGCGTATACCAAGAAATTGTCTATTTCCAAAGAAAAATATAAAGACCTGCAACATTTAAAGCAATCTTGTGACAACAAGGGCAGAAATTATTATGGAAAACTCAAGTGTCTTCATTGAACATTCGAAAGATAACTGATTTTTGCCTTGTTTATTTAGAGGTTTGTGTCTTCTCGCATCTGTGACAATTTTTAATAAAGTTTTTTTAAAAGTTTTAATAGTATTTTCTCATTTCTTCATGCGTCTTCAGTAAGTTGAATTTTCCTCACATTTTTACATTACAAAAATAAGATTTTTTTGAGTTTGTTGCAGGAAAATTGAAATTTTATGAAATGAAAAAAAAGAAGAGATAACTGGTTTGTCCCATGTGGTCTACATTTGTCCTCCTCTGATCCTCCCCTTACTTTACCGATTCAGTTGAAAATCAGTAGTAGTATTAATGAAATTCTTGATCCACATTTTAAATTTCGTTTCGATACCGCTTTTTGTGTTGAGACCACTTCCCTTTTCCCAATAATTTTGCCCAAACAAAATACGAAATCAATGTGGAGATGAGAGAAAACAAGGGAATGACATGCAGCCATTACAGAGCCAGTGTTGGCCATGGCTCGACCTAGACTCAACCTTTACAGAACACATATTGTATGAATAGATTATATAAATTACGTGTACTATAACGAAAAGGAGAAGAACGTAAAGATACAAATGTTCATTAAATTGTATGAATATTCTTATTTATTTAACTTCCAAGAAGGACTCCTCTTCCTGAAGAGGAAGTGAGCAGACAATTTTGTTTTTTGTTGCTGTTCGCTCACAGTGAAATGTAAAAGTACTTTGAACTGTTCAATTCAATTAAACTATTTTCTTTTACACAAATCAATATGTTTACTTATTTTTTCTGCATAGTTTTAGCAGGTTCATTTTTTATTAATTATTTAATTCGATTTTATATATACAATTATTAAATGTTCTGAATTTCCTCGAAAATGGGGCTTTCATTAATACCCTATAAATCTCTGAGACTTATTACATGCGATTTTCTATATCAGAATGCATCCTAAAAGGCATCTATGTTCCTATGCACATTAGCTTGGTGTAAACAGAGGAGACATTTTTCTTCTACGATATTTTCGAGTGATTATTCATTAGCCAAGAACTATCGTTAAATAAGTAAGACCCTGGATATTTTTTATTTATTTTTATTCTCCAGGGATCTTTTTTATTTAACAATAGTTTTGAGTTAATTAATAATCGCTCGAAAATATCCTCGAAGAAAAATGACTCCTCCAGTTGGGTTTACACCAAGCCAATGTATGGAGGAACATAAATGCATCTTAGGCCGCATTCACATTGAATGCTCCAAGTCTATACATATCAGACGACTTCTGAATCATGCTTAGTGTTGCTTATTGTTCTTGTACAAACTTACTTTTAAGTATCGTTGCTAAAGATTAGAAAGAGATTCCAAAAATACAACTTAATTTACTAGTCAATATTTTTTCTATATAATTCCGAAGTGACTACAATTTTCCACCTTACAACAATGGTGTAAATTGTAGTCTTGTAATCACATTAGACAACAGTGCAATAGATAAAAGATAAGTTGCATTGTATTCTTGGAACTTCCTCCTGACTTATGATTTTTACAGATTCGTCATTCAGGTTATGGCTTCTTCTTCAAAGGAGATGGGCTGAATAGTTCTGGCCACTAGCGAGATTTCGAAGAGGCTTTTTGATGGCCTGAAACATCAGGAAGAGCAGCCAGGTCACTATCATTGAGGAAGAAGCCGGAATCTGAAGAAGAAACTGAGTGATCCAAGGATGTAACCTAGAGAAAAATGAATTTTTGCAAAGCAGATGTGATCTTTATCCGCTGTCATTACTAAAGATCCTCTTGAGTGGTATAAACTAATTCGATTCAGTTGAGGAACTATATAACCAGATCTTCAATAAGTTGTCTTTGTGGAGCCAGTGTCCAGTCAGACAGAGACCATAATGAGACGAGGTTGGCTAGTGAACGAATTGATTGAGGAGTCCGGCGGAGTCGACAATGACAGAGGCGTAGGGGGGTGGCGGTGGAGGGTGGAGATACTGGTGCTCTTCATGACTGGAACAGGAGGATGAGGAAGAGTAGGGCCGGGTCTCTGGGAGAAGGTCCACAGGGGTCCCATCGTAGTACAGGTCTGGGTAGGCCGAGTAGGCGGGCAGGCTGCACTCTCCACCACCGTATTCCGGATACACCTGCAAGACGAGATCAAAACTTAGGATACATGGAACCTAACACAGAAACACTATCTCTGGCAAACTTTACAGGAGAAAGCATAAAAAATATCGAATCGCTGGTGCAAGAATTTGAAGCTTTCTTTAAAATTAAGTGAATAGTCTAGAAGCGTTTATCAAATCATTCTGTTTGATCGTCAGGCACATGTAAAAGGCCATCTCATTTACTGCTGTAAATTGACTTTAATAAAATAAAATTTACCCCCGGAAAGATGACCCATCACAACATTTACTCCCAAAAAGATGCCCTGTCACAACATCATGCATGAAAAGATGTGTTTCTTAAACTTCTCAGGGATGTTGAAATGTTGATTTTTTCTGGTATTTTTTCCAGAGGTGTCTTCTTTTTTTTTTTCTCCTTTTTTGACAATATTTCGGGACACTTTCACGTCCCATCTTCTGGTCACTATGAACCTGATATGGTCACTTCTTCTGGAAGAAGGGACGTGAAAGTGTCCCGAAATATTGTCAAAAAATAAGAAGAAAAAGAAGACACCTCTGGAAAAAAATCAACACATGAAAAGATAACCTACCACAACATTTACCCACGAAAGTATGCTCTAATACAGCAATAGACCGAAGAAATATCATATTTACATTATCCACATTGATTTTACTATAATTTAAAATTTATAAACTCTAAATGCCGATATATGATCTGAGGTAGAAATGCGGTTTACTGTGGCGTCACTTTCAGCGATTTTCACATTGATTACACGTCCCTTCCTCAGTCTATTGGGATCCAAAGGACGAGTAGTCGCTTGGTTGTGAGATCTTCGGGAAACAAATGGACAGTATAAATCTACTACTAAATAATAAAGATTCAACTACTAAAATAATATACACAAATGTATACCTGATGGGTGATGAACACGTGTTCTTGATACTCCTCCTGAAGGTACTTGGGTTGGGGAGCAGGTCTAGACTGTTCTATTTTCTCTTCAGCCCCTGTCGCTGTTAGTACCAATTCCTTAGCCTCGTGCTCGCTGCAAATACTTTACAAGTTCAGTACAAAAATTAACATTATTCTGAAATTTGTTAATAAAATATAGAAAATCCCAATAGATTCCTAAGGGGAAAATGATTCTGATATAATAATATTGGGAAGATTAAGTATCTAATATAACATTCTCAGAAGTGTGATTGTATTTGCAGAGAACGGAACCGGTTATCGATTTATAAATCACAGAGCAAGTCAGGGGCGCATCTAGGGGGGATATGGGGGATCAATCCCCCCGAAATTAAGAAAAACATTGTGCTTTTTGTAAATAAAAAACTATTTTTACTTGGAATAATTTATTGACATAGAACATTTTTCTACTAGAGGCAGTGCGGATCCTGGTGAACCTTGACCTTGGGCAGAGAAAGAGGTTTGAAAATATTTTATTTCAAGCTTAAAACAATGTGACAAGAATATTTTCCCAACAATTCACATTTCTATATCGATATCTATCACATTTCTGAAAATTGGAGCTACACTTCTAGTTTCTGTAGCAACAAGTTAACGGTCTTTCTCAACCCTTAGACGTATGAAAAGCTATATCAGAAATAGTACTAGCCAAGACAGATTCAATGGATTAGCTCTGATGTCAATATACAGCAACATTCATCTAGACCCTGAAAGTTTTAAAGAAGCTTGCACAATCAAAAGCTAGAAGACTTGAATTAATTTTGTAATGACCCTAAAACAGTTAACTATGTATACACGCACATAATATATGTATATGTTATCCCCCGAAATACAATCCTGGGCACGCTCCTGGTGCTAGTTAATTATATTTCTGAAATAAGGTTAGATATTCCTAGTTTTGGTAATTGTTTTTCATTATAACGAAGTATATTGTCAAACTATTGACTAATAACAAAATACTATTAATATAATTTATACAGAAATCAGGGTTCAATAAACAAAAGATATAGTTATGGTAGGTTGACTTACCTAAGGACATAGTTGACGCTGACGATACAGTGAGGCCGACTTGACCTGGAGTTGTGTACTATCGTGGCATAACTCTGTATCCATACCCAGCCCCCGTCTTTAGCCAGGAACCTGTAGTATTTGGTCGTCACCTGACCTTTCGCTAATACTGTAGGCAAAACAAATTATTGCTGTATGTGTATTATATGATTTGATGTATGTATTGGTATTACGAAGCTAAGTGCAACTTACAGGTATGATGTGAGTACCGCATGTGCATCATGTCGCTACTGTGGATATAGTGGTAGAGAGTCTTCTCTATCAGATCTTGAGGCTCGTAGCCAGTCAATTGGGATACTCTACAAGCAAAATAATTATCATTTAGTATAATGCAACAATAATAAATAAATAAAACAATGTCAACAGCATAGTAAGACAATTTTCTCTCATGTCAGCATTAATTGTGATATTTATTTGTTATCTCTATATCTATTCATTTCACTTTATTAACATAATTATTTATTTTCATTTTTTAGTATCTATAGGTTGCCTCATCTATCATGATTAGAAATGAATACCTAGCTAGCTATTTCGAAGAAGTTCCGGTAGATGTCTCTCAACAACTAACACATCTCCACAATTTGCTAATAGTTTCAGAAGAACAGAAGCTTCATGGTAATTTGTTTTGGCAAGTTTGGAGTTTAGGAAAACTCTAGAATTGATTACTTATTGCTCTATTTCTTTATGTTTTTTTTGTTTGTTTTTATAATCAAGTTATTATATTTTATGTTAGTATGAAGTTTCTCCTATAGTTTTGTTAATTAATGTTATCTGCTTTGCTTTATTTTAGTTTAGTCCTTATTATTTAGAAATTGTATATATGATTATGTATCGAACTCCTTGTTGTAAGATAATTCTTTATGAGCAATAAAGTTTTTCAATCAAACATTTTATTAATATAATTATTAGCCACCTGCAGACACTTATATCTGCCAGTATACAAGGGGGGGAGGGTCTTAGGGGGTCATGACCCCCCCCCCCCCCCCCCCCCCCCCGCCCCAAAAGAATTAAAGAGATACACTAGATATTATAAGGAAATTTTATACTAGTTATTTAAAGTGGTCAGATGAAAACTGGCTGAGTTCAAAACATTATCTATTAATACATTTTCAACTACAAAATCATTTGAATAAAAATTGTATATAATGATAACTGAGGGCGCTGGTAGCTCAGTGGTATGCGTGCTTGTCTTTTGTTCGTAACCCGACCGAGGCCCTTAGTTTATTTTATCTGGGAGGTAAAATAAACTTAAGCACGCCGTCCTTCGGATGGGACGTTAAGCGATGGTCCCGAGCCTGTACGATGTCAGGTACTCGTTAAAGACCCCTACCCTAGATGAATAAAAATTTAGGGTAGGCAAAATTTAGGACTCCCACAGTAGAGTCGGGCTCATGTCCACCAGAGTGACGAAAGAGCGCTCTGGTAGTAGGCGATATGACCTCGTAGTTAAAGCCCGGGCATGAGTCATAAAACCTAACCTAATTATTTCTTCTCACGGTTTATTATCTGTCAATTTTAATTTATTTTTTTCTGTTTAATTATAAAGGGGCGTATTTATTTTGCATCTATTATGTGCGTGGGAATCTTTTTTTGGCCAATACATGGCATAGTCATGACAATAGTAAATGGCTAAGAATTTGTCTAGAGGGGACTAAATAATTTGAGATAAGTGAAGTTAACTGTAATAAAGACGTACCTTAATGTTATTTATATTTTTTGTTTATATGGATACCTAAAATCTGTACCTCGGAGGTAAACTGCACTATGTGATAAAAACCCAATTTTACAGCAGAGCGCTTTCAAATTTTGAACCGTCAATTTCACCACAATGGCATTAAATTTTCATGCTCTCATAACAACAGTTATTCTAAACCATTCATTGAAATACTCAGGCCGCATTAAAAGATAAATATTTGTATATTTTTATTGCCTCAAAATAAAAAAGCGTCAAATCGACATTAGGGTTAGTGCAGTTTACCACTAAATAGAGCTCAAACAGATGTACAACTTAGTGCAAAAAACAGATTTTGGAAAAAAACTGACATAGTGCAGTTTACCTCCGAGGTGCAGAAATATAAATATGTTTTAATGTCACTTTTATTATATAATTTCGCTTTTTTTTTTAAGTAATAATTTCCGTGCTTATTATGGTTCTAATTGTTTTATATAAATATTAAATGGATTCCAGATCCATTCTGTGGTTATTTATGTTTTCAGAAGAATATTCTAAAAAGAAAATAATACACACAATATTTCTCAATATTTTCACTGTATTGGTCAAATGTTACACGATTTTAGTTTCGCATCTTATAGCATTGTCTAGTGTACAGAATAGAGTTAGTCTAAGTAGACACTAGTCTCTTATTTATTATTGTTATTTATAATAATTAAAAGGGGAATTTATTGGGGAAGCAGTTCACCACTTCATCCTCCCTCTAGAGAGGGGAGGTTGGTTATTAATTGATGTGAAATGGTTTGGTAATCCGAACTGTGCTTTGAGAGGACAGGGGCGGGTGTTGACACAGGCTGGGAACCTGTCCCATGTGTCTCAAGACAAACACTCCACATCACCCCGGAGCAGGCCATGGATCCAAGGTAATTTGAGAACAGCTGCTAAAGAAGTGTTTAAATAATATTAGCACGTGCCCATCTCGAGGGGGGCCCAACCACGCTCATCTCCCCTCCTACAAATTATATATATACTATTCCATTTGGTTCTATATTTTTAACAGATTTCAATATCTAGTTATATGATATGAGTTTTGTCCTGAAAGTGTCTGCAGGCTCTGTACCTTAGACGAAAAGGACGACCTCATACACTTTTTGTTCTATTGTCCCTCTTTGTATATCCCCAGGCAAACATTTCTACACAATTATCTCACTAATAGACCAGAATAAGACTCAGAACCAATTGTGCATTTTTTTAATAACATAGATGTTAGAAAAATTTACAATTTATTTTTATTTTTTACTACAGGCTTGAAAATTAAGAATAATATAAATTAATTTGTTGCATGTAAGATGGATATATATTTTTTTATTTTATTTTTATGTTATGGTTACAACAGTTTTATTAATTTCCCTTATCAGGGGTCATATTTTGTTTTGTATAATTTTTTAATTGTTTTTTTTTATTCTGGTTGCTTGCACTATTTATATAAAAGAACATGTCCATATATATTTATTATTTTAATATTATTGGTATCTTTTTATTTAGTTGCTATATTGCTTATTTTGTACAATTCTGTATATAGATATTTTTTATTTTATTTTATATAACTATAAGAAAATGTCCAAAAAAGGAAAAAGGTGGATACATTGGAAAGGAGGAAGAGAGAGTCCCCCCTCCTCAACTCTAGAGAGGGGATGGGAGGTTTGTCCAGTCTCACGTACACCGTTCTCCCAGTTGTGACTCAGATGGTGGACAAGGATAACTTGTCTGTCCCCATCCATGATATTTTAAATAGTTAATGTTTTAGATTGTTATTTATTTATTTTTATTATATTATTTAGTTCTTTCAACATTTTTCAATTTTTATCAGATATGTTTAATCAAAAATTGTGTTTTCAATTTAATTATTTATCTTTGCTATTCATATTAAGTATTATATATTAAGGATGGTTCTTTTGTGGACTGCCTGATGATGAGGGCAACCTCGAAAGCCGGCTAGCTATTACTACCAATATAAATCTGTGAGAGGTCAGACTATCTTATATTTGACATCCTGTGAAATAATCACTTCTCACTACATCAGCCATCTTCATATTAATAAGAATATGTATTTTGTAAAAAAAAAAAAAAAAACTCATTGCCATAAAGATTGTTATCTTTAATGCAATAAATGTTTATCTGTCTATCTGAGAAAACTTTTTGATCATTTCTATCTGCTAACTCTTTTTTAGTCTTAAATTTCACAATTTCCTTGAGATCTCTGCGTTTCACTTCTTGTCTGTCTGGCTGTGTGTGTCACCTAAATCTTTGTCACACACCTAATTCAAGAACCTCGCAAAGGATTTATATGAAACATTATAATATATATTTTCACAGCCTTATTTTTTGTTTTTACATTCTAGCAAATAAACATTTCGGAAGAGCTCCCATCATCAGTATCTTTATGATAAACAAATTTTTTTTATACTTATAATATTCTTCATGCAGAACGTATTTTACGAGTCGACCTTCTTGTTAAGAGTAAGGTAATAACGGTCTTAACACAGAGATCGTTGTTAAGACCAAAAAATAATAGATAATATTTTCATATTGAAAAATGTATTACAACTGTCTTGTACGCAGTATAATAAATGATGTATAAATTGTAAATTACAGATTATTTTCATATTGAAAAATGTTTCATGAAATGTGTACTTTTCGTAAGAAGGGTAGCTTTGATATGTAGGTACATAAAATGAAGATTACCGTAAGGAGAATGGATATTAGTCGAGTAACAGATAGGAAAAGGTTGGTTTATATTTTGTGGGAAAGAGTTTTTTTGTAAATGTTTTATCCACTTTTTCATTCATTTTCATAGACATGAAGCCGGATGAATGTACCAAAAGTAGTAAAATATTTGACATTCACGTGATAATAACATTAGGAACATTTCACAGTTTTTCTTCAATTTAAAAGTTTTGTTTAAATGTGATATCCTGCCATATTTGTGGTACAGATTTATACATCTAAGGTAACAGTTTCAGCTTACCGAGCATCTAGGAAGATGAGTTTGAGATCGAGAGAGGCTCTGAACATGAACATGTTGGAGTGCAGTTTGATCTCTGTGATGGCTGAGGGTGGAAGGGAGTGTCCCACGGCAACCAAACCGACGTTCTGGTAGCAGGCTTCGTAGCCGGAGTGCTCCAGGGGGTACTGCTTCACCTTCAGATAGCCCGAACAGTGAATCACCTGACAACAAAGACAGTAATAAATATCATTTAGAAACATACAATAGGCAATACATATATACATCGTCGTTGCGTCAAAATCTGCTAAAATATAATCTGGAAAAATATGAATTTTGCGGAAGACGCAAAAAAAAAACAATTATTTTTTGAACAATGGAAAACCTGGGCACAAAACAGATTTTTGAAACTAGAAATGATAATTTTGTGGGTGATTTTGCACATAGCTGTTTTCTCTAACACCCGGCGTGCTTAAGTTTTTTTTAATCTCCCACATGAATTAAACTAAGGGCCTCGGGCGGGTCTTGAACCCCCTATCTTGAGCTCAGTAAGCAAGCACGCATACCACTGAGCTACTGGCGGTCTCCAAAATATATTTTCCGGCAAGTATATTTTCGTGGAGATGCAAACAGGGGATGATTTAATATACCTACACATAGTCACAATAATTTTTTATAGGATATAATTCAAGGTAGTTTAAATTGTAACACATGGCAATGAATTTTAAAGCGTATCCGTTATTATTGGAAGTTTTTTAGGGTTAAGAAAGTCACTCTTAGAATTACGCTGTGCAATAAAATAAAGAAAACTGCTGATGGTTACAACACAACACATTACTTTTATATATCTAGGAACGCCAGTATAAAATGTATTTGAGAGGTAAGAGTAATGTTGGTATAAGAAAGTCCAGTTATGGCCACATCATTTTAAATGATAAACACATATAGAAATTAATTGATGTTAATAAAGCTACTATTTTGTCTATATCAAGCATCCCATATACTTATGCACGACATCCCATATCCTTATGGTTTATTATATAAGATCAATTGTACATATACTAATAAAAGGGGGGGGGGGGGGGGGGGGGGGGGGGGGGGGGGGGAGGGATAAATAAATAAAGGAATCCGCGTATCTAGTCCATCTAATCCAAGATCCTAAGAAAAATTTTCAATGCACCCTCTCATTTTTTCAACCTTACTCTCGATAATGATCTTAAAAGTCTTGACCTATTGACCTCCTCAAGTCTCAATTCTCTAAATTCCATTTTAACCTTTCAATCCAGATAATCCCCACCGAAGGCTGAGGTGCTGGTCAAGAGATCTGTTAGTATACTCAAGCAAATATATCTGGTGGTGACCAGCTTTGTATTATTTGACTTCCTGAATCCGGCAGAGGCCCTTAGGTTTTTTATCTTGGAGATGAAAAAAAAACTTGGGCACGCCGACCTTCGAATGAGACGTTAAGCGATGGTTCCGAGCCTGTACGATGTCAGGTACTCGTTGAAGACCCCTAGCCTAGGTGAATAAAAATTTAGAGTATGCAAAATTTAAGACTCCGATGATAGAGTCGGGCTCATGTCCTCCAGAGTGACGAAATGGCGCTCTGGTAGTAGGCGATACGGCTTTGTAGTTAAAGCCTAGGCATGACTCACAGTAACTAACTGTACATATTTTATTTATTGTTTTGTAGATAGATCCTTTATTTTGTTATCATTAATTTTATATTACTATTCTCTTCTATCGACTTCAGTGATTTAACAATTGTAAATATAAAAAATAAAGAATTAAAAAAAAATGTTTTGTCACTCCCTCTTTCACCCCTTATCAACCCCCTCTCACCCCTTAAAGTGTGCTGAAACCTGTGACTAATATTGTAGAACAAAATAGGAGTTGTGTCGAGTAAGAAGAGGAAACAGAAATAGAGACAGAGGTACTGAGAGGGAGAAGAGGAGTGACTGTATGGATGGTGACAAAGAGACTGGTGACCAAGTTCACCGACCCTGCTCACGTAGCCAAGTGCACTCACTCCCCCTCAGTCTTCTGGAGCACCTCACAATCCTCTCCTTCACATAAACTGCATCAAAGAACAAGCTCCAGACAAATATTTTAAACAACTGCGAAATCATTTGCCTGCCCGTAGCCCATTTTCAGAGAAGTTTTATGTACGAGTATGAAATAAAACTCTTCCCTAGATGGGATTCGAAACCGTGCCCGTGGTGTGTCCAAGCAAACAAAGCTCTACGCTCTAGCCCACACGGCCTCTATTCCTTCAATTCATTTCCCTATTTAAATTCATATTCATCTCTGAAGTGCATTTGCATAAAGTTTAATTCGCTTTGTAAAGATAGATATTTAGTGTATTTCTTATTGTATTTTATTTATTTATTCTCATTTTAGTTTTGTGCCTTGCTATTCAACATAATTATTTTTATTTTATTTATTCAATCTATGTAGTTTTGTGTATGATGTTACATATTATAATCAAGTAATTATTATTATTATATTTGAAACATTACAGTTATTAAGAAAAATTAATATAATTATTTTTATGTTAGAAAAAACATCCTATTCGGAAAAAAGATTTTTTTTCTCATTGTTATAAAGAATAAAATTAAAAATAATATTAAAAAAAAAAAAAAACATTATTTCATAAATCTCTTGGCAGAGTTCCTCCACAGATATCATCCTATAATATTTGCCGAAATTACCTTTTGTTTCATATTTTCATTACTAATATCATTATTTGTTATTATTAGCTATTTAATTTAATCTTTTAATATTAGTTAATTTTTACTTGATTATTATTATTATTATTTTTAAATTATTAATATTTTTTTAGCTCTTTTCCAGTGAACATCACATGATGTTCACACATAACTATGAGAGTAATAATTAGGCTCATACTTTTTTTTAAGTTTTTTTTTATATTTTCCACAAGCTGAGAAATAAATAAGATTGTCCAGAAATATCGTCGTATAAAAAACATTTCTCCGTTCAACATTTTTAGGGAGAAGAAAGTCTCCTCCAGACATTATTCATTCAAATTGTACTTATTTGATAATGTTTGATAAATACTCTGGTAAGTCCATACTCCATGTTTTTTTGGTTGTTTCCTAATTCCTTTTGGTATATTGAAATAGACAAAATAATTTGGGGGGGATGTATTTCGGGAATACAAAATTTTACGTGCAAGGGCTCAAAAAATGAAGTAAATTGAGTTCATGAATAATATATGTTAGAAGAACATTCATATGAAAAACATTCTACTAAAGTTCGTATGATTTAAAAATCGTACATAATTTGGCCATGTTAGCATTCATACATATTCAGCTATATAAGTAAAAAATAAAAAGTATATTTCTTATTTTTTTAAATCTTCAAATATATTTTTCACTCAGATCCCTACACAATTCTTAACCATCTGTTTAATGTTAAATATAAAATAAATAATCATTTTTAAAACATTAAATCGTGGGTTTACAAGCTAAAGGCACTAAGTCTGAAAATATGGTTTTGAGATATGGACAATTTTAATATTCAAACCCCTTTCTTAATTTTACTACAAATTATTTTGGTGTGACCAATTACTTTAGGTGAAAAGGTATATGCTTGGAAATATCATGTTTTTTTTACATGTTTTACTCATTCAAAATAGATTTTATTTAAAAAAATAGTGATAAAAATGTCATGACTTAGTGTCTTTCTGTTGTAAGCCCACGAAATATTGTTTTCTTCTAACATGAAATTCTTACATAAAGAGTCTTACAACACATTGCTAGAGCTCACCAATTTTAAACTTCTTTCAGTTCAGAGGAAAACAAAAAATGAAAAGGGAGAAAAATAAATAAAAGAATGAGGGAACAGCAAAGCAATAGTTTGAGTGAAAGTCTCCTTAGCAATGTAATTCTTGAAACAAATAACTGTCATGGTGAGAATTTTCACATAAATCAGACATTTCTCTGAGGAGACAGGACGTCATAACATGTTGGCAGCACTGTGGAGACAGCTAGCTGAGTTTCGTGACTATGCATACATTGTTCACTCTTTTTAAAGAACAACTTCCGTTCAACTTAACAATGTTTTGTATTATTATATATAATTAGTCAAAACTATTTAGGCATTTATTTATTTTTGTTTTTTTCGTAAAATAACAAATTGAAGCTCCCTCTCCAAAACCAGTCGACCGTTTGTGCTAATATTCAACAGTTGGAGCACCTAAATCCTCATATTAAATTTTGTCTCCATAAATTCATTCCATCGGCAGTTATGAGGGTTTTTGAATTTAGGCGCCTCCCCTGAACCCCTTCTCTTCTGGAATCGAGTTTTTGAATACGCATCGAACTTTTGACCGATTACATAACTTCCCCTATACTTCGTGTAGCTGCGGAAATAAAAAATTGTTAAATATTCCAATACGCACCTTATATCCTGCAGTCGTAAGACCTGCGTTTCTTTTCGCTAGAACACACTTCATCCTAATGAAAAAGGCTCGTTCAATTTCAAATTCTGTAAAAAAAAAAAAAAAAAAAAAAAAAAAGGAATTTAAAGGAGCTGTAAACAAAACTTTAATCTATAAAATCATAGAAAATTTCCATGTTGATTATTTAACTGATGAGGAGAGTATCCAGCATAATGCAAGAAACGTGGCGTAATAATTTTCCAATACACGAATTTACAAGTATGTAAATAAATTTTCCTTTTTTCTACTTTAAGAAAGTCTTAATTATTATCAGTTTTATGTCCAAATACATTTCTGTGTCTTATAATGAAAAGCTCATAATCAATTTCTTTTTATTGTCTTATTACGTATATTTATAATCTCTCGAAAGAAACAATAAGTAAATTTTTACAATGTAATATATATATATTATATAAGGCCAATATGCAACACGATACAGAGGGCCAAAAAAAATATATATATATAGTTATACAATACATAATATACAAAAATATATATATACATATATACAAAATAATAAGAAAGAAAACAAGAATAATAATCTAAAATAAATACAAAATAATAAAATACTAATACTAAACTAAACATTAATAAAATAAATGAAAACTTGTTTTTTTTTGGCCTTATGTTCGATGCATATTAGCCATGTCACAGTTGTTATCTAATTATTTACAACATCCATGGCTCCGGGAGGGAGATCTATCTATGAAATAAAATTCACTCCCGGACGGGATTCGAACCCGCAAACCATGGTGAGACCATGCGACCAAAGCCCTACGCTTTAGCCCGCACGGCCACCATGGCTCCCTTATTTTTATTTATTTCATCTGTTTAATTTAATGTAGTTTCAATGCAAAAACAAGTAGTCAATGAATCACCAGATATGTACTTCTTCTGAACGGATCAATCAATTACGTTGTCGCTCTCCCTTCAAAGTCAATCGATCGTTAAGGCTAAAACTCAGTATTTGACTTACATAGTGGCTTCTGAGTCCTTACACTAAATTTGATGGCAATACATTCATTACATCGGCAGTTATTTGAGTTTTTGTGTTAAACCCACTTCTTACCTTTGGCCGATTTAGTTGAAAAGTAATAGGTGTCGGTCCTTAGAGAGTTCCTGCGAGATAAATGCCGAAAACCGATTATATACCCTAAGTGTAGAAAGAGAATAGGTGACAGAAGTGATGTATTAACCAACTTACCATGTATGTGAGGTGAAGGGTGGTGAAGTGGTTGATGTAGAGACAGTACAGAAGACATCTCCTCATGGTCCCCTGGGTGGATGTACTCGAACATACTGTTACCTGTCAGCTCTACCTGAACATACACACAAGCAAGGGTTACATACTGCAGTCATCATCATGCGCCAACCTTCTTAACTTCATTTTAAATAACGTAAATATAGAGGAAGCGCTCTAATTGTTCAAAACATTAACAAAGTCGGTGAATCACCGGCACGAGTTAATTAATTAAGTTTTTGAGTTGAGCTCCCCCCCCCCCCCCCCCCCCCAATCCCTCCCCTCCCTTCCCTTTGGCCGATTTGGCTGAAAATCAGTAGGTGTCGTCGTTAGAGGGTTCTGGACTAACATCAAAATTTCGTGATGATACATTCATTCAATCGGGAGTTATCGTATTCACACATCTCACAGACATACCGAAATTTGTTTTTCATTTTTTGAATCAGGAGATCGGAAAGGAAAACACGAAATTCCGTTGAAAACTCATCAAATTTCTGACCGATTACATAACTTCATATTGGTCGGGAAATAAAAAGATACTACTTCACGGTTTTCAGACAGATTTGGCAAAAGAGAAGAAGGATTTACAGAGAGAGCGGAAACTTACTTCCGAGTAATTATAAATGTCCCAGAGAAATTTATTGAAATATCAGAAAAAGTGCAATATTTTTGGGCCGTCAAAACGTCAACCCCTATTTGATCAATACGCTATGTATTGTGAGGATCCATGGACTCATAATTCAATTGTTATGAATGTAGAATGTATAACACTTGAGTTACGAGCTTTGGGCATTATGATGATCTTATAACTAGTATTTAGAACAGTTACTCGCAAAAATACACCTTACCTGAGAGAGACCAAGATGGACTGAGGCAGTTTCCGATATGTACATTATTTTTCCATCCGGTGCAACCACGAAGATGAACCCGTCTAGTGTCTGAAACAATACAGTAATTCATAGATTAGTTATTAAATAAATAATAAATTGATTATGTAAACATTCAAATACATTTCTTTATATGATCGCTAAATATTTGACTGAAGGGAGTGAGGGGAAGGGGCTCAACACAAAAAACTCAATAACTCCCGATGTTATTAATGTATCAACATAAAATTTTGTATTTAAATTTAAAACTCCGTAAGGATGGCACATATTAATTTTCTGCAAAATCTGTAATAAATGTATCGACAAAATTTAGTATGAAGATTCAGAAGTCACTATGTAAATCAAACTTAAATATTGAGTTATAATATATACGGTCGATTGGCTTTGGAGGGAGAGCAAATAATTAATTGATTAATTCGTGGTGGGGAAGTACATAGCCGGATGTTTTTATTATTATAATGGGTATTTGACGGGTTGACAAGTATAGACCATCCAGCCTCATAAACTTGTATTCCAAATGTGGATAAATGGGTGATTCTCTGAAACTAAGGAAATCGCTGTCCCAAGCACTTTGTGACTGGTCTGATAGTATTTTTTGAATTTTTCTTTGTCTGTGAGGGGAATAATGGCCTAGGGGACTTTTTCAATCATTTATTATCATTCTAACCCTTGTTCTTGTATCAATACATTTCTTTCAAAATGGTGGATTCTCAGTCCCTCACTATGTCCTACACTCGAGGTCGCTGTGTTCAACAAGCTGACACCTATCCATAATTAGCTAAAAATGAGATGAATGTACATATAATTTGTCAAATTAGGTCTCTACTGTTGGTGAACTTGGAGAATTTAGTGTAACATGGTTGTAACTGGTCAAAAATAATTAGTATATCCTGATAATTATATCAAATGCAGAAAATATTTTCTAAAAAGATATAAGTAAAAGTCAGTTTCACTATCATTAGATACTCGTTAAACACAAAGTTACCCTATATAACTAGATAGGTAAAATTTAAAACTCCCACTGTAGAGGTGGGCTCATTGTCCACCAGAGCAAAACGAAAGAGCGCTCTGGTAGTAGGCGATATAATCTCGTAGATAAAGCCCGGGCATGGATCACAAGTGCTAGTTATATATTACAAATCTAATTATGTGTTTCTTAAACTTCTCTGGGATGTTAATATGTTGATTTTTTCCGACATTTTTTCCAGAGGTGTCTCCTTTTTTATTTGTTTTATTAATATTCCGGGTCACTTTCACGTCCCTTCTTCTCATCACTATGAACCATTTGTTCAGAAGAAGGGACGTAAAAACGTCCCGAAATTTTGTCAAAAAAAAAAGAAAAAAGAAGATACCTGTGGAAAGAATCAACAAATCTAATTAGATTTCTAATTAATTCTTTCAAAATGTCTTCCTCCTTTCCTCAAGACATTACGTACTATATTTACTATTGATAAAAGCGTACATTATAAAATTGTAATGTAAAATTCACCGAATATTCTACTTATTCACCAAGCTCTTGGTGTTTTCAAGACGAATTAAGCAAAATTCTTCTTAGAAGAATGTGAAACAAGCCAAATAAATAATAAATATTTTTGGGTGTCGTTCAGAAACTGATGTGAAGAGTTACCACGCATTCACCCTATTCCCCCATATTTTTCTTCAACCTGATGATGCAGAAACCTCTTGTTAAATAAACCATTTTTGAACAGGAAGACAATCATCTATTCACCTTATAAATATATTTATCACGGCATTTCTTTTTTTTTTTTTAATATCAATTACAAACGTTTCCTGAAATACTCCCATTATCTTTCCCTGCCGCTACGGTACTTGTAGAACCTAGGCCTCCGCAACAATCTTCCGCCATTCTTCTCTATCCTCAGCCTCCCTTCTCCATCTTCTCACACCCATCGTTCAGAGGTCGTCCTCCAGCCAACGTAAGCGGGGTCTACCTCTTCTTATTTGTCCTCCAGGGTGTCCCTCCAGTATCCTCCTCGGCAATCTGTCTGGTTCCATCCTCTGTAAATGCCCCAGCCATCGCAGCCGCCCCTGCTTCACTAAGACCACCAGGTCCGGGCTCTTGTACAGGTCCCTCAGCTCCCTATTGGTCCATATCCTCCATCTATCCCCCTCTGGAGTAGGGCCGTATATCTTTCTCAATACCTTCCTCTCACTCCCATCATCAGTATCTATAATTTATCTGTTCTTTATGTTAACATTTTTTCGTTCAATCAAAGCTTCTTTTTATAAAAAATATTTATTGCGTCAATTCTAAAGTTCCAACATCAAGTCTTGATGAAATGTTAAGGTAAAGAACAGAAAAACTATACTGATGATGAGAATACTTCCAGAAACGTCTGTAATTGCCAGGTCTTAAAAAGCAAAAAATAAATTAGAGATGTGATGCTGTGATAAATATATTATATATGAACTCAGTATTTCCTTACACAACCCAAAAGTCAAACAAAATAACCGAGTGAAGTGAGGTCTATTCTAGTCAATATGCACAGGGCTGGACTGGCACCTCTAGGGCCGCCCGGGCAATCCATATGGAAGCCTCCATGTTCTATTTAAAGACGAAATGCACTTACTTGAAGTAGATGTGAGCCAAGTTCTCGGATGGTTGCTTCCCGAGGCTGCGTTTGGGGCGCTGCACCCCACGCTTCACCAAGACCTGCAACACCAACATCAGTTTATATCTGTTTAGATGCAATCATACATTATCATTTACATCTGAACTGGTTCTAATACAGTATAGGGATAAGATGGCAATTTTACAAAGATTTAGTGTTGTCTCGTGATGGAAATACCTGAACAAGGTAATGTGGCATCAGAATAGAGAAACGCAATATGGCAGAAGAAAAGAATATAACAACCGTTCGCTGATTTTTTATCAAATATCAGGCGATGTAAACTTTTTTTTCTGTCTCACTGTCTCTAGCAGTTAGCCACAACCGACAACTACTTATACATGGAAACAAATCAAAAATTAAGGTAGTAATTAAATAAAGAAATATAGATAATTAATTTGTTTTTTGATACTACTAATACATAATATGTACCTACATAAAACATATTATGGTCACCTGATGTGGATAACCACAAAGGGAGGATCTCTCTCTCTTACGGTATGATGGTGATCATTAGAATGATGCGCGGCTAACATAATCGAGTAAAATAACCAGACACACATAACCTAAGGGAAGCTACCTCAGTCTCATGGAAATAGGTATGTTTAAGGCGGGATACGGGTAACATAACCGAACACGGATAACCACTTGAGAGGTTACCTCGCTCCTGCGTCATGGTGATGGGTGGTAGTTAGAACGGGTCAACTTTCCTCAAGTATACCTTCAAAACAATTCTCTAATTTCTTCATATTCTAGAATTACATAAATAAATAAATTATTACTTCATTGTCGTTATAAATACAAAATATAGGGAGGAGTACGATAAGGGATAAAATGAAATTTCAATATTCAGGTTCCCTAAGAATAAATACAAAATGAGCCAAAAAGGAAAGGATAAATGAGTGATAAAAATATATAAATATGTAAAATGAACAAAAAAGGAATAATATTTAGGAGGGAAATGATAGAATACATAATTTTTAATATTTATATACTTCTTGTCCAACCCCACCGACCTAAACTCATTCACAATGTTTTCCGCAACAAACTTCTAGAATTCTCCTTCAAAAGAAAAGCCTCAGAGTCTCTAAAACCGTGAAGTTAATTAGTTAATATGACTCATACCCGGCATTTACCTACGAGGTCATTTCACCTACTACCAGAGCGCTTCGTTCGTCACTCTGGTGGAAATGAGCCCGACTCTACTGTGGGAGTCCTAAAGTTTGCCTACCCTAATTTTTTATTCACCTAGGGCAGGGGTCTTTAACGAGTACCTGACATCGTACAGGCTCGGGACTTAACGTCCCATCCGAAGGACGGCGTGCTTAAGTTTATTTTACCTTCCAGATAAAATAAACTAAGGGCCTCGGCCGGGTTTCGAACCCACGATCTTGAGCTCAGAAGGCGTAAGACCGTAGATCCGCCTCTTCCAGTATGTATCTCAACTCTAATGGTCACTGAGATTCTCTCGTTACAGCTATATATGACCTGGGACTGGATTGTTTTTCAGAGTTCATCCTGTTTCCCCGTTACGTTCATCTTTCAACATGCCTACACAGTTGATGCCAATTAGTTGGACAATAAGGGATGGTAAGGTTTGCCTGGGGTGCCGTTTCCCTAGAAGCCAGGTACAGGACACAATACGAACCCAACGCTCCCGTCCTCATGTCTGCTGCTAACAAGGTCACGTGACCTCCGCTCCGCTCCTCCTATCTATTGTTTTCGCTAACTAAAACCACCCCCATCCCCCATTGTGTGATCTGGTCCCTCTGTTTTTTTTTTTATTCTTTGACATCTGTTAATGACCATTGTGTTCCCCTAGTTGTCGACTTCCGAACGACTGCTCAAACTTTAATGGTGTTCTTCCTTCTATTAGTGTTCCGTAGATTGAGCAAATCGCGAAACAGTTCCCCCTACTAAGCTTAATTGATAAGTCATGAATTCATGTGCGCTTGATAACTCATACTGGACGTCCAGGGGGCCAATGGCGAATAACTAGTCTCCAATGGAATAAGAACATAGTCCGATCAGAACTGAATATTTAGACTATGAAAAGAATAATGAAATAACAGACTTAAATAATGAGAAAAATAAATCATCATATGATATAACAGGAAATTCTTATACCAATCACCTTTTTACAGATCACTTTCCCTCTATATTTCATTTCATACAGGCATTACTGGGTATAAGAAAGAAATGTGTTGTCAGCTGTTTTTATTTGTTTCATTGTACTGCGTCATTGTCAGAGTAACGACTTTCTTATACCCAGTAATGCCAGTATAAAATTATTTGAGAGTGGGGAGGGGAAATGAGGGTGGATCTGTAAAAGGTTTGTATAAGAATGTCTTATCATAACAAGACTTTTTTAAATACTCGTGAATGATGCCTCTCTAAAGTTGATTTAACCGAAAACACCCTCTTCACTTGGAATAGTCTCCCGTAGTGAATAAATGGTTAAATGCAGTTATCTCGTGAATGATTCCTCAAAGAAGTAGATTAAGTTGATTTAACCGAGAACATACACAATTTTACGAGATACCAAGAACATCTTTATAATTCCGAAAGTATTAGTTCTGAGCTCCCAACTTCTTCACAGTGCGCAGATGGCTTGGGAGATGATCACAGTATTTTGGCCAATTTATGACTAAACAACTTATTCCCTGTGACCATAGATATATTCTATTTTTTCTTCCTATAGAAATTATTACAATGTATATATTAAATTACACCTTATACATTCTCCCTGCCCCTTCCTTCTCTCAAATTCATTTCATGTTGGCATTACTGGGTATATGAAAGTAATGTGTTGGTGTTACTTTATACCGTTGTACACAGTAGTTCTGAGAACTTTCATGTTCATGGTATCAATTTGAAAGGGGGAGGGAGAGCGATCTGTACAAAGGTAGTTGGTATAAGAAAGTACTGTTAACACCACTTCACATATATTTTCTTAATATATATTTTTTTTTAATATAAAAAAAGATCAATAATAAAATTATATTTTAAACGCTTTGCTTAAACTATTTCCTATAGAAATGTATAGTATGTACTTTGAAACACTATAACATTGTTTGTATGGGTCCATCTCAAGTTTGTTTGTACAATGAGTGTTGGAAATTTAATAAGAAAACGTTTTTGTAAGAATCAATTTTTCGATAAAACCAACCGTTTTCGCGTAAATCAAGAAAAACTCTTAAAAAATTAGTCTCAAGACGTCATTTCAGAACAGTTTTAGTTATTTATCTCGCAGTGCGACCTATTTACCTCGCAATGCGACCTATGAAAAATCGTATTTCGTTGAAAATGAACTCTTTCAGTTTAAAAGAGAATTGATTTGTGTAGAACTCGGAATTTTTTTTTTAATATGTCCAAACTCTTTTGTATAATATCTAAATCCATCAGGACTTCAGAGAAAGAAGAAAAAAAAACATGTAAACGTCGATGAATGAAGAATTTTGAAGGATAGTTTAAGGTGAAGACAGATAAAAGATCTAGCGAACTAGATAGGATATGTGGGTTGAATCGTAGAGATAGGGCGATAGTGAGTGGTCGGTCTGTAGAGGTGTGGATAGTCCTCTGAACGAGGTCTATGGCGAGCACCCGTCTGCATACAGTCCCCTTCATTATCCACCACACACTAACCTACTCCAACGTTCAACATCTCACAAAGCACACTCTCTTCCCTCACAAATCTTTTACTAAATGTACAACGGAAATGCCCCATTGAGGATCACAATTATTAACATTTTCATTAGAGTGAAATTAAATTGGAGCCGGGTAAGAGAAAGTTTGAAAATTTCGGGCAGTGTGGAATAATTTTTATGCGGTTGGGCCTGCATTGAATTTTGCAAACTTAATTCGATTGGCGGATCTAGAAAGGGGGAGGGGAATAACGAATAATTATTTCCGTCTTCTCCAAGAACCAATAAAAATATTATAAAATGCATCGCCAACAGCAGTGCTTAAGTAATTGAGGAAGGAGGGGGAATGAAGGAGTCATCCTTCCCTACCATGTGGGACTTGGTATCTCCCGGGATTTCTATCCCAGAAAAGGGTCATTTCTGAAATGGGAATTGTAGGGAGGGAATGGGAATGAAGGAGTTATCCTTCCCTACCATGTGGGACTTGGTATCTCCCGGGTCTTCTATCCCAGAAAAGGGTCATTTCTGAAATGGGAATTGTAGGGAGGGAACGGGAATGAAGGAGTTATCCTTCCCTACCATGTGGGACTTGGTATCTCCCGGGATTTCTATCCCAGAAAAGGGTCATTTCTGAAATGGGAATTGTAAGGAGAGATGGAGATCATCATTCTCTAGTATCTCCTCTTTCTCTATAAAGTTGGATCTCCTGAGGTGAGAGAATGATGTATTCCCTCGTTTCCGCTCCGTCGCTACAATTCCCATTTCAGAAAAGACATTGGTTAGGGGAGGGAGAGTGATCTGCAAAAACGTCGTTGGTATAAGAAACGGCTGCTATGGACATGCTTGTTTTTTTCTGGTATTCTGGAAGTATAGGATAAAGTAGGTAGGTAATCGGTCCGAATGTTTTCCGACCTCTGGTTCCAAAAATATAAAAGAAAAGGTCTGTCTTCGTGTCTGTGAACAGGATAACTACCGATGGAACGAATATATTGACACAAAAGTTTATATTTGTATCCAGAACCCCATAAGAACGTCACCTATCGATTTTCAGCCAAATCGGCCAGAGGGAAGAGGAAGATTAGAGGGGTGGCTTAACACAAATTCCTACAAATAACATTGTATTCAATGTATTGACACGAAATTTCATATATAAATTCAAAGCCTCATAAAGAGGACACCCATAAATTTTCAGCATAATCAGCCGAAATGCAGGAGGATCAGAGGGGGTCAACTCAAAAATCCCAATAACTTCTAATAGAATGAATGTTTTGACACAAAATTTAGTGTGTAATCCTATTCAGGATTCAAAAGCCCTCATGTAAGTCAACTATTAATTTTTGGCCCCAACGGTTAATTAGTTTAAGAGAGAGGCAGCACAATCTTTATTGATTAATTTATTTTGGGGAAGTACATAGACAGTGACTCACCGACGACTTATTTATTTTGCTTATCTATCTATTTGTGAGATATTCTAATAGTCAGTTTAAAGTAGATGGGGTGTAGATACAAGACGGAATAGCTTACTTACCATCAGGGAAGAGGTGCCTCATCTTGAGGTAGGAGGTAGTGAGTCTGATGATGGAGGCCTTGTCCAGCTGAGAGGTGATGGCCGACGGGAGGGGCAGTAACTTCGCCAGCTCCAGGAACTCCGTGTTCTCTTTCTCTCGACGGCTTCGCGCCGCGTTTTTACTTTTCTCCTTCATCTGTTAACACAATAATGATTATTTTAGTAATGAGAACATGACAATTAAAAAAATACATGTAAAGAGTTCTTGTAGGTTTCATTACTTTCCAAGCTATATGAGAAGTTATATATCCCGTCAGGAAGTCGTTGTTAAACATAACGAATAACTCCAATTACAAAGAATGAATGAACCCGTTCAATACGTGTATTTAGAACCGCGTAAGGACGACACCTATTGAGTTTCAGCAAAATCGGGCGAAGGGAAGGGGAATCAGAAAAGGGCTCAACTATAAAACCCTAATAACTGCCGATGTGATGAATGTATCCACACAAAATACAGTATAAGGATTCAGAAGTCCTATGTAATGTGTGTTATTTGAAATGAAAATCAAATGAAAAGAAATGTTATTATTCTGGGACGGAGGTACCCTAAGAATAAATACATATAGAATAAATAACAGGAACAATGAAATAAAGTATCACTATGACGTTCAAAGAATAAATACAGAAGAAAATAAATTAAAAAACCCTTCAATGGAGAAAAACTAGACAATTGTAAATATAGTTAAATAAAAATTAACATGAAAAAACATAAAATTAACAGCATAATAATGAATTTTAAAAAATCTATATAAATACAAGAAAAAAAGTGAAAAAGAATCTATATAAATATGAATAAAATAAAATAAATTAATAAAAATCGACAGAGATATATTGATGGTTAACTATAAAAGAGAAGGAAGAATGCCCAGACAAGGTTTGAAATAAAATTAATTTAAAATTAATGAATGATAAAAAAATAAAATATTTGGTGAGAAAGCAAAAATTTAATTGAAGTAGAACATTCACCGACGCTTTGTTTTTTTCTTTATTAAGTATCCTCTTTCATAAAAAAAACTACCTATAATAAAACTTATTGTTAAACTCGTTGCTACAATATAAACATTTGTTTGTTTTTTTAGTTTTTTTTGGCTTTATGTACGATGCATATTAGCCATGTCTCTTTGTTATCAAGTTATTTACAACATCCATGACCCCGGGAGGGAGTTCAATCTAAGAAATAAAACCCACTACCACACAGGTTTCGAACCCGCAAAGCATGATGAGACCATGCGACCAAAGCTCTAGTCGCACGGCCATCATGGCCCCGAATATAAACATTGCTTTGAACTATTTCCTAAAGAACTTTATTGTACATTCTTTGGAGAGCTGTAACTACTATAATAATTATAATCAATCGTCTAAAAAAACTTAGGTACAAAACGACATTTTAGAAAAAAAAGTCGTCGGAGAGTCACCGACAATGTACTACACATACCTTGTTGGTGAAATGTTTGACGGGCATGGCACCAGACTGTCTGCCACTGAAATTTGGGAGGTGGGAAGGTGTCCCAGCCACCCCCACTTCTACCTCTACCTGTACCTGTTCTAACACCGTCCATCGTAAAAATTGTAACTTGACACATCTCCCATTGGAATAAAGGCCATTAGGCTAAATAAAACAATAACTATTGCCCATATGGTGTATTTTCAACGGAAATGTAACTACCTCAGAAAAGTAACTACCTCTCAAGTACTTTTTAAGGGTAGATTTTTATCTAGAATGTGTAGAAACCTTGACCACGCCGCCCTTCGGTGGAACATAAAACGACAAACTGATAAATGATTAAAGAAAAAAATTATATTAAACTTCTTGGGGAAATAAAAAAAAAAATGTAGCAAAATGGGCGACGGGATCTTAACTCCACGACTTGGCATCCCTTTAAACAGCCAAATAGACTGATTCTTTGCGAGGGCATCGCTAGCTCAAAGTTTGCATGTTTGCTTTCTGAGCTTAAGATTTAGATTTTCTATCTGGGAGGTGAAAAAACCTTGAGCTAGCCGTCTTTCGGATGGAACGTTAAGAGATGGTCCCGAGCTTGTACGATGTTGAATAAACCTGGATGACTAAATTCAGGACTCCCACAGTAGACGGGTTATTGTCCACCAGTGACGAAAGACTGGCAGTAGAGGACATGACCTCGTAGTTAAAGTCCGAGCCTGAGTCACAATAACTAATAAGTGATTTAAATTTTAACTGGAATCCATGCCATCACCTCTAATTTCCAAAGCCGGACTAGTGTTGTCAGTTAAAATAAACCCGTCTTGAGAAGACAGTGGACTAGAGACCTTTCCTGGGTCCGGCAACCGACAGGAATCCTCACAGGACACGGTCCGTTCAATAGACACCTACACACTGTAGGAGTCAAGGACAGTCCCCCCTGGGTCAGATGATGTGGAGAAGAAAACGAGACGACAGCTGATATCCTGGATAGATGCTCGGGATATGCTCAGACGAGATTCTACGTTTTCTGTAGAGATATAATCTTATATCACGGGACTACTCTTATATTTGCTAAGGAAACCAGAAGACTAGGTCCTTCATGAAGAACTTACTTGGTATCTTCAGGTTTTAAAAACAAACCCATCTAATAAATAATTTTTGAATCTTCTTTCTAAGCCCTTTAGTTTGATACCCCACTCCATGGGTTTTCTTGACTTTTGATTTTTAGAGTTTGACAATATCGTCCGCCATTTGTTTTTAGGGAATGTCACATAGCCTATAGCAGTCGGGAGATCAAATGACATATAACTCATCAAAATCGGTCCAGCAGTTTAGGCTCTCAGAGGGAACAAAGTATATCTTACATACATACATTCAGAGGGCGCCGATTTCAGAGGTAGCGTGCTAGCCTACTGAGCTCAATATCAAGGGCTCGAAAGCCGGCCAAGGCCCTTAGGTTTTTTATCTGGAAAGTGAAAAATCTTGAGCACGCCGTCCTTCGGACGGGAAGTTAAACAATGGTCCCGAGGCTTTGCGATGTCAGGTACTGCCATATTGCCTACCACTAGCGCGCTCTTTCGTTGCTATGTTGAACATGAGCCCGACTCCTTCGCTTTCCGCAGTATGTAAAAAAAAGTCAAATAAGCTCCTGGACTATAGAATTGCTTCTTAAATGACTTGCCTTGTGAATGATCTCAAATTTGGTCTGACCTGGAATGTTGGGGGTGGGTTCCAGGAAGCCCGAGGAGTGGAGGAGACAGTGTGACTCCAGTGTCGGCGGGGCAGCCCCAGGTAATTGGACACTTTGACAGACAGACATCCTATTTAGGTATATTTGGGGTCCTGTTATACCTGGTGTCAGGTGTTTTACAGCTTATCCAGAACCAGGCCCCATACTGTCTATACTACTGGTCCACTAGCTCCCACGGAACTTTAACTAGAGAGGGGAGCTTCTAGTACTAGTTCCAAAAACTTTCCGAGGGATAATGGAAATGACTCTTCTATACAAAATCAGTTAAGGTAAACCGTTGGGCCAAATGGGATAAATTGCGCATTATTTTACTTAATCTCTTAAGGGATGGACGAATTGCGAACACGCAAATTTAGAGGCGGGTGTCAATATGATAGATTAATTGCGAACCAAATATAAAATACCATCTAAATTCATAGTGACCCGAAAAAGAGACTTTGAATCACAAAAACTACTCAGGTCTAAGTTAGCAAATGTGACATCTTGAAAATCTTTCAAATGTTTAGTTCAAGGCTACGTTTTTGAGTTATTACTCACAGAGTTCCAATAACATATACATAGGCAGACATTACCACGAAAATGGTCAAAAGACGTTTAGGACACCTTGAAAAGTGAAATTCCGATGAAAACTCGATCTTGAATTTTCGCACGAATACAATACTTCCTAATACCAAAGACATAAGGAAGTACCTCAAACAAAAAATATAAATCATATTGTTATTAAAGACTGGACACGCTGCTCACTGGGCTTTCTATAAATTGTCAACCGATAATTAATTTCGCTTGTTGGGTAATTACCAGACTAATAGAGGGCGCCGGTAGCTCAGTGGTATGCATGCTTGCTCACTGAGCTCAAGATCGCGAGTTCGAAACTCGGCCGAGGCCCTTAGGTTTTCCATCTGGGGAGTGAAAAAACATTCAGTATGCCGTCCTTCGAATGGGACATTAAGCGATGGTCCCGAGCCTGTACGATGTCAGGTATTGTGTAGGTCAATACAAATTCAGGATAGGCAAATTTTAGGACTCCCATAGTAAAGTCGGGCTCATGTCCACCACTGCGATGAAAGAGCGCTCTGTTAGTAGGCGATATGACCTTGTAGTTAAAGCTTTGGCATAACCCACAATATTGAGAAGGATTAACCAACGAAGTAATAGAAAGGGGAAGAGATGAGGCTTGTGGTCGATAAAAACAAACTTGTAGAGTTTCTGCGGAACTTTCGAAACTGAGTGTACCTTCTTCAGGGCTTGTATGACATACATATATATGTGTATATAATATGTAGGTATATATATTATCAGTGAGGTTATAATATAACCATAGTATATATTATATACTAGAGTTGAATGAAGATATGACACTAAAGCTAAATGTAACTAAACCAACAAAATATCTTACACCAAAACAATCTATGTATACTATATATATATATACCTTTCCCTTTCATCCTAATCCTTTAGTCCGCAGACTTGCCACAAGAACCCTTACTAATGTTCATGTTCGGAAACTGAGGCGGCAATGGCCTCGAGACCTACCATTGGATTGAAGACTAATCGTCTACAAACGTTTTACGTTTCTTTATCATTTAACTATCTATTATTTTATATATATATATTTTAATTTCTCTTTTTCATCCTTAATAACAAAGTAATGGAGTGTCATTGATGAATGATTTCTCTTTCAACATCCAAGACATTTATTTATTATGTATCACATTTGCGTATTATATATTGTATATATATTGTTGTAAATACAAAATTTAAATAATAAATATATATTTGTTTTGGTGTTATTTCGTTGGTTTAGTAACATTTAGTTTTAGTTTCATATCTTTACTCAATTCTAGCATATATAAATCACTGATACTGTATATTTGTCAATACAGGCCCTGAAGAAGGCACACCTAGTGCCGAAAGGTTGGTACAAATTCCTAAAAGTTTGTTTTTATCGACCACAACCCTGATCTCATCCCTTCCTGTCTCATAATAACTACCATTCTGAAACCTCTAAATTAAAATTTCTTCATTCCTGTATATAAGTTATCCATTGTAATTTATACAAAAAGACCGCCAGAAAAAAAAAATTTAACAAGTTACTTATATTTATTAGGTTTTTTTAAAATAAGGTATAGCGGAGGGATCCTTTAAAAATGTGTTTACACGAGGTGTTCTAAAATCTTTTACAATATTTTTCCACTTTGTGAAGAAGGACCCACCTATTATAGGAGGCCCTTCCAGTTTTACAGCCCTCCTTCCTGCCGTGAGAACGGGGCCAGGATGATCCGGAACACGTGTTGACTTGCAGGTTGCAGGTAGAGAAGAGTTTACCAGGAGGGTAGTCAAGTCTTGTACACATCTGTCTGGTGTTCCACGAAGTAGATCGAGGGCCAGGGCTCTTGGACGTCAAGGTAGCCAACATTTCAATAATATCTTATTATTTTTATAAAATATTTTATAAAATTTTATTTTTTATTTCATAAAATGATATCTTTTAATATCTAATTTTATGTGATCCTAGCCATTAGGATTATTTCGAAGGGTGAAAGGGAAGAAATTCCTAAATTTACTAAAATTATTTAATTAATTTTTCGAAGTTACGTAATCGGTCGGAAATTTGATGTTTTCACCCCATTATGTTTTCCGTACCCCTGATTCTCAAAAGAAACGGGGAAAAACTGTTATCTGTCTCTGTGATTAAATGTAACAAATTTCATATTTGTTCGGCTCCGGCGTCAGCTTGTGTGGTTGACCCCAGCCAGCTCGTGTATGTAAAGTTCGGCTCCGGCGTCAGCTTGTGTAAGTTGACCCCAGCCAGCTCGTGTATGTAAAGTTCGGCTCCGGCGTCAGCTTGTGTGTTTGACCCCAGCCAGCTCGTGTATGTAAAGTTTGGCCCCGGCGTCAGCTAGTGTAGGTTGACCCTAGTCGTTCTCTTGTGTATAGTTCGGCTTCCAAAGTCAGCTCGTGTAGTTAGGCTCAAGAGTTTTTGTGCAACTCTTGTGTGAGTCTAGGACCAGTTGTGCCCAAACTAGCTCTCGTAACAGAAGTACTGCCTTACAAGTATTGTCCGCAGTTATTGGTTACTCAGTGTGTGTGAAAGTACAAGTGGTACTTCGCTTCTTATGTAGTTTCCATCGTGGAAAACCGTTCATAATGTGTTAATTACGTTTTCTCAGTTTATGTTAGCTTATAGACAAACGAGCAGTCAAGTCCTGTTCTAACTAATATAAGCCTGGCCAGGCAATATATATTTATTCCATATCATTGTTTCCCCCTTTATTATGTACCTTATAGATGCGGCTAAAACCAGTACCAAGAGTTACACCTATCCGTAAGTACTTAATAGTGTTTAAGAAGTATTAACAGACATACAGTTTTCATCATTTTATGTTAAGTTAACTTCTTTATGAACTAGCACCCATCGAATACAGTCCACTCAAAAAGTGCCATGTTTACGAATGTTGTGCGTAGACATGTTTTGGTGTATAAGGACGATCGATTGTTTTTGGGGGAGAGCAAAAACTGGAATTAATTAATTCATGCTGGAGAAGTACATTGCCGGTGATTAACCGATTATTTTTTTGTATGCATATACGTTATTTTTTAATTGAAAAATAATGACTGTTGTAGTTTTCAAATCGTGCATTTTAGTTTAGCATACTTAAAAAAGTATTTATCTTTCATTCTTTATATATATAAGTATAGGTGAGTGAAATAGTAAGAAAAATTGACAAGATCTTCTTTAGAGTTTTCTGAACAAAAAAATTCTGGAAGATATTCAAAATGTTATTAGACTGGTGTAAATATATGAAGAGAGGTGAGAGGGAGTGAGGAGCAACAGTGGAGGGTGGCTGAAGAACACTCCAGCGGTAGAGCATGCAAATTAGGAGGGTCCAATCACTGCTCCCACTCTCTAGAAGAGCACCCCCTCCTATTAACACAGAGCAGCTCTCTTTTAGACAAACCAAACCAATCAGGCAAACTTATCTTTTCCCTCAAGATGTCTTCACAAGTATCCACCCCCCTTGAGAACCGACCGACCTTTCTTTATCAATAACAGCATTTATTAATGTGAAGAAGGCTGATGTAGTAAGAAGTGATTAATTCACAGGTTGTAAAATAAAAAAGGAGTTTGACCTAGTCGATACAGGCCATCAATGAGTCACTGACAATGGACTTCAACAGAAAGAATTAATCAATTAAGTTGCCGCTCTCCATTTAAAACCAATCGCTGAAAATCAATAGTTGTCTTACATAAAGGGTTCTGTATCCTTACACTACATTTTGTGTCGATACATTCATTACAAGGGTAGTTATTAGAGTTCTTGTTCCCCCCTAATCACCCCTTTGCTTTGGCAGAAAATAAATAGGTGGCGCCTTTATGAGGTTCTAGAAACACATATAAATACTTGTGTTGATAAATTCGTTCTATTGGGATTTATCGTGTTCACAGACAGACACACACGCAGATAGACTTTTTTTTGGAATTTTTGGAATAAGGGGGTCGGAAAACATGCAATTCCAGTGAAAAAATCAATATCGAATTTAAAAGAGCCTCCCCCTCCCCCAGTAATGTTTAAATTGTAACGCTTAGCAACGAATTTTAAAATAAATTGTTATTATCGGTATATTAGGGGCGCTTTTTGCTCAGAGACCGCGGGTTCTAAACCAGGCTGAGGACCTTAGGTTATTATCTGGCAGGTGAAAAAACGTTGAACACGCCGTCTTTCGGTAGGGACGTTAAGCGATGGTCCCGAGCCTGTACGATGTCAGGTATTGTTAAAAACTCTTACTCTAGGTCAATACAAATTCAGGATAGGCAAATTTTAGGACTCCCATAGTAAAGTCAGGCAGCTACGGAAACAACTGGCGAGCGACCTTGTGTCTCGGCGCACAAAGACGGTCCTGTACAAAACGCTAATAGGCCCAGCACTCACCTATGGCTCGGAAACATGGACCACAACTAAAGCCGAGGACCGGGACCTCCAGATGCTTGAAAGAAAAGTCCGCCGTCGAGTTTTTGGCCCCGTTTGCAACGGAGGAGAATGGAGGCGCAGAAGCAAATAGGAGGGGTACGAGCTGTACAAAGAGGCAGACATTGCTACTGTGGTAAAACTGGGCAGACTTAGATGGGCCCGGCCATGTCGCCAGAATGCATGAAGATATGAGCCCGAAGAAACTTCTATCTGAGCCGTTATATGGACGTCGAAGAGAGAGAAGATCGAGGCTGCGGTGGTCTGACTGCGTGGCAAAAGACGCCAGGAACATCGGGATCCATAACTGGATGACAGCAGCACAAAACAGGGGCACATGGCGATTGATATTGGAGGAAGCGTCAGCGGGTTGTAGAGCTACACTAAGTAACTAAGTATAGTAAAGTCGGGCTCATGTCCACCTGAGCGACGAAAGAGCGCTCTGTTAGTAGGCGATATGACCTCGTAGTTAAAGCCTTGGCTTTACGCCAGCTTTAGCTATACGATGTCAGGTAATCGTTAAATACCCCTTCCAGAAAAATATATGTGATATGGTCAACACAGGGCTTTTTATACCAACCACTTTTGTGCAGATCTCTCTCCCTCCAATTAGAGGGAGGGAAAGTTAACTCCACAAGGGTGGTGGACGCCAACCAATTTATTCGTTCGGGGGATGATAACCATTGTTTCACCCTATAGCCGTAATATCTATCTGTAAAAGTGTAGAACTCAGACTGATATTACATGAAATATTTATGATATCCCGGTCTAAGTAACACAACAAACAGGAGGAATTACACATTTATACCTATATACATGTTTGTACCATTTGACGTTAATGGGCTTGTTCAAAACAAATAAATTAATAGGTTAGATACAATGGATATCCATAAGGCAGGATCTGTATTTGTACACATGGCTGACTGGGGCCATCTGACGCTATAATCGGATAATAGAGATTATCCCACCCACTTAACTGTTCACCTCACCCTACACCAACTCCTATCGGAAATACAGACACTTTTCATCAACAATTTTCCTTTTGTTAGTCCAGAAACATTATCGCACAATTTAATGTCTTGGCTGACCATTGGTGTGAAAATTTAGTGAAAATAAATTAAAAGGGCCTCGGCCGGGTTTCGAACCACAAGCACGCGTACCTCTGAGCTAGCGGCGCCCTCTCTTAATTGTAAACATTTTTTTCCCTTATACTGATCATAATATTCTTTATGCGGAATATATTTTACGAGTCGACCTCCGTGTTAAAACCCTTAGTCTAAACTGGAGCTATTGGCGATGGAGTGACACTACGCCTAGAAGAGATCAGATTGAAAACTAACCTTTTCTTATTTTCAATGTTCTTTACTTTATTTTACTTCCCCAGTTATACAATGTATAGGGGAGGTTATGTAATAGATCAGAAATTTGATGCGGAGTTTTCAACAGAATTCCAAGTTTTCCGAAATGCAGATTCCAAATATGAAAAAAGAAATGCCTGTCTGTCTGTGTGTTTGAACACGATAAATCCTGATAACGTGAATGTATCGACACAAAATCATATATGTGAATCCAGAACACTTGATCAGCCAAATTTGCGAAAGGGAAGAAGGAGGAATCAGAGGAAAGGCCAAACTCAAAAACCCCAATAACTGCCAAAAGTCAACTCGAAGTCAATACCCATTGAGGATATACATAACCTGTCAAATTTCAGGGATATCGGCAGAAGAGAAGGGGGGGTTCAAAAACCGTAATAACTGCCAATGTAATGAATTTATTGACATAACATTTAGTATGAGAATTTAAGAGCCCATATGTAAGTCAACTATTGAATATTAGCGCAAACGGTCGACTGGTTTTAGAGGGGGGGGGGGGGGGGGGGGGGGGCGAAAAGTTAATTGATTAATTCGTTCTAGGAAAGTACATTTCTGGTGATTCACCGACGACTATTTTGATTTTTTACAGTCAGATCAATATGTATGTATTATGGAAAAAAAGTAAAATGATGGAATTTTGGAATATGGTGGCATATGACAGAATTAGTGACATTTACTTCACACCTATTGTTCATGTTCACAACAGCTCACTGAAGATATAGTTCATCCAAAGCATAGTAGCTAGGTTAGATATTTAGAGGGAGAGGACGGGGTGTATTGATTGCGGGGAGTCTTGAGTGTCAAACAAAAGGAAGATGGGATGCTGGCTCAGCTCAAGACACTACCTCAGACTTGAGGGAGCAACGGCACTCATTACCAGCTCAGAGCTACCTTACTGAGCTCAACATCCCACGTTCCAATCCCGGGATGTATGGCAGTTGAAAAAATCATCATTAATCATAGTAGAGTTGGGATCGTGTCCACAATAGCAAAAAAAGAGCGCTCTGGTAGTAGGCGATGTGACCTCGTAGTTAAAGAATCACAATAACTAACTAATTACCAAAAAATGAAAAAAATGAGGAGGGATGAACTTGGAGGCAGAAAAAAATCGTTCATGTTGTTTCAGTTAATGTTCATTCTTTCTGTGCTCTCCTTAGTTTATTTTATCTGGGAGGTAAAATAAACAAGCACGCCGTCCTTCCGATGGGGCGTTAAGCGATGGTCTCGAGCATGTACGATGTCAGGTACTCGTTAAAGACCCCTGCCCTAGGTGAATAAAAATTTAGGGTAGGCAAAATTTAGGACTCCCACAGAAGAGTAGGGCTCATGTCCACCAGAGTGACGAAAGAGCCCTCTGGTAGTAGGCGATATGACCTCGTAGTTAAAGCCGGGGCATGAGTCATAATAACTTTTTTTCTTTTAGTTTTTTCTACAATTTTTATTTGAAAGGGTTTTTGATTAATTCATAAATATAAGCGATATCTACTAAAATGGACTTAAATTCCAAAGTAGAGTGGTCTCAATTTCTTTCTGATTTCGGCCAAAATCTAATCAGGTAGCTCAAGTGACATTATCTCATATTTCAAGTTCATTCTCACAAACTTCTAATCATGCACACAGACAGACAAAATCTTAAAAATGGTCAGAATGTGTTCAATGGGGCCTTGAGACGTGAACAACCGTTGACAACTCGATCATGGATTTTGGCATTATTACAATACTTCCTTGTATTAGAGGCATAAGAATGTAAAAAAAAAAAAAAAAAAAAAAAAAAAAAAAAAAAAAAAAACAGTTAAAAGGATGCAGATAGGAAAGTGTACCTTCAAGGTTCACTGTATCTCCAGAGCTCGTGTTATTTTTATCTCACCTGAGTGATAACAATACCACATCTGCAACTCGGCAAACCGTTAGCTCCCCTTTCGAAGTGGGCAAACAATAAAAAATATTTAAAAATTCAGATTTGCTTGGAACGCTCTGCAAATAATAAGTTAATTATAAAAGATTATACTCAATTAAATAACATTTATTTACCTCTATCATAAACCTTTTGAAAATATCCGGTTCAAAATTATTCTTTATGAATTTTAGCCGAAGACGTCTGCCACCATGTAATAAAAATATAAAATACTTGGAATTTATTCTCCAATAACCTGTTTCATGATGGTCTCTGAGGCTGTTATCAAAATATAGTGTTTATTGAGAGGATAGATTTTGTACGATACTGGATAAGTAGTGTTTTAGGCGTGATATATATTCAACGGTTTAGGCAGACTAAGCAATAAATGGCGCCCGGAAGCTCTTTTCTCTTCCGACTTGCTTCACTTCCATCATCACTGCTCATCTCCCTTTTGATAAAGCATAAAGATGTATAGCCAATGATCACCGGATATAAATAAGCTTCCCAACGGTGAAAGAATTATCCAAATCGGTTAAGTAGTTTGCGATATTAAACCTCAAATAAAAACCCTTACCCTAGGTGAATAAAAATCTAGGATAGGCAAAATTTAGGACTTGCATAGTCCGGCTCATGTCCACTAGAATTACGAGCGCTTTGGTAGTAGGCAACATGACCTTGCAGTTAAAGCCCGGGCATGAGTCATAATAAATAAACAACTAACTCTATGAATAATAATAATAATACTAATCATAATATATATATTATTATTATTATTATTATTATTATTATTATTATTATTATTATTATTCATAGAGTTAGTTAACAGAAATAAATATATTTATTTATAATATACATTAAGATAAATTAGATACATAAACGGATATTAACTCTAGTGTCCGACACACATGGATTAGAATTAACAATACCACTAAAAAATAAATAAAATAAATAAATAAATACTTGAAAATGTGAGTACAAAAATAATATAATTAATGTAGTAGATTACATTTTAATATTATTATTTTTGTACTCATATTTTCAAGTATTTATTTAATTATTTTATTTTATTTAGTAGTATTGTAAATTAAGTTATTATGACTCATGCCCGGGTATCTACGAGGTCAGAACGCTTGCTATATGGATCTTTCGCCATTCTGGTGGACATTAGCCCGACTACTGTAGGGGTCTTTAACGAGTACATGACATCGCACAGGCTTGGGACCATCAATTAACTTCCCATCCGAAAGGATGGTGTGCTCAATGTTTTTTCACCTCCCAGATAAAAAACCTAACTGCCTCGGCAGGGTTTCGAACCCGCGGTCTGTACCTCAGTAAGCAAGTACACATACCATTGAGCTACCGGTTCCCTCTAGAGAAGTTTAATGTACATATATGTATGTGGTATCATCGTTATTAGTGCCTGACAAGCAACCACCAAGGGCAAGGTTGCCTCTGGGGTGGCAGCGGGTGAGGCTGAACTGGATAATGCCTCCTCCAGCTCCACCTACGATACGGCAATTGGTTTTCAATTATACCAGCCAAGTGTTGTGTCAGAGGCGAGCGAAATAGGATCCTGGGAGTGAGGACCCAGGACACAGATGTCATGACCTTACCACTGGACATCCATCCTGGATCCACCTTAGCACAGTTCTGGGACAAGACCTCAGTTTCCTTAAGGTTGTTACAGGAAGGGATCCTTAATTCATCCCATTTTCTTTTTACGTCTTACCCCCGTCCCGAGCCTGTACGATGTCAGGTGCTCGTTAAAGACACCTACCCTAGATGAATAAAAATTTAGGTTAGACAAAATTTAGGACTGCCACAGTAGAGTCGGGCTCATGTCCACCAGAGTGACGAAAGAGCGCTCTGGTAGTAGGCGATATGACCTCGTAGTTTAAGTCCGGGCACGAGTCATAAAACCTAACCTAACCTAAATTCTGAGTCGATACATTCATTAAATCGGTACTTATTGGGATTTCCCTTCGGTTGATTCCGCTGAAAGTTGATAGGTGTCGTCCTTATAGGGCTTTCAATTTAAATATGTAATTTCGTGTCAATACATTCATTATAATGGCTGTTATTAGATATTAGCATAGCTCTAAGAGTTATTATAATGTATCAGAATGAATGGTTTTGCATGTACAGAGAGTGAGTGATCCTAGCTATCCCCACCCCTTAGAGATATGCCAGTTGTCCTTTAACCGCTGTGCTGTGTGGGTGATGTAAATAAGTTTATAATTTTTATCTTGTTACTCTCTATCCTCATCCTTAAGAGTTAATTATACTTTTCATTATTTGTATATTTTATTATTCTATCATAGATGAACAACTGATGATGACGCAGTTGCGTCGAAAACCGGTTCTGGTCTAAAATAAACAGTGGGAAGACAACGTCTTTTATTTCTATGATGACACCAATTGTTTTTTGGAAAATCGACCAAAGGGGGAGATGAAGGGAGAGGCTTAACTCAAAAATTCTAATAACTGCTGATGTAATGAATGTATCGACACAAAATTCAAAACCGCATAAGGACTACATCTAACAATTTTCAGCCTGATAGGCATAAGGAGTGTCTTGCTGACAGATTTTCTATAAGTAACGAATACTTTACGCAAAATATATTCAATTTCACAAACGGTTTATAGAAAATATGTTTAGAGTATTGTCGTTGAATTTTCAGTTTATGGGTAACTTTCTACTAGAAACGGTTCACGTCAGCTCTAGTAATATATGAGTGAAACTCAGGAAAATGGTCGTTCTTGATAGTAAAAATTCATAAATTTAATATATACTTTCGCCGATTATCTTTATAAATTTAAATGTTTTTGCATTTAGTTGAAAGGTATTTTCACATCAATTTGTATCAAAATACATGACAGCTTACCTTTCATTTATATGAACCTATTTGCTGACTTATGTTAGCGTCCTGTTCCTCACGCATCAGTTCACTAGCTTTCAATTATATAAAAAAGAAGGTATGAAAAGGTAAAAAAAATCTTTGAGCAAGAGTGGCTTTGTTCATATATCGCATGTAATCAGCTTCAGGTAAAGGGCAACGCCGGGTAACCTACTACTTTGGAATATAAGTATAGGAAACTCCGAAACAGGTTAATATCGGTATATTGACAAAATAAGTTCTCTTCTTAAAGAAAAAAACAAATTTAAGGAGATTGACTCGGAATAAGAATATCTTGTGGCAACAGAAATTTTTTAAATAATAATTTGGAAAGTATGGTAAAAAGGGAAAATTATGAAGAGTTAGTTATTATGACTCATGTCGGGGCTTTAATGAGTTTGTTACAGTTCAGGGGGCTTCTAAAGGTCCGAGTCTCCCAAATTAATAACGAAAAGTCTGCAGCGCTAACCACGGAAACTGCGGGCTGTGCCCCCGGGAATCCATACACCCATCCCTATAGCCTAACTTTGCCCCCGTCCCTGCTCAAAATCCTGGCTACGCCCCTGCCTGGGATAGTCATAATAAAATCACAATTACAAAATCCTGAATAATTTTGAAAATATTCAATTATTTTAGAGCTCACTTATTACTTACTGACAATGATTCAGAACACATTTTCGCAACACTTGCTAGAGGGCGCCGGCAGCTCAGAGCTAGCGTGCTTGCGTTCTGAGGTCAAGATCGCGGGTTCGAAACCCGGTCGAGGCCGTTAGGCTTTTTATCTGGGAGATGAAAAAACCTTGACGTTAAGCGATGGTCCCAAGCCTGTACTGATTAAAGACACCTAAACCTGGTTAGGCAAAATGAGTCGGGCTCATGTCCATCAGAGCGAACGAGCGCTCTCATAGTAGGCGATATGACCTCGTAGTTAAAGCCTGGGTGCGCATCACAATAACTTATCAACTTGCTAAAATAGTTTATAACCTCGTGTGTTGTCAGTAACGTAACACGACAACGAAGTAAAGACGACACCAGAGCTAGAGCCAATCAGTAAGAAACCTATACCCTTCACAACTTAGCTCGGGTGCGCACTGGCTTCTTAAGACGGGGGGTGCTTTGATGTATTCACATCAATATTCTAATGACAACATGAATTTTGACAAAGTAAATCTGGAATGCGCCACTGCTTGTGTAGAATGTTCCATGTTCTAAGGTTGGCAGACTAGAGAGGTGGGGCCACTGAAGACGTCATAGTTGCCGCCGCCCTACATGTCCTCTCTATACGTCACATTTGCATCCATTGATTGAAGCCCTCTTCTATCTCATCACTATTTATTATCCCCCCCCCCCCCCCCCCCCCCCTCCCCAATACCATTCATTCTGTCAACTACACAACGAACTGCTTTTTACAACTCTTTGGAAGCACATTTTGCCCCTAGTAAATTGTACTGGTCATTTCATTCATCTCTTTCATTGTCATCCGGACATCCTATTTCTCTTTTTATGATTTGTTTCTGTTTTCTTAGAGTTTATTGAGTCACGGGTGCTGGGATAATCATTTTAAAGACGACTTATTGGGATTCGAACCCCCTACAGATTGGGTGTGTAGGCAATATTATACCCAGAATGAATAAAAATAAGTTGTCGGTGAATCACTGGCTATGTACTTCCCCAAAATCATCAATTACTTTTTCGCTTTCTCTCTAAAGTCAACCGACCGTTGGGCCTAAAACTCATTTGAATTACATAGTGCCTTCTGAATCCTAATACTAAATTGTGAGTCGATAGTTATTGAATCGACAGTTATTAGAATTTTCGAGTTGAGCCCCCCTCTGATCCTCCCCTTCCCTATGGTCGATTTCGCTGAAAATTAATAGTGGTCGTCCTGTAGGGCCTTAAATTTAAATATAAAATTTCGCGTCAATACATTCATTACAATGGCAATTATTACAGTTTTTGTGTTAAACCTCTCCTAATTGCCCCTCTCTTTGACTCATTTGGCTGAAAATCAATGGGTGACGCCCTTAGAGAGTTCTAGATGTACATATACAATTTCGTGTCGATAGAGTCATTCTATCGGCAGTTTTCGTGTTCACAGTCACACACATACAGACACAATCGCATTTTTTTTTTTTCATACTTGGAAAACATGAAATTCCATTTCCATTGACGATTCCGCATCGAATTTTTGACCGATTACATAACTTTCCCTATACTTCATATCAGGGGCGTAGCTACCGCTGTAGCAATTGTAGCAATGATACAGGTGCTCCGAGCTAGAGAGGCCACAACATGCTTAAGCGAAAAATCGTAAAATGTTAGCCATAGTCATATTGATAAAAGCCAAGACTAAATTTCTAGATTAAAACTTATTAAAAATTATCTTAGAACTTCTATGGGACAAGAACGGCTATCGGAAGTATCAATACTGTCCATAGAAAAAGAAGAACTTCAGAAACTAAAATCTTCTTCAGCCATGGATGATATAAATAAATACATTTTTTATTGCACTAAAGATTACAACCTTTATGGCGATGAGTGTTTTTATTTTTTTTATTATTACAAAATAAATATTTTTATAATTAAGGTATATAAAATAAAATAAAAGAAAAAATATCTATATACAGAATTGTACAAAATAAGCAATATAGCAACTAAATAAAAATATACCAATAATATTGAAATAATAAATATGGACATTAAATTATTATTATTAAAATTATAAATATGGATACGCTCTTTAATATAAATAATGCAAGCAACCAGAATAAAGTAAACAATTCAAAAATTATATAAAACAAGATATGATATGAATATTAATAAAAAATAAATTAATTAATAAAATAAAAAAGATATATATATATATCCATCTTATATTCAACAAATTAAATTATATTATTCTCTATTTTCAAGCCAACAGTTTTTTTTTGGCTTTTATTCATAAAGATGCAACTGTTGCTAGGGGGCAACAACCAGCATCTATGTTGGTAGGTATGGAGACGTTGGCGTGAATGGCATGTGAGAGGAAGGCCACCCAGTGGTAGGTCCTCGGGACGAAAATTTATATTAATTATAAGGACAAGGGAAAAAAAAAAAAATAATAATAATTTTAAAAAAAATAAATAAATAAATAAAAAGGAATTGAAAGACAACTTTGATGGAATGGGTAAGAAAGATGATAAAAGTGAAGGAAAATAATGTAAAAGAATAAAAAAAAAATAAAAATATTAAGAACGAATAGGAATTAAGGTGGCAGTAAGTCGCGGTTCCACCTCTTCTTCAACCTTCGTGGGGGGTTTTGTGGTAAGTGTTGTGAAGATAAAGTACGTATTTCTGGATTTGTATGTGTGTAAAGTTTTCTAAAAAAACGTATGTAAATAGTGTGTATTAGGTCGGGTACTGTGTGTATCATAAGATCGTTATGAAGTGTTCTGTTGTTTATGTATGGGGGGCATTGTGTTATCAGTCTGAGGGTTTTTGACTGAAATGCCTGAATTCGTTTGATGTTGGATGTTTTTGCTGAACCGTATATCTGTGATCCGTATGTCCATAATGGTCTAAGTAAGTAAGTATAACAGTTCCGTTTTTGTGTCATGTCTAATTTTGATCGTCTATTTAGAAGTCCGTAGAGTATTTTGAGTCGACGGTTCAGCGTGTTTCGTGTGAGACGTGTGTGAGGATTCCATGTCAGTCTTCGATCCAATGTCAGTCCTAGGTATCGTACAGTATTAGATTGAGGGAGGGGCTTGTCGTAGATGAAAACGGGGGGCATGTTTCTCGTCGAAGTGTAAATGTGATGTGCTGTGATTTTTCTGTATTTAGTTTGATTTTCCATGTGTTGCACCAGTTTTCAATTTGTGTGAGATGGTGTTGTAGTGTAAATGAGGCGTGTATGTGAAGGTCAGCAGCAGCTAAGATGGCGGTGTCATCGGCGTATGTAGCTGTCATTGTGTGGATGGAGGTGGGCATGTCAGATGTGTATATTGTATATAATAAAGGAGCTAAGACAGAACCCTGCGGTACACCCGCCAATATGGGTCTTATTGAGGAGATAGCAGAGCCCTGACGGACGGCGAAGTATCTGTTTGTTAGATATGAATGAATGATTAAGTAATATGTGTGAGGAAGCAACGGTCTCAATTTATAAAGAAGTCCCGAGTGCCAAACTCGGTCAAAAGCCTGACTTACATCAAGGAATGCCCCCGTTGCATAAAACTTTCTTTCTAGGGCAGACGCCACGTAATCCACAACCCTGTGTAACTGGTGTATTGTGGAGTGTTCTGAGCGGAAGCCAAACTGATGATGAGGAAGTGTTTGCTGACTGGAAAGAATAGTTATGAGCCTTTTGTATAGTAATTTTTCGAAGAGTTTAGAACATAGTGGAAGAAGACTGATAGGTCGGTAGGAGGAAGGAGAGTGTTCTGGCTTCTTTGATTTTAGTATCATAAGAATGTGTGAGAGTTTCCATTGAATTGGAAAGCGTGTTGTGCGTAGTATGCAGTTAAACAGGGTTGTCAGGAACACGACAGCTTTCCGAGGTAATTCCTTGAGAACTTCAGCCGTAATGAGGTCATACCCTGGGGACTTCTTTTTGGGGAGGTGTTGAATTTCAAATGCGACTTCAGAAGGTGTGAATGATTTGGGAGGGAGTGAAAGGGGTAATGGGATATGTAGTGTTTGTGAGACATGTGTTTCATGTGTTAAATCATGCATGTCTGGATGAGGTGTGTGCCAACAGTAAAAAATAAAAATGAACTGTTAATTTTTAGAACATCTAAGTTATTTAAAAACGCACAATTGGTTCTGAATCATATTCTAGTCTATTAGTGAGATAATTGTGGAGCCTGGTGATACACAAAGAGGGACAATATAAAACAAAAAGTGTATGAGGTCGTCCTTTTCGTCTAAGGTAAAAATACAGGCCTGCAGCAGGACAAAACACATATCTAACCCTTTCAAGTAATATCCTAAAATTTCTATTGCTATTGTGGAGACGAATTTGAGCTAGCAGTAGGAGTTTTTCGATATGGCAGTTTAATGAAAGATAGCTTTCTTGTGACCTTAAAGCACTGACCAATCGCTAGAGGGAATTGTATTGAGAATTTAATATTGATATATGGAGATATAATAAATACGTTCGCCGAAAAAAAAGCAAGAAAAGTACCTATTTAACCACTAGAATTTAATATGTATTGTTTTTGTTATTTTCAAATATATTTTGTTTATGCGTGTGTTTTTGTTTTATTTTCCTTTCTTTTGATAAATATTCCCTAAGAAATTTTGATATAGGGCCCAATCAGAGCTAGCTACATATGGTTGGGGAAGTAAAAAAAATACATTGGGTTGAGCGAGAGAAGTAGAGAAAGAGGGACAGAGAAGAGGGGGAGGGTATCCATTGACGTCATACTAGGAAAATGCTGCTTAGTGAGTACCAGGAGCACAGAAACAAGGGGAGCTCCAGCTTTCCACATTGTGAATGGAATTTTGTGAGCGCTTCAACTTTTCTTCAACTACAAAACGATTGTAGCAATAAACTTGAAATTCCAGATGAAGATATAACTTAGAATTGAATAGACTTTGATCTTTATTCCAGGGGCTTAACTTCATTTCACTGACACTATTCTATGGTCTAGTCACAGGGTAAGTCTAAATTCGTAACTTTTCAGATGTTAAAAGCTGTAGGTCACTTCACATGTTCACAAACACACATCATTTTGATATACATATTTTCAAAGGTTTTGACGCCGTGTCTCCTTCGACTTGCTTCACTTTTACCATCACTGCTTAGCTCCCTTTTCATAAACCATGATGATAGCCTATGTCCACCGGAAAGAAATAAGCTTCCCAACGGTGAAAGAATTATCTCAATCTTTTCAGGGCAGCACTTTTTTACTTTTGCATTAATCATGTAAATCCAGTTTTTGAAATAAATAAATTATGTTTGCATCATTATTAATCATATACCTTCTAAATCTATAGGAGTGAATGAAAATGAATATTGTTAATCCTTTTTGTGATTTTCCCTTAGTTATCTAATTATTCCCCATCACTTACCTAATTATTGACCACACTTACCTAACTATTTACCAAATTTTTTGAAATGATGCCTCTCTAAAGTTGAGCAAGTTGATTTAACCGAAAACACCCTCTTCACTTGGAATAGTCTGCCGTAGCGAATAATTGGTTAAATGCAGTTATCTCTTGAATAATTCTCCTCAAAGAAGTAGATTAAGTTGATTTAACCGAGAACATACACAATTTTACGAGATACCAAGAAACCGACAACTTTATAATTCCGAAAGTATTCGAGGCCAGACCTCCTAACTTCTTCATAGTGCGCAGATGGCTTGGGAGATGATCCACCATTTTTCGACTTAATAACTCATTCCCACAATGACGTCTTCATTCCAAATTTCAATTTCATGGCTACAATCGTTTCTGCATTAGAGCGCTCACATCATTCCACCTTGAAACGTGAAAATCCATTAATAAACTCGATCTCGGATTTTTGCTAGGTATAAGAAAGTAAGAATAACAGAAGGTCTATATAGCCAAAAGGTAATAAATAAGGGGTCGGAACATTGCACTGATGCAGCACAAAAGGTTTTACCAATATTCCCTTTTCACAAAAAAAAAAAAATAGAAAAACAAAATTCAAAAAACTGTGAACATTAGCAAAAAAAAAAAAGAATAAGAGGGAGTGAGATGATGGAAGAGGAGTGAGGAGTGTGCTGAGCCAGCTGATGAGAAGTGTACAGGTCAGCGGTCCTGTGCTATGTAGTCATGGTACGGTCCAGTTGGTACAAGGAGCAGCTCCTTGCACGCAACTCCCATCTTGTGTTGACAGTCCTATGGCAGATCTACCATATATCATACCAGAACCCCAAAGCCAAGTGGGCCCCGCCTTACTCTCTATAAGTATTTCATTGTTTAATTTGAAAATATATTATTGAATACAAAAAAGTCGTCGGTGAATCACCGCCAATGTATAATACTTCCCCAGCGTTAATTAATCAACTTAGTTTTTGCTCTTCCTCTGTAACCAATTTATCGATTTGGCTGAAAATCAATAGGTCTCTAACTAAATTTTTTGTAGATATATTCGTCCCGTAGATATATTTTGTAGATATATCTCCTCTCTCGTCATTTGCCCCCCACCCCATTCTCTTCTGTTCCCCACTTCTTTTTGGCCGATTAAGCGTTTTGGATTTACATATAAAATTTTGAGTCGATACATTAATTAAGCGTAAATTAAGATTTTAGTGTTGAGCCTCACTGTAATCCCTGCATTTTCCTTTGCCTGATTCGGCAAAGTTTTTGCGTAAAGCCTCCTCTTTAATCTCCCCCCTTGCCTTTGGCTGAAAATCAATAGGTGTCAACCTCATGGGGTTCTGGATAAACATACACTCGTATACAATTTTGCGTCGATACAATCAGTTATCGTGTTCACAAACGCATAGACAGAAAAACTTTTTTTTTTTTCATGTTTGGAATTAGGAGGTTGGAAAACATGTACAGCTGGTAAAGTAAAAGAATTAGACAAACCAGTCTATTTTTAAAATGAGGTTTCCTACATGTCAAGAAAAGTTTCCGGTAGAAGCGCTCCGATCTAGTTTTTTTTTTTTTGGCCTTAAGTACGATGCATATTAGCCATGTCACTGTGTTATCTAGTTATTTACGACATCCATGGCCCCGGGAGGGAGTTCTATCTACAAAATAAAACTCACTCCCGGACGGGATTCGAACCCGCAAACCATGGTGAAACCATGCGACTAAAGCCCTACGCTCTAGCCCGCACGGCCACCATGGCCCCCATCGAGTTGTTGATAACGCCTTGAATAGATTGTAGTATATTGTGACGTTAAGATGGGACTGGAAAGTGTCAAATCAAGTTATCTCGATAAGAATGACGGAAAAAATAACGAACGACCATCCCAGAGAAGCCCAAATAAAGTAGAAATTTTATTCATTTATATATTTTTTTTTTTTAAATATATAGTTTCTCATGCCTTATCGTACTCCTCCCTGTATTTATTTTTGTTTTGAATTATTATAACGAAAATAATGTAATAATCGTTTTTTCTACGAAAATAATTTTTCTATTCTTCATTTTTTATGATTGTATAAATAAATCTATTATTACTTTATTGTCATTAAAAATACAAAAAAAAAGAGATAAATGTAGGTAAGAGTACGGATAAGGGATAAGATCCAATACATATTTTAAATATATTTACTTTTGCCCTCTCCCAACTAACTTCGTTCAATATTTTTCTTCAATAAATTTATGATAGTAAAATCAATATTCCGAAATCGTTCCTCCCGCACCCATATGCAGCCAATTTTTACCCTAACATCAGATATCTGTCTTTTGTCTTGCTACAATAGCTGTTCTCTTCGCCCAAGAGAATCCAGACTTTGGTCGAGAGGACATATCCTCAAGAACTGGAGTGGTCTGACAAGAGCATAATGTAAAGGACTTAGCAACAAGGACGTTAAAAAATCTATACCCCTTCTACATTTACTTTCTTCACAGAGCAACTACGTAAATATATCATATATCGTTCTATAGTTTTCTTTCTGGTAAGAACTGCTTTTCAACCCAACTGCGTCATCATCAGTAGCACATTGCACCAGTACAGCATGGAGTCTAATGAAACATCAACGCTAGCTGATCGGTCAGAAATTTGATAAGGAGTTTTCAACGGAAGTTCATGTCCTCTGACTTTGAGGGCGCTCAGAGGAAGCCTGCTTGCTTTCTGAGCTAAAGATCGCGGGTTCAAAACCCGGCCGAGGCTCTTAGATTGTTTATCTGGGAAATGAAAAAAACTTATGCAGGTACTCCCTTATCCTAGATAATAATCCTAGGACTCTTACTGTAGAGTCAGGCTCATGTCCACCAGAGCGACGATAGATCGTTATGGAAGAGAAAACTAGTGGAGAGGGGAGGAGGCCGCGGGAGACCAGCGCTGACCCTCCCACCACACTGCCCAACCATCCACTGTCCAGTAGTGGAGGAAAACTAGGAGACGGGGTGTCGAAAGGACAGAAAAAGTCCCTTAAAAATGGCGTATGAAAAAAAAAACATAATAAAATGAAATTAATAAATTAATTTAAAAAAAAATTAGTGAAAAATAGAAAAATATTAAAATTAAAAAAAATATAAATTGCAAATTAAAGTAGATCGCGAGGCCAACGCCGCCTCAGTTTTCTTGGAGGATTGTGCGGATGGGATTGTGATGATAATGATTTGGCAAGAGGATTATTGTGGAAGGACAGGTTCAAGTGGAACTTGGAAAAACGGGATTTGACTTAAAAAAAAAAAACCTTGTCAAAAGAAGGGGACAAGAGTCCGAATTTTTCATTTTGATATTGGCACAAAAGGCATGGAGTGCCGACAGAAAGATTAGCCATGGCTCTCCCCAACGTTGAGACACTCTTGGATTTCACGGCAATGTTTCCGCCCTTTCTGCAGTCATAGTCTTATGATATATCACACTGGGCCTAAGTCTCATCTGTCCGTCTTCTCAGTCTATCTCGTTTTACCCTGTGTCTCTCCCAAGCTCCGTTTAGTCCCGCCCGCATAAATTTTACGGTCTTTTAAGGCGGTCCTTGAGGACACAAAAACTTTTCCAAGAGTGTCAAGGAAGGTGTCCCCTTTCGCTCAAGTAAGAAAAAAATAAAATAAAATAAATACAAAAAAAACTGTTTTTTTCTTGTTTTATTTTTTTTCGTTGAGAGAAGTAATTTTCCGGTTGTGAAGGAAAGGTTTGAATGGCCAGAGACCATACATCCGTCACTGAATGTGTCATAATTAGATATACCTGTTTTTATATCTGTTTTTATGTCACGATTATAAAAAGTAATTATCGTTGCCAATTTGAAGCTAAATATGTAAACATGTATAGAGACCATACTGTAAAAGTACTGTACTTGCCCAGAACAAATTAATCAATTACCTTTTTGCTCCTCCAGCGCCGGATTAAGACTATTCGATGCCCTAAGCATTCTGAGCTTATGGTGCCCCCGCTCGATTGAACAAAACGAAGACAAAATAAATTAAGCGAGAAAATAAGAATTTTTTTTTTTTAATATTAATTTATTAAAACAACTAAATGTCTCTTTCGTCCAAATACGCCATTCGTTCATCATATACGTGCACTTCTTCGTCAGATACTTCATCTTCATTAGTATCATTATAATCAGGATTTGATATTTGGTCTTCCATCCGAAGTTTACGGCAGGGTATGAAAAAAATTACGCGATCTATAAACGTTTTTATACTTAACATATTAGTTGCATTTTTAAATAAAAATGATAGCAGATTTACGAAAAAATAAAAATTGAAAAAAAATTAACTATTTCAAAAATAGCATTTCGGATTTGGTACCCCCGAAACGTGATGTCCTAAACAATTGCGTAGTTTGCTTATAGGTTAAATCCGGTTCTGCGCCTCTCAAACATAATAATCAATAGTTGATCCTCATACTAAATTTTGTGTCGATAAATTCATTACAGTTAGGTTTTTGAGTTGAGCCCACTCCCATGAACCTCCTTCTCTTTGGCGGATTTGGCTGAAAATGATCAAGTATTGTCCTTATGGAGGTTTTGACTAATATAAAATTTCATGTCGATATATTCATTTGAAAATTGAGTTTTTTGTGTTGCGCACCCCTCTGCTCCCCCCTTTCTCTTCGGCCGATTCCGCCGATGTCATCCATAGGGGGTTTTGAATTTACATATGAAATCCCTACTTTTAATCCCCTCTGATCTTTGACCAATTTGCTGAAAGTTAATAGGGGTCTTCCAAGATTTGGTATTTACATATGAAATTTTGTGCCGGTCCCTACATTATAAAGACAGTTATTAGAGTTTTTGTGTTGAGCCTCCTCCTAATGTCCTCCTTTCCATTGGCTGAAAATCAATAGGTCCAAGGGATGCCAAAAATGTGGTAAATAAAGAGGCTTATAGTGTTAAGTGTTAAACTTAAATAAATAAATAAAAATATTATATAAAGGTTTACGTGTTATGTAAAACTAAATAAATAATAATTAGATAAATAATTAATAAAATTAAACAAATGAAATAATAATAATTAGAACAAAACAATAAATTACCACATTTCCTGTAGAAATTTGATCTCTTTTCTTTTACTAAATTTTGATTTCTACAGTAGTTTTTCGAAAAGGGGCCTAAAAAAGTATCAAAAGTTCAAGACGTGCAATTTTGAAGAAAGTGCACGTATATTTTAAAAAAATTTCAATTAACAAATTTTCATTTGGATTTCTAAAGAGATGCCATCTTGTCTTCTAAATTTTGCAAAAATATAAAATCTAATCCAAAGGTTTTCATATCGTTTTCATATCATAAATCATGGTTACGTATTCCCGCGCTGTAAAAAACCGGCATGATTCTCTTAGACTAATGTCTCTCAACCGAATCTTTGCACAAAACTGTTTATTGGATCTAATAATGTTTACATTGGCTAATATGTCTAACGTTTGTTTTCAGTTTCAAAATCCATTGTACCGGTTAGGATTATTTTTTTTTTTACTCTCCAGTCTTCAGCAGAAGCCAACAATAGGGAAAACAAAAATAACTTTATTTATTCAGAGGAAATAAATAATTATTTATTATTTCAGAGAATAATAGTAATTTGGTGAATTTAGAACATCCTAGCGAATGGAGAAAACAAATTACGGGAAATTGAAAATTTCCCAAAAAATGTTGTTATAATTTCTTCAAAACAATGTACAGTACAAAACTTTTCTTATCTCTGAAAGATTAATGTAGTAATTTCAATTTTTTTTAAATAATGAATTAGTTAATTTTGTCAAAAGTCTCGCTTTGTGTAAGTTAGGTTAACCATGTTTTTCATCTTTTCTCCTGTCTCACTCCGGCAATGGTCGACAATAAAGAACAACATTAGGTATTTTTTTAAAGAGCCATATTTTTGCTAACTTTTGGTGAATTTGGGACATCCTAGCGAATAGAGAAAACAAATTACGGGAAACTGAAAATTTGCCAAACAATTTAAACAGGTATTCCTTTTGAAATAAACGTTAGCCTCCTATTTCAATCTTTTAGATTTTCATGTCAAAAAACATGTCACCTATTAGGAAATTTAACGTAGATTACGACAGTGTAGTCAGATTTCACTTTACCTTAACCAAAAAGTGATATTTACGGATATTTTTCTAAAAAAACGTGGTTTAAAAAAAAAAAAATTAAAAATCTCATTATTTTCTACACCAAGTTAAAACGGATTTTTGTTACCCCGGTTTCTTAGTGTACTTGAGTGGGGCATTCACCCCCCCGAATATTGTCATCTGCTTGCGATACACCCTGTATATATCTGGGCATATATCCTGTACATATAAACAAATAAAATTACCGTCTTTTTGGATCAATTTCACCGTCAATTCACTTCTATTTAGTTCATTACAACTTAAGCCTAAAAACCACTGTCTATCTTCACTCAGACCGTCGCCATTCCTAGGCCTCGACTCTCTCTACACACACTAATAAAACAGCTGATGGCCGTTTTTTTTTTTTTTTTACTAGCATTTGTTTTAAATAGAAATTTGCTTTCTATATAAAAATAAATATAATTAATTTTTTAATGTGTATAATTTAATCTTTCCAATGTGTGTATTATTTTTACACATCACATTCACAATAGCAAATGGTCGACTGGTTATGGAGTGGGAGAGAAACGTTAATTGATTAATTCGTGCTGGGGAAGCTCAGTCGGTGATTCACCGACAACTTTTTTTAAAATAAAATGAGTGAAAAGAAAGCTACAACAAAAAATACAACATATTTCGTATACTGACTTTCACATCTGTATTTCGCAACGAAGAAATACATAACTATAATAAACTGCAAAAAAAAAAAAAAAAGCAAGTCGTAGTTGATCTTAAATCGGAAAATGAAATGGGTTGATGTCCACACACTTCCATATGCCATCTCCATATTGGAAAGGTATGGATCCAGTTGTGGGCTGATAGATGCCCAGCCACGTCTTCCTGCTTAACATTCATAGACCAGATAAAACAATGGATTCTAACAAGGTGTCTTGTCACAACTGACAGCACAACAGTCACAGCTCTCAATTTTTACATTTGTTTAAACTTGAGCCCACCAAGGCTCACTATTTATTATCATAAATATGAATTTGTAAAATTGCTAAATATTTTTAGGAACTGACAGTAGGTCATTTTATGTATTCATTGCTACAACTTTGCTACAGCTTATCATTTGTATTTTGATGTCATTTAGACCTCTATTTTTAAGTAATTGAGAAAGTAGTAAAGTTGAGAAACGTGGGGAAACTTATAGTATAATAAACAATATAGACTAATTTTTATGAAATATTGTACCTATTCTGCGCCGATAGCTCAGAGGTAGCAATCAGTTTTTTTCATCTGGGAGATGAAAAACCTTGAGCACGCCGTCCTTTGGATGGGACGTTAAACAATGGTCTCGAGCCTGTGTTATGTCAGGTACTCCCTATCCTATTAGAGTAGGGCTCGGGTCCACCAGAGCGACAAAGAGCGCTCTCGTAGTAGGCGATATGACCTGGTTATTAAAGCCCGGGCATGAGTCACAATAACTAACTTGTCTACTCCACAAAAAAATGTATAAATAAACAACCAGTGTCGTCACTACACCATCGTCCTTCCAAGCTTCCTTCAAATCCTCTCTCTTCCAATCCCTCTTCGATATACAATCCTCTTCCTCCGCCTTTCGTTACCCTTCCTTTGTATTTTCCTATTAATATGTATCCTTTTTGTCTTTGTACTATATATCTATTTTCCATTTAGTAAAAATGTTAATTTAATTATATAATAGGTTAGGTTAGATTAGGTTTTATGACTCTTGCCCGGGTTTTAACTACGAGGTCATATCGCCTACTACCAGAGCGCTCTTTCGTCAATCTGGTGGACATGAGCCCGACTCTACTGTGGGAGCATAAATTTTGCCTACCCTAAATTTTTATTCACCTAGGGCAGAGGTCTTTAAGGAGTACCCGACATCATACAGGCTCGGGACCATCGCTTAACGTCCCATCCGAAGGACGGAGAACTTAAGTTTATTTTACCTCCCAGATAAAATAAACTAAGGGCCTCGGTCGGGTTTCAACCCACGATCTTGAGCTCAAAAGGCAAGCACGCATACCACTGAGCTACAGGCGCCCTCAATTATATACTACCTAATAAAAACATCATTATTTATCTTTTTTTAAAAATATATTTATTATTGTCCGGTACTCGCCACAATAGCACTAATTTAAGGTTTTTTTGTTTTCCTTTTTAGGGCTGATATTTTATTTTATTGTTTATTTCTCTTTGACTCTGTATATATTTATTCTTAGGGGACTTCGGTTCCAGAATAAAATTTATTTTCATTTAATTTCATCGTCAGCAAGCTAAGGAGTGTGAACCATTCTTATATGTAAAATAGGTAGATACGGAGTAGATTGGAATCCCCCTGACTTCCTAACTGATCCCTGAATGTAAAGAGATTTCCTAGTTGAAATTTTAACTGTCCAAGTTTATAGCTGAACCTGACGATGGTACTATACCTAAACCGGTAGTTGCATACGTTTTTTTTTATATACCTATATAGAATTATTTGTTATAAACAATATTTAAAATATAAAGTTTTATTAATTTATCTACTATTAATTTACTCATTTTTGATCCAGAACAAGCCGGGGCGAGTTCCATTTTTTAACAATATTCTTACTAGTTAGTTAATTGTTATGACTCGCCCTTTAACTACGAGGTCAAATCGACTACTACCAAAGCGCTTTTTAGTCGATCTGGTGGACATGAGCCTGACTTTACTGTGGGAACTCTAAACTTTACTTCACAGGATGTCAAATATAAGATAGTCTGAACTTTACCTAAACTTTACCTACCTAGGCGTATTCACCTAGGCTCGGGATCATTACTTCCCATCCGAAGGACGATTAAATTTCTTTAAATTTGGATTTAAACCTGTTTCGTTTTTGTGTTTATATGTAGTTTTCTTCTGTTTTTAAGTTATTTTAATGTTTTAATCTAAAAATATTATTTATATCATGTTATCACTGGTAGACGTTTCACAAGTTAAATAGATAAATTTTGACTGTAGTATTACATGAAATGTTCTTTTCTTCTATACATTCAATCTTCGGGAGTTATCGTGTTCACAGACACACACAAACACATACAATTTTTTTTAAATTTTTGGAATCAGAAGGTCAAAAAACATGAAATTCCGTTGAAAAGCCCGCATCGAATTTCTGATTTTTTACATAAGTAACTTTCCCTATACTTATAGCTGGGGAAATAAAACTAGTAGATGAATCGATATGAAATTTAGCTTTCAAAAAAATTTATTTTTCAGACACATTTTGCTTATGGCCAACGTTTTAATGAAAATAAATGGAAAAAATCACAATCCTTCGAACAAAATCTGTTATGTACTTTACAATGCAGTCTAGGAAAGATTATGTATGCTTTAAATAGTCTAAATCTATGGAATGAGAGTAAAATATATATATTTTTTTAAATTAAAGAATATTGTTTTCTTTGGGTTGCCATGTAAAATTCATTATGTCCAAGGTGAAACCAGTAATAGATAAATAAGGTAAGTATATAACGCATTTGGAGCATGCCTTATCTACCTGACAGGTTATAGCGGACAGGAAAATGGAGCATTTGTCTATCAGGATGAGACATATTTGTGGAAAATATTGTCTTCTAGAGAAACAAAAATACTGTATAGCTTCATAATCATCGTTTGGGATGATGCAATGAAGTACTGCTTTTATTGCACCGATGCACTGGCGACGGAACGTGTTAAGGAGGGTTATAGGCTCAGATCACTTATGAAAACTTACAGTTAGTTATTATGACTCATGCCCGGGCTTTAACTACGAGGTCATATCGCCTACTACCACTTTCGTCACTCTAGTGAACATGAGCTATGGGAGTCCTAAATTTCGCCTACCCTAAATTTTTATTCGCCTAGGGCAGGGGTCTTTAATGAGTACCTGACATCGTACAGGCTCGGACCATCGCTTTACGTGCCATCAAAAGAATGGCGTGCTCATGGTTTTTCTTGAGTCCAGTAGGCAAGTAAGCTACCTCTGAGCTACCGGCGCCCTTTTATGATTATTATAAATTAAGTATTGAATTTTGGGGTGGACTGGACGCTATTTTGGGGTGGGCTGGACGCTATTTTGGGGTGGGCTATGCTAATTTTTACTCTTCTGGAAAGTCTAAAAAGAGATATCAACTACATTTGAATGAAACCTCCGATTCTTTTTCAGTAAATTATGCTACTATTTTTTTTCATTTTTGTTAAACAAAACATGTTGATCGCCGAAAGGTCAACCAGTGGAAATGCGTCACACAAGAACTTTCCTTAAAATGAGTTGCGTTATATGTTATAATTGAAGGTTGTATCTGAAAAGTAACTAAACTTTGAGCATGCCGTCCCTCGGAGGGGACGTTAAATGACGGTTCCGAGTTTGTGTTATTACAGGTACTCGTTAAAGACTCTTCATAGAAGAACATTGAATACTTAGGTCCCTACGTAAGCTCGTATATTTACCCTGGTATATTTAAGCGCTTTGTGGTATACATGAGAGGTAAAATGTCTATGCCATTCGCCATATTTTAAGTATTAAACATTGCTTTATTCAGTGTATTTGGAAGGGTCAATGGAATTGCGGAACGTAATCCCAAACCCCTTCTGGCTACGCCATTGTAAGTCATTTCCCGCCTCGCGTGCGATCATTTACTATTAACGACGGGTAAATAAAACAAAAATCTTAAATACCCATTGGGTACACGCAAGGTAGAAGAGGAAGCCTTACTTAGATGGAGGACTTTAAGTCTTCTCACTTTATCCGGGTGCATTTATCATAGGTTTATTTTGTGTTAAATGGTGGGGAAGTGTAGGTATGGATTTTGGGGGTAGGTAACCCAGGGTTACAATGTAGCAGGGAGTGAGGGAGAGATGTAGAGCTGTGATTGGTTGGTAGAGGCATGGTGGGCGGAGCCTAGAGCCCTCCACCCCCTTCTGTCTTATCTCCTCCCACCAGCCGCCACCCCCTGTATCTGTGGCCCTCCTCGACTCAGGATTACCACAACACAATACTGATCATAAATCAGAGGCCGGGTGGAGCCCCCTCGGTCCACCGTCCAGCTGTTGGGAGGCCCAGCCAGCTGGTATCTCCTTCAACTGATCTGCTACCACTGCACTACTCTCCGCTCTTGAATACAGTGGCAGAAGGACTTTTTTTCCCCTGACGCGCCGCGGCGTTAAAATTCTAAAAAATAATATCTCTCTCTTTCTCTCTCTTTCTGTACTTCGGATGGGACGTTAAGCGATGGTCCCGAGCCTGTACGATGTCAGGTACTCGTTAAAGATCCCTACCCTAGGTGAATAAAAATTTAGGGTAGGCAAAATTTAGGACTCCCACAGTAGAGTCGGGATCATGACCTCCGGAGTGATGAAAGAGCGCTCTGGTAGTAGGCGATATGACCTCGTAGTTAAAGCCCGGGCATGAGTCATAAAACCTAACCTAGATATATATACGATGCGTCAAACCAAACATAGTTTCGGGAGCGAAAATTGTAACCTTCAAAAATGCCCTAAATTGACCAAATTATTGACATTTTCAATATGTGTGTGACGTTGAGGAGGGGAAAATCTTCTATGACAGTCAAGTAGTATTCCAGCACTTGCCAGCGCTGAAATCAGATAATAAGCAATAAGGGAGAGCGCAAATCAGTTTTACACTCTAGGAAGCTACAAGAAAGTTTGATTCTACTGGGTTCCCGGACACTCGGGGATTCAGGGAAGCGAGGAGGCAGACCGACTGGCTAAGAAAGGTTCAAGTAAGCCCTTCATGGGGCCAAAGCCAGTCCTGGGAATATCTCGGGAGGCATACCGAACCCGGATTAAAAAGTGGACTAGAGACCTTTTAGAGCACTCATGGAAAGAAATAACCATATGCAGACAGTCTAAGTTGTTCCTGGGTGGGGATTCCAAGGTGTTGAAGGACTGACTGGAGTTCTCTAACTGTTCAATAGACACCTACACACTGGAGGACTCAAGGACAGGGCCTCCTGTAGACAGATGTGGAGAAGACGAGACGGCTGCTCACTTCCAGGGCATAAGCTTGGACGAGATTCCACATTTTTGGTATAGAGGACTTTAGAAGATTGAACCACAAGAGCATTCTCAGATTAAGGAAGCTGGGAGACTAGGTCCTTCAGGAAGGGCTTGGTTTTGGTAGTATAAACAACTAGCTAAGGTGGAAGCTCAGCACTTCTAGGAAAGAGATAAGAGCATTGGATGCTTAGGTCCCTAGGTGTAAAACACCAGCACATTTTTTAAATAACCTACTATAAATCGTCTATATTCCAAGATGTTTGAATATTATTTTGTGTAGAGAGGTCAGGGTGAGTGACGCACCAAAGTTATTAAAATTAATCATAAATTCATTAAATTGATGGAAACAGTGGGGGGAAACCTGAAGTATAATCAAGTAAGCACAACAAATGTATACATACGGATGTATGTATACGGATATATCCGTAGCGACGTAATCCGCACTGATCCAAAACTCACAAGGTTTAATGCAACGCCCTAAGTTAGGGAGTTAGACACTAAATATAGGCTCGTCAAAGTGTAAAACAAACCTTCAGTAATTACATGGAAATTCATAAAATTTACAATGTATGGTTCTTGAATTCTGAGACCTGTACCTGACTAAACTATCCTGTACGCAGACGATACTTCTCATTGGAGACTCAAAAGTGATTAACAAGAAGTCTCCAGAAACGTTATAGTTAGTTATTGTGACTCAGCTCGGGCTTCAATTATGGTCATAATGCCTACTACCAGAGTGCTCTTTCATCACTTTGCTGGGTATGAGCCCGACTACTGTGGGAGTCCTTAATTTTGCCTACCCAGGTTAGGGGTGTTTAACGAGTACCTGACATCATACAGGCTCAGGACCATCGCTTAACGTCCTATCCGAAGGTCGGCGTGCTCAAGGTTTTTTCAGGTCCCTCACACAGACAACACTTTTTTTTTTTTTTTTTTGGAATCTTGGGGTCGGGAAACATGAAATTCCGGTGTAAACTCAAATTTCAGAAATTTTACAGCTGAGAAAGTATACTTTCTGTGCGTTTGTGTCTGTGAACACGATAACTCTTGATACTATGAATGTATCGACATGAAATTTTATTTGTATATCCAGAACCTCATGATAGCAATTGATTTTCAGTTCAATCGACCGAAGAGAAAGGGGGATTAGGGGATTACATAAAAACTGTAATAACTGTCGTTGTAATGAATGTATCGACATGATATTTTATACGTAAATTCAAAACTCCACAAGGAACACACCTGATAATTTTCAACGGAATCGGCCAAAGAGAAGGGAAGGTACAGAGGGGGGCTCAACTCAAAAATTGATTCTAAATCACCAACACCCTTATTGGTAGAAAAGAAACAAGGCATCTTTAGTAACAGCCTGGAGGGATGGCAGCGTAATAAACTCCGATGGGAAGTTGATCAGTGGATCGATCCGAAGGAAGTAACTCGCAGGGTCTACAACAAAAGAGACCCGCATCCTGTCACCCGGGCTCCCACGAGATGATCCCCAATATCACCCTCCCACAATCTACTCGCTTCTGTCTAACCACCATCGTCCTTGTCACAACCAAGTTTGGCTAAACCTCCATCGTCAGCTTATATTAGAACAATCCCAGATAGTGGGGGAGGTTCATTGTTGTTGAGAATGTGCAGCAGACAAAGAGTGTAGTAAAATCATTTATTCAAAAAAGTCATCGGTGCGGCCTCCTGTACAGAGGTGTACCTAGGTCTTCTCCAGCGCGAATCAACAACGTTCTACCTCAGAAACTACTTGACCAAATTGGTTCTGAATCCTTATACTCAGGGGCGTAGCCAGGATTTTGAGCAAGGGGGGGGGGGGGGGGGCAAAGTTAGGCTACGAGGGTGGGGGGAATAGACTCCCGAGGGCGCAGCCCGCAGTTTCCGTGGTTAGCGGTGCTAACTTTTTGTTATTAATTTGGGAGACTCGGACCTCTAGAAAGATCCCCCTGAGGTAACCACTAACTGTAATACTTAAGTTGACTTTACATGAGCAGCAAAAATGCAAAGCACAGCAGCAGCAACTGCACGCTGTGGTTTCTGAGCTTTTAGAATTAAATGACTCACATCCAATAGCACACATTTGCTCCTGCTGCGCTTTGCATTTTTACTGCGCATGTAAAATCAGCTTTAAGAGTATAAAGTATAACATAAATGAAGATTTTGAGCGAGGAAATGAAATGATGGAATTCATGTATATTTAAAAAAATGTAATATGACTTGTTTTGTACATGTACATTTATGTAACAGCTGATTGCTGATTTAGGAATCAGACGCACGGGTAATTTGAAGTTCCTATTGGAAACTTGTAAGCTATCCATTTTTAATAAAAACAATTTTTTTTCGTTTATTTAATTTTGATCTTGGTTTTTTGCTCTGGTCAGGGGAGGGGGCACGTGGCTCCTTCCCCTGCCCCCCCTGGCTACGCCCATGCTTATACTAAATGTTATGTTGATACATTCATTACATCAACCAGAAATAAGGTTCCAGAATTGAAACACCCTTCTCTGATCACCCTCTTCCCTTCGGCCGATCTAGTAAGATAATGTAATCAACTCCTGGATCCCCATATAAAATTCCCTGTCGATATACGCATTACGTTAGAAGATATTGGGGTTCCCCTGTTGAGAATCGCCACTCCTCTCCATATCACTTCTCTTTCCTTTGGCCGATTTGACTGAAAACTAATAGATGTCGTCCTGGATGCACCCATAAAATTTCGTGTCGGTATAATTTTATCGCGAGTTATCGTGTTCACAGACAAACTGGAAATTTTTTCTTCATTTTTAGCATCAGAGGGTCGGAAAGCAGATAACTCCGGTAAAAATTCCACATCGAATATCTGACCAAATAAATAACTTCACCTATACTTCATAGAGCTGGAGAAGTACAAATCGTGATTTGTTTTACCCGCCACTAATTTTTCATACTTTTTTCGGAAGAACCTGTACTGCTTAACTAAAGGAACTGACAGGAGGATTAACATTTCATTTTTCAGGATACATGTTATGATTTGAATATGCGTAATTTTGATCCTACAACACAGCTGTAATAACTTCATTTATATTTCTTGGTTGGTAGGCGGATGTAGTGGACTTGTTAAAAAAGTAATACAGATGTATCAGTCCAATATAGTTTATTTTTTACCACAACTGGTTTCATCAGTCAAACTGACATTTTCAGGTGGTGAATCTGAACATATCTACATATACCAAATTAGTCGAGAATTTACGAGCATTCAAAGATCATGTCAATCATTAATATTAAATTTTAAAAGCAACAATGCAATTACATAAAAATAGTTTTAAAATTTAAAAATAAAAATATTTTTATGTAATTGCATTGTTGTTATTAATCATATATATAAAACTGAAAATGTCTGTGCGTTGTACCGCTATAACTCACGAACGGCTTGATGGATTTGATTAATTTTTTTTTTAATTTGTTCGTCATCGTCTGTGGAAGGTTATAGGCGTATTAGTACCTCAATATCTGGTCCATCCCAGCATCCACCCACGCAATCTTTGTAACAACCACTGCAATGATTAATGAGAAATCTTTTTGAATAAATTAGTTTTAGCTCCAAAGCTAGCGTTACTACAGTTGAAGGACTATAAGCCTTATTCCGTATGAATAATTGAAAATTATAACATCATGAATGTACTGTCGAGGAACTGAATAGCCTTATAGGAGATATTGGGAGAAAAATCAAAGTTCCCCGGGCAACGCCGGGTATTACTGCTAGTATTTAATATTAATGATTGACATGAGCTGTGAATGCTCGTAAATTCTAGACTAATTTGGTTTATGTATGTTCAGATTCACCACCTGAAGATGTCAGATTGACGAAACTAGTTGTGGTAAAAAATAAGCTATATGGGACTCATACATCTGTATTACTTACTTGTTTAACTTCATTTATGATAACAGTCAACAGAAAAAACTGCTCACAAAAAATATTTGAATAATTTATTTAAACGGGGCTTGTGGCCGTGCGATGTGTGGTCTTTGGTCGCATGGTCTCACCGGGAGTGATTTTATTTCGTAGATAGAACTCCCTCCCGGGGCCATGGATGTTGTAAATAACTAAATAACATCATTATAGAGACATGGGTATGCATCGTACATAATAATACATGACCAATAAAAAGAAAACAATCCAATTAAACATTTTTTCACGTCAAAATATGATAAAGCGTGTCATCAAGACAAATGGATATCCAGCGAAGAAAATTTTAGTTTTCGAAATGATATCTATTATGCCGATACGAACGTCTGATCCGTTAACCAATAGACAGATTTTGTTGGCTGTGATCTGTGACGCGGTATCGACACACTCCGACATTTTTTCCAGAGGTGTCTTCTTTTCTGACCATATTTCGGGACACTTTCACGTTCCTTCTTCAGGTTACTATGAACGTATTCATAGTGACCAGAAGAAGGGACGTGAAAGTGTCCCGAAATACAGTCAAAAAAGAAGAAAAAAGAAGTTTTAAGAAACTCATTGTATGTTGTTGTTATTGTGACTCAGGTCATATCGCCAACTACTAGAGCGCTCTTTCGTCGCTATGGGGAACATGAGCCCGACTCTACAATGGGAATCCTAAATTTTGCCTACCCATGTTTAGTTTACCCAGAGTAGGGGATCTTTAACGAATACCTTACATCGCACAGACTCAGGATCATCACTTAACGTCCCATCCGAATGACGGTGTGCTCAAGATTTATTTTTTTACCTCCCACTACTCTTGATGAAAAGGGATGTAGTAAAATTATTAAAAAGAAACACCTTCCTCGGAGATTGGAAAGAGTGAGAGAAAGGGAAGCGAAGTTTGACAGAGACAGAAAGAAACGTCTCTTGAATGAATGACAAGCTTTTGTTTTGTCAATGTTTATGAAAACAATCCTCTATTGTTTGGGGAACTGTTTAATGTTTTTTGTACCGAGGAAAACAGCTAACCTTGACTATTTAAATTTGAAATTTCAATGAGACCTGGAAATTGCATTTAACTATTCCATATTTTATTTTTTTTATGTTCACTATTGAAAAGAAAGAAAAATATTAAAGATTATAAAAACTAGTCAAAAGAATTTATACAATGTTTTCAAAATTAAAATTAGATCCTTTATGTAAAGAACTAATTAAAATTACAAATAGTTTTTCAAAACTATAGTTGTGTTGTATATGTTTTAATATCATTATAATAAATTATCACAAATTTTACAGTTTCATCTTTTGTACAAATTAAGAAAATGTAATGAACATTATACCGAAGAATTTTATTTGTTGAAAACCAAAAATGGATACATAAGGAGCTTAGAGCCCTCCCTCTGGAGACCATTTGAGCTACGAAGATACGGTTATTACGTCCCCAGCTATACGAAGTATAGGGGAAGTTATGTATTCGGTCGAAAATTCGATGAGTTTTAAACGGAATTTCATGTTTTCCAACCTCCAGATTTCAAATTTGAAAAAAAAATGTGCGTCTGAGTGTTTGTGAACACGATAATTCCCGATACAATGAATATATCAACACGTAGTTTCATATGTGTCTGACCTCCACATTTTAATCGAAACAAAATTACATATGTAAATTCAAAACCCTATAAGGACGACACTTATTAATTTTCAGCGAAATCGGCAGAAGGGAATAGGGGGTTTAGGGGAGGGGGCTCAACACAGAAACCCTAATAACTGCCGATGTAATGAATGTATCAACATGAGATACCATATTTAAAGTCAAAACACTATGAGGACAATACCTATTAAATTTTAGCGAAATCGGCCAAAGGGAAGGGGGCTCCGGGGAGGGCGCTCAACACAAAAACCCTAATAACTGCCGATGTAATGAATGTATCAACATGAGCTTTCAGATTTAAAGTCAAAACACTATGACGACAATACCTATTAAATTTTAGCAAATCGGCCCAAGGGAAGGAGGTTGAGGGGAGGGGGCTCAACACAAAAACCCTAATAAATGCTAATATAATGAATTTATCAACACAAAAATTAGTATAAGGATTTAGGAGTCGAATGGTTTTTGAGGAGGGGTGTTAAGTTAATTAATTCGATCTAGGGCTGATTCACCGACAACTTATTTTTAGGTCAACTGAACTGTTTTAGTCAATTTTAAAAATCTTAACTGTTCTACAACTGGACATTCTAAGGTAAACATCACATTTTTTTTACAGATTCTGATTTCGATTTTGTAACGAAGACAGTTTCATTGCAATTATAAAATAAATGGTATATGTCTGTGAAATCGAACACAAAATTCTAAACTGCGTTTTATCGGTTCTTTACAAAAATTATACCTATTTTATCCTGATAACAATGTTGTGGTTTTATATTGTACTACGCACCAAATATGTTCTTGCGTAAATCAGCCATAAACATGAAATATGAGCTTCATGATCGTTAAACAATTTAATGACAATATTCATTATTTTTTGTTATTTATTTATTCTTATTATTATTTTCTATTGAGATGGTGCCCGCATGACGTTTGAATTTCCCTATCTGAACCACATGTTAAAAGCTTGCCCATACCTGGTTTAGAGGTCAGTTGAAGGGTCAAACCTCTCAAAAGCATTCTTACAAATGACAAAACATCCCAAAGTGCTTCCCGTCAACAGTAGACCACAGGAGGCACAAGTTTGAGGTGAGGCACAAACAAACAAAAATACAAAACATCTTCAAAAGTGCAAGTATATAAATGGCACGAGCCTTCCACAGAGGGTTCAGCATGCTCATTCGAAAAGAGAGTTTATTTTCTAAAATTTTGGTTCTATGACTTTTTTTCACTTTTTCAGCTGTACGATGTATAGGAGCAGTTATGTAATCGGTCAATGTACTTACTTCCCCAGAACGAATTAAACAATTAACTATTTGCCCCCCCCCCCCCCCCCCTTTAAAACTAGTCAACCGTTTGTGCTAAAAATTAATGATTGACATACATAGGTGTTTCTGAATCTTCATATTCAATTTTGTGGCGATAAATTCATTACATCTGCACATATTAGAGTTTTTCGATCGAGCCCCTCCTTTGAGCTCTCATTCCCTTTGACCGATTTCGCGGAAAATTAATAGGTCCTTATGACGTTTTAAATTCAGAAATGAAATTTCATGTCGATACATTTATTCTATCGGGAGTTATCTTGTTCATAGACACAAAGCTTAGACATCAAGCATTTATTTATTTTTATTTTATCTTATTTTATTATGTATTTTTTTTAATTCTTTCTTCTCACATTTTCCTATCTAGCCCCTACTGTCTAAAATTAATTTTATTTCAAACCTTGTCTGGGCATCCTCCCTTCTTTTTTATAATCAGCCATCACAGTATTATGCTCTGTCGATTTTATTAATCTATTTATTTTTTTCTTATTTATATACTCTTTATTTATTTTTTTCTTCATAATTAAGCTGTTAATTTTATGTTATTTCATGTCAATCTTTTGTATATTTATATATTATTAATTTCTAGTTTTCTCCAATGTAGCACTAATTTATTTATTTGATTCTACGACGTACTGATACTATATTTCATTGTTTCATTTTCTTAACTCTGGATGTATTTATTCTTAGGGGACCTCGGTCCCAGAATAATAAAATTTCTTTTCATTTTCATTTAATTTAAAGATAGACTTTTTTTTTCGTTTTTGGAATCATGGAATTTTGTTGATAACTCTACTTTGAAATTCTGACCAATCGCTTAACTTCTCCTGTACATCATATGACGGGGGAAGTAGAGAATGCTTGGTATAAGAATGTCCTGTTATAGCCACATAGCACATATAATTTTTTTTCGTTTTACCGAGATTTATGCTGGCAAAGTTTTAGTGCTTCACATTCCTGCTACTATCCATATGTCTGACATTTCTTGAAATGAATATATATTGTGTGATAAAGAAAAAAAAGTAAAAAATAATAATAATAAATACAAAACGAAATATAAGGAGAGGACAGGAGTGTTGTTGTGAAGCTGCGGAGTGTTGGTATGAGGCAGAGAGTTCCTGACGTAACCCGAGCAATAAAACCGTCTGGACTCAGCTTGTCACACATCTCAGTCGGTCCAGTCTCGACACAACACTACAGTACACTCCAGTTGGACTCCAGGCCCACATCAAAATTATTTTCATTTTTAGACGTTCTTTTTTCTAAAACATTTGAAGAGAATTAGGAGCGCAGAGTTTGGGGACCAATCAAAGCGCTTTTTGTGGAGTGTACCCACAATCAGACGATCAAGGAATAGGACATTAAAGATCAGGAGATGGATCAAAAAAAAACAAGTGTGATGTATAAAAAATACACACATTTTAATTATTAATATTAAAAAATTAATTATATTTATTTTTCTATAAAATCCAAGAAGCAACTGAATTAGTAAATAAATAATATGAATGCATTTTCTTTTAAAACAAATGAGTAGAAAACAACACACGGCCATCAGCTGTTTTTGAATTAGTGTAGAGAAGTCAATGTGTCTGGGTTGAGATGTGAAGGTGGACAGAGAGTTGTTGTTTAGGCTTAAGATGTGATGAACTAAGTAGGTGTGAATTAACAGTAAAATTGATGCGCAAAGAAGGTACTGTTATTTATTCATAATTACAAAATATATATGCCCAAAAAAAAGTATATAACTTTGATATGAAGAATGGTCAAAATATAAAACAGAAAAAAGATTGAAATAGTTTTAAGAATTTAGTTTGTACGATTTTTCTTTTGATTTTTGTTTCAATGTTTAGTTATTAATTTTATTATGTACTTTAATTAAATAAACTTGTTTTTGTAAATTCTATGCTATTCATTTTCCCTGTTGGCCTAGTAAGATAATTTAAAAACCTTTGGATTAGATTTAATATTTATGAAAAATTTAGATAAACAATATGGCACCTCTTTAGAAATCCAAATGAAAAGTTGGTTAATTGAATGTTTTTTTAAAAATACGTCACTTTCTTAAAAATTGCATGTCTTGAACTTTTTATATTTTTTTAGGGCCCTTTTCGAAAACTACTGTAGAAATCAAAATTTAATAAAAGAAAGGAGATACAATTTCTACAGGAAATGAGGTCATTTATGGTCTATTTATTTATTTTTATATTTATTATTTGAATTATATATTTATTTAATTATTTTAATTTTACATAATTTATTTTACCACACAAGATAGACAAGAGACGGAGAAAGATTTGGGGTCGTCTTTGAAATTAGATACAAAAGAGTATTCAGAGCAGAGAAGAAATACATACTTAGAAGATACGATGAGAAGGCAAGAGAACGAACTTAGACGCAAGTACATAAGAACCAACAGACAAGAAGCGATGGTCAACAAATGAGTTAGTGAAATAGACGATGGTTGCGGTAGCAAAGGATGAAGCTCACAGTTAAAACTATAACTATAGTTAGTTATTGTGATTTATGCCGGGGCTTTAACTACGAGGTCACATCGCCTACTACCACAGCGCTCTTTTGTCGCTCTGGCGGACATTTACTAAACGAGTACCTGACATTTGTAAAGACACGGGACGATCGCTCAACATCCCTTCTGAAGGACTGCGTGCTCAGAGCTTCGAACGTGCCATCATATATATTTTGAAAATATTTTGGTGCACACGCCCTCTCCTCAAGTCGCAAAGAGAGAAAAAAATATGTATACATAAATTAACAAATAACAACAAAATATATAGTAAATATATAGTTTTAGTGAGGGACTAACTGAGCTCAAACTCGCGGGTTCGAAACCCGGCTAAGGTATATTTTATCTGGGAGGTAAAATAACCTTGAGCATGCCGTTCTTAAAATGGTACGTTAAGCGATGATCCCGAGCCTATACGATATCAGGTACTCGTTAAAGACTCCACCAGAGTGACGAAAGAGCTGAAGGGAGAGGGGATTAGGGAGGGAGGCTTAACACAAAAACTATAATAACTGCCGTTGTAATAAATGTATTGACATGAAATTTTATATTAAAATTCTAAGCCCCTAAGCCCCATAAGGACGACACCTATTTATTTTCTGCAAAATTGGCAAAAGGGAAGAGGCGATCAGAGTAGGAGGGCTCGACTCAACTACCCCAATAGCTGCCAATGTAATGAAAGTAACCATACAACATTTAGTAGAGGATTCAGACAGAAGCCACTGTGTAGGTCAAATATTGAGTTTTAGTCTGAACGGTTTATTAGTTTTTGGCAGGAGAGCGAAAACTGAATTGTTTAACTCGTGCTGGGGATGTACATTTTCGGTGATTTACTAAAGATTTTTTTTTCATTTTTGGAATTAGGGGGTCGAAAAACATGAAATTCCGTTGAAAACTCAATAGCGAATTTCTGACTAATCTGGACTCTCACAGTAAACTCGGGCTCATGTACCTAGTAAGTGATATGACCACGTAGTTAAAGCCCGGGCTTGAGTCACAATAACTAGATTGTTGTCTGGTTATTGATATAAATTGTGTATGTCTGAGCCACATGAGATTTTTCCCACCGACAGAAATATAATTCTTGAGGTATCTGCCAAGTCTGAAACAATTAATTTTCTTTTACGTTTTTCTATTGCATTCCAATTTTTAAACAACAGCCTGCATTCCATGTTCGACTTCTTAAAACAAAAGATTGCATTCCACATTTCCTTAAAACAACAATGAATTCCGTATTTCTGCAACTCTCATCAGAGTTTGACTTATTTTCTTCAGCTGAGATAAGACGTTCGATGACATCATCAGAAGACTGACGTAATATCGAACACAATATTTTCAAAAGACAGATATATAAACAGTTGTTTATTTGTTATGTTCTTTCATTTCAGTCTATCAGATATTATTATTATTATTATTTAGAGGGCGCCGGTAGCTCAGTGGTAAGCGTGCTTGTCTTCTGAGCTCAAGATCGTGGGTTCAAAACCCGACCGAGGCCCTTAGTTTATTTTATCTGGGAGGTAAAATAAATTTAAGCAAGCCGTCCTTCGGCCTGTACGATGTCAGATACTCGTTAAAGACCCCAATCCTAGGTGAATAAAAATTTAGGGTAGGAAAAATTTAGGACTCCCACAATAGATTCGGGCTCATGTCCACCAGAGTGACGAAAGAGCGCTCTGGTAATAGGCGATATGACCTCGTAGGTAAAGCCCGGGCATGAGTCATAAAACCTAACCTAACCTAGATATTATTATTTTAATTTTTCTGCAAAAATATTCGAAACTATATATAGGTATATATTTTAGTTGATAATCAGTCCTTTATTATTTACGAAGTATAGGGGAAGTTAAGTAATTAGTATAGTTAGTAGTTATTGTGACTCAAGCCCGGGCTTTTAAGTCATATCACCTACTAGGACAAGAGCACCGAGTTTACTGTGGAAGTCCAGATTAGTCAGAAATTCGCTGATGATATTTCAACGGAACTACATGTTTTTCGTCCCCAAAACCCAAAAATGAAAAAAAAAGTATTTGGTAAATCACCGACAATGTACTTCCCCAGCACGAGTTAAGCAATTAAGTTTTCGCTCTCCTGCCAAAAACTCAAGGCTAAAACTTAATATTTGACCTACATAGTGGCGTCTGAATCCTCTACTAAATGTGTCGTTACATTCATCATACTGGCAGATATTGGGGTATATCTCGACTCATATCCCTTCTTCTCTGATCACCTCCTTCCCTTCGGCCAATTTTGCAAAAAATCAATAGGTGTCGTCCTTATGGGGTTTAGAATTTAAATATAAAATTTCATGTATTACAACGGCAGTTATTAACGTTTTTGTGTTAACCTTCCCTCCTAATCCTCCTTCCCTTCAGCCAATTTTGCTGAAAATTAAAAGGTGATGTCCTTAGAGTGTTTTGGATAATCATACATAATATCGTGTTGATACATTCATTCTATCATGAGTCATCGTGTGTGGAAAACATGAAATTCCGGGGAAAACTCAACATCGGATTTCTGGCCGATTATATAACTTCCCCGATAACTCCCGATATATATATTTTCAAAAGACATATATGTAAACACTAGGTTATTTGTTCTGTTATTTCAGTATTATAGACAGATATTATTATTTTCATTTTTCTGCAAAAGTATTCAAAACTATATATATTTTATTTGATAATCAGTCCTTTGTTACTTACGAAGTATAGGGGAAGTTAAGTAATTGGTATAGTTAGTATAGTAGTTATTTTGACTCAAACCCGGGCTTTAACTATGAGGTCATATCACCTACTAATGAATATATCAACACGAATTTTTATATGTGTATCCAGAGGACTCCTCTCTTTTAACAAATTACAGCACTTTCTACCATGTATTTATGTTCTTGGAAATTAATTTCTTATTACTGGAGCTATACTTTAGATTTATATATTCATTTTTCTTGAGTATTAATGTTATGTACTTATTTACCTATTACTTATTTCATTTATATAGTTATTTTATATTTTATATTTTATTTATTTATTTTACTTTATTCACACCTTCTTTAAAAAATGTTTTATTCATTTATTACTTTTTATTATTTTGCGAGTTTATTATTTATTTATATATTTTGGTTCTTTCCATTTATTTATTTTTATTCTTTTATTTATTTATTTTTTTCATTTATATTTTCTACCTTTTCTTAATTAATTTGAATTTACGCTTGCGTATTATTGGCATTTTTTTCTATTATTTCAATACTCATGATTATCATCCAATGGAATGTGAATAGTTTTCGTAAAAGATATAGCGAGGTACAAAGACTGATTTGCAAACATGATCCCATGATACTCTCTTTGCAAGAGACATTTCTACGGCCGACATTCGCATTGAGATTGCGGGGCTATCACAGCTACCGAGCGGACTACACCGAAGGGGAGCGAGCCTCCGGCGGCGTACTACTGCTGGTCAAAGACACATTAGTCTGTACCGAAGTAAAACTGACCACCACTCTACAGGCGGTGGCCATCCAACTTACAGCTCCTGTCAAGTTCACCATATGCTCTTTGTACCTACCTCCTGGAACCACCATTCATGTGGAGCAACTGGAATCGCTGCTGGAGCAGCTCCCAACACAGTTCATTGTTACCGGGGACTGCAACAGCCACAGCCCCCTGTGGGGAAGCAGTAGAGTATGTCCTCGGGGAAAGATGTTTGAAGCACTCTGCACTAACTTGAACCTTGTTATTCTAAATGACGGTAGTCCAACACATTTGAATAACACTTCAGAAACCTTCAGCTGCATTGATTTGACCGTATGTAGCCCAGCATTAGCTCCTAGGATCGCATGGTCCGTCGAAAAAGACCTATATGACAGCGACCATTTCCCCGTTGTCCTCGATTTCTTAACATCTGACCTAACTCAACATACTAGACCTCGGTGGATACAAAAGGCGGCTGATTGGAGCCTTTTCTCGGACAGTATCTCCGTAGAAAATCATACGGAGAGACTTCCAAACTCTCAGACGAAAATTGAGTATTTTAATAAAATTGTCCTGGATGCTGCAAAAATTGCCGTTCCTAGATCCTCGTCCAGCCCTATAAAGAAATCGGTCCCCTGGTGGAACGAAGAATGTTGCAGAGCTGTTAAAGACAGAAAACATGCCCTCAGCAGGTTCAAGAGGAACCCCACTACGGAGAACTTCATGAAATATAAAGAGAATAGAGCGAGAGCGAGGAGGATAACCCGGCTAAGCAAGAAGAAATCCTGGGAGCAGTACGTATCCACAATATCTGGCTCAACCCCTGCAACCGAAATATGGACAAAAATGAGAAAAATAATGGGTATACCGTGCCATAATCAAATAGTCTGCCTCAAGCACAACAATGTTGTAATTACGGAACAGGCGGATATAGCAAATTTATTAGCTAAGACTTTCTCATTTTCGTCTAGTGACGAGTGGTTGGAGCCGGGCGTCAGGAGACTGAAGTCGGAGGTGGCGGCTTTGGAGATGGCAGACCGTCCTCCATCGTACCTGGATGTTCCTTTCACTCTGGCTGAGCTGGAGGCGGCACTGTCCACTGTGAAGGGCACCTCGCCGGGACCTGATGACATCACCTACGACATGATCGGACACCTACCTCGTCAAGCCAAGACATTCCTCCTACATATAGTGAACCATATTTACTTCCAACATGATTTTCCGGATGTTTGGAAAGAGGCCCTCGTAATTCCAATTCTCAAACCAGGTAAAGATAGAAGAGATGCTGCGAGTTACCGCCCCATCTCCCTCACAAGCTGCACATGCAAGATTATGGAACGCATGATAAATAAGAGACTCACTTGGTTCTTGGAAAGTGAGAGGCTGATTCCTCCCCAGCAGTTTGGTTTTCGCAGAAACCTTTCGACTGCTGATGCCATCGTAAAATTAGAAAATGCCATATTGAATGCCTTTGTGAACAAGCAAACTACTTACGTTGTAGCCTTTGATATGGAGAAAGCATTTGATACTGTCTGGCATCAGCATATTCTGAACACGCTCATTGAGGCAGGTATCTCCTCTCACATGGTCCACTATATCCAAAATTTCTTGGATGGCAGAAGGTTACGGGTTTCACTTGGCACAATTAACTCAACCTCCCAACATTTAACCAACGGTACTCCTCAAGGCACTGTCTTGTCTACCACACTGTTTTCCATTGCAATCAATGGAATAGTTAAAAACATCAAGCCACCGGTATATTGTTTCTTATACGTGGACGACATGACAATATATGTATCATCGTCCAACCAGGAAGAGGCTCAGCTGCAGTTGCAAAACTCTATTGACAATATTGTAAATTGGACTAGAAACCATGGTTTTCGATTATCCGAAACTAAGACAAAATGCTGCATCTTCTCAAAAAAAATACGTCCCGTTCGCTTGAATTTATTTTTAAATGGCAAAGAGTTAGAGATTGTTGAGGAACTGAAGCTATTGGGGCTTATATTCGATCGTAAACTTACCTGGCTTTCACACATAAAGATGTTAAAAAACAAATGTACAAAAGCGCTGGACATGTTAGCGGTCATATCGCATACCCGTTGGGGCGCGGATCGCAGATGGATGTCCCATTTCTACAAGGCCTACATCAGATCCAAACTGGACTATGGAAGCATCGTATATTCTTCCGCATCAGAGAGAACTCTGGCAATGCTCAACAGCATACACCACCGTGGGCTGCGCCTAATGACTGGAGCCTTCCGTACTAGCCCCACAAGCAGTTTATGTGCCGAAACAGGGGAGCCCCCTCTTGTGTATAGAAGAAAAATGCTGGCCTTAAACTATATTCAAAAACTTAGAGCGGCAGCTGGACATCTGAACAAGTTTGACGTGCTGAACTATGACCTTTCCAGAGTTTACGAAGCGAAACCAAAAATGGCCCAGCCTCTTGGCATTCGCACTCGAGAACTGTTGGAATTGCTTCATGTCCGTAATTTTAAACTGCTATCTTCATTTATTCAGTCCGTTCCTCCCTGGATTGTACCCCCAATCATCACGAACCTGAAGCTAACCAATTTCCTAAAGTCTGAAACCTCTCCATATTTTTACAAGACCGCTGCACAAGAGTTGATACAATCTTACTCAGGAGTAACAGTAATATATACTGATGGGTCCAAAACACCCAACGGTGTAGGAGCCGCCTTCACCATTAACGACCGTACATACTCTGTAACTCTTCCGACAGAAGCTTCCATCTTCACAGCAGAACTGACTGCTATTTCTCGTGCTCTTAGTACAGTTGCCTATCAGAGGAATACGATCTTATTAGTAACAGATTCTCTAAGTGCCCTTCTCGCACTGAAGAACTTATATAGTACCCATCCAATAGTACAAACAATTCATCAGACACTTTGGAATCTCTGGAGGTCAAACCTCACCGTGAGATTCCTATGGGTACCGGGGCACTGTGGCATAGAGGGAAATGAAATGGCAGACAAAGCAGCCCAACTTGCCGCCCGAGATGAACAAAGTGCTGTGGCCATACCATGGACTGACACGAAGCCCAAGATCCGGGAGTACTTATTGGAACAGTGGGAGTCGTCCTGGAGGAATGAAACAGACAACAAGTTGAGGCTGATTAAGGACACCGTGAGGCCCTGGAGGAGCAGCCACAGGGACAGAAGAAGGGAGGAGGTGGTGATCTGTCGCCTCCGTATCGGCCACACTCGGCTTACGCACAAACATCTGATGGCCCGTGAACCCCCTCCTCTGTGTTCTGCGTGTGGCCAGCCACTCACGGTCCAGCACATGTTATTATATTGTCACCGATACTATGCTATGAGAACCTTTTATAAACTTCCCTCCTCCTTGCCATTACTGTTGGAAAATTATCCCGAAACCCTTACTAAACTTCTTAAATTTCTCGTACACACCGGAGTCATAAACCTGCTTTAGCCCTTTTAAATCTGTATCAGTTCTTTCCGTATACCAAGCGATACATTTTCTCATAAAGTAGTTCTGTTCTTCTGAGCCTTCGCCGGGGGCCCGGTGTTGTGGGGCGGGGGGTCGGTGTGGGGCCTGGGGGTGGCCTGGCGGGCGTGTGCCGGTCCGGTTGGGGGATTTGGGGGGGCGCCGCCGGGCTCTCTGGACTGAGGAAGTCCCGGGCTTGGGGGGTGTGGTCGGCTGCGGGAACGAGCACACCCTCTCTATCGGGCCTCGCTGTTCTCCCTTCAAACTGCCTGCTATAGAGCCTGCTGCGGAGGGAGGCCTGGTCGCGCCTCCCTTTGTCCCCTGGTCGGGCCTCGCCGCTCTCGCACCTCTTGGTCTCCTGGTGAAGAGCTAAACCCTGACATTAATATCGCTGTACCGGGCACTCATGACCCTTAGCGGTTGAAATGCCCTCAAAAAAAAAAAAAAAAAAAAAAAAAAAACGACTCACATAGATTTTTTCAGTCAAATTGACCAAAGGAAAGAAGAGGATCAGAAGAGACCGATTGACAGACACACGACAAACACTCGTGATGTATGGAATTCTTAACAAATTTCCAATAGAGGATTTTCGTATGAATAATAAACGAATATGTTTATAATTTTAGGTTTGGTTTGGTTTTATGACTCATGCCCGGGCTATAACTACAAGGTCAAATTTTTATTCACCTAGGGTAGGGGTCTTTAACGAGTACCTGACATCGTACAGGCCCGGGACCATCGCTTAACGTCCCATCCGAAGGACGGCGTGCTTAAGTTTATTTTACCTCCCAGATAAAATAAACTAAGGGCCTCGGTCGAGTTTCGAACTTACGTTCTAGAGCTTAGAAGTCAAGCACGCATACCGCTGAGCTACCGGCGCCCTCGTTTATAATTTTATACATAATTAACCAATTTGTTTAATATTGTATGGATAATAAGAAAAATTGGGAAGGAATTCGAGTTAATATTAATCTATGCAATCAATCTAGAGCTCGACCCTGGCCAGGAGGTCCTTCCCTCGTCAGGAGTTTCCTCAAGGTTAAATGGTTTACTAACAGTACGGATTGTTTAGTATACAATCCGCCGTTCTTAAATGTTTCTAAGAAACAAACCAGTCATCAATAACAAACAATAAAGGAATACTTATCAACAATATTGTTAGCCTCTTTCCATTCTTCTCATAACAAGTAGTTCCTTAAATTACAATGAAAAGTAAGGGAAAATGGTTCATAGCGAGATAACAGAAAACTGCTTCTTCAAGCCTCCACGTACAAATGAGCCTCATCCTTTTTATAGTTAGTAATAACTAACTAATAATGACTCATACCAAGGCTTTAACTACGAGGTCATATCGCCTACTACCAGAGCGCTCTTTCGTCACTCTGGTGGACATGAGCCCGACTCTACTATGGGAAATAAATTTTACCAACCCTAAATTTTTCTTCACCTAGGGCAGCAGTGTTTAACGAGTACCTGACATCGTACAGGCTCGGGACCATCGCTTAACATCCCATCTCAAGGATGGCGTGCTTAAGTTTATTTTACCTCCCAGATAAGGACCTCGGCCGGGTTTCGAACACACGATCTTGAGCTCAGAAAGCAAGCGCGCATACCACTGAGCTACCGGAACCCTCCCTCCTTCTTATATACTATAGTTATAGTATAAGAAAGTTTCGCAATCGTGCGAAAATCGAGTTTTCAACAGATTTTCAGGTTTCAAGATCCCCTGGATACATATTGATCATTTTCGTGATAATGTCTGTTCGTGCGTGTGCCTGTGATTAGAAATTGTGAGCGATCTAACTCAAAAACGATTGTAGCTATGAACTTGAAATTTGGAATCAAGAAGTCACTTATGCTAACATTGATCTGATTAGAATTGAGACCACTTATCTCTGGGGCTTAAGTGTATTTTACAAGGTACCGCTTATATAAGGTATATTTTTGAAAAACTTGTTTTTAAAAATGAAATAATAATATTAAGTTATTTGCCTGCATATTATAGAACCTATCATAGGTTTTATTGTATTGTTGATTAATATATAATTTTTTGTAGTTAGGGAAAATTATTTTTGAGATGCAGTGTCAGATGGTCCTACTTCAAATTTGATAAAAAAAATTATAAGGGACATTTTTGAAGTAGATGATCCAATCATTATATTATAATTGTTATAACTAATCAAAAATCGTTTCAGATAAAAATTGCAGATAAAACTAAAAGATGAAAAGTAGAAAATATATTTATTGATTCCGCAGGCGGTCTCCATATTCGGTGGAAATATGAATAATAGACATTAAAAAAATAAATTATAAATACAATATATAATGTAATATAATATTTATTTCCGTTAAACTATAACATGGTAATAGGGTACGGCACAAGAATATATACATTCAGATAGCTTATAATTTAGATAATTAAATAGATATTAACTCTTAAAGTCTGAGGCGTCATAAGATGTAGTTGTAAGATCTGTAAGACATCTTGCAGATCAAAAATATAATTTTCAATCAAACCTCAAAAACTATGGGGGAAAAGGGGTCGGAAGATACGGAGACTTCCTCAAACATCAATATTGAAAATCTCAGACAGGAAATAGCCGAAGGATTGATCTCGTTCAAAGGTCATTTTCTAAGAGAAAAAATATCTAGCTTTGGAATTTGTCAAGAAAAGTGTGTGAGCTCGAGATCCCCTGGTACTGGAAAAAAATGTTGAGTCTAATAGTTTAAAACTTTATATAAATAATATTTTCATAGAAAACCCACTTGGTATTCTAAATATTACATTTGAATGATATAACATTTATAATGACAGATAACCTAATCGTGAGCCGGTTGATTCTGCCATTTGTGTTAGTATGACTAACCGTTCTTATTCGGCCTAGTCATATCGTAACGATACAATAACATTACTCAATTAGGGCTGTGTTAATCACAGAAAAGGTTGTAGACTAACAATACTGCTCTCCTAGTAGTGACCCTGAATCACTCTGGTTGACATAGATTTAATGCTGAGTAGAGACACTTTGGACCTCATCATTGTATCTATTACATCAACAATAGATGAGTAGTAACCTATCCTAGACATTTATAGAGGAAAATCAACAACTCGTTTCGAACCTGGCTCGTCCTACTCAAAAGTTTAATATACTTATATATAATATATAAGTATATATACATATTATATCTTCCATAGATATCCTCCTTTAAGGTCTGTCGAATCTACGTTTTAATCATTATTTTTTATTATTTATATTCTAATTTATTTATTCTTCTTGTTTTTCTCTTTTATGAATTTTTATTAGCATTTTTTTATTTCGTTCATTTATTCATATATATATATATATATATATATATATATATATATATATATCGTGTGAATCACCGGCAATGTACTTCCACAGAAATTAATTACCTAATTTGTTTCTTTCCCTCCAAAACTTTACAACATTTACAATAAATTTTTAGCCCAGAAGGTTGATACGTTTTGCAGGGAAAGAAACAAATTAATTGATTTCGTTGTGTGGAAGTACATTGCTGGTGATTCACCGACTGGACACAGGGAATAAGTTGGGAGCTCAGGACTTCTAATACTTTCGGAATTATAAAGATGTGGGTTTCTTGATATCTCGTAAAATTGTGTATGTTCTCAGTCAACTTAATCTACTTCTTTGAGGAATCATTCACGAGATAACTGCATTTTAACAATTATTCACTACGGCAGACTATTCCAAGTGAAAAGGGCGTTTTCGGTTAACGTGCTCAACTTTAGAGAGGCATCATTCACGAGTATTTCAAAAAGTATGGTTAATAATTAGGTAAGTGATGAGAAAGATTAGGTAACTATGGGAAAATCCAAGAAAGGATTAACAATATTAATTTTCATTCACTCCTATAGGTTTAGAAGATATATGATTAATAATGAAGCAAACATAATTTATTTATTCCAAAAACTTTTATTTACACGATTAATGCAAAAATAAAGTAAAAAAGTGGTGCCCTGAAAAGTTACGAATTTAGACTTACCAATTTATTCCCTGTGACCACAGATTATATATTGGTTGTATAAACCAACTTATTATCATTTCAATGTCTATCTGGATACATGAGGAGTCTTACATTGAATCTAATAACGATTAATAAATACAGCTGATAAAATTTTAATGTTCGGATCGAATGTTGACTTAAGCTTTTAAATGAATTCCAATAGTGACTGTGCAGTTGGGTCGTAGCTAGTACGGTTTTAATGGTACACCCTTACTAGACTGGTCGTCCCTTTACGATTGGCCATGCCGTTGTTTTTAATGACTCCGCCCGGTCTAGAGTCTGGAGCCGATCCACCTGTACTTGGTGCAACGGCAGTCGGTTCATTTCATGCCTTCTTTAATGACTCAGGGCATCTTTCGTCACGGAAAAGAGCAATGCACTTTTATATTAGAAAATAATAAATCTGTTAAAAGTTTCTTATTGGAAAAAATATATTTAATATATTATTAAGTCATCAAAGATAGCAACATCGGCGGATCAAGGGATATCATAGAAATAAAAGACGTTGTATTCCCACTGTTTTTTTTTTTGGACCAGAACAGGTTTTCGACGCAACAGCGTCATCATCAGTGGTTCATCCCACTCACACAACACAGCGGTTAAAGGACAACCGCTGTGCTGTGTGGGTGGAATGAACCACTGATGATGACGCTGTTGCGTCGAAAACCTTCAACTATTTGCACATTTGGACACTTTCCACCCTCAGTTCTCTAACGGGATGTCATGCATGTTGCACAGTTCGAGTCAAGAGGCGAACCAGAAGATTTTTCTTGTTATGACTTCCTGCGCTAGGATATATGGTAGACGATACGAAGGGTATTCCCATACTTTAAATATGTACATAAAATGCACCTTCAGAGTATGAAGAAATACAGTAAAACCCCTCTTTACGGACACCCATCTCCGACGGACACCTCTCCTTACGGACAATTTTGCGATGTCCCTGGCCAAAGTATATGAAAACAATGTATTTTACCCCCCTCGCATCGGACACCCCTCTAACGGACTCGGACAACCAATTTAAAGATGCAACTGTTGCTAGGGTGCAACAACTAGCATCTATGTTGGTAGGTATGGATACGTTGGCGTGAATTGCTTGTGAGAGGAAGGCCACCCAGTGGTAGGTCCTCGGGACGAAAATTTATATTAATTATTAGGACAAGGAAAAAATAAAATAAAAAAAGTAAAATAAAAAAATAATAATAAATAATAACAAAAAAAATAAAAAATAAATAAATAAAAAGGAATCGAAAGACAATTTTGATGGATGGGTAAGAGAGATGATAAAAGAGAAGGAAAATAATGTAAAAAAATAAAATAAAAAATATTAAGAACGAATAGGAATTAAGGTGGGAGTAAGTCGCGGTTCCATCTTCTCTTTAACCTTCGTGGGGTGTTTTGTGGTAAGTGTTGTGAAGATAAAGTACGTATTTCTGGGTTTGTATGTATGTAAAGTTTTCTAAAAAAACGTATGTATGTAGTTTGTATTGTGTCGGGTACTGTGTGTATCATAAGATCATTATGAAGTATTCTGTTGCTTATGTATGGGGGACACTGTGTTATCAGTCTGAGGGTTTTTGACTGAAACGCCTGAATTCGTTTGTTGTTGGAGAAAAATATAATTTTGAATGTTTTTTATTATTCGTAGAATTCACTGTTTGTGAAACAGGCATACATACAGTATGCCTGTAGTATAGAGTCTTATCTCTTATGCTTTTGGCTGAGGATGGTAGAAATACCGAAAGTACTCCCATGTATATATAGTTAGTGAAATTAGACAATATATTAAATAAACAAGTTTTATTTTATTTTTCAAGTCCATCTACCTTACTTTTTGGTTTATTAACTTAAAATCCATAATAACTATTATTTGTTTGTTATCTATATATGTAGTATTAAACATAAAAGCAAATTAAACATTTTGTATATCCTATATACATATAATGAGGTTTTTTTTTTGTTTATTAAACCCTCCTCAACGGACACTCTTCTGCAACGGACAATTTTCTTGGTCCCGTGTCTGTACGTTGCAGAGGGATTTTACTGTATTAAGTTTCTCCCTGTCTCCAAATTCAATACATAATTAAGGGTATTCATAGGTAAGCGCAAGAGCCTTTTTATGAATATGCGCTATAGCTTTTCGACCTCATCATATCTCCTATAGCCCCAAACTTGCCCACCATAGCACATCACAGATCTCAGAGTGGCATCCAAAATTTTGAGTTTGGCAGATATATCCACAAGCAGGTTCTGGAATATTTTTCCCCAGACATTAGCCAGGCCTCTCCTCGTCAACTGGAGTTTAACTCACTGTAAGCTAAGAAAAGAACTGACCATCCACAAGCCATATTTTCCCATTATTGCGAAAAATAGATAAATCTCCGAATACATTTCTGCTCTTCGTGCCGACATAGTGGAAAGCTAATAAAAAAAAAGAACTTTTTTAAGGTTTATGTTCTCTAATTACACAAAAATATATACATAAAGTGTATATCGTTTTCGGCAAACGCCATCATCAGTACCAAACTCAAAGTTCAAAAGTGACTCGTCTGTAATAGTGTAAAGAACATTTCAACTAATTGGACGGAATGAGAAAGACAGAGAAAAGACCTGCCACCTCTGAGAGAACCTGGATGTAAAGCTCTGGAATCTAGTATCTAGTATTAGTAAATATATATAAATTTACCTGAAGAGCCTCGTCGGTGCAACGCTCCATTTTGACAAAGACTGTCCGATTGGACTTTCAGGGTCTGCACTGTCAGCTTGTTCTTCATCTCTCGGGGGTCGACCTTCCACCAGACCACAACAATAACAAGAGTCGGGACTCAACAATATCAACACTCAGAGGCTAGTTCTGACCTAGCCCACAGTCATAGGTTCTTTACTAGACAGGCTTGGGACATAAAGACGAGAGACCCTTATAACAGTGATATGACCTCTGTCTATCCATCTTAGAAACGATTCCAGTGAAATGCTAGTAGGTTTCCTCTCATTCCTTTTCAGTTTAAATTGTCCTTCGAAGTAGAAAAGGTAAAGAGGAAAAATGGGCGCGTTTTCCATCAAATCCTCACGCTGTTCATATTTCACGATTCGTTAGTCATAATAAATCAAAGAGAGTCTCAGTCGATTTGGAATTCCATGCTCCACAATGAAGGTCATCTTCTCGAATCTGTCATCGTTTCAGAGTAAATTGTAAAATACAGCAACAGTGGGGAGCACTCAGAATATTATATTAATTTGCCCCGAAACGGTTGCTTCTTCCAAAAAACCGAAGAGTCTTTCTGAAGAGACTTTTATGCTCTTTAAATTTAAAATTAGCACTTTTTTTTCGTAAGACCAACAGATGATAATATATTTACGAAAAACTGGCCACAAACGTTTGCAACGAAGTATTGTAATCGTGCAGAGATCGAGATGTCAACGGCATTTCACGTTTCAAGGTCTCCGAAGACGTTTTGAACAGTTTTCTCTATGATGTCTATGGGTGTGTGTACGTGATTGGAACTTTATAAGCGCTCTTAACACAAAAACGACTTTAACAAAGAGGTGCTCGTTAAAGACCCCTACCCTAGGTCAATAAAAATTTAGGATAGGCAAAATTTAGGATTCCTACAGTAGAGTCGGGCTCATGTCTACCAGAGTGACGAAAAGAGCGCTCTGGTAGTAGGCGATATGACCTCGTAGTGAAAGCCCGGGCATGAGTCCTAAAACCTAAACTAACTAATGTATATATGCATACTATTTATTACTTTTCAGATGTATCAGCAGAAGAAGGGAGGGTCAGAGAGGGGGCTCAACTCAAAAACCCCAATAACTGCCGATGTGATGAATGTATCGACACTTTATTGAATAATTTGTGCTGGGAGGCTGGTGATATACGATTTTTTTTTTCACTCGATTTTGTTTCCATATACGCTAATGACTTTTTCAACTTTTTTGCAGAATTTCACTGAACACCTAAAATTATTCCTGTGTCCAAGACTTCACAAGAAGTAGCGCACGATAGTGCTACAACCTATGACGCATAACGGGGAATACACCTTCACTGTAGATACAGCCTCAGATGCATGATGGATTGAGTTTGGTAGCCGAGACTGCAACTGGCACAGAATGACATAAGAGAACAGCTGGGCAGCTCTCGTTGGGTCAGCAATATTTGGAGGTCACAACTCCGCATTCAGGCTATTGGTTACAATATCTTGGCATCAAACAGAAGTCAGCTTATGCGGACACCCGGTGAGTACCGACGGAAACTACCTATACTGACATCCTCCCCCTCAACAAGATCGGGCGATAACGCTCACTTCCAACACAATTAATTTAGATCTTTCACTTAATCCCATAATATTGTCACTTCTTGAGGTGTTAATTAATATTATTTTTAATTATAATTATTTTGTTGTGAATTTTATTTTTTCTTAATGAATTATTATTATCTTTCTAATATTATTCACTTTAATTTCTTTATTTGTTTATTATTTTAAAATGTATCTTATTCATTTATTTCTTATTGTATTGAATTTATAAATTGTGTTGTTCAGAATTAAAGCTTTTATTTTCTGTTCAATTTTATTGTATCATTATTTCTTGTTGTATGTTCATGCTTAATGTTGTTCTTGACAATAAATATATCTGTATGCATTTATCTACGTAAACTTACTTAAATAATTATATTTAATAAATTGTAAATTGTATTTTGGCCTCAGTCCCATGATGAAAGTTATTGGAGTTATTTTCTAACAATATGTACCCTACACCATATTATTCACTTACATTTAATTGGCAATTTTTATTATAAATTTTAAAATTCAATTTCCTTAATTCAATTACATTTTAGAAAAAATCATGCAAAAATAAAGGTATGGGAAACAGGACTCATCACTTCAATAAGTTGGGCCAATAGATGGACAACATGTTACTACGAATAGCTTCCTATGCCAACAGTTCATCCAAACATTGGACAAATGGTCTTGGCCAAAGTTGTTGGGTCAATGTGTGAAACCTGCATAAGTAGATCGATACCCAATTCGATTTCTTCTGTACTTCTTGTTTGTTTGAGCTTCATCGAGAAATGGCTGAACTTACACGAAATTTTCAGGACTTTTCTAGGACTGTCCAACATAGCATATGGACTATGCGGCAACTCTAAATTTTGAACAGGGGGGGAGGGGGTTGTGAGGCACCCGAAACATATAATTATCTTGCTTAAGCCATGTGCACTCGAACGTTTTATTTATGCCAAGGGAGGCGTGTAAGTGACACATCAATTATACAGCCTCAAAATCATTGAAAATGTCTACTTGTCTCTGAAATCATCTAACTTACAGTTACAAACCTGCTTAAAGTTATGTGCAATTAGTATATTGTGCAATTAATTAATTAACCAACACGAAAGTAGTGAAGTTGGAATGGTTCCTCGCAAAATGGCTGTCATTTTTTTCAATATATTATAAAAATCGTTCTTTTAACATTTAAGAGCAATATAAAATTAGTTATTAGAAGAGACACCAGTGTAGTTATCAAATACTGAGTTTTGCTAGTCAGTAGTGATTGTGGTTCGCCTACTACCAGAGCTCTCTTTCGTCATTCTGGTGGACATGAGCCCGAGTCTACTATGGGAGTCCTAAATGTTTCCTACCCTAAATGTTTATTCATCTAGGGTAGGTTTCTTTAACGAGTACCTGACATCGTACAACTTAATGTCCATCCGAAAGACTGAATTTTCTATTTTCCGTCTTTGTATCAAGTGAATATGTCATAAGGAAATAAATGAATATCTACTGTAGAAAACTGCTAACTTCGTGATTATGCAAATAAATCTATATAGTTAGTAGTTAGTATTTACTAACAAACGTAAGTGAATATTATTTACTTTATTATCTTGTGACCTTTGTCGAATAGCCATAAAACTAATAAAATAATGAATTATTACTTTTGCCATAAACCTTCACGCATACATTTTCAAAATATATTCGCATAATATTCCTACACCCCATTGAGATAACTTCTCGGCTATCGAGCTCTCTTCCTTAACTTCGGCTGATTCTGCTTAAAATTAATAGATGTCGACATTATGGGATTCTGGATAAAAAATTTGCGTGTTGATAAATTCATTCTATCGGGAGTAATCGTGTTCTCAGACACACACACAGGCAGCATTTTAACCCTAGTAAAAATGTACAGGGGATTTTATATATATCGGAAATAATGTACATTTGATGTTATCACCGGAATTTCATGTTTTCCGACACCCTGATACAAAAATGAAAACAAAAAAAAAAGTATGTATGTCTGTGAACACGATAATTCCCGATAGAATGAGTTTATTGACATGAAATTTCATATGTAAGTATATTCAAAATCCCTTAAGGACGACACCTATTCATTTTTATCGGAATAAGCAAAAGGGAAAAGGGATCAGAGAGGCCCAAATCAAAAACCCAATAATAATATACATATATATATTACATACATTCATTACTTGTATATATAATAAAAAAGTAATGAATGTATCGACATGAAATTTTATATATAATGTGAAATCCGAGAAGTGGGGCTCGACTCGAATACCCTAATAACTGCTGATTCAATGAATTTATCAATACAAAATTTAAATATGAGGATTCAGAAGGCACTATGTAAATCAAATATTGAGTTTTAGCCTAGACGGTCGATTTGCTTTGGAGGAACAGCGAAAACGTAATTGATTAACTCCTGAAATACATAGCCGGTGATTTACCGATGACTTCCTTTTTTTTTTCTATTCTATGATCTGTACAAAATAGATTATATATATTATTTTCAGTTAAAATTTACAGATATACATAAGACTTTAAACTAAAATAATATGTTAGTATTTTTCATTAGGTCTCCGATATAGAAATAGGCTCAAACCATTTTTTGTTAAAACTTCAACGGATTTATGTCAAGAGACCTCAAAGAAAGTCCAATAAAAACAATTTGGGAACTATATAATAATTTTCACTGAGAGGGACAAAGAAATTGATTTAAGAAATAGAGAGATGTCTGAAATGGGACACAAGTCAGTAGTGGGTAGTGGGAGACACATAACTTGTGCACTGGCCAGACAAGGAGCACTTTTATTGAGGCCTCCCGGGCTTCCACACACTTTGTTCTTCCACTGTTTCTTTGTTTTTCTCTTTTCTTCATCTTTATCTACTTTTCAATCGTAAGCAGAACTCAAGAGCTTTTATATTTTTCAAAGTCAATTTTTTAACCTTACTTCTTCTTTGTTTTTACTTCGCCAGCTATACAAAGTATAGGGGAAGTTATACAATCGATCGGAAATTTGATGCGGAGTTTTAAACGAAATTTCGTTTTTCCCGACCTCTTGACTCCAAAAATGAAAATAAATAAATAAATGTATCGACAAGGAATTTTATATGTATATCCAGAACCCTCTAAGGATGTCACCTACAGATTATCAGCCAAATCGGCTAAAGGAAAGGGAGAAATTATAGGGGAGGCTTAACACAGAAACTCTAATAACTGCCGTTGTAATGAATGTATCGACATGAAATTGTATTAAATTCAAAATTCCATAAAGATAACACCTATTAATTTTTCGCGCAGTCGGTAGAAGGGAAAGGGAGGAGGATCTGAGAAGGGGGTTCCAATCAAATATGTAATGAATCTATCGACACAAAATTAATTTTGAGGATTCAGAAGCCACTACGTAAGTAAAATATTGAGTTTTAGCCCAAATGATCGATTGGTTTTGGACAGAGAGCAGATACATAATTGATTAATTCATGCTGTGGAAATACAAATCCGGTAAATCGCTGACAACTTTTTTTTTTCGAAGTATCTGTCCTCTTAAATAAATCTTATTTTTCTATTTAACACCATACGTAAAATGTCTAAAAAATTGTATAATCTGCAAAAAAAAAAAAAAAAAAATTAATTAATATTTTGGAAAAGACGCTAAAAATAGGTCCGATCTTTTCATCAGACAGGAAAAAAAAAACCTTGAGCACGCACGACCCTCGGATGGGACATTAAGCGATGGTTCCGAGCCTGTGCGATGTCAGGTACTCATTGAAGTCCCGTACGCTAGATAACTAAACCTGGATAGACAAAATTTAGAACTCCCTCTGCCAATATCTTCATCAAGTTCAAGTTCTCTCTATTAAAACCTTTATATTCTAGTGCACAGAGAAGCTCCGGATTTCAATAAAGTATGTCATTATAAATACATCCAAATTTATAATACTGTAAATTATAATATTCATTGACAAATAATGACTATTTAGGTTCTAAATCGAATAGGTCATGTATTATGGTGTACTTATTAGGAACTGATGAGCAATCGCTGGAAACATAAAAAATACTCTGTACTATACGGATGCATGTTGCCTTGCTGGACACAGGAGACTTGGGGTTGCCGAAAACTATGACAATAGCGTGGTGGCAGAGGATAACATAAATCGGGTGTTTAGAATTACAAATGTGAAGAGAGGGGAGTCTCGTTAGGCAGGACTAAGGACCCCCTCCATATGTAGTGTGGGAGGAGTGGTCCTTACAGCAGGCAGCAGGGGGAGCTACCACTCGAGTTTATCAACAATTACACCACCCTTCCTTACCTAGACTAAATATCACAACCATCTTCACTGTCCTGCCTTCTAAATAGATGCTGCATGTCCACTCTTCTAAATAGATGCTGCATGTCCACTCTTCTAAATAGATGCTGCATGTCCACTCTTCTAAATAGATGCTGCATGTTCACTCTTCTAAATAGATGCTCTATTTCCTCTCTTCCAATTAGATGCTGCATGTCCTGCCTTCTCAGATTCTGAAAATAGTGTACCTACTGTGAGGCAGTTGGGAATCGGATCTGCAAGTTACCGAACCTCTTCGAGGAATCTATCCTTCATCGGATTGTTGGCGACAGCATCTTTACTAGTATACAAGTATAGTATACAAGTCGAAGATGTTTCTGGATGAGGGAGTCCAAGGTACTGAAGGAACGGAGCTTCGGCAACTAACTGGAGTTCTCACAGGTCCGGAGAAGAAGACGAGACGGCGGTACACTTCCTGGGTATATGCTCGGGATATGGGCGGACGAGATTCCACATTTTTCGCAAAGATGTAATCACTGAGGAGAACTTTAGAAGATTGGACCACGGGAGCATTCTCAGGTTCATTAAGCAACAAACAGGTAACAAAGTAAGGTGGAAGCCTAGAGCAATCAGAGCATTGGATGCTCAGGTCCCTAGGTGTAAAACACCAGCCTACCATATATATATATATATATATATATATATACGATTATACAAAATATTGATGTTGGGGTTCCTCCCACAGGAATCTCGGCAATTTTGTCTTCCTCTCAACATGATGCATCCCAACATCAGTAAAACTTTACTGTGACTCTAAAGCTGAATTCATCAGGAAGAGAGCAAAAATGAGGAATTATAGAGAGAAAGATTACCTTTACCTGAAGCTATGGGGAATTTCTGTCGTGACAGACGCAAAAAGAAACAAGTTAGCATATTCACTGAAAAATAAGCTAGCTTCACCATCAGGCCAGGAGACGAATAGAAAATCACCAGCTGACAAAAAATTAACTGAGCCAAGATCTCAGCCTCAAAAATGTATCGAATATAATCTACCAATAATGTCATGGTCAGAGGAAGCCGGTAGCTCAGAAATAGCGTGCTTGTCTACTCAGCTCAAAATCGCGGATTCGAATCGCAGCCAAGGCTCATAAGTTTCTTTTTTGGATAGTTAAAAACCTTGACCTCGCCGTCTTTTGGATAGGACATGGAGGATTATAAGTTTCTAACTATTAACTCTAAACTTTTAATTTCAACTTTTTCTACAACCAGCAAATTTTATCCATCTCCTTTATTCCTGTACAAAGCAGTTTCTACTTTAGTCCTCCTATATAAATGGAAATTACTTTTAAAAATTTAAAAAAAAAAATAATAATAATTCAGCTTATTATCTCGTTGTTAGTCGATAACAATTCAAGGATCAAACCAAACAAAACAATTTCACAAGTTAACACCGTCATCTTATCTAACCAATTGCTTCATTTAGGCTAGCTTTAGTAACTAGTCGTTGAGGGAATTTCATTTGAAAGCATTTAATAATGCACATAATCTGACGAAAAAACAATTTTTGGAGGATTTATTTTGTAAGCCATGCTACCGTCCAAGTTGAAATCGTCAAAAATCAAGCGAAAAAAAAAAAAAAAAAAATCTAGTTAGTACTGTTTTATTCGAATAAAATTTTAGTTTTTACTTCCTCAGCTATGAAAGTAAATTGGAAGAACTCAAAAAATCGAATAACTGCCGATGTAATGTATGTAGTGACACAAAAAATAGTACAGTAGAGTCCCGCTAGATGGGACCGGACCCCGTCCGGATCACCGTAAGTCCAGATTAAACGGATTTGCAGTAAAATGCACATGATAAATATTTTAAAATATTTTTTTAAATATAAGCGAAAAAGTTAGCGCGCCCTCTTTTTTGTCGGCACTTTTTCAACGTAGCCCCAACTGAGTAAATCAAGTCAAACCCTCTTTGAATTATTTTCGTACTTACAGCTCGCTAAATTAAATTTTTAGTTTATTGAATTGTAATTAGTTTTTTTTTTTTAATCCCGTTCGGATTAACCGGATGTCTGGATAATCGGTGTTTGGATTAGCAGGACTCTACTGTATGTGAGAATTCAGAAGTGTATCAACTATTGATTTTTATCCCAAACAGTCGACTGGCGTTGAAGTGATTCACCGACCACTTTTTTCTAATAAATTGGTTTACCAGGTATTTAATGCTACTTGTTAAATTATATATACTTTTAACTACATATCTTTATAGGTTAGTTTTGGTTTTATGACTCATGCCCGGGCTTTAACTACGAGGTCATATCGCCTACTACCAGAGCGCTCTTTCGTCACTCTGGTGGACATGAGCCCGACTCTACTGTGGGAGTCCTAAATTTTGCCTACCCTAAATTTTTATTCATCTAGGGTAGGGGTCTTTAACGAGTACCTGACATCGTACAGGCTCGGGACCATCGCTTAACGTCCCATCCGAAGGACGGCGTGCTCAAGTTTATTTTACCTCCCAGATAAATAAAACTAAGGGCCTCGGTCGGGCTACGAACCCACGACCTTGAGCTCAGAAGTCAAGCACGCATACCACTGAGCTACCGGCTCCCTCCATATCTTTATATATACATATATTGTGGTAAAGAAATTATTGTTGAATAAAATAATTAAATAAAAATAATAATTGAATTAATATAATGAAATAATAATTAAATAAACAAATAAAAATCAATTAGAATTACCACATTTCCTATAGACATTTTATAAATGATCTTTTACTAAATTTTGATTTCTACAGTAGTTATCGAAAGGGGCCCTAAAAAATATCAAAAGTTCAAGACGTGCTATTTTGAAGAAAGTGCACGTAATTTTTAAGAAAATTTCAATTACAAACCTTTCATTTGGATTTCTAAAGAGATGCCATATTGCTTTTCTAAATTTTCAAAAATATTAAAATAGTATAGAATTTAGAGAACAAATAATTGGGTTTATTTACTTAAACAACATAATAAAATTAATAACTAAGAGATAAAAAAAAATCAAATTATCTACAAAAAGAAATCTTACAACCTAATTTTTTTTTTACATTTATTTTTTAGTCTCTTTTCTATCTAAGTACTGGCCATTCTTCAAATTTAATTTATTTTAGGGCATATAAATCATATAATTAAATTAAAGTACCTTCTTTGTGCATCTATTTCAATTAAAACTCCAATTAATTCAATTAATAATTGATTAAGCATGAAGTAATCAACTAAGTTTTAATTCTTCGTTTGAATTCGATTTGGTTGAAAATCAATAAGTGTATTACTCAGGGGGACTTCTTGTATTGCCCCTCGCCCCCTTTCTCTTGTCAGATTCGGCTGAAAATTGTTATGTGACTTTCCTATGGGGTTTTGGATTTACATATAATGTTCCGTGTCGATGTATTTATTCTTTCTGAAGTTATCGTGATGACAGAGACACAAGAAACAAGAGGGAGAATCCGTTCAACCCAATGTCCACGTCACAGGATGACATCAGGAAACACAAAGTTGACCATTTCGTCAGAGGTTTGATGAGGGAAGAACAAATATAGCTTCTGGAGACGGACAAACAGAACGAAAGGGTTCTTCAGGAGAACGAGTTAACTATGAATTTGTTAAAGAAATTAGTTATAAATTATCGACTAGACAAAAATGAATTTGTTACACCTATCTTCTCCGACCTCATTGGACTTATAGCTAACTAATATATGGTACAGCAAAGGCTTCAAGAGATCACACTTATGGTGATAAAAAACATTCCGAAGAATTTCCGGCAAACTTTCGGCACGAGTATGTTTTCTTCTATGGAAATATTTCGTACACTCTTTGTGGAGCTGTAACTTCGTTGATATTGGTCTTATCTCAAATCTGAGGGTATTTCATTGTTGGAAATTTTATTAGAAATATTTTTGGTAAGAATAAACTTTTCGATTTGACTAATCGTTTTTGCATAAATCAAGCAAACTTCTTTAAAAAAAAGTTCAAAAATATATTTCGGACGATTTTCTCGCAACCTGGCAACATTCGAAAAAAATGTATTACATGTACAATGTGCCTTTCAGTTTCCTCTACAACTTTCATTGGAATTTATTTTTGATTAGGTCATAAATATATGCGGTATCTTGTGAAATGTACTTAGGTCCTGAAGTAAAGAAATTTTCGTACGATTTCAATCAAAATCTAATCAGATCTAAGCTAGTATATATGATATCTTCATTTCAAATTTCAAGTTTAGCTACAATTGTTACAGCGTTAGAGCGCTCAAATAGTTCCTGTCACACAGACATCACCGCGAAAATGGTCATAACGTATTCAGGGGACCTTGAAACGTGAAATTCCCACTTCTGAACCATTATACTGAATTTAGTGTTGATATATTCGTTACATAGATATTTATTTAGGGTTTTTGAGTTGAGTTCCTCCTAATCTGATCTCCACCTCCACTTCCCTTTCTGGCTGATTTAGCTGAAAATTGATAGCTATCGTTCTCATAGAAATAAAAGACATTGTTTTCCCACTGTTTTATTTTTGACCAGAACCGGTTTTCAATGCAACAGCGTCATTATCAGTGCACCTCTCTCCCACACAACGTAGAGGTTAAAGGACAACTGGCGCCAATAGTCCTTTAACCTCTACACTGTGTGGGTGGGATGTGCCCCTGATGATGGTCCCACAACTATCTTACTATCACATATGGATAGCTATCGTTCTTATGGTGTTTTGGGTTTACATATAAAATTTCATGTCGAAACATTTATTACTTCGACAGTTATTGGGGTTTTTGTGTTGCACTCCGCCCCTAATCCCCAATTCTCTTTGGCCGAATCGGCTGAAAATTGTTATATGCTATACCATTTTGTATTTGCATATAAAATTCAGTGTCATATTCATTCTTTCGGGAATCATCCTGTTCGCAGACCCCACATACAAAGGCAGGATTTTTTTCTTTCACTTTTAAAATCAAGGGTCGAGATAGACGAAATTCTGATGAAAACTAAACATCAAATTTTTGACCAATTACACAACTTCCCCTACATTTCGTATATCCGGGGGAGTAAAATGAGACCGTTACTGGAAAATGGTATGTAATATCGTTCTTCTTAGTTCCTAAATTGATGGATAAATGTCGACCAATTCGCTGTTCAAACTCTACTATGGTGAACTTCCCCAGAGAACCGCTCAAGCGCTAATGTTTCATGCCTCAGTTGAATCCGCTGGAGTGGTCTTGCAGGAATGTGAGTGGGCCTGGAGCGGATATTCGTGACCAGACCGGGTCCCCGTGTCCAATCTGGTTCAACCCTGGTCCCTCGTCCTTGTTCGTGTGTCTCACCACAGTTTGGTCTCTTGTCTTAAGAAGATTTCTTCAAAGAAGAAGACTTTCGTCTCTTTTATTTATTAAAATTTATTTTTTCTATTATCATCTAGTTTATTACTTTATTAAGTTAATATAAATATATTATATTACTTTATTATATATATTACTTTATCAGGTTAATATAAATATGAATGCCTGGCAAATATCTCAATTATTGTTGAACCTTGTGCTGACGATGGCGTAAGCCGAAACCAGTATACATTTAAGTGTATGTTTGTGGACTTAGACAATATAAGTGTTCAAAAAAGGGTTTTATCTATCATTTTATTTTATTTAGTAGTATTTCCACTATATCAACACAGAACGCAAAAAATGTATTCGGACATTTATTACTTTATTATTATTTTTTTACTTTCTTATAATACAAGATGTCTGATCAGATAAGTGTCTTTCTGTCGGTTTTGAAATGGGACCAATATTATAGCGCGCCAATCAATATACAATAAATTTCGAGGGCGCCAGTAGCTCAGTGATATGCGTGCTTGCCTTCTGAGCTCGAGATCGTGGGTTCGAAACCCGACCAAGACCCTTAGTTTATTTTATCTGGGAGGTAAAATAAACTTAAGCACGCCATCCATCGGATGGGACGTTAAGCAAAGGTCCCGAGCCTGTACGATGTCAGGAACTCGTTAAAGACCCCTGCGCTAAGTGAATAAAAATTTAGGGTAGGCAAAATTTAGGACTCCCGCAGTAGTGTCGGGCTCATGTCCACCAGAGTGACGAAAGAGCGTTCTGGTAGTAGGCGATATGACCTCGTAGTTAAAGCCCGGGCATGAGTCATAATAACTAACTAACCTACAAAAACCAAACTAAGAAATCTGTGTTGGTGATAATTTTTCCGCTCACTAATAATTGTTTATTTTTCTAAGTTACAAAACATATTATTGGAAGAAAATCAGCGTTTTAAAATTTATCAGAGTTTCAGAATTTATAAAAATTTATAAAAAATAAAGAAAAATATATAACTATGTGATGTGTTCAAAATAGGACTTGCATATACCAATCCCTTTTTTTTTTAGATCACCGTTCCTACATTCAATCAGAAGTTACCCTGTTCGCAGACATAGGAAATATGATACGAATTACGAATTCAACATCGAATTTCGGAACGACTACATAACTTCCCTTAATATGCTTCAAGGGTAGCTAGTTGGGGTAGTAAAAAAAGCTGTCTTTGAATCAACGGGAATTAACAAATAAGTTTTAGCTCTCCCTCTGAAACGTATCTACCAATTTGGTTACAATTGGAGTTTCTGTGGTAAAGCAACCCCTAAATCCCCGCTTTACCTTTGATCGTGTCTGCTGAAAATTGATAGGTGTCGTCCTAATGGGTTTTGGATACACATGTAGAATTCCATCGATATATTCACTCTATCGGCAGTTAATGTATTCATAGATACACCACACAGACAGGAATTATTATTTATTTATTTTTGAGACTCATTATTTTGGCCGATTCCATAACTTCCCCTATACTTTGTAAAGCTAGGGAAGCAATAACCTCGGGATGCCAACACATCTTATCATTAATACTTAAAGCTTCAATAAACCCGGCGGCTCCTCTCAGTTCCAGATACTGCCATATTAAACATTGATAAGGATCTTTTTCTGAATTAATAGCTCCAATCAGGAATTGATATTAATTTATAGACTTCCCGTCTAATTTTTTACTTTCTTATACATATAATAGGTATAAGGGAGTATTGTATTTGGGCGAAAATCGAAGATCAAATTTTCAACGGATTTTCACGTTTCAAGGTCTCCTGAATATGTTTTGACCATTTTCGCGATGATGTCTGTTTGTGCGTGTGTGTACTTAGATCTGATTAGATTTAGGCCGAAATCAGCCGAAAATTGAGACCACTTTACTCCGGGGCCTAAAGTAAATTTTACAATATACCACTTATGTACAAATATTTGACCTAATCAAAACTTTTTTCGAATAAAATTTGTAGAAACTGAAATATATATTTTATATGAAATACGATTCAATGTAAATAATGTTTAAATATGGGAGCTATGGTGGCCGTGCGGGCTAGACCATAGGGCTTTGGTAGCATGGTCTCACCAAGGTTTGCTGGTTCGAATCCCATTTTATTTCGTAGATAGAACTCCCTCCCTGTGCCATAGATGTCGTAAATAACTAGATAACACAGTGACATGGCTAATATGCATCGTTCATAAGGCCAAAAAAAAAAAAAAAATTATATATAACTCTTGTTTGGAGCAATATGATCCTGAAGTGATTCGTATATATGTAGTTCAAAATGTCCGTCAAATGTTAATAGATATCACTATAGACAATTATAGCACAGGACACAGGAGCGTAACGCAGCAAGCCCAACTAACTTCTTGCTGGTCCTAAATTAGACACCGAAATATAGAAAAAGCTTATTATTACTTCCCTAGATATACAGGAAATTATGTAATCGGTGAAACATTTGATGTGGAGTTTTCAACGGAATTTCATGTTTTCCACCTCTAGTTTCCAAACTGATAAAAAAAAATGTCTGTCTGTTTGTGAATACTCCTGATAGAATAAATGTATCAACACCAAATCTAGAACCCTCTATCGATGACACCAATTTTTTTTGCCAAATCGACCAAGGGGGGGATATGAAAATTTGTGTTGACATATTCATTAGAACGGCAGTTATTAAAGTTTTTGAGTTAAACCTCTCCCCTATTCTCCCCCACCCTTTACCCGATTTGACTGAAAATGGATAGGTGTCGTTAGAGAATTCTGGATTCACATATAAAATTGTGTCGATACATTCTACAGTGTGTATGCGGACACAGACAGACAGCAATTTTTTAACATATTTTTGAATCTGTAGGTCGGAAAACATGAAATTCCGCTGAAGGGGAAAGCTTGAGAACGCCATCCTTCTGAGGGGACATTTAATGGCTGTCCCGAGCTTATGTAATATCAGATACTCATTAAAGACCCCTTCCTAACAATCTGCGTAGGCAAAATTTAAGACACTCACAGTCGGGATATAGACGATATGACCTCGCACTTAAAGCCCTGTCATGAGTCACAAATAACAGCCAGAAACAAATAAAATAGTTTTAATAAAATCTGTAAATCTGTTGAAATCATTCAGCAGTAAAGTTGGGGAGCCGTCATAACTTTTATAGTTCAGAAGGCCCATAAGTCATTTTTATTGGAGCCTGGACGTCAGTTGACTGACCTAGCTCCAACAGCATCAAACAGAAGGCTTTTTGAACACTGGCCAACTAAAATAGCGGGTTTGAAATTCGGCCGAGGCTCTTAGGTTTTTTATCTGGGAGGTGAAAAAAACCTTGAGCACTCCGTCCTTTGGATGGGACAATACGCGATGGTGCCGAGCCTGTGCGATGTCAGATACTCATTAGAGATCACTACCCAAGGAGAATAATCTTAGGTAGGCAAAATTTAGGACTCCTACAGTAGAGTCGGGCTCATGCCCACCAGAGTGACGAAAGAGCGCTCTGGTAGTCGGCGATATGACCTCGTAGTTAAATCCTGGGCATGAGCCATAGTAACTAACTAAAATATCAGTAAAGTTTTGTTATCTAGGAGTTACGGAGAATAAAATACATTATATTAAGTGTTTAAAAGAAGGCCATGGTGGCAGTGCGGGCTAGAGCGTAGGGCTTTGGTCGCATAGTTCCACCATGGTTTGCGGGTTCGAATCCCGTCCGCGAGTGAGTTTTATTTCGTAGATAGAACTCCCTCCCGGGGCCATGGATGTCGTAAATTATCTAGATAACAGCTTTACAAAAGATATGGATAATATGCAACGTACATAAGGCCAAAAATAAAAAATTAAAAATGCTTTAAAAGATTCAGGACTAAAACCAACAACCTTAAACAGTCCGCGTCCTCTCCTAAAATATAAACTGGAAAAAAAATGGAGATTTGTGTAAATAATTACCTACGTGAAGCTGACACCGTTTTTTTTTGTTTTGTTTTTTCAAATATGATTAAATATATAAATAATTGACAGCGGTTTCCATCATTAGATGTGTTGCGGGTCTACACACAATTGAAGGAGTTTCATTTATTTTTTTGGAAAAAATATACTATATATTGTATCGACTTCTTTTTATATTTAAATGTTAGTGATAACATTATGTGTCAATATACTCATATTATCGAAAGATATCGTGTTCACAGACACTCACTTACCAGGATTTTTTTTTTCTTTTTTGGAATATGGGGATCAGAAAATATGAAATTCCAGTGAAAACAATATAAAATTTCTGACCGATTTTGTAACTTACTGACATTTCTTAAAGCTGGGGAAGTGAAAAAAAAAACTTAACAAAAAGAAAAAGAAAAAAATTAATGAAATAACGAAAAAAATACCGTTCAAGTACTCTCTAGTATAATGTAATGTAAACTTCAACAGTTGAAGTTTACATTATTACATTATATTTTGTTGAGTGTTGTACATTATTACATTATAGTTTGTTGAGAGAATAAACAGAAAACTACATAAATGAAAAATAAAAAATATACTTAATATAGACTAAAAATAAAATAGATGAAATAACAAAAATAACGAGATAATTAAATAAAATACTTTTACTTTATTTTAATATAGTACACTTTACTGTAACAAAAAGTAGAAAAGCTAATGGCCGAATCTTTTTTTTTATTTACCAGATCAACATGAATTTGTTTTGCATGGTATAATTACATAATGAAAATCTATGCGTTAGTAACATTTGGCAAATGAAAAGTAACTTTTGGGATACATTTACCCTTCAAAGTTTGTTATTGTTTAAGCAAAAAATCGTACTGAAACAGAAAGAGTAGCAAATGTACAGTATTCAGAACATACAGATGGCTGGAGTAGCAGTAACATAATCAAAAATTTAAGGGGGGAAAAACTGATAGTAAAAGTTCATAATATAATGAAGTGGCCGAAACTAAATAAGTAAGGTCGTTACAGGGTGTCCCGACAACACTTCAGGATGCAATTTCAAACGGGGTGCAAGGAAACTCCAAGAATCTCAAATTCTTTGTTCAAAAGCCACTTCAAAAAGGACTAAAAAAGTCGTCGTTGAATCGCCGGCTATGTACTTCCCCAGCACGAATTAATAAATTACGTTTTCGCTCTTCCTCCAAAGCCAATCGACCGCTTAGGCTAAAACTCAATATTTGACTTGCATAGTGATTTCTAAATCCTCATACTAAATTGTGTGTCAATACATTCATTACATCGGCATTTATTAGGTTTATTATTTTAAGTCGAGCCCCTCTTTTCTGATCCCTTCTTCTCTTCGGATAATTTCGCGGAAAATTAATAGTTGCCATACTTATGGGATTTTGAATTTAAATATACAATTTCATGTCGCAAATATTTAAAAGGGAGGAGGAGGGGTGGGAGAATAAAAATGTAGCAAATCAAAGCAAAACTGAGCTCTTCGGAAAATTCCCCGTCTTTTTCCTTCTGGTCGCACTTTTTGACCCACCCATCCACAAATTCCCTCTTTGCATGAAAGCGGTCGAAGCTATAATTTTTTTTTTTTTTTAATTTATATTTAAATTATATATATACAAACAGATTTTTAAAACCTTGTCCAAGGTCCATAAAAAAATGACACCTAATTTATATAGGTAAAAATGGGAGAGAAGGGTACAAGTCATGAAACATGTAGTAAAATGAATTTGTTTCTCTAAAAAATAATATAAGTCTATCTTAACACTCAAATAGTCTAAAATTGAATGATGAAAATGGAATTACCGAGAAAATAAGGCCTCGAATTTGGAGAAAAGGATACATTTTTAGTTAAACCTTGTAAAGATATAACAGTTTATTGACATACATTTCTACCCCTTTTATAGCCAGTTATTTTATGTATTTTTAATAAGAATATTTTAGTTTCTTGAAAACGCTTATACGTGCATACATAATAAAGCATATAATAAAATATGTACCAGAAGTGGTAAAATTTATAAAATCGCTCAGTTGTATGTCTGTCTCTCCGTTATTGCGGATGATCTCGGAAACATAAAAGCTTGAAATCTGAAATTTGGCAAGTATTATGTATTTTTTTAAATTGTAGGTCCTTTTCCTCAGTGCAAAATTACGGAAAAAGTACCATTTTTTGGTATGTGCTGGAAAAATGCTACCATTTTTTGGTATGTGCTGGAAAAATGTGAAAAAAATTTTGAGGAGTTCAGAATAAAAGCAACTTTAGCGGATGTATTTATTGTGGTTAAAAATGTTTTTAAGAAGAAAATTCTAATATTTTTCCAGAAAGTATAATCCCATAACCGTTGCGCAACATTTACACACAATTATGCCAAAGAGTTTTGGGTAAGTGGCACATGGATTCAAAAACTTCAACAAAATCTCTGAATTATTGACATTTTTGAGAGGTGCAAAGTAAGAGGAACCCTTGGAGTCTGAAGCTTCATACTTGATCGATGTTTTTATGATATCTCTGGTATAATTTCAAAATAAAAAAGTCGTCGGCTATGTAATTCCCCAGCACAAATTAATCAATTATGTTTTCGCTCTTCCTACAAAGCCAATCGACCGTTTGCGCTAAAACTCAATATTTGACATACATATGGCTTATGAATCCTCATACTAAATTTTGTGTAGATACATTCATTATATCAACAAATGCAGTAATAAATATTACGGTAAAATTAAGTCGAGCCCCCTTCCCTGATCCCCCTCTTCCCTTCGTACCGATTTCGCGGGAAATTAATGAGTGTCATTCTTATGAGGTTTTGAATTTACATATAAAATTTTATGTCGATATATTCATTACATCGGCAGTTATTAGAATTTTTGTGAAAAGCATTCCCACAATTCCTCTTTTCCTTTAGCCGATTTGGAAGGAAATCAATAGGTGTCGGTTAGAAGGTTCTGGATTCTGTTGAAAACTCTGACCGATTACATAACTTCCCCTATACTTCTTATAGCTGGAGAAGTAATAAAAACTCTATGAATAAAAAAAATTGTTATGGAACAGCCTACGAATATTGTGTGCTATTTCTTTTTTTTATTTAGGTAGAAATAAATTCATAAACTGTAATAATAAATGAGGAGAAAAGTAAAATGAAAGTATATCGTGTTAAAGAGGTTGGATGAACTTACCCCAGCCTGCTGTGAGGCAGCTACGACGTTGGGAGGACTTCTGACAGGCTGTTGGAGGACGGAGAGTGGGGAGAGCTTCTCATTGGCTAGACCAGGCCACGCCCTCTCCAATAGCAAAACAGACATGGCCGTTACTACTCACTCAATCCCTAAATATTTCTAAGCCTTTCTTAACATTTTTTTTTATATATATATATTTTTTTCCTTGTGCATTTAAACTTAGTTTTTTTCCCCCCCTGGAAACAAGTGTAGGTGGGCTGTATGAGTGGACAAATATCCTGTGCTGGATAGACGGTAGTGAAATAAATAGAACATCTTGTTATGTTTGTTGAAGGGCCAGCTGAACCAATACATGACATCTACCGCTCTCTGTACAAGTACTGTATAACCTCAGCCAGGTTAATCCCTTAAGATAACACAATTTACAAACAATTCCACTTGCCATTTCCTCCTAGAATTCAGAATTTTCATTTTTAAACGCGTTTAATTACTAAATTTTGAGGACTATAATAATATTTTAACTTTTTTAAAATAAATTTGAAATTCCTATTCTCTATTTCTGAAAACCTGTGGACGGCATTACTATGATCAAACAATTACCTATTTAGTTTTACTAAATAAATTTCTTTCAGGTACATTGCTGACTAGCACTAATTTTATGCCCCCCTCCCCCCTCCTATTTAGAATTTTGAACCGACAGATAGCCTGTTTTCAATTAAGCTTATAATAATTCTACATATGAAATTTTATAGCCGTTAATGACCTAGAACTCATTTTATGCTTCGTCCTTCCCACAATCCCCCCTTTCACAATTTTGAGACTCCACATAGTCTATTTTTCAATTGGGCTTATAAGAATGCTACATTCTAATTTCGACCAACCGTTACTGAGCTATAATTTTGTGCTCCCCCCTCTCTCACAACCCCCGTTCAAAACTTTGAGACGCCAAATAGCTCACTTTTCGATCGGGCTTAGCTAAATGTAAAGTTTCATGAAAATCTGTCCAGCGGTTTGGGCGTATTGTTGGAACAAACCTACAAACAACTCTCGTTTCAGCTTTACTAATAAAGATTTGGATACCTCGGATACACTTAATAATAATAATTATAATCGAAAAACTAAAAATATTTTACCCATCCTGAACTCTCGTGGCTGTAGAAGTATCCAACGCAAAGTTCCGAGAGGAGAATCTTGTACACGATGAACACGTACCTGAACATTCCGCCGCCATCCCTAACCTCATAGCAGTCATCGTAACCTCCAGCCATATGATTCATAGGAATATCTGAAGAAAAATAATTAATATTGAAGTTTGTTTTATCATGTACAGTAATTTGAAATAAATTAATTCTCCATTATTTCAAAATATTTTTGTGAGTTGGACGAGAAGAAACCCTTGGGACCCTGCCTCTAGACTGCCCAGGGGCCAAGGTTGGACATCTAAGGTAGTCCACGTCTTGCAGGCCATTCTCTTTCTATTTTCCCATCCTTACGTATAATATATAGATAGATGTAGGTAATTTATGTAATCAGTTAGAAATTCGAAATTGAGTTTTCACCGAAATTTCATGTTTTTTGACCGCTTGATTTTTTAAATTAAAAAAAAAATGTTTACTGTGTGTCTGTGAACGAGATTTTATATGAATATGAAGATGGCTAGAGAAGTGATTATTTCACAGGTTGTAAAATAAAATATTTATATTAATATATCTTAGCCGGCTTTCGAGGTTGCCCTCATCATCAGGCAGTCTAATAAAATAATTTTATTTAAAATTACTCAGAAGGGGAACAGGAATAAAATATGTGTCCTCATCCATAAAATTTTAAATTGTTAAAGTTGTTAGTTTTTTATGCACTTTTATTTTAACTTTAAACCTTATTTATTAAATAATTTTAAACTATGTTGTTCTTTAAATTATCTTATCAGACTGCCATGATGATGGCAACATCGAAAGCCGGCTAGCAAAGACAATCTGTGAGAGGTCAGACTATTTTTTTTTTTACAACTTGTGAAAAAAAGATTTTAAATGTGTATCCAGAACCCCATAAGGACCACACCTATTAATTTTCAGCCGAATCAGCCAAAGAGACGGAAGGGAAGGTAATATATATTCGATGTTCACTTTTCAATGGAATTTCATGTTTTCTGACTATGATACAAAAAAAAAAAATGTCCATGTATGTCTATAACTCCCGATAGAATGAATGTACCGACCCAACATTTTATATTAAAACGACGACACCTATTTTCCACAAAATCGGCCGAAAGGAAGGGGGACGAGAGAAGAGGTTAGCTCAAATACCCTAATAACTGCCGATGTAATGAAAATATGAACACAAAATTTAGCATGATTCTGAAGCCCTTATATAGGGTTAGGTTAGGTTTTATGACTCATGTCCGGGCTTTAACTACGAGGTCATATCGCCTACTACCACGCTCATTTGTCACTCTGGTGGACATGAGCCCGACTCTACTGTGAGAGTCCAAAATTTTGCCTACCCTCAATTTTTATTCACCTAGGACTGGGATCTTTAACGAGTATCTGACATCGTACAGGCTCGGGTCTATCGCTTAACGTCCCAAGGATGGCGTGCTTAAGTTTATTTATATTAAACTCCTTTTGTATATTAACTATTGATTTTTAGCATAAACGTTCCATTAGTTTTGGAAGAGGGAGCGACAAAATTAATTAAGATTTTCTCTTCGCACTCAGTGTTCCCTTGCTGCTGGCTGCTTCTTACTCCCAGGATATCTTGATATACGTATGGTTTCTCCATTGATATAATTGAAAAATCAAACATCCTCCTCACTCATAGCCATTATTGGCCCAAATTTGAATAATAGAAAAATCTCAAATGGGGCATCAGACCCCCTCCCCCTGTGCGCCATTGTTTCAAGCCATTGTTCAGACTATGGAGAAGGAAGCAATTCAAATAAAACCTTTTTATTGAGTTGAAAACTAGTAAAAATAAAAAGTTGTCAAAAGCCAGAAAGAGTTTCGGAAAAACGAAGTCTCCTCAGTAGGAAGTCATGTTTGCCGTTGAAGTTAGTGAGATGCAGTCTGGGCAAACAAACCGAAGGACACCCAGCAAGGCAGGGATACAGGGAAATTACCCACAGCAGGCTAACCCTCAACGAAAGGTATCAGTAATGGTGGATCACAGGCAATCTACCTACTATACTTTAATAGTTACTAACAGGTTACCCAAAGTAACTTCTAGCAGGTTAGTAACTTTAAATAGGTTTGTACCTTTAATTTATTTTAGAAATAAGTTACAATATTCAACGAGGCCGGTGGTTGGTGAATTTATATTTTATGAATGCTTAATATATAAGTGGAATCTCAAAAATATTTTTTCAAATTAGCGCAGGGTGCTGCGTCAATCAGCAACGTCAGTACCTCTGCGATATGACAATGACTCATGGGCCATAACAAACGAAGAGAAAGCAGAGCGCTTCGCCTTCCATCTCACATATATCTCTCATCAAGACATGCACGATTTAACACATGACACACACTACATATCCCAATATCAATTTCACTCCCTCCCAAATCACTCACATCTTCTAAAGTCGCTTTTGAAATTCAACACCTCCCCAAAAAGAAGTACCCAGGATATGACCTCATTACTTAATTCTATAGAAACTCTCACACATTCTTATGATACTAAAAACAAAGAAGCCAGAACACTCTCATTCCTCCTACCGACCTTTCAGTCTTCTTCCTCTATGATCTATACTATTCGAAAAATTACTATACAAAAGGCTCATAACTATTCTTTCCAGTCAGCAAACACTTCCTCATCATCAGTTTGGCTTCCGCTCAGAACACTCCAGAATACACCAGTTACACAGGGTTGTGGATTACGTGGCGTCTGCCCTAGAAAGAAAGTTTTATGCAACGGGGGCGTTCCTTGATGTAAGTCAAGCTTTTGACCGAGTTTGGAACGCGGGACTTCTTTATAAATTGAGACCGTTGCTTCCTCACACATATTAGGTACTTAACCATTCATTCATATCTAACAAACAGATATTAAATTAAAACTAATTACGAAAGAGCGCTCTGGTAGTAGGCGATATGACATTGTAGTTAAAGCCTGGGCATGAGTCATAATAACTAAATAGAGGTCGACTCGTAAAATGTATTCTGCATAAAGAATATGATCAATATAAGGAAAAAGTGTAAGTATATATGAATATAAATTTACCCAAAAGAGTAAAAATAACCCCTACATTGAGGAAAAACTCATATATTGTAATTGTTTGGAACAACTAAAATATGTGTACCAGCAAATATATACAGGTATATCTGGGAAATGTATCTGTGTCAGCAAATAAACTGGTTGTACATTTTGACAAAGGTTCATTCATCGAGTTGACTTTGTGAATGAACCCCTCCCCCCTCGGTCGGACTGTGAAGAATGTCAAACAATTGTCATGATGAATGTAAGTTAAGGTAAGTTTAGAAGGAGAGAGAGAGAGAGAAGATGGGGGGTGGGGGTGGGAAGGTGTGGGTGAGAGACGGGGAGGGAGGGTGTACCTGTACGGCTACTAATCCTGTGGAGAGCAGAGCGTTCACGTACCACCGGTCATACATCAACCACCGTTCACCTTCCAAGAACCCAACTAACAACTCTCCCACCCATCGTTAGCATTAATGTACAGCGGTCACACACACAAAAATCTAGCTTTTTCACATAAAAAAACAACAACAATAACCAGGACAAAAGATGAATATAATATAATACAGGTAGGTCCTATTGTGTAGCAGTTCTCTATAGTGAATAGGTTAAGAAATATCGTGTCCGATATAATGTCAGATTCTGATTGTTCTACCCTCAAACATTGGCGTAGCTAACATTATTCTCTGGGGGAGGGAGCGGGGGGGGGGGGGGGGGGGGGAGGGCCGGTCAACACGACCGAGATAATAAAACAATAGTTTACATTTCACAATCATATTTTTAGTTTAAGTTTAATTAAACTTAATAATTAACAATCAGGTACCATACACAAAATATTTGTATGTTATAACAAAATAATCAACAATTAAAATTTTCATTTTGTCTTATACAGTAAGTAGTAGTATTAGTAAGTATCCTCAGTTAAATAAGCCTTAAGCTGAAATTTATTTTTTACTATTTCATTCTCGTTCAGCTGATAGCACTAAATGTACTCTAAAAAACAATTATTTTCCATTTTTACGGCTTTCATTGAATACATTCTGAAATATGCAGTTAGTTTTAATTGTGTTTTTATTTTAGGTAAACATTTCACCGCCGTGCGGAGTTTTTGGGAGAGATTTTAAAATTGCCGCGTTTTTTTTTGTGACAAACACGATGATGCGTTCGCTAAACTCTAATACTTCGCCGATTGGCAACATTCGTTGGAGTACAAACTTTAAGAAAGCGTAATTTGAATCCGAATAACGTTTGAATGGGAACTGATGTTTTCTAGATCCTTGTCTTGACTGTAATGTTTGTCTGTGGTTGAGTTGTCGTTATATCTTATAATTTTTTTTAATTAGGGACATTAGATCGCACCCCTGCCTCCCCCCCTAGCTACGCCAACGCCCTCAAAACGCAAATTTTATAAATAACAATAGTCAAAATTAGGAAAGTTAACACAGAAAGTAAGTACAACTGTTTTGAATCCGAACTTAATAATTGATCTGTACATTAGCTCAGACTATAGACTAATCTTTTCTAATGACTCTCAACTTTAGGTTTTATATTATTTTTTCTAAAACCCAAAAAACTGCTACCTGAAGACGACGTTTCCATGAAAACTTCTAAAAGATTACGACAATTGGAACGTTTTCATGATTAGATATTCCAGATCAGTTTCTGATTGTACAACCCTCAAAACGTGAAGACAATTAGTTTTCCGCATTCTACAAACATGCAACGATGTAAATTTTCTTTTAAAATATTCTTATCGATGAATACATCCGACTTCTTTATTCTTATGCGAATCGGATCTGTGGTTGTGAAAATGTATGCAATTTTTTTTTCGTTCTTAATGACCCAAGTAAAAGATGTTTCTTTGTGCAAAATATTTGTTATATTGAGACTCAAGGTCTATTAATTTCAGTGTCATAACCCAGTGGTTTTGGAAATATATTTTTTTCACATGTTCTGAACTACTTGCTTATATAATATATTTTATATAATTTATAATACTTAAATACAGGAAGTTTACAGTAATTGCGATGTCACAATTGATGAAGCGGGGTGGTCCAACATTGTTGGAAATTCTTGACATTTTCCACCCTCTCGTCAGGTGGGGACGGTAGTACGTGATAGCCACACTGTCTGGATGTGTCATAAAGCCCAGGTAAGGGTGGGTTTATGGCATTCAACTCCGTGGGAAAATTTTTATAAGAAACAACCTCACTCTCACCTTAAATTTTCTCACACTTTTTTTTTTTTTTCTCCGGTAAGAAGAATAATTTGACTTTATTGTTATGACTCATCTAACGAAAGGCCTCTTTTTAAAGCTTATTTTTTTTCTTGGTATTCCAAAAAAATAATATTCCCAACTCCGGGGAAATTACTGGAAAATTTAGTGAGGCAAGGTGAAAGTTTGGTTGTACCAAGTACATATAATTATAATATAATAATATTGTCTATTCCACATAAAAAAATGTATTCATAAAATACCGGAAACATAAAATCTAAGAGATCGAAAGAGGATTTGACATGGAAAATGATCCGTAATAATTAATTTAATTATTAAATTAATGTTTTTACTTCCTTATACCTATAGTATATACCTATTGTAATCGTGCAAAATTCCGAGATCGAGGTTTCAAGGTCCCCTGAATACATTTTGGTCATTTTCGCGATGTCTGTCTGTGCTCATGTCTGTATGTGATTGAAAGGTTGTGAGCGCTCTACCGTAAGAACAATTGTAGCTATGAATTTGAAATTTGGAATGAAAGGGTCACATGTGCTAACTTAGATCTCATTAGAATTTGGCCGAAATCAGCAGAAAATTGATACCACTTTACTCAGGGGCCTAAGTACATTTTACAAGATACCGCTACATATATGACCTAATCAAAAATCTTTTCAAAGTAATAGTTGTAGGGGAAATTGAAATACATATTTATATAAAATACGAATTTCGCAGATAGTCCAGTTTTTGAGATACATGCCGAAAACCGTCTTGAAAAAATGAAGTTTTGAAACACATATTTTTAGGCGTTTCCTTGATTTATCCTAAAAATTGGTTCCTACCAAAAATGTATCTTATAAAATTTCCTAATAAGTTCTCAGATTTGAGGATCGATACGACAAAAGTTATAGCGCCTAAAACAATGAAAAATGAATTTCCGTAAGAATTTCAAAATAATATATAAATTGTATCGCATAGGAACGAATTATAAAATATTTTTATTATTGGTAATTTAAAAAAAAATTAAATTGAAGAAAAAACAAAATCTTGAAGCTACAAATAAAAGTTATAGAGAAAACTAAGTCCAAATTCGTAACTTTTCAGGGTAGCACTTTTTTACTTTTGCATTAATCCTGTAAATCCAGATTTTGGAATAAATAAATTATGTTTGCATCATTAATAATAATATACCTTCTAAATCTATAGGAGTGAATGAAAATTAATATTGTTAATCTTTTCTTGGATTTTACCTTAGTTATCTAATCATTCCCCATCACTTACCTAATTATTGACCATACTTTTTGAAATACACGTGACTGATGCCTCTAAAGTTGAGCAAGTTGATTAAACCGAAAACACCCTCTTCACTTGGAATAATCTGCCTTAGTGAATAATTGGTTAAATGCAGTTATCTCGTGAATGATTCCTCAAAGTAGATTAAGTTAATTTAACAGAGAACATACACAATTTTACGAGATACCAAGAGTCCTGAGCTCCCAATTTCTTCACAGTGCGCAGATGGCTTGGGAGATGATCACAGTACACTTAACTCATTTTGGCCATTTTACGACCTGAAAAACTTATTCCCTGTGACCATAGATGTGTAGGTTAAATATTTTCCAAGGACGCCCGGTTAGCGAGGTAGATATCGAAAACAGTCTTAAAATGAAAACTTAGATCCCATTTCTTTCAGACGCGCGATTGATTAATGCCAAAGAAAAAAGAAAAGTCGTCGGTGAGTCACCCGCAATGTACTTCCCCAGGACGAATTAATCACTTTTCGGTCTTCCTCCAAAACCAGTCAACAGTTTGCGTTAATATTCAACAGTTGATTTACATAAGGACTCCTAAATGCTCATAATAAATGTTATGCAAAAAATTCATTACATCGACAGTTATTATGGTTTTTAAATTTTTTGAACCCTCCCCTTCTCTTTAGCCGATATTGCTGAAATTTGACAGATTATGTCCTATTTGGGATTTGAGTTTATATATGACATTTCGACAATTCATTCTATCGGCAGTTATTAGAGTTTTTATGTTAAGCTTCCCCTTTAATCACTCCCTTTGGTTGATTTGGCTGTAGAACGAAATGTGTATTCGTTAGAGGGTTCTGGATACACAAATAAAATTTCAAGTCGATATATTCATTCTATCAGGAGTTATCGTGTTCACATACACCGAATTTTCCACCGATTACATAACTTTCTCTATACTTCGTGTAGCTAAAGGGAAAGTTAGTTATTTTTTTGGGAGTTTAATGGTATTTCAAAAAAAACACAATTCCATTAAAATTGAATTTATCTTTAACAAAAAATAAACAGACTACGACATATAATAATTCAACAATTGTATAACAAGACACTTATAATATAAAAGCTTTGAATTTATTACAAGAATATATTTAGACATACAGATTACATTTAATAAGTTATTGTCAGGACTTTAAGATTTTTTTTTTCTTACGTACATATATGAACATTGAGATGAGCGGAAAAATTACTTTTTCTAATTTCGATTAGGTTAGGTGTCGAAAGTTTTCATTTGTAATGTAAAAGAAGAATGAAGTACAGTTGAAAACATTCACGTAAGTAGGATAATCGGTTCTTTTCGTAAATCATAATTTAATTGTGTTACTTTAGATAAAAGAACAAATTCTGCTCATTTTTGGATATTTGATGTAACACTGAGCCTAAATACAGAAACCGCCTCCTTGATGAGGACAGACTTTATGTCGCTCTGGTGGACATGACATGACATTGTGCCCGACTCTACTGTGGGGGTCATAAATGTTGCCTACCTAGGTTTATACACCTAGGATAATAGTCTTTAAACAGTATCTGACATTGTAAAGGCTTGTGTTTTTCACCTTCAAGATAAAATTAATATTTAAATTAATAATATTTTAATATATTATTTTGAATAAGAATTTGACCGCGACCCAACTGAAGAAATAAATTACCAAATAAGGGGGAAAAAACGAGGATTTTTGCAAAAGCTAAAATCGGAACCTCTATCTTCTATAATAATGTTTATTTCACTTAATCCTTCGTTTTAATAATAGAAGTTTATTATAAAAACACCATTTAAAAAAACCGCGACCCCAAACTGAAGAAAGGGGAGTAGCAAATTTTAGAAACGATTTATAAGCATCTACCAGACAACTTTTGAACGATGATCCAAATTCGAAATTCGAAGTAATTTTTTCTGCCCACCTAATATACATTTATAACTCTAAATAGGCTTAGACTACATTACATAAATCTCAAGAAACATTTTGCACTACACTAACATTTTCTATATTGATCTTAAATTGCAGAATCTTGATATATTTGAAAGATAGGCACAGGAGAAAACCGATCAACTCATCTTTCACAAATAATTGTTATGCTTATTATAATAAAACGATGAGTTTGATGAGAAAGGTTTTAGAAATAGTGCAAAACTCAATTTCATGTAAATATTAAGCATCCTAAACTTAATATTGGCAATAAATTTATTTTAACATTTATATAATGCATAGGGACGAACAGCTCAATTGCTTAACAAATTTCAATTTACTTTTACATATTTTCCTTAAAATTATATCTAATACAATATTTTTTATTTCCTCTTCAATATCTTAAAAAATAAAGTCTTAAAATTACATTAACATTAAAATTATTAATAGCTGTTAAATTGACTTTTTTTTTTGTTTTGTCTTTAATACATATTTGTGCAGCATATTCATCAACATATGCTACATTAATGAACAATATATTTTCCTACATTAAATAGAATCTACAAGATATCATTTACACCTAATACCCATTTAAAAAAGCTATAGTAGGATCAACCGCCAGAATGTTGTGAGTTTGTTATCGCAATTTATGCCCGAACTTTAACTACAAGTCATGTCGCCTACTACTAGGGGCGTAGCGTGCCCCCCCCCCCCTCCACCCCTGGCCAGAACAAAAAACCAAGAAAAATTAAATAAACTAAAAAAATAGTTTTTATTTAAAAATGGATTGCTTAAGTTACCAATAGGATCTTCAAATTTCCCGTGCGTCTGATTCCTAAATCAGCAATCAGCTGTTACATAAATGTACATGTACGAAATAAGTCATATTACATTTATTTAAATATATATGAATTCGATCATTTCATATCATCGCTCAAAATCGTCATTTATGTTATACTTTATACTCTTAAAGCGGATTTTACATGCGCAGTAAAAATTCAAAGCGCAGCAGCAGTAAATGCACGCTATTGGATGTGTCATTTAATTCTAAAAGCACAGAAACCATAGCGTGTATTTGCTGCTGCTGCGCTTTGCATTTTTGCTGCTCATGTAAAGTCAACTTAAGTGTTACAGTCAGTGGTTACCTCAAGGGGAGCTTCTAGAGGTTCGAGTCTCCCAAATTAATAACAAAACGTCTGCAACGCTAACCAAGGAAACTGCGGGCCGTGCCCCCGGGAGTCTATACCCTCCACCATCGTAGCCTGACTTTGCCCCTTCCCCCCTCCTTAAAATTCAGGCTACGCCCCTGCCTACTACCACAGCGCTCTAAATCTCTCTACCCTAAATTTTTATAAATCGAGGGTAGGGTTTTTTCACCTCCCATATAAAAAAAAACTTAGCTGGGTATATATTCGTTAATTGGACAATTTCAATAAATGGATGATTGACCCTACCAGTACATAAATAGATAAAAAGCATTACGAAAAACAGGCATTGAATATACTAAAACAATGCGTACTTCTCCCCCCTCCCTAAAAAAATGAATGATTTGTTTACATTTTTATAGCATAAAATTCTAAAGAAAAAAATAAAAATATAGAGAAAATAAATATAGAACTTGGCAAACTCCCAAAACCTGAAATTCTTATTTCGAACTCCTCTCATTATCTACTCAAAAACAAATAAATTAAAACAGCCATCAAAATCAGCAAGGACAATTTCGCTTTTAACAATTAAAACAGTAAAAATACATAAATTCACAGTAGTTACCCGAGTATAAATGCAATAACTAAAGGTAACTGAAAAATACTTTCATTACATAATGTGGCGCCTCATACTTACATAATTGAATTATAATATTGTAAAAATAACTGGCTTTCTCAAGAATCGAACCTGGCACCCTCATATAACTAGGGCACATAATCCTCTCAAACATATGAAGACTATTCATGAACAAGGAATATAATCAAAATAAAAATAGACAAATATTAAAAACAAAACTTAAACAATAATCGACAAGTATTTAAAAAAGCAAATTAATATAAGTAGGTTATTAAATTAATTAAACAATAATACTGTCTTTTTCTTTATTTTTTTTCTGTAAATTGTACATTTAATTTTTTTCAAATAATCGAAAAATTTCTTTCCTCTAAGTAACAAATAACTACCTGTGAATAGCTGATGACTGTAAATAAGACAACCTGAATATACAAGTAAGAGCATGTTCCAAAATTCACAGATCATATTTTTTCAATATGCTAAATTATGGAATACGCTATTTTTCTCATTCAAATCTTCATTGTAAAAATGTTAATGTAAGTGAATGATGTAAGTAAATGTTATACTCTTTCCCCAAGCGCCCAAATATACTGCTTCTCCGTTTTTGTATTTCTCAAAATTGCCAAACTTAGGATTGAAATGCCGGCTTACCATTATCCGAAATCAAACCCGTTTGGCGATGTTAGATGTTTTAAAATGTTATTCAAATCTATTTTGCGCATCTTGTTACGCCCAAAGCTAGAAACTAACACAATAATATATAAAAAGTAATTGGGATAGGTCTTGCAAAAGAAAGGTATTATTAAAGACTAATTATTTGAATCGTTAGTTAGTTATTGTGACTCATGGCCAGACTTTTACAACGGTCATACCGCCTACTACCAGACATGTGCCTTACTCTACTATGGGAGTCCCAATTTTTTTATTCACTAGAGTAGGGTCTTTAACGAGCCCCTGACATCATACACGCTCGAGACCATTGCTTAATGTCCCATCCGAAGGACTCATGTTTTTTCACCTCCCAGAAAAAAAAAAAAAAAAAACTAATGGCCTCTGACGGGTTTCGAATCCATGATCTTGAACTCCGTTGTAGATTTGCAAACTATTATTTCATTTAAATAGTTTTAATCGGGTTTAGTACAACGGTCAACAACCTCTTATTACTCCCATGTGCTCAGTGCCATTCACTTCGGATATTGGTATTTCGGTATTTTAACAAAACTAGTTTTGGTCATTTTTACTCGTATAAAGGCAGAAATTTCCACAGCTTTGAACATTGAACATTTTACCAATACTAGATTTAGCCATTTTGAGAAGTCCAAACCCCAAAATATATAACATTCCGGGCTTTGAAATAAGTGTAACGTGTTTCTTAAACTTCTCTGGGATGTTCCACTGTTGGTTGTTTCCGGCATTTTTTTCCAGAGGTGTCTTCTTATTTTTTTTTTTGGACGATATTTTGGGACACTTACACGTCCCTTCTTCTGGTCACTATGAACGTTCATAGTGACCAGGAGAAGGGACGTGTAAGTGTCCCGAAATATCGTCCAAAAAAAAAATAAGAAGACACCTCTGGAAAAAAATGCCGGAAACAACCAACACAAGTGTAACGTCCAATCTCCAATCCTAGAATTGGACAAATTGGCCAATGACTGAACTCGGACTTTGTGCCCAACATATACATTACTATCAACCTATCAGGAACTATCCAACAATTCATAATTTATTTTAAATAAATAAATACAATTAGGTAATTTAAAAAAAAATGAAGATAAGAAATAATACCTACGATTTAATTATCTCAAGATTTTACATAAATACACTATCGAGAGAGGCACAACAATAAATAAAACATAACTTCATTTTAATTATATTTAGATAATTAAGTATTAAATGTACACATATTTTTAAACATTCGGAATGCCATTATGATCGTAAATTAATCATAATACTTAAATATCAGTCGATATCACAAAATAAGTATTATGTAGGTATCGATACAATATTGAGTAACAAATGTAATGGGACTGTATTGAGTTCATTTTCGTCTTGTACAAATTTTTTTTCGACTAGACATTTAAACTTCGGAAGTTCATCTAAAATTGGGTATTAGAAACTTCCAAACCTCTCTTAGTTGCAAATATGGATGATTATTCGAACCACGACCCCTTTAAAACCCCAATAGTAGAATACACAGAATAAATCTCATTTTTTAACTGATTTCTTAAGAAATTAGGTTATTACCCCTCAACGCGATTTGGAGTGTAAATCAAATTATTACTCTATATATATATATATATATATATATACTACTCTATATATATATATATATATATATATATATATATATATACATGGTAATTCGCGCTGTAACTTCCAAAGTCTTTTTCCGACTTTCATCAATGTTTGTACATAAATAGTTTATGTAAAAAGGAAGATCAACTTCGTTAACCAGAAAGAGTACACACTACTTTCTTTAACTTAGACCATAAAAGGTTCGTCTACGTTCACTAGAAGCCGAGATATGGCGTTTAGAATATTTGTATCTGTTCGCATAACTCCTGAACGCTTATTCTGATTTCTTCAAACTTTGCAAAAAAATCTATCTTGTAAAAAAAAGTTCTTTATTTCTTTCTTTTAATTTATAATTTGCACTACAACAGATTATATTGAGTGTTATATTTCATTTGAACTATAAAAAAAAGTTGTCTAAATCCAAGAGACATGATACACTTTTCAGAATAGTAGCACCTTACCTCTAAACGAATTCCGCAAGATGTCATTCTAAACGAATTGCAGTGTTAGTTACTAAATGCTGAGTTTTCGTATTTCCCCGTCTTAGCAACATGCCAAGGGGGGAAAAAAAAGATCCGATTGCGAATACCTACTTTGGAAAACTTATTAATGCAAGCAATATATAAAATGGGATTATTTATTCAATATGCAATTTTATTTATTATTGTTTCCTCCCCCTTTTCAAAATTATATCGCAACTGCAACCTCTCGCAATTACATGAGGACTTAGTATGCTATTATAATTAGTTATTGTGACTCATGGCCGGGCTTTGACTACGAGACCAAAGTGCTCATTCGTCACTCTGGTGGACATTAGCCCGATTCTACTGTAGGAGTTGTAAATTTTGCCTACTCAAGCCTTAGTGGTGGGGATCTTTAACGACTATCGCATAGGCTGGGGACCTGTTTAGTTCACCTCCCATATAAAAAACCTAAGGGCCTCAGCCTGGTCTCGAACCCGCGATCGAATATATATTATGCAGCTAACATTTCAGAATGGTCCCATCTCCTCTTCAGTCTCCTAAGAGGGTTATACGGAAAGAGAATGTACGTAATGATTCTTAAACGTATGAAATTTGCTACAGAAACGTCTGTAAATATGCTGAATTGTTTTTATCATGTCTCAAAAAAGTATTTGAGGAAAACAAGTTTTTGTCTCATTTCTACAGCCCCATCACTGACACAAAAATGGTTATAGAACAACCGCAGATATGAAAGTATTTTTTATAATATCTACGATATTTACAAAAATTACTATTAACCTCCTCAGCAAATTGGCAGTATTTCCTATCCGTGGCCAAGAATGCTTACAGATTAATTACTTATCTTTTATACGACTTTAATTGATAAAATCCCACAGCAAAGTTCTTTTTATTTACTTGGTCGTCTGAGGGTGTGGGTCTCTTCTAAACCTTGCTCCTGTGGAGAATGTTGTTTTAAAGGTAGGATAAGAGTTTCTCAGCAACACCGAGGTAGTAGACAGCCTGTGCGATCCCAAACAGTGGCGCTATAACGATCATCCTGCAGGCTCCACCCTTAAAGAATGCCAACGGACCCTCGTTTTTCAGGGTTTTACTGAAAAAAAGAACAAACGTATTATTTTCACAATCTAATTATGCAGAATAAGATACATATGAGAGTATTACACATTTCACAGAAGTAAATTCTTCAATCTAATTGAAGAAAGACCGTTCTAAAACTTTAGATTTCTATAAACTTGCATTACTTCCCCAGCTAAATAAAGTAGAAGGGAATTTATGTAATCAGTCAGAAGCAATGCCTTATAATATTATTGATATATTATAATTATATATATATTGTTGAAATATATATCTTCATAAGGAAATAATTTAAACTATTATTGAGGTAGATGAGTAGACAGCTTATAGAAAACTAACACAAAATCTAACTTTGAAAATGTCACTTAAGGAATGTGTTAACCAATTAAAGTTTATTTAGGCAGCTAACTCGACAAATTAATCGTAATAGCAGTCAGAATGTGTAAAAGTTATTTATTCATGTCAAAAATTTGGAATATGTCCAAAAATACCAAATTTAACCCATCCAAATCCAGAGAATGGAACTCGTACCAGCAAGTACATGACAATTTAAATGGTACTTTGATATGAACTAACTATATATAATAAATAAAATTATTATAATTAAAAATAAAAGACTAAATCACATCAAAATATAATTGGAAAAATGATTGTGTGTTATTGGGGAATGGGTAATGTTAATTCACTGAATAGCCCAATATTCTATAAATTAAGGGTGGAATTATTCATAATACAAAACAGAAATTACTAGAAAAACATGTTTTAGGCCTACGTAGCAGAAAAAAAGAATTAAAAGTGAATACATTTTTTTTTAAGCACTAGGTATGCCAAGTGAATTAACAAAAAAGGCTTATATCTTCAATTTCCAGTAAACATTTATCGTGTGACAAGCTCGTTCAGTCAATTTTATATTACTTGTATTGAGAGCATTCTAGTGGACCTATGGAAAACTATGAAGGGATATAAAATAGATAATCCACGCTCATTGTGCTTTAATAAAAGAAAATAGCATAAAATGTTCGTTATTTTACCCAAGAAGAAACGTACATCACACTTCATCACATCAAAAGTTCACAACACAATATTAAAGACAATAAATTATCGCCGACTTTAATGTTTTTTTCGGCCTTATGTACGAAGCATATTAGTCATGTCTCTATAACGGTGTTATTTAGGTATTTTACAACATCCATGGCTCCGGGATAGAGTTATATCTATGAAATAAAACTCTCTCCCGGACGGGAACCCGCAACCATGGAAGACCATGCGACCAAAGCCCTACTCTCTACCTACCTACCTACTTAAATGAACGACAAATGTGTCAGTTTCAAGAGTAGTCCGTCATTTCAATTTAATCGAAAGACTGACCAACACCGTACAGACACATTGTGGCGGATAAAACAATGATAAAGAGATCATACTTACAGAAAAGCATCAGTAATGCCAGTGAATCTCGGCTTAGAATCATCTTTGGTGATAGCCTGAAGACGAGTTTTAACGACATCAAAGGGATTGACTACAAGTGCAGAAACACTGCCAGAGGCGCAACCAGAGAGGAAAGACCACCAGAACACTGCTTCATCTGAAGTAGGACAAATACAAATATTTTATAGCTAAATGTTGGAGATAATATACTTTAGGGTGATCAAACGTCCCCTAACATGAAGTAATATTTCGGATTTCCTTGCGCTTACTCGTTGTTTTTATTATACCTTGGCAAGCCTATTGGTTCGTGTATTGCTAATCCAATCTGCGTCTGCGCACCTGCATAGATCAGTATGTTATTGTCGATCAGTATGTTATTATCAACGTCGTTCCCTGGATTGGTTTTTAAACATCTGGTCACCTTACTACAGATCTATAAAGAGGAAAGTTATCTACACAATCACTGATATCATTTTTACGCACTTCCATGTGCCCTGTAAACCAGGAAATTTGTATATAGGTCCCTTTTATATTGTAGATCACGGGGAAATCCAAAAAACTGAAATTTCGGATGTAAAGTGTTTTCGGAGAGTAAAACACTTTCAAAATCGGGAATAACTTTCCTCTATGGTTATCTCAACCGATACGATAAGCTCAACATATGTTTCGTAAGTGGCTTACTGGATCAACAGAGGCAAGCACGCATACCACTGAGCTATCGGCGCCCTATACATCCTTTGATAGGTGAGTAATAATAGACAAAGGTACTCCCGGGCAACACCGGGTGAACCTGCTAGTGAATTGATGAAATAAAACCTTCCTCCAGGAAACATGTTGTCTAATCAACCGTCATTAAACAAGACACTTAACCAATATCATTCAATAATTAATGCTTCATACAAAACTTAATTGTTATATCATCTGAAACAACAATACGAAGATAATTATTATTCATAGGGATTAAATTTCTTATTTTAAAAAATCTACGATAATTGTAAACCTTTTAAATATTAACGGATTCTCATAGGTGAGTGGACTTAAGGCACTCGCTTTCTATAATGAAAGCTTGTATACATCTCACTTGTTGAAAGGGGTCAGCAACACCGTCTCACCCTACTAAGGTCCTAATTTCGTCAGATGAATATTAATAAAATAATAAATTAATAGGTGCTGGGAACTAAGAAATCACCTGAGTTGTGTTTTCTGGGTCCGAGAGAGTTGAGTCTGGCGAAGAGAGGGAAGTACACAACAGAGAAGGAGACATCTCGAAGCATGGTGGCTCCGATCCCCTTGTACAAGCCGAAGATACCCTTCTCCCGGATCAGACCTAGCGCCAGGCTAGTCGCTGAGGTCTTTGGAACCACTTTACCTTCTGTCAACAAAACCAAAATATAATTACTGGATAATTGATACACAAGTTCATTAGATTAAAAAAAAAATTTATTTTTTGGGTTCTAAATGTACAGTAGGATAATAACGTGGCCATGCAAGGATAATCCACTAAGTTCACTAAATAAGAATATATATATACATATATATATATGTAAGTCTGTTTTAAAGATTTTATTATTCAAGGAATAATTAAATTACAAGTCAACAAACAAACTAAAACTTCTTACAGCTGTCACTAAAGTCGTTCCTAGGACCGTCACTAGGGAGCAGGAGAGTTTACATCTTTAAACCTCCCCCTCCAAGGTCAGCACGCAGCAGGAGTCAGCTTATTGCTGTGAAAAAAATTCAAGTTTTTTCTGCGACGTCCACAGTTAACTTCGTAGAAACAGGACGAGATGCGACGCACAATAGGAAAAGGCCCTATCCTTACTGGATCCATCTTGTTTCTATTAAGTTTACTTCCATTCTCAATATACACTAAGTCTCCTACGCAAAAGGAATGTTGTCGTCGTGTTTTGTCTACTCTCGCTTTGTTAATTTCAAAATTGAGCATGGAGTTCAAGAATGCCTGTTTTCTGTCATCTTCCAGTGTATTGGTAGAGTAGGTAGGAACATCAATGGGAGAAATACTAGACCGCTTTCCAAGAAGGAGATATTCTGGGGCAAACTTTGTAGAGCTGTGAAATGTACTATTGTATTCAGCTGTACATTTCTCGGCTATCGTAGACCAAGCTGTTTTATGATCAGAGCTATTTATCTGGCAACGTATTCTGTTCACAAGCGTTTGGTTAAGCCGTTCATTAAGTCCATTCGACTTTGCACAGTCAACGCTCGTAAATATAAGTTGAATATTCATCTTATCCATATATTTTTTTAGTTCTCCAGACTGTATGCCTGTATATTGGTCGGTCAACAACATAGTAATTTGGTTCGCTTTTGCTACTGGGTCAATAAGTTGGATGAAATCTTTGGCACATTGAGTACTTGATGTGCGAATCCACGCATAGCGCGTAAAGTGGTCCACCAGAAGGTGTATATATTTCTTAGGTGACCGATTCCCACCAAAACCCCCTATCGTGTCTAATGACATAATCTCGTATGGTCTGAGTGCAGGTCCAAGTTTTGACATAAATCCGATGGCTCGGCCCTTGCGAACTTTATTTTCCAAACATACTGAACAGTTCTTACAAAATTCACTGACCAGTTGGTCTAAATTTTTGAAGTAGTAGATCGGTCTGATAGTGGCAATCAACTGCGCAGATCCTATATGGCCATATTTATTGTGCACAAGTTGAATTATTTTTTTTCCTAACTCAGCCGAGACAAATATTCTTGATTTCCCATGTATGTTTTTAAAAGTAATATTTTGGCGAGATTCCGTTTTCTTTGCGGCATGTAGTTCTGTGCGATTATCTCGTTGGTCCGTTTTGATATCCTGTAACTGTATTAAATTCACAACTTGAACAACATCCTCATTTTCAAAGTACTCAAGAACGGGATAACGTGACAAAAGGTCCGCCAGAATATTTTCTTTACCTTTCTTATAAACAATCTTAAAATTAAATTGGGATAAGAAATGAATTAAGTCCCCCAATATCTCATCTGTTCTGGCCTTCGTTTTTAAATTTTCCAACGGTCTGTGGTCGCTAAAAACAGTAAATTCCCTACCAATCAAGTAATATTGCCAGTATTTAATAGCATCCTTGATAGCTCTACATTCCAAGTGAATGATATCCATCCGTTTTTCTCTTTCTGAAAGTTTTCTAGAGAAATATGCAACAGGATGTAATTGTCCATCATGTTGTGGTTGCTTCAACGCAGCCCCTATACCTTTAAAGCTAGCATCAGTTTCAATAAATACATCTTTTCCAATATCATATATGGCCAATATCGGGGAAGAACACAAGTATTCTTTAATTAAGGTAAAACATTTGTCACACTCCTCTGTCCAAACAAATTCGACATTTTTGCGCAGTAATTTATGTAACGGCTCGAACTTCTGAGCGCTATTTTCAATATATTTTAAGTAGAAATTTATTGATCCTAATATGCTACGTACGCCCGATTTATCAGTCGGTCGTATAAGATCTCGAATTGCTTTTAAATTTTCTTGTGCCGGAGATACTTTATTTTCTTGGATAAGGTGGCCAAGGTATTTTACAGAGTGTGAACCGAAAGTGCATTTTGCTAACTTTAGTTTAAAACCTTCGCATTCTATAACTTTGAGAAATCGCTCAATATGCATAATATGGTCTTCCCACGTTCTGGAAAATATCAAAATATCGTCAATATAGTTGACACAAAAGTCATCTAAACCATTTCTTCTTATGATATTAGATAAAATTCGCTGGAAAATCGCCGGAGCGTTTTTCAACCCGAACGGTAGTACTTTAAACATGAATTTTCCATATTTCGTAATGAAAGATGTTTTCTCTCCGTCTTCTTTTTTCAAAAGAATGCACCAAAATGCAGAATTGATGTCCAGTACAGTATAGTATTTACAATTTGACACCTTATCAATAACGTCATTGATAGTGGGGAATGGATAACACTCTGAAACTACGATTTTATTCAAATTACGAAAATCACAGCATAACCTTGATTTTCTACCGTCTTCTTTTTTGTATGCGAGCGTCACTGGTGAAGCGTATGGCGAATCAGATTCCTCTATGAGGTCAGCATCTAATAAGTTCTTAATCTGTGTTTTTATTTCTATTTCGTCTGGAATTGAGCATTTATATGCTCGAGAAGTTACATATTCATCTCTAATTAATTTTATTTCAGCCTCTCGTGAATGCACACGGCCAACATCAAATTTATCTTTAGCAAACAATCGTTTATGCTTCTCTATTAGGTCTATAATCTGTTTCTTTTTATTTTTGTCTTCTAAGTGTTCCACGAGAGCCTGGATACTGTTCACATCAACATGTTGGGTAAAGTTAACCTCATTAAAATCATCTTTCCTGTTTTTTTCTGTAATCTGTATTATCTGATTATTTGAATCTTTCTGATAAATATGCAAATTTTCATCTTGCAGCAGTTTAAATTTTTTTATTGCGTCCAACCCCAATAATAGGTCATATGAAAACTGACTATTTTTAATTACAAACGTGTCAAGGTTATCTGTTAAATTTCCAATTTTGAGAATAATATTTGCCCGGGCAGAACTGAAATTAAATCCATTTATAGTCCTGAAAACATTTTTACTTTTTTTTAAACTTGATTTCAAGAAATCTACCACCTTTTGGTTTACTAAACTAATATTTGAACCAGTGTCATAAACTGCCTTTATCTGTTTCTGATTATCAATTAATACATTCAATTTAATCAATGGATTTAACTTCCCCGGGTATTCTAGTTTAAATTGCTTTCATTCATTTCAATTTTCATCATGTCTGCTTCCCCAGCGTTGTAGTTAACAGCAATTTTGGAAGAATATGCAACCTTATTTCTACATTCAGATGAAGGATGGAAACGGTTGGACCAGCCTAATGCTTCACACATAAAACAAGGATTTCTAGGTTTCACTGTATTATACGATTTTTTTTTCTCTTTTTCATTCCTTTCCCTCATTGTATCACTCTTTCTCTCAATTGATTGTAAGTTGTATGTATTAGGATCTTTTTTTTTCTTGTTAAAAGAATCACAAAGCTTTCTCAATGTAACGAATAATTTTTCAATTGTTGATATTTCTTCCCTATCAAGTGCATCTTGGACCTCTATGGGCAAACCAACGACTATCATATTAATTCTTGACAATACAGTCACATTCGTTTCTGCTTCAAGGCAAAGTTTTTCTTTTGCCAATGCATAATCAATCAAGGAGCCCCCTAAATATTTATAGTTATAAGCTTTTCTAACTTGGGACCAACCTTTATCAACAAATACTGTTAAAAACGAACTTTTCCATTCTGACCATCTACAGAGACCAATCTTTCGTAAATTAGCATCGTACCAATCCTTTGGGGCACCCTCGAGAAAAAATCTGAGAGCCTCAACCTTCTTTGTGTCGTCATTGATCTTATGACGATTACATTCAGTCTCAAACTGTACTAGCCAGTCAATCGAATTCTGTTTCCTATCAAATTTTCCCAATACAAACTGTTTTTCAATTTGATTCAGCTTAATTTCGTCGTTTTGACTTAATTTAGTTTCTAATTCTTTGATTCTTCTTATTAAAAAAAACGCATCCGATGTCTCTGCAGCAATACCTATCTGTACCCTTGTATCCAATTCTTCTAAAGGTAGATTTTTAAAACATAGATTATCTCCTTCATCAAAATATTCTCTTTTTAAGTCATTGTCTATCTTAATACTAACCTTTCTATAACCATTGATTGGTTTTATAGCTGTTATAACACTTTTAATAATAGATTTAGAGTACAGTACCTTATGTTCTCTCAGATCTTGATATTCCTCAGGAAATCCATACCATATCACTTTATCCTCTGATACGCCCACTAATTCAAACAATCCTTCACTTCTCTTGACAATATGTACAAACATTTTAGGTTCTTCGTTCTTAGCCATTTTATAAATTTTTCTTTTTAATTTTTTATTGTCTAAATGCTGATGTAATTTAATTTGTAAGTCTGTTTTAAAGATTTTATTATTCAAGGAATAATTAAATTACAAGTCAACAAACAAACTAAAACTTCTTACAGCTGTCACTAAAGTCGTTCCTAGGACCGTCACTAGGGAGCAGGAGAGTTTACATCTTTACATATATATATATATAATTTATATATATATATATATATAAGGCCTAAGTTATTGATTGAACTTACAAAAGAACTTGGAACTTGATAAACTAACTTTCCGAGTATTAAAGGCGCTTCGACACTTGGAGGAGTTAGAATTTCTACTTAAGCAACAAGTGGATTTGGTGGATTTTGCTTCATTTTTTTTAAATTTAAATTTTTTAAATATATTACAATTAATCAGGTTAAGCACAAGGAAACATGGCGCCCTAGGCGAACGACCAGTGTGCCGCCTTCCCTCCCACCATCATGAAAATTCGACACAACCATACTATTGAAATACAATATAGTATTAGGCTCTTATATCGGTGTATGATATTACAGAATTATTTTAAATGATTCATTTTTAGGATAACTATTCTTTGCTGCGTCCCACCGATAGTCAATTTAAGTTCAAAGTAATACTATTTTTCTTCATCAGTTATACGCAGTAGGGAAAGTTATGTAAAGGCACTTCAGTCTTGTTTACATTCGTTAACGAATGAAAATGCACGAGTTGCGTGGAATCTCCTCGAAATATTATAAAAAAGTTTATTTCTTGATTGGTACGCGGATGTAGTAGAATTATTTGTTAAATAAGTAATAAAGAGTATATATTTTATTTACTCCAGAACTAGTTTCGGCAATTTGCTATCGTCAGCTAGTGAGTCTTAAAATAGAGAAGGGCTTAAAGAAGTTATGTACCCATCTCGGGGTCAGTCAACATCCAACTAGACACTGAGATACGTCTATAACCCCTTCTTTCTACGTTAAAATTCACCCACTTGAGGATGGACTAATATAATATATTGTTGGACTGATACCACTTTATAACTTATTCATAAAGAAGAGTGAAACCACTTAAAAGTACCTTACATCCTAATATAAATAAATTATGCATCAAGAAATGTTTCTTGAAAAAAAAAATCACAATAGCAAATGTGTCGCAACCGACAAGGAGGGTTACGTCAATTGTCCTTCGCTGAATGTTTTAATGACTTTTAGCGATGGTTAAAATTGGAAATTAGAACATATGAGATAGTGCCATGATATATTGACAGTTGAAATAGTTCTATGTTGTAGTTCTAGGTTGCGGCTTTTTGGTTTTATTAAAATATCCTCATAAAACTTAAAATAAATGAACCTTGTTTAGCAAGAGCAGCAACTCTTCCAGCATCCTGCATCTGTATTTTGAGAAGCTCCATGGGAGTAGTGATGATAATTTGGCACAACCCAGCAGATCCACCGGCCAGCATTTCTCTCCCCAGAGGAAGCTGCTTCCTGAAAAAATGTTTACAGTTATTGATAAAATGTCAAAGAAAAAAATTATACTAAACTTCTTGGGGGAACAAAAGAAATCAAGCCAAATGGGCGACGGGACCATTCTAACTCCAGTTCTTGGCATTCCTTTAATCTGCCAACTGATGAGACTGAGACGGCGGAGCATGTCCTCTTCAAATACCCCAGATTTGAGACAGGAAGGGAGAATCTGGAATTTGCAGCACTCATCATGGGTAAGTTGGCTCTCCAAGAGAGGGCTGACAACAGTAGCGGTGACAACAGCAGCAGAACAAGGGGGTTACCATCCACCCATCCCCTCCATTCCGCGAAGTAATGACAGTCCGTCTGTTCCGCAGAAGGGAACATCAGGATCGTCGAAGGAGGGGGTTTTAGTGGGGTATGGGGCCATGGCTCGAGTCCCACACTATCCAGAGCTATTTTTCCTCCCTGGGTGTGCGTAAAGGGCATTCCCAATCGTGTCAAAAAAACAAAAAAAAAAAAAACATTGATTTTACATTAAAATAAAAAAAAAGAACAGCGGACTAGACGAATATACATGACAAATAGTTTCAAGGTATTTTAAACTAAGAACACATTTGACTCAATTAATCAGATGTTTAACTTTATAAGCTTCCATGGCAATTTATTCAATATTTTTTTCAAAATGCTGAATAATATGTATACATATTTAGTTGTTATTGTGGTTCATGCAGACAGCCTTTTTAATTGTGGAGTTGATGCGACGATAAACCCAAAGAAGTTATTGTTGATATTCTGGAGGTTCTAAACAGTTTAAAATTTAACTGAATCTACTTTCTTTCCTTTTCAAAATATCTACAAAACTACAAGATTTAGAAAAACAAATCTTTTACTCTTCAAAATTAGTAAAACAATAAATCGATATGAAAACTATACCTTTCTATTTGAAGAAACGAAGTTATAGCATCGATTGTGCGCAGGCTCCGATTTCCCCCAAAACAATAGGGCTTTATATTTACGAGTCACACATGTAAGATGTGCAAAATATCATTTCAATCCACTTATATCGATAGACTGGAATCGTATTGACAAACAGACTTTTTGCAACTATTTTGGCACTACAGGAGTTGGAATGGTAAAACTAGTTCAGTTTAATTTTAAAATGTTTAGAACCTCCACAATATCAACTATAACTTCTTTGGGTTTATCATCGTGTCTACAGGTTACCTGTCCTTTTCTCTAAACATCCTAGTTGGCAGGAATATATCTTAATTATACATTTCTGCAGACACTGGGATTCGAATCCAGCCTCTTTGGGTTTAAAGGCAAGGCCCATAAGGTTGAAAATGGATTAAAATAGACACCCTTCCAGGCGATTATATATATAAAATTAATTTATATGCGATATTTATTATAATATTAATTTCTTTGCATAAATTATTTTCTTACCCAGGTCCAGCTGAGAGATGATGACGAAAAAAGTCATTTGCTGCTAATTTGATAGCCTTTTCAGGAGTAATCAGCAAAATATTTACAGCAGAACCTTAAGAAAAATAAATCGTTAATAATAGTGTAAATAAATTAAACTTTTGTCGGGTTGGAGGTAAAAGTGATTAAGTCTACTTAATTTTATAGAACATTTTTAAATGCCACTTAGACATGGCAAAGTGTCAAACGTACAAGTAAAAATTGTTTTCATTAAAAAAAAAAAAGTTATTATGACTCATACCCGGGCTTTAACTGTGAGGTCATATCGCCTACTAACAGAGCGCTCTGAGGGACATGAGCCCAACTCTACTGTGGGAATCCTAAATTTTTCTAATCTAAATTTTTATTGATGGGTAGGCTCGGGACCATCGCTTAACGTCCAATCCGAAGGACGGAGGGTGCTCAAGATTTTTTCACCTCCCAGATAAAAAACCTAAGGGCCTTCGCCGGGTTTCGAACAGACAATCGTCTGTTTTTTAGAAACTATTGATTATTAACAAATTATGGCTTGTGCCATATGTAAATAATATTTATGTCAGTTAGACAAAAAACCTTAATTTCTGAAAGAAAAAAAAAATGCATTTGCTCACGTTTATCACCAAACAGACGATTCTAAAAAGTAAATTGATTAATTAAACAAATCTCTAATATGATTCGTTTAAATTGATAGTAGATGAAAGATGAGAAGCTGAAACAAATACAGCTTCACTTCCACCAAAACATCTTATTCATCATATATGGTTTTCAGACTAAATCTAGTACGTTATTAAGCTATTATGGCCAATCGATAAATTATTCCAATAAGGTTTCAATGTCAGAAATTTAATATTTATTTAGCAGGTTTAATTTATGGTGGATTCTCGTTGTATATCCACGAGTTGAGCAATACCTCTTCTCTCTTCTCTGGTCGAGATATTTATTTCTTCTGTCACAGTGCCAATACTAATTTAAAATACATAAATCTAATTAAAATATATCTTCTTTAATGTGTGACAGAGACAATAATACTAACCTCGGTACATCCCAAAATATCCCTCACTTCTATACGTTTTCTTGAAGCAGTCAAACCTAAAAAAAAAAACACTCATTAGGCTAGTTTTATTAGAAGTGAGAGTATTTTGCAGTTGATTATGTAACTGATGTAACTGTAGAGAAGAATTGTTTTCTTCTTCATTTTTAAGTTAAAATAACATTTTGCATTTTTTTGAAAGACAGATAGACTAGGTAATAGTACAACGAAAAAAACAACAAAAAACTGTTTAACTGAAATTAAGAACAGGAAATTATCAATTTAATTTCGTAACATGAGCAAAACATTAATTACAACTTGTATTCCTCGTTCAATGGAAATGTATTTTTCAGATCATGTTTACAAATGAATCATAGGCAAAGGTTTAAAGGGGCATAAATCATAATCCAGGGCGGACTTAAGTAATATGGCGCACTCTGCATGGCAAACATTTGGCACCCCTACTGAATATTGTTTATTTTCACAATAATTTCACAGAAGCTTCACATAATTTAATAAAAACAGAAAGCCTGGATGAATATTATTAATTTCCTTACCCTTACCAACAAAAACATACAATGAAACCCCAAAGAATTTTTGTGCTAAGTCATTACTTCATTGCCAAGTGGACAATTAAATATTAAAAACACAAACATTATAAATAAATATAACCGCCCGCACCACCCCCTAAATCCGTCGCTGCCCTCATATTTAAATTATTAGTTAATAACTACAGAATGATACTATATGATATTACTTTTGTACACGGGGATATTCTATTATAAAAATTGTAAAGACAAAAAGTCTGACATTTTAAATTATTGTTCATGCCCCCCCCCCCCCCCCCCCCCCCCCCTTCATATTTGAGTTCAATGTCCCCGTTACGCGGTGACCAATTGTCAATTGTATGAGATGGTAAGAATGAACAAACATTGAAAATTATACATCATACAATACATAATAGGGTGGCCCTTATTTTGAAAAAGTTTAAATTTCTCAGACCTTCACCCGGAATTTTGTTTAGAATGTTGAAAAATGACCCCTGAATTTTTTCAGATTTTTTTGACCATATAACCCGTGCCTGTAAGGTGTTAAAGTTTAACATTGAGTTTAAATGGGGATTTTGCGATTCGAGAGATTTTAGAGCGTAACTTTTGATGCCTTTGATGGGGGTCGCTGGATTATAATAATAATTATTATTATTTAAGCATTTTATTTTTCTTCATTCCATGAAATCATTTTTAAAATATCATTAATAATGGCAAATATCAATAGTAAAAATGAATTTTTGACATCAAATTATACCATTGGAAGACTAATTAATAGATTCAGAATAATGCTTTTAATTTTGAATTATTGACAACCGGGAAATGTCAAAAATCTATTTTTGATTTTGAAATTGAATTCAGCTGCCCCTAAATCATATATAATCATATAATTGAAAAATTTATTCATTAAATTGTATATAAATTTGAATTATTGACAGTTTTTTGACATCAAATTTGAAATCAGCGACCTCTAAAAACTATTTAATCAAATCACGGATGGATTTTTTGAGAAAATTGTTTATTAGTTAAAATTAATGACAGTTTTTTGACAAGTGTAACTGTTGATTTTTGAATTCAGCGACCCCCAAAACGTAAGAATACGACATTTTAGAACAATCCATTCGAGGCGTCAAAAGTTACGCTCTAATGTCTCTCGAATCGCAAAATCCCCATTTACACTCAATGTTAAACTTTAACACCTTACAGGCACGGGTTAATATGGTAAAAAAAATCTGAAAAAATTCAGGTGTCATTTTTTCAACATTCTAAACAAAATTCCGGGTGGAGGTCTGAGAAATTTAAACTTTTTCAAACATAATAACCCTAATAGATAATTATTATAAAGAGATACGTACATGGAAGTGTACATGCGCTCGGCTCCTGCGGGTTGGTTCTGAAGCCTGGTCTTCACCAGATCCAAGGGGAACACCACGGATACTCCGATGATACCAGCAATACCCCCATTGATGATCTTCGGAAGGAGTCTGCAACAGAACAAAAATAATATGTATTTAAAAAAAAATATATACATTAAATTAAAATATTGTCAGTGCGTTATCGGAATAATTTTTTGTTTGGTCTGAGATTCGTTTCAAGTTATACAGGGTGTCCCACCGGATTTGGAACACCCGGTTATCTCCTTTATCTTTTGGCGTACAAAAAAAATTAAAATGGTAACCCTCCTTTATTTTTGACGTAGTATTCGATATTTTATTCGAAATCCTGGAATCTATACAGGGTATTGCAGAAATCCTACTCAACTCCCTTATTTTAAATGACACCCTGTTAGTTTTTTTAATTTCGGAAACTAGAGTTAATTCCATGAATAATAAGCTCGGTTTCACAAAAATCGGCTGTGAATTAAGAAATTGTCAGTTTAAAAAAAATAAAAACCAACAAACTCTTAAAGGATTCTTTAATTTTGTTAGTTTGTTAAGTCAAAAAAAATCCCATTTTCGACCATAACATGACCTTTGAGCATTAGTTACCCTCACAAAAATAATGAAATGGTTAAAAGTGGTTTATTCAAGTGCAGTTTGACTTGCGTTTTTTTCAATTGTGTTTTGCTTTGTTTTTACTACTTTTTTCGTTAATTAAACTTTTTTTAATATAATAATTAAAGAGCATGGCTCGGGAAAGGTTTCCACCAAAGGGGTATTGACCACGATACAATTCGGCACTTCTCCGCAACGATCCATTGTTTTTAACAAAAATATCGTACATATCAGCTTTTTCTTGCCGTGAAAACCTTTCACTAGCCATGCTCTTTAAATATTAAATTAAAAATCGAAATAAATGAACTAAAGTTCGATTTCCACAAGAAATAGCTGAACGCATATTCACGAAATTGGTGGGGTGCCCAAAACATAATTAGCATCTACATAAGCCCTGTAAAAATACAAGGCACGAGGCATCTCAAAATGTTGAACGGGAGGGAGAATTGTGGAGGGCCAAAAAATAAAATTACTGCTGGCTCTCTCTTTAACGCTCGAGCAGATTTTCATAAAATTTAACAGCATCCTTATAGGCCCTGTTACAGTTACTAACCTAACATTACTAATCTACTCAAAGTTATTAACCAGGCAACGCCGTGTAACCTGCTAGCTTTAATATATAATATTTAATCAAATGATATTGTTACTTAACATATTTTGTAGAGATATTGTGAAACACTTAATAAAAAATATAAAGAAAAATGTATGTTTGTTAAAAATATAGTCTGTTCCACAAAATAATGGTAGCAATACCGAAAGTACTCCCATAGTTCCAATCCCATACAGACATAGACATCATCGCGAAAATTGTCAAAACATATTTAGGGGATCTTGAAACTTGAAATTCCATCTCGAATTTTCTCATGATTACAACACTTTCTATACTAACTAAAGGTAAAAGAAAGTAAAAAGTGGTAAATAGCAGCGTTATTCAGTTATTGCCATTTGTATGCATGGTTGGAGGCCATTGTCATACGGTCAACCATATCTAGCCCTGACCTTAATCACATGCCAATTTTATATCATGCATGACTAGAAAATTACATATCTTGCGAAATTTTCGATTTGTATAATCTGAACCTAATACCAACATTTCAAAAATCCAAGTTGCTAATTCGCAGATTTTTTGGTGTGGGATACTGGATATATGTGGGATGATCTAGAATGACCGTTAAGAGAGAATTTCACATTGGAAAAGTTGGTCGTTAGGAAATTTGAAACTTTGAAAAAGTATATTATGTTCGTGAAAACTGACATTATTGCAGAGATATTGTGAAATAATTCAAATGAACTTAAATGAAATAAAACATAAGTTTATTAGTGGTATTGTCTAATTTCACATAATATACATACATGGGAGTACTTTCGGTATTTCTACCATCCTCAGCCAAAAGCATGAGGTAAGACTGTCTTATCTCTTATGCTTTTGGCTGAGGATGGTAGAAATACCGAAAGTACTCCCATGTATATATATTATGTGAAATTAGACAATACCACCAATAAACTTATGTTTTATTTAATTTAAGTTTATATTATGTTCGTTCGTTCCTCAACGCCTATTCTAATTTTTTTTCCAAGCTTTCCACAAAAATAGTAGTAACCTAGAAATAATATCTAGGTCAGTCAATGAAAATTCCGATATCGAACTTTGGATGGATAGGAGGGGAGGGCACGCAACATTATAAATAGCATAAAAAAAAGGTAGGCGGTGAATCACCGGCTATGTACTTCCCCAGTACGAATTAATCAAATAAGATTTCGCTCTCCCTCTAAAATCAATCAATCGTATTGGCTAAACATCAATGGTTGACTTGTGAATCCTCATACTAAATATGTCGATATATTCATTACATCGACAGTTATTAGGATTTGTTAGGTGAGCCTCCTCTGATCCCTCCCCTTCCCTTTGGGAAGATTTCGCGGAAAATTAATATGTGACATACATTATGAGGTTTAGAATTCACTTTTGAAATTTCGTGCCAATACATTCATTACATCGGTCGTTATTGCGTTAAAAGTTACACACATAGACAGAAATTGTTTTAAAAACGTACAATAAATATCAGAAATAAAAATAATGCCGAGGTCGCTGCGGAGTTTGGAGAGCCCAAGGTCACAGACGTGATAAGACTGGCGAGGCTTAGATGAGCAGGCCATGTGCAAAGGATGCAGGAGGCTGAAACCCCACGAAAACCGATGGTAGTGATCCCGGAGGGAAACAGAGGACGAGGAAGACCCAGGAAGAGATGGATGGAAGCAGTCGATGGGGACGCTAGGAACCTTCGGATGCAAAACTGGAGAACACTGGCGCTGGACAGGAATCTTTGGGGGAAGTCTCTGGAGGAGGCCAAGGCTCGAATGGAGCTGTAGCGCCGAGGATGTATGTATGTACAATAAATATAAAAAGTAGGTAAATTACCATGCAAATAAATATTTAACTTTCCCAGCTCTAAGTATAGGGGAAGTTAAGTAATCGGTCAGGAATTCTATGAGTTTTCACCGGGTTCCAAAAATGGTAAAAAAAATCCCCTGTTCAGTATGAATAGGGACGGCAACTCCAGAGAGAATGAATGTATCGACACGAAGTACTATATGTGTAATCAGAACCCCATAAGGACGTCACCTACTAGTTTTCAGCCAAAGGGAAGGGAATGATTGTGGGAGGAGGCTCAACTAAAAAACACGAATAACTGTCGAAGTATGAATGCATTGATGCGAAAAATTTAATATATTTATTTTTCTTTATTTTACTTTAGTACATTATTTCATCAAAAACTATATTTTTTTATACAATAGAGACAATGATTTATTACATTTCAATGACACTTCATTTTTAAAATTCAAGCGATAAGATATAAACCTCTATGGTAAAAGTATTTGTTAAGGTCGTGACTAAAAATGGTTGAAATATCGAAAGTATTCTCATAATATTGTATATAATTTGTGAAATAGACAATGTCTTAAAAAACATTTGTGTTTTCTTAATTTTTCAAGGACATTATTCATTTAAATATTTTTTTTTTACAATAAAGTCAATGATTTTTTAGAGGTGAATGAGATTTCATTTTTAAAATTGCCAGATAAGATATGAAACTACATTAAAAAATAAAAAAAAGAAGACGTAATTAATATTCAATCGATGAGATTAATCTGTAATTTACCAATAAATGAGAATTAAAAGAAAAAGTAATATGTAGCAGATATTTGTTATCGAATCATCGAAAGATAACGTTCTGTGGCAACTTTTATAATAAAAGGTGGGTGATAAGAACACATGTTATTTTGTATTCACTTCAAATCTCATATTACATCATTAGAATAAGTAGGTCAGACTAACAGAATGGTCGGGCCTAAAGACTTAGGGTTCTTTAGAGCGATCCCAAGAAATAAGAAACAGGATAGGTCAAAAAGATGTCGGTGAATCACCGGCTATGTACTTCCCCATCATGAAATAATCAATGACGTTTTCGCTCTCCCTAAATTCAATATTTGACTTCTGATTCAATAGTGGCTTCTGAATCCTCATAACATATTTTATTTCGATATATTCATTACATCGGAGGTTATTCGGGTATCTGAATCTTGATTCAAGCCTCTCTTCTCTTCGACCAGTTTCGCAGAAAATTAATAAAGGTCATCCTTATAGTGTTTTGAACTTAAATGCCAAATGTTAAGTCGATACATCGGCAGTTATTGGGATTTGTGAGCTGAGCCCCACTCTCCTTTGGCTGAAAATTAGTAGGTGTCGTCCTTATAGGACATTGAATTTACATATGTTATTTCGTATTTCATGTCAATTCGAACATTATAATCACAGTTATCCAGTTCAAAGTCTACATGGAAATTAAGGAAAAAATAGTTGACGAAATTAAATACAATATAAACATACTTTCTTAAAAATAGAAAAGGGGGGAATTTATTCATAAAATAGAAATATGTAATTTTAAACTTTTTTTTTTTTGCCACGCCCACAAGACATCCCAGTTCAGGGACAGATATGTAACAATAAAAATATATGTTTAGCTCGTAATAGTCTTTAGAAATACCTCAACAAAAAAAACTCCATTACAATCAAAATCTAAAAATTAATGTTTCATTTTTATCTAAAGAAAAAAAAAGTTTTTAGCACATAATAGTCTTTAGAAATATCATAACGGAAAAAAACTCCATTACAAATAAAATTTAAAAATTAATGTTTCAAATTAATTTTTAAGTAAAGAAAAAAAAATATGCGTCACTTCTACAGTATAACAGTGAACAACTAAAAATACTAAATATAATATTTACAAAATAATAATAACTAGGTAAATGAAAATATTTATATTAACAAAGCTTTATTTATTTTTTTGAAGTTCATAGCTGTTAGTTCATTCTCCGAGATATAACATTTTTAACGTGATATCAAAAATTGGCATGGAATCAGAACTATTTAAGGACACCCAGGTCTAACGTTTCTTTTACAGAATCAAATCTGGGGAAGTCAAATTAATGCATAGCTATACAATATTCTTTTAGCCTACAATTGCATTAGTATAGTTAATGTTAACTCCAGTTATGTATTTAAAAAAAGTTAGAAATGTCTATCAATCGAACGCAAAATTAAATTATATATAAGACTAAACATGTTATGTCAAAAAATGTTAAAATAAATATTTATTTATTATATTCTCTTTGCTTCTAGTTGGCATTTTTTCATGTTTTTACTGTGATCAAATTTCCGTTATACGGACAAAAGAGCATTTTTAATTTTATTTAAAATATTTTATAAAATATGTACAAATCTATTTTTGTACATACATATTCAAAGTATAACTACGGAGTTACATAGCTATATACATATATATATATTATTAGTGAACTAGAGTTATATCACCAATAACTTTTCGAAACAATTATTTCAAAAAATAAAATAACAGTCAAATATGAAGATATGCGAAGCAAAATTCAATTATCTACTCCCATTACATTCAATGGCCCTACGCAAAAAGAAACTGATAATTAACCTTATGAGTTTCTCAATTGTTTTCCCTTGATCTACTTATTTTTTGAACACATAAGACCACATAAGATTAAGAAATGTAAAAAAAAAATCAAAATATTGTCAAACTGTCTAAACACAAAGATTTTTCACAATAGTGCCCTCTGAGCTCGAGGCATTCAAAATTATGAGACAATCACTATTATGCATAAGAATACTTACGAGAACTGCTTAGTAACAGGGGCTTTGAGAACTTCATTGTCCTTGTAACTCCTGTAGAAAGAAAAAATGCAAATTCAAATTAAAGAACATAGAAAGCCACTAAAAGGGCAAAGACCTTTAATTGACTATACTTCTTCTAAAAGAAAAGAGAAGAAAGCAGTAATAATGTATTTTACATGAACAAAAAACTATGTTTCCTTGAAAATACATGAAAATGAAATAATTCATACTCACATTTTTAATACTTATAAATGCCTATTATGCAAGGTAAAACTGGGAAATGCAACAGTTAAAGCAAAGGGGGAAAACCCCTAATTCAGCTTATTAAATTCATCAGAGACGGTGAAGATACCTCCTCCTGCCAAACACTCTACACAACCACTAAAATCCATAATTTGAACCAGCAAATCAGCTGATTCAAAAGCCGGCTTCGAACGCGGGAAATTCAAATATCACAGGAGAGCTTCATGCTGATAATGGAAACCATCAAATTCTAAAAGATTACAACTTAAAATTGAAAAGTCGAATCCTACATTATCAACTTTATCATAGAAGGAAGTGTAATATTCTTTATTTAAAGATAAAATTGTTTCTAAACTCATAACAAATGGTGATAAAATACATAAAATATGGGTGAATGCTACAACAATGACCATATTCTATTTCAGGCTAAGAGTACTGTATATGTATATTTAAATACATTGGGTTTTATTAGATGACATAACCTATACGTGAATAACAAGACATTTAAATTACTATCTGATAGAAAAGTGCCTACAGCTGACAATATACAGACAGCGCCATCACATCCCCAACAATCTCCACAAATATTTTTCAAAGATTCAACACATTTGCAAAACGTTCGACTTCTTGAAAACAATAAATATCTACAGATATTTTCAATATTAGCAACAAGTTTTCAAGATATCGATTAATATTCTAGATTATTGAGATCAATAATCAATGAATTAATACCCGAACGTAGTCAGAACGGTGGGCAATAGAACGGAGGCTGGTGTGATCACTAGTCAGATGAAGTACACCAAATTCGTACCACATCCTCCATTCCTAAATGTCAACTCGAAAGAGGAAACACAAACAAAAAAAAAACAAGATATTTAATAAAATCATTTATGGCCAATTCGCACAGTATATCAGGCCAAAAATAAAAATAAAATCTATATTAATAAAGCTGAAACGGGTTTTGTTTGTTCCAGCATCACGCCCAAACGGCTGGACGGATTTTTATGAAATGTCAAATGTAGCACCCTTTTGTGCCCGATTGAATAATAGACTGTGTGGCGTCTCACAACTTTGAAAGGGAGGGGGGTTGTCGGGGGGCCTTAGTATAAAGATAGTGGTAGCTCATTAACTAATGGTCGGATTGTCATGGAATTTCACAAAAAAGCCAAATTGAAAAATACGCTATGTGGCATCTCTAAATTCTTAACGAGAAATGTTTTCCAACTCGCGATCCTGAGGTCATTAGACACCACTTGTAATGTTAGATAAAAAAGTTTCCGTTTGGTTCGAACACTGATTGTCAAGAAAGAAATATCTAATACAGGTGGGCTTTGTGGTACCCTTTCCAAATATCTTCTGAAAAACACATTAGGACAGCAATGTTGGTAGATAGGCAGCAAACCAGAAACGATGATAGTCAACCATAGACAGATTTAGTTTTGTTGGGAGGGTTGTTGTGTACATCTAAGGGACCTAAGCATCGAATGCTCTTATCCCATCCCTGTTAGCTCTGCACCGGGAAACCGAAATTTTGCCTACCCAGGTTTAGTTATATAAGATATGAATCATTAACGAGTACCTGACATTCGAGGTGGGCCGGGTACATCGCCTAAGATCTCATCCGAAGGATAACATGCTCGTTTTATTTTTACTTACTTCCCAGTTGCAACAACTAAGAGCCTCGGCTAGATTTCGAACTCGCGATCTTGAGCAATTTGACACCATATGTAAAGATAAAATAAATATTCTGGCTGGTCTAACTAAAATTGTAGAAGAAGAAATCTAAATTAATAAAGCCGAAATGCTCGAACCGCTGGAAGGATTTTCATGAAACTTCATATGTAGCTTGGTTCGAAGCCAAATTGAAAAAAAGGCTGTATGGCGTCTCAAAATGTTTCTGGGAGGGGGGTTTGTGGGGTGGCCGAAGCATAAAAATAATTATAACTCATTAACAGATGATCATGGTCATGAAATTTCACATGTAGTATTCTTTAAAACCAAATTGAAAATTAGTGTGTGTGACGTTTCAAAATTCTTAACGAGAGGGGGGGGGGGGGGGGGGGGGGGAGGGGGTTCCCCAAGCACAAAAATAGTTCTAGCTAATTAACGGATGATCGGATTGTCATGAAATTTCACATATAGTATTCTGTAAACCCAAATTGAAGAAAAAACTATGTGACACAAAAACCATGAATAAGAGGGGGGCAGCATAAAATAGCTTCGGGGTCACTAACGGAACATCCAAGACTGTCATGGAATTTCACATCTAGGATTCTCATAAACCCAATTGAAAAATAGGTTATGTGACGTCTCAAATTTCAAAATAGGCGGGAGGGAGGGCGGAAGCATAAATGTTGATGGTATTTCAAATGTCGCATTTCTAAAAATCAAATTGAGACATAGGCTATGTGACTCCCCAAATTTAAAAAGGAAGGGGTTTCCTAACCACATAGTAGCTAAGGCGACCGACATTGCACTGTTAATACTAGCTCGAGTGCGTACTGTTGCACGGGAAATACTAGCTACATAACAGCTGCATCAATTTTACTTCTTATAGTAGGATGTTCTGGGACAAGATTTCTCAAAGAAATAAAATACGTCTTTTTCTTGAAGTGTGTTTACGTTCTCAAGTTATGTTTGGACATTATCTTTAAAGAAGTAGATTACAAATGGAATACTGTGCCACTGACGATGACGCTGTTGCGTTGAAAACTGGTTCTGGTCAAAAAAAACCTTGTATGGTTATCCAAAACGCCGGCCCTTAACCAGTTAACCTCCCTTCTTTTTGGTCCACATGCAACGACTTAAAATGCTACTTACAGGACGCAGAATCCTGCATGGAAAAAGTACATGTTATGTTTTCCAACTAGGAACAAGCTACGATAGATATATTGGGAGGGCTGATGTCTACACATAGGGACCTAAGCATCCAATCCCTTCCATGTTAGCTCTACTGCGGGAGTCCGAAATGTTGCCACAGAGCTAAGTACCTTATGGAGCAATAGCACGAAAAATGTTTGAATGGTTCATTTTGTTTTTTTTTTAATATACAAATATATGAGTAAAGGAAGAAAAAATCATATCGTAAAAGAAGAAACCTTTTTTTAATTAAATTGTCATATGTATATATTTCTTTTAAAAACCATAATTTAGATAATATACTTCGACGTACAAAAATACAATATTATCAGGGTAAAACTTAATACAATTCATAAACCTTGATAATATCCAATGTTTTGTAAATCCCAGCTAATCGAATTGTAGTACATCGAATTTATAATACATTCTTTAATCACTTAATTATTACTTTTTATTTCTTTGGGAATGAAAAAATTGTAATTATTTTTTTTGGAGTTGAGTGAAACTAACATTCCAACATATTTCACATAAAGATACAATAATCTAGATTCCTGATTCCCTAGATGTCTATCTTTAAAGGAGAAAAGTCACGAAATTTTCGCTGGGTTTCGCGTTTTTTGATTTAGAACATTGATAAAAAGTTCACTTTTTAAATTTTCTTTATCTTTTGAAATCTTTCTTCATCATTTTTCATATATGAATTTATAATTTACTAAACTAGAATTAGTATCCCTTTAGCCTCAATTTTATAATTAGTCTGTTTAATTTTTAAAAATTATGCATACATATTTTTTGATATGTACAATAAATTTAATGATTTTCAACCATACCATAATATACACCTAATAAAATATATCAAGTTTTGTAAAAAAAAAACATTTTTGGTTGAGCTATCGTAACTTACATAATTTCCATTTACCTTCTTCAAATTTCGTCAATAAATAATAAACAAAAGCAAAAATAATATTTAAAAATCATTAAACAATCAAAAAAAAAATGATGGGAACTGAAAGAACAAAGAAATCATGTGTCCGATTTCATTTTCCATTTTTCAGAACTGAAAACATGCATCACATATCTGCGGATCATGAGCATTTTTTTTCACAAACAGGAAAAACATTTAAAAAAAAATAAATAAATAAAGATGGACGTGCAAATGGAGATTAAACGACATAAAATAGCCATTTATAAAAATTAAAAATATCACAATGATTGTCAATTATTGACGATTCGTACGTTTTAAAAACTAATATCAACATATAATACAACGGAAAAAATTGTTCCAACAGACTTAGAATACCTTGCGATCAACACTCAGCATATTTTATTCATTGGTCATCAAGATACGATACTGAATCCAAGAAACTAAAGCTCCTTTACACATAGTCTTATATTAAATATGAATTAACCTAATATTATTAGGTAAGTCAATTATTACTAACAGATTTAATGTGAATATTATTTGATACTAACATTTTTCACAAAGATAAAGAGAAACACTTAATAAAAAATATAAAGAAAAACTAATTTTTTTTCAAAATACTGTCTATTTCACAAGATATATAAATTATATGGGAGTACTTTCGGTATCGCTATTATCTTCAGCCATAACTTAACAAATACAGTATTTGTCAAGTCGTGGCTGAAGATGGTAGCAATACCGAAAATACTCCCATATACTTTATATATCTTGTGAAATAGATAATATTTTAAAAAAACATTAGTTTTTCTTTATATATATTTTATTATTGAATCTAACAAAAATTAAATTATAAAACAGCCTTTTCAATCACATTACACTTTTAGTTCCAATCCTATTTTATTTTTAGTTCATAAAACTGACGCCTGACGATATCCCATAAGTAGATAGGCTAACCCGAAAAGAAGGCACAATGCTAATTTTTAAAATATATATGTTTCATTAATTATTTTATTAATAAGACTAGAATAAGGCCCATAAATGAATAATCTTAGAGTTGAATGGCAAAAAATAAATAAAACCTTTGCAATCCTCATTCATAAGTCATGATTGAAGAATAATCGTTCGCTCTCTGCTTAATTCTTATTATGTTTAATTGGCATTCAACACTAGTAACTAAAATTACAATAAAATATAATAAAAATATAAAATAAAGATTTTGTCGGTGCTCTGTACCTATGTAGTTTGTAAATTGAGATTATTTTTTAAAAAATTATTCTTTTCGAATAATTTGTATGTCTTGATGCACAAATTCAATGAGTCCAAGTCTGCTGAGAAGACCATTGACGGAAGGGACTTGTGTCTGCTGCGTCAACTCCGGCTCGAACAGATAAGGGCATGCTATCTGCAGAGTGCTCACGATCTCACGACCCTTCTCTTTGAACTGTTCAGCTCGGGGGGCATCGTAGGAGCCCAGTCGGTGACACACTGTGTAGAATGCCTTCAAGATGAGGGCCAAGAAACGGTTCCTCTGTCGGCCGACACGAGGCCAACACACTTTAATGTAGGCGTCCAGAGCCTAAAATAAATAAATAAAATTAATGGAAATGTTACAACTAGGGTAGGAGGAAGAACTTGGCGCCATAGGCGAAGTAGCAATGTGGCGCCCCCACTCCCCCCCGCCAAGAAATATCGGTGCATCAGACTCATGGTGCATGTTATCATAAAATTATTTACTATGATTAATTTTTAGGTTAACTACTATTTACTGTGTTCCTCGAAGCATTCCCGATTGCATCTCGTTGACAAAAATTACTTTTTATCTCTGGTTAAAGACAACGTCTTCTTTGTTGTATAGTTTATCTCAGTCAATGTACTTCAGCAGAACGAATTAATCAATTAACTTTTCGCTCCCACTCCAAAACCAGTCAACCGTTTGCGCTGATATTCAATAGTTGACTTACATAGGGTCTCCTAAATACATGAACTAAATATTGTATCAATAAATTCATTACATCGATAGTTATTAAGGTTTTTAAATTGAGCCCCCCCCCCCCCCCCCCTGAACTCTCTTCCCTTCAACCGATATCGATGAAATTTGACAGGTTATGTCCTCATAGTGTTTTGAATTTACATATGAAATTATGTGTTAATACATTCATTACAACGGCTATTATTAGTATTTTTGTGTTAAGCCTTTTCCCTTATCCCCCTCTTTTCTTTGCCCGATTTGGCTGCAAATCTATACGTCGTTAAAGAGTTCTGGATTCACATAGATAATATCGTGATGATATATTAATTATATCGAGAGATATCGAGTCCACAGACGCACAGAAATACATACATAGAGGTCGGGAAACATGAAATTCCGTTGAAAACTCCTCATCGAATATTTGACCGATTACATAACTTCCCCTTTACTTCGTATAGCTGGGAAAGTAAAAATAATTATTATATAAAGCTCATGTCCTTATTGGGTTTTGACTTCAAATATGAAATTTTATGTCGATATATTCATTACATCGGCAGTTATTGGAGTTTTAGAATTGAGCCCCTCTGATCCCCCCCTTTCCTTCTGCCGATTCCGCTAAAAATTGTGTCGTCCTTATGAGGTTTTGAATTCAAATATGGAATTTTGTGTCGATAAATTCATTATAATTCAGTTCGTGTTAAGAGCCTTACCAACTAGCGACTATTATATTTACAAAAAATATATTTACTTCTCCACCCTCGGTATATTTTTGAAAAATATTTCAGTTTTGCTTCATTAAAACTAACCTTACGTACCTATTTTTGAAATGTTTCTCGTCTTTTAAGCAAAGAATATTTTTTTCTTTTTGACAACAGTATAAGTTACTATGTGTTTACCTCGAGTCCTTGAAGTGCGGAGGTGGGTTCGAGAACATACTCTTCAATAACTTTCATGACAAGGGTAGAATGATGCAGGATGCCAAGTCTTCTGGCAAATATCAGATGAGGAAGGCCACTGATGTAAGCTTCCCGAGATTCCAGCTTCTGTTCAAACAGCATATTGGATAGCAGGATCTCTATTGCAGGATCGAAATCATGCCTCTGAAAGTTATACATATATACCATATATTAATTAAGAAATTAATTTTTTAAATGCCCTTCCCCACTTCTTGAAATCAATAGATGCAATAAAAAAATTTAAACTTTAACTAAAAATGTTTATGTTAGAGGAAACCCTTTACACCAAAACGGAATTTTATTCTGACTGCTCAAAAAGTATAAAATAATCACAATAAAAAATGGTCTTTCATATCCAAAAACATTATTTGATACAAAGCTTTCATTTTTTATTTTTTCGGCAGAGTTCCTCCACACCTTAAAAATCAGTCGAATGTACGTTATGTTTAATCATTATTTTTCACCACTTGTTTTAAGTTAATTTTATTTCTCTTGGTATATTATTTACTGTATTTTTATTATTTATTTTATTTGTAAAATGTTTTATCATTATATTCAGAAAAATATATTATTATTTTTAAAAACATATAATGTTTGTTTATTTCTTATTCTTACTATTTTATGGATCTATTTATTTATTTATAATTTTATATTTATTTAGATTCATTCATTTATAAGGGAATAATATATATATATATATTATATATTTATTTTATTTTTGTTAATAGTTTAACCTACATATATGATCCAAAAAAAAAAAAAATTATTGTAAAAAATGTGATATCTCGTAAACTATTTGAGATATCCAAATCAAATTTTTTTTGTCGTTGGGAAGATCAAAAAGTTTCATCAGTATGATTTGTATAATACATTTTTGGTACCGGGATACAAATTTCCAAATACTTTATTAACGATATCTTTAGCTACTTTGAAGATTTTCTCAGAACAACGTGGAAACCATTAGGACATCTTGGCCTCACACCTTACATAGAACAAATTTAAATACAAACCTCGAGGTTGATAAATAGAGAATTAGGAGGATGTTTCTTTTCGAGGAGTTGAACAAAAACTGAGACAAGAGGGCTGATCAATTTGGGATCACAGTAGCGGAACAATGACTCGAATTTCTTCAGAAGAACCTGATCCTGACCGTAATATGATAACTGTGTTTTGTCCTAAAAACATAAAATAAACGTAATTCAGTAAATAAATTATCAAAACATAAAAACAGTCGCACACTGGTCTGAGGTGCTGAGGGGATGAATGCACCTTGGCAAAACTGTAGTATATTCAACTGTATATAGCCACTTAACGTCTTGTTAAACGTCTGCTTTAGGGTGCATGATCATAGTGTAAACAATGAAAAGTGAAGGATAAAGTAAAATAAGAAAGTGTCATAAGCCCATGATGTTATTGCTACAGATGAATCAAGTTCTGATCAAGATATTCACCATTCTTCACAACATGGAAATATTGAAGTTCTCACATAATGGTAAGATCGATTGTTAAAAATTACATTCGTTCTCGTGATTGTGTACAGCGCATACAGGATAGAGTAGGAGAGACATGGGCGCTCGTAAAAGTCCGGCCGAAAGAGTATATCAATATATATAAAATATAAATAAATATAGGAATATATAAAACCTATAGCTATAGTAAAACCAAAGTTGCTATGCGTTACAATTCAAACATTACTTATAAACATTTCCTACAGAAATTTATTTTAATCTTTGGGGCGATATAACTGGGTCGTATTGGTCCTAACTCTAATCTGAGGACACATAAGCGATTGGAAATTTAATTAGAAATTTAATTGGTAAGAACTACTTTTTTGATCTGACAGATAGTTTTCGGGAAAAACGAGAAAACGTCTAAAAAATGGGTTTCAAAAAGACATTTCAGGACGTTTTTCGGTATGTATTTCGCAATCCTGGCAACCAGCGATCAGTTGTCTCTGCATTTTTTAAGTTTAAGTGACTTTTGATAAGGTCATAAATAGAAGCAGTATCTTGTAAAAAGTTCTTAAGCTCATAAGTTGTCTCAATTATCATCCGATTTTGGCTAAATAAAATCAGATCTAAGTTAGCATATGTGACTTCTTCATTTCGTATTCCTAGCTGGAATCGTGAAATTCCGTTGAAAACTCGATATTGGATTTTTGCATGATAGAAATACTTTCTTATACTGTAAGAAAGTACAAGGTATTCTCAACTGGAGGTAGTAAGAAGTCAAAAATAGAATACTTACACAAAACTTAATTACATGATCTAAACATTCGAGTCCACAGATAATATTCTCCACAACAAAGTCATCTGTTATAATAAGAGCTGTGGGTAGAATAATAGACAAATTCTCGCCAATGTGAGGATTCTGCAAAACAAAAAATAACATTCATATACATTTATATAAATGAATGAAAACTTCAGACAAATCATATTTTAAAAAATAAGTACCTTAACATGCTTTAAAAGCCAAGAATAGCATTGTACCATCGCAGGATTATTTTTCCAAGTATCTTTCAGCAAGAAAGGACGAAGGAAATTGAGGATCTTTTTCAACAAATTTTGATTATCTACGCATAATATATGCCCTAGAGTCGAAGAATCAAAAAAATCCAAAGTTCTGGACAAAATCCGACCTGCCAACTGGACTGACAATTCATTTGACCAAAGATTCACTGAGGAATGTTGACCGCAAAGTACAACTATATACAAAATGCATTTGCTCTTCACTTTATTGTAATGATTAACATCTTCAATGGGACTACATTCTCTTTTTATATCCAAAATGTTACAAATGGCCAACAAATGATCAGAACAATAATATGTGTACGAGCTAAAATCTGAAGATGCAAGTGGTTTGTCAAAACCTTCCTCACAACTTGGAACCAAAGTTGATTCACAGTATTCAATAAGCGCACAAAGTTCAGAATTAGATAGAAATGACTTGGACGGACTAGATTCCATGGTAAAATTCAAATGTTAAAACTGAGAACCAAAATTCAAAAAATAATCGAGCTGGCATTCATAGTTCAAAACTAAAGAGGTAACGATTTGTTATATCGGTGATGGAGCGCATTATGCAGTTTGAACATATTAAAATTATCAAATATTATTAATTTTTTTTTAAATATAAAAGAATAGCAGACAAACTTTTAAGAGTTCAAAAAATCTCAATTTTGTTCTGTGCCTCTCAATGCTTAAGATAATCTTCTAGGCGAGGTTACAACCGCCCCCCCCCCCCCCCACTCCTTCTCATAAGACGCAAAGGGAGAGAGAAAAAAAGTAATAACGAAGATATTTCTTGTAATAAGCTTTTAATTGCATTTATAATAAAAATAAATGTTAGAGGGATGATCTGGTAGGGGGGAGTAACGAGAATAATTACCCTCCTCCCCAAGGCTTATGTAAGAAAGTGTGTTTCAGCTGTTGTGAATAACTTCAAAATGCGCATATAATATTTTAGGACTGTTTTCCTGTCCGAAAAGTTTATATAAAATTACAGCCTTTCTGCGTTTCTGAGATAGCGATAAGTTTAATAATGAATTTAATTCTTTTTCTGGCTAATATGCATCGTTCATGAGACAAAAAAAAAAAAATTCTTTTTTGAAATGCAGAGCCAGTTAAATGTTTTAACAAGGATAAAAAATGCCTTTGAGGGTGTGGAAACACATCAGAATATTTTAATATTTGATCTGTTCATTAAAATTATGATATCGCACCCGTCGTAGAATAAAGGTACAACTCAAAAATTGAATTTGTTGGGAAATCAACATTAAAGTTTTTGTTCTACCCTTTTGACTACCTTCTCATTCAAACGCCACCACGAGTTTGTCCGCACAAAGTGTGCGTTTAAATGAGGAGGTAGTCAAAAGTATAGAACAAAAACTTTAATGTTGTTTTCTCAACAAATTCAATGTTTGAGTTGTACCTTTATTCTACGACGGGCGCGATATGAGTTTCAAAAAACATAAAAATGTTTGTTGTTAGATAATACATGTTGAGAATTCTTTGCTTGTTTCTTTTTAATTTAGTGTGTAGGATACCTGAAGTCCCTTCAATATTGGTGATCCCGAATTCTAGAAAGGTTGGACGAAGAAGCAGACAATTCCGTAGAAGATGAAATTACCTCCCTTTTGGACAGAGAAGCCGGATATTTGGTTCTGCCAGGCTGAGGCACAATTCTCCATAGCTGGCATCACTGTGGAGAGTGCGACATTTCTAGCTCAGTTAGAGCCCAACTACGTTGAAAATATCTGGGATTTAGTCACCAAGCGCTGAGATAAACATGTATAGACTGGCAAAACAGCGTCTGCTTAGTATCTTCCGAGAAAGCAAAGAATTAAAAACTGGAGTTTGTTGACATGAAGTCAATCCAGTAACTAAGGAAGATGAAAAGTTTAGCCGGTAGTCTGAGATGAGGACGTCGAGAAAATGGCCAGAGAGAATCCAGTATCATTGACCCCTGTTCACCGTCAGAAAGTTGATAAAAAGGATAGAGCAGCTGGGATCGCAGCCGCAGCAGTTCTTTTGAAATCTGAAAGGCTAGTATTGCTATTTCCATTATAGATTTTGAAACAAGTGCCACCCAGTAAATGTAGCCGTTCCTGCCTGTGGGCATCCAAGTTGGGAAACTCGGCGGGGCAACGACACGTAACTCCGTTACTGAGAGAAGAGTAGTGTGGAAACAAGTTGAAGTAAAGAGAGTTTGAATAGGTTCCTAAAGCCGCTACAAGGGTTCACATCACGCTGGGTTTAAAAAGAAAAAAACGTGGAGATAACAAATATTTTTCCACCCCGATCAGTAGCAAACAATTGAAGAATACTTATTTTTCTTACGTATCAAAATATGATGCTCTGAAAAGCAATCCTTCGCAGATCGTTGATCAATCTTGACAATAAATATAGTAATGGATAATTTTATTGGAGGGAGGGGGGAACCAAGATCTATTTTTAGAGGGAGATAAAGATAAGTTAGTATTTTTTGGCAAAAGTGATCTTTATATTTTTTTGTAGTTGAAAGGTGAACTATCGATCAATCATATAATTCTGAAATTAAATACATGTAAACACATATGTAAACTTTTACGCCCACACACTGTGACAACACTGTTCAGTTAACCTCTTAAACCCTACCCGGTCATAGTAAAACAAACGTGCAGAATATTTTTCTACGATTTATTTTTATTTTAGTGGTTATTACAAAAACGAAAAATGGCTCTTCATGTACCAAAAGCGCCAGGTCTTGCCCAAATGTTAAAAGAAGGAGCAAGGGTAATAAATTCTACTTTGTGTTCATTGTCGTATAACCTTTATACAATGCGAGTGCATTATGTTTTTTCAGAACTTAATATAAATCTAACATTAATTTCTAGTTTCTTATAACTTTTCAATTATTATCTTTATGCTCGAAATATTGAGTTTATAGAGTTATATCTGTATTATTTATTATTTTTTTAAATTAAGCATGTTCTTTTTTGTATTCAGCATTTTTCAGGGATTGAGGAAGCCGTATTTAGAAATATATCTGCCTGCAAAGAATTCACTGATACAATTAAAACCGCTTATGGACCTAACGGAATGAACAAAATTATTATCAATCACATTGATAAATTATTCGTCACCAACGATGCTGCGACTATTGTTAAAGAATTGGAAGTATGTTGTGGTTATTATTTGCGCTTATACATATTTTGCGATTCATATATTAGCATAAATTAAATTATTTTTACAAACTAAATTTCAGGTTGAGCATCCTGCAGCAAAAATTTTAGTTTTGGCGTCGCAAATGCAAGAAGAAGAAATTGGTGATGGAACCAATTTTGTAATTACCTTTGCTGGCACTCTTCTGGAAGAAGCTCTCCCTTTGTTAAAAATGGTAGATGTTCTTTGCCCATGACGTGATTTTCAAATATTATGTAAACTTTTTTCATAACTAATACTTTCGTCTTTGTTTAGGGATTAACACCGACCGATGTTATTGCTGGTTACGAATTGGCTTTGGAAAAAGCTCTTAGTGCTCTTAAAGATTCTGTTTGTGAAGAGATAAAGGATGTTCGTGACGAATCCAAGGTGACTAAAGTTATTCGAACCGCTGTCATGAGCAAGCAGTATGGATACGAGGATTTCCTTGCTAAACTTATCACCAAAGCTTGTAGTAAGTACTGTTTGTTTTTCATCTTAGTGTTGTCACAAACTAGGGACTTTTATGACTCATGCCCGGGCCTCAACTACATATCGCCTATTACCAGAGCGCTCTTTCGTCACTCTGGTGGACATGAGCCTGACTCTACTGTGTGAGACCTAAATTTTGCCTACCCTAAATTTTTATTCACCTGGAATAGGGGTCTTTAACGAATACCTGACGTACAGGCTCGAGACCATCGCTTAATGTCCCATCCGAAGGACGGCGTGCTTAAGTTAATTTTACCTCCCAGATAAAATAAAATAAGGGCCTCGGTCGGGTTTTGAACCCATCGATTAGAAGGCAAGCACGCATACCACTGAGCTACCGGCGCCCTGGATTTCATTATATAATATCTTTTTACCACTGTATTCATTCTGTAAACAATTATTTATTTTATATTATAGTTTCAATTCTTCCTGAAGAAACAACCTTTAATGTTGACAACATAAGAGTTTGTAAAATTTTGGTAAGCTTTATTTTTAAATAAACTAAAATTTTGAAGTTTTATCTATTTTACATAGGTGATCAAGCAAAAATTAACTATACTTATGTTATACAGGGTTCCAGTATTCTTAATTCAGAGGCTATCTTAGGAATGGTGTTCAAACGAGGTGTAGAGGGAGAAATTGCGAAAAAACGTAACGCTAAAATTGCTGTCTACACCTGCCCCTTCGACATTGGGACTACGGAAACCAAGGTTAGTCACATGTTTTTATTAGGTGTTTACTTTCGGATAAGCCCGCAATTTAATCTACATTTTGGCCCTTCTATTAAATTTTTAAGAACGGAAATGATACCAATTTATGTAGGAGAGTTTGAAATTTATGTTTATATAATTGGTTAGATATACATATTTTTTAAAAATTTCCAATCTGTTTACTGTCGGTTCTTTTAGTGAAGCAGTACAGGTTCTCAAATGAAAAAAACAATTGTAATAAACTAGTACCAAAACTTCTACCTCACCTGTATTCAACATCTCTTTTTATGTCATTTCGTTGCCTGAACCTCATAAGATCCTTTCTACACAATACAACCTGGAACCTGTTTAATCAAACCTTGAGCATGACACCAAATTACACATTTTTCTTCACTCTCTTGGTATAGAGGTTGAACATAATTATTATAGACAGGTGTTAACTTTTGTAAATACTAGACTAACTTACATAAGGACAACATTCATATACATTTGTTTTCATGACTTTCCCCCGCTTTCTTGTTTTCATTATTATTTGAGTTTTTCTGATGAGACTATGTGATTATGTTGTCCTATAGGGTACAGTGCTCATCCAGACAGCGGCAGAGCTGGCCGCCTTCTCCACGGGGGAGGAGTCCCAGCTAGAGGCCCAGGTGCAGGCAGTGAAGGCCTCTGGGGCGGACGTGTTAGTGGCCGGGGGTAAGATCTCAGACATGGCCCTTCACTTCATTAACAAGGCTGGACTCATGGCTGTCAGGCTCAACTCCAAGTTCGACGTGAGACGGCTCTGCAAGGCCACCGGAGCCACTCCCCTTCCTCTTCTGGTAGCTACTACACACCAGTCTAACCTAGCTAGTTAGTCTCATTAGTCTAAGGAGAAATAAGTAAAAGTGTACTTCCCCAGAACGAATTAATTATTTAACTTTTCGCCCCTTGTTTGCACTAATATTCTACATGTGACTTACAAAAGGGCTCCTAAATCCTCATACTAAATTTTGAGGCAATAATTCATTAAATCGGAAGTTATTAGGGTTTTTGAATTGAGTCCCTCCCCTGAACCTCCCCTTCCCTTCAGCTGATACCGCTGAAGTTTGACAGGTAATGTCCTCATTGGGTTTTGACTTTATATATGAAAATTCATGTCTTCTTTCGAGTTTGTCCCGTGTGGTACAACAAATTTATTTAAGACTACCGGAACGAATCTGGACAGACAGATCTCATACATAACCTGAAATATTCAAGGAAATTAATTTGTTGAAAAAAAAATCAGAAAAATTGGTTATTTCTTTGTGCTTTAGGCTTCTCTGGAATGCTTGATGTTCCATATACGCGGCAAATTATTCAGAAATATTCATTTTATTTCGACACTTTAGTGTCTCTTTTACGTCTCTTCTTCAGTTTACAATCAGTCGTTCATTATGACCTGAAAAAGGGACGTAAAATCGACCTAAACTGTCGCGAAAAAAAGTGGACACCTCTGAATTTTTGCCGAAAATATGTGGAACGTTTATTGTGATCCGAAGAAGGAACTTGGAAGTGCCAAATAGCTGAGGGCACTTCTGGGAGAAATGTTGGGAAAAAAGTAACCAATTGTTATTTATAGTCAAGAATATCAGTAAAAATATTGTGGTTGGAGAAATTGATTTGTGAATAGTTTTTGAAGGGAAGTAATGTGGTACATATATTGTTGCAGACCCCTCCGTCCCGAGATGAGCTGGGCTTTGCGGATGAGGTGTACATGGACGAGGTGGGAGGTATCTCGCTGGTAGTGTTCCGACTGGAGGGTCAAGACTGCCGAATCTCCACCCTCGTGGTCAGAGGAGCCACTGACAACTACGCTGACGACATAGAGCGAGCCATCGACGATGGAGTCAACACATTCAAAGCCATCTCCCGGGTAGGTTGTCTACAATTTAGCTTTATACTTATGAAGAGTACACGGGAAGAACCGGGATTGTTACACACTATTTTAGCATATATAATTGTTTTTTAAAACATCCAAATTTTACTTCGATAGATTACTCTGGATTGGCATCACAACTAAATATCCCGGAATAAGTAATGAAACTACTCTCATGAAAAATTTGTCTATCCCTGTACTTTTATATTAGTTCACTGCCTGCGTCAGTATGTGAACCTGTCTTATTTTGGCGGAGTTGAAGAGATGTTGAAACGTACGTGTTACGTCTCTCAAGGTCCAACCTCCCCATTTATCGGGTGGAAAACCAACTAGAATCTATAGTTTTTGAGCATGGTTTACAAAATGTATATATACACACAATTATATATTAAAATTATATTACAAGGCTTTCAAAGAACTATTATTTCGAATAATCTCAGATTTTCATTAATGGCTATTTTTCAATTTTTTAACTGCGAGCCAGGGAGGGATGTAATTTGTTTGTTGTTTTTTCCCAACCATATTTTCATTTTTTCTTATAAGTTTAAATGTGAATTGCAGGATGGACGTTTGGTTCCTGGTGCAGGTTGCATCGAAGCCGAAATTGCCCGGCAGGTAAGGACAGTTTTTTTTTCCAAATATTTTATTTTAATGTTTCGAAATTATTAGAAGTTTAATAATTTTCGTTTTAGATCAAGAAGTACGCAGATGAACTGCCTGGTTTGGAACGCTACGCTGCCTCCAAGTTTGGTCACTCACTCACAATATTCCCCAAGCTTTTGGCCGAAAGTTCTGGACACAAGGCCAGGGAAACTTTGGTCGCCATGTACAAAGATATTGGAGCTCTTGGAGTGAACATTGACGTGAGTTTTATAACTTATTTATATAATAGCTACAGTAACCTGCTGATTATTGCTCCTCATGGCCTATGTTTAGACAGATCTTATAAGGTAACCATTCTAGAAACTCATTTTATGTTTAGGCACCTCTCCCAAATACTGTGGCCAAATATGCCAAATTGCGTGTCCATATGACGATGTGGAAACGTACAGAAAACATATATACATTCAATTTTATGTTTTAGATTAATTGATTAATTTGGTTTATAATCAGTGCGAGTATGACTTTCCTTCAGATGGGACGTTAAGCGATGGTCCTGAACCTTTACGATGTCGTTAAAGATCCCCTACCCTAGGTAAATAAATCTGAGTAAGCAACATTTAGGACTCCCAAAGTAGTCGGGCTCATGCCCACTCAAGGCGCTCTGGTTGTAGACGATTGTAGTTAAAGCCCGGGTATAACTTACAATAACTAACTATAATCAGTGTTTTTTTTTTTTTTTATCATTAAATCCCGACGCAAAAGGAGCGGTGTTATAAGTTTGAAGCTTGTGTCTCTGTCTTTTCTTGGCATCGTAGCTCCAAGACGACTGAACCGATTTGAAAGAGTTTTTTTTATTTCAAAAGTTGGTATTTGCGAGAGGTTCTTAGCCATGTTTGGTGGAAATTGGGTGTCCCGTTTCCAAGATCTTCAGGTTTCAACAGAGCCTGTGTAGGGATATCGGCCTCTATTACAGTGACTTGGAGTTTGAGCTCATATGTTTATAAGGTCAAGCCCCTCCCCTCCCCACCCAAGCCCTTCAATCCCCCCCCCCAATAAATTTTCAATAAAAAAAAAATTGTGTCGGGTTTTTTTAAAATTTTTAATTTAACTTTTAGTACTAACTGTTGTTACAATTATATTCATTATATATTTTTTTTTAGGTTAGGTTTTAGGTCATATCGCCTACTACCAGAGCGCTCTTTTGTCACTCTGGTGGACATGAGCCCGACTCTACTGTGGGAGTCCTAAATTTTGCCTACCCTAAATTTTTATTCATCTAGGGTAGGGGTCTTTAACGAGTACCTGACATCGTACAGGGTCGGGACCATCGCTTAACGTCCCATCCGAAGGCCGGCGTGCTTAAGTTTATTTTACCTCCCAGATAAAATAAACTAAGGGCCTCGGTCGGGCTACGAACCCACAACCTTGAGCTCAGAAGTCAAGCACGCATACCACTGAGCTACCGGCGCCCTCATTTTTTTTTTGGCCTTATGTACAATGCATCACATGTCACTGTGTTAATCTAGTTATTTACAACATCCATGGCCCGGGAGGAAGTTCTATCTACAAAATAAAACTCACTCCCGGACGGGATTGGAACCCACAAACTATGGTGAGACCATGCGACCAAAGCCCTAGGCTCTAGCCCGCACGGCCACCCATTTCATATGTTATAACAGAGTGCAAAAATTAAGGTTTAGTTTTTAACTTGCATTTATTTCATCTGTTTTTATATTAAGAAATAGTTTAATGCAGATGATAGTGACATTGCTAAGGCGAATTTCATTTTACAACATATCATCTTTTTTGTAGAAGTCTGTTCTTTGCGACTATAAATACGTACGAAGATATTCATATTATATTCCTGTCCCACCACTATTTTTGTCTATTTATTATATTAAATTGGGAAAATAATAATAATTACTATTATTATTATAGAGTGGAGAGAGCCTGACAGTGAACTCCAAAGAGACCGGCCTGGTTGACTCGCTGGCTGTGAAGGAATGGGGTCTTAAGTTCGCCACAATGGCTGCCTGCACTGTTCTCAGAGTTGATCAGATCATCATGGCCAAGAAAGCGGGGGGTCCTGCCATGAAACCTCCTCAACAGCAACATGATGACGATTAAACAATGAAGAAATACTCCCCTAACACCACCGCTTCATAATAATTAACTCGCGCTTTATTTTTTTCCCTTTTTTTTGAAATTTCTTTTCTAATTGTATTAATGTTATGTAATATATACCTCACTTTTTCACATGATGTAATTATTTAATAAAATAAGTATTTTACATTAAAAAATCTCTCCTTTATTTAGTTAATCAGGCTTTTTGTACATACATCCACCTTCGCTCAAATGAAGATACTGCTATTGTGGGAACGAAGGTACATAGAAAGATTTATGAACCTATTTTTGAGAACGGTAGGCGGCGTATTCGAAAGAACAGGGAATTGGGAAACAGACCTCTACGGTAGGCTCCAATTGTTGGGCTTCAGAGGACGTAAGGGAAAGGCTTTAGATCGAAACGAATGGAGGATTGTGACGGAGGTCCGGTTTTTTTCAGGCCCGCAGGAAGAAGAAGACGCGCTTTTGCTCTATAAAACAGTTTTTGGTTTCTTTTCTCATTTAGCTGTAAAGGACTACAATCTGTAGCTTTTTTGATATGAAGAAAAAAAAAAATTCGCTACAATTAATATATACAATGGATTTCCCCCAATAGGTTATTTATTGTCAGGTATAAAATAATTGCATTATACATTTCCGCGCAGTCGACATGGAACGGAGCTTGAGATGTAACTGATATGGCCAGATAGAAAGCTCACGATATCTCTTCATACAAACGATTCCCTACTTTTTCATAATCATACCTAAATTAGCACAAAAAAACGTTGAAATTTTATTAATTTGGTAATACGAAAATATGACTATCGTTTTAACCCATAAAGGTAAGAGTCTCTCAATAACGAATATATATATTCGTCATTCAGAAATTCCCACCAAACGTAAATTAATACAGTTTTATTCCGAATTATTTATTTTCTGTTGAAAAAGAAGTGATTTAAATAATAATTTGATTGTCGAAAACGGTGGTCGGATTTCGAGAAATGTCCTTTCTCCCGGTACTAGATTTTCGATAGAAGTAATTTTAAATGTTTCATTTTATCTGTGTCGAGGCTTTTTAATGCCAAATAGAACTCAGCTTTCAAAAATGCGTTAAAATAAGTAGGTAGTGGTTTTACAAGTATTCTTCGCTCCATAATGAAAAGCTGGAATTTGCAAAAATTTTTTGTGAATAAATATGGAAATTAATTAGTTTAAATTCAATATCTCGAATTTTATTTTGATTATGAACAAATTATTATTCAGTATTTTAATGAAAAAAAGTAAAGAAAATAATAAAGGGAGACGTTTTTTTTACGTAAATGTTTATTTATTTCATCACATCCTTTTGGTCCAAGTACCATTACCATAAAATAAAATAAATAAATAACCAAAATATAAAATATAATTACAATGAAAACAATAACTGGGTAAAAATTATAGAACTTTTTATTTTATATCATACCACTAGATCATACTAAATTAGTATCAGGTTATAGGAAAATCTGAAAACGGTTTTTTACCCATTCCTAATGCTTGGGAATGATGAATAGGACAAACCTCACTATTGTCTTGTTCATTCAATGTTATCAAATGAACTGCGACAAGTACATCTGCTGAACCTATTACAAAAGAATTTATCTTAAAGAAAGAATAAATTAAAAAATAATAATTTATTAATAAAGGAAGAGCCTATTTTAATGTAAAGGTTCATTTAATTAATCACAGTCATTCTTGTAAATAAAAGTACCATTACCATAATAACATTATTAATTAACAAATAAAAACGTTTACAATGAAAACAATAATAGAATTATTTCCAATAAAAGTTCACAGCTTGCTTGCAAGAAGAGTAGGTCGTGGTTTACGTGTCAGGGCTCCATTAAAAGCAGTGTCCAGGACTTCATTCATGTTTGACACTAGTACTATCTCCATGTTAGTCTGGAAAAGTAGGTGTTAAATTCATTTTTTAATATAAAAACAATTAGAAAATTTCAATTTGAACTATATTCTGTTGAAAAACATAATAAAGTAACAAAAGACAAGCGTCAATCTCAAAGGGACGTTTATTGAAGGGTCGGTCGGAAGACGTCATTTCAAAAGTTGATAATAGTAGTTAGTTATTGTGACTCATGCCCGGGCTTTACGAGGTCATATAGTCTACTACCAGAGCGCTCTTTTTCCTTTTACTGGTGAACATGAGCCCGACTCTACTACAGTCCTAAATATTGCCTACCCTAAATTTTTATTCACCTAGAGGGGTCTTTAACGCATTCCTGGCATAGTACAGGCTCGGGGCCATCGCTTAATGTTCCACCCGAAAGACTGAGTGCTCAAAAAAAAATAAGACAGAGCTGGGTTTCGAACCCGCGATCTTGAGCTCAGAATGCATGCATGCTACCTCTGAGCTACCAGCGCTCTAATTTAATTACTGTATATTGATTTAGTAAGTAGAAAATTAATTCCAAAATCTTTCAGAAGTATTTTTTATTAAACTCTGTCAGGGCAATTGGTAGTGGCTCTTAGCATGTTACCATACTCTTCTCCTTTGACTGACTATCTATAGGGGTCATCCTGGGATGCCAAAATATAATTTAATCGTTATATTAGAATTAGTGGATATTGAACACGTACCAAAACATCAGCCGGTACATCAGACAAATCCTTCTGACATTTCAGAGGCAATATAGCTTTTAGCATTCCGCTTCTGTGGGCTGCCATCAGTTTTTCTTTTATTCCTCCTACCTGAAAAAAAAAAATACATTTACTAAAATACAAGAGGATATATATATACAAAAAAAAAAAAAAATTTATAGGAAGGTTGTATTTAGTATTATTCAAAAGCCCGGGTGGATCCAATGGAACATCTTAGAATCTATCGATTAATAAAATGGAGCAGTGCAATGGGGTGATACCGAACGGTTCTGGTGAAAAATGAACAGGCTGCAACGCAACAAAGTAAATAATGTAATAAAGCTATTATTCAGTGACTATTTTGGAAGATGAAATTAGTGAGATGAAAGAAAAGAAAATGGATTGATAGATGAGATGAACAAGGAGCTACGAATTCTCTTCTCAGTGAAATTGCATTAGAAGATCCCAAAGAATACTTCGGGACTTGAGAATGACGGAAAGTTGTTTTGATTTTCTGTTAATGAAAATGCAGTCAAAGATTGCAAAATAAATAATGAGCACGACTAGAGGTTCAGAATGAGCCGGACTTGTTTAGTGAATGATTTAGCAGCGTACTGGGAGGTGTTACTCGCCCGAAAAAATAGAAATAAATGGATTGCCTCGACTAAATCACTTACTAAACAACTCGACTAAATTTTTATAGTTCACAAACGTTTAGTTACTAACCACTCGACTAAATTACTAGCATAGTGCGAACTAGGTTTCAGGGAGAGACTGATGGATTTGTAATGCCAACAATTGAACATTCGTTGAATTTAAGAACGCACCCAATATGATAGACCAGCTTGGTATTAGGTAATTCTCGGCTTACACCACGTGTTAATTGTCAATCCCCCCTTTACATCCACTCGCTAAGCAATCACTCAAGCGACTGGGCCGCTGATCACTCATCTTCGAGATAGAGTGGCTATATTAGAACGAGGTGGATTATTGACCATACGCCCCACTCCTCAGCCTACTTGACAACTTGATGCCTGTAAAGCGACATAAGTCGGATTCCATAGTGATGATAACAGAACTAGCTATAAATATAAATAGCTCATGTAATGATCTAATAATTACAAAAACTGGTTGATGTATATTGAAGCACACATGACAGTTTTAAATAAATTATTACACAACAAGTTTCCAAATTTACACTGTGAAGCTCCACACACAGAAAGATTAAAGGACAAAATACATAATGCTGTCATTTATTCCTTTACATCAACTGTTCACGTAACCATGGAGACTGCATCCGCTCACCTACAAATTAAGTTAGAAGATTCTAGGAATCAAAAGAGATCCAGCAGCGACGCTAACAACTAGGAAGTACAGCTAGCGATGCTGAACAATCACTAGACCAATCTTTTATACACTAGAAACTAGATGTTACCGGTAGAACGATGCCCTGGAGAGTGAGCTCGCCACTCATGGCCAGGTTGGGGAGGACGGGAAGGCCGCTGAAGAGAGACATGAGTGCGGTGGCTATTGTGATCCCTGCCGAAGGACCGTCTTTACCCACCGCCCCCATCGGGAAGTGGATGTGTACGTCTGTCTCTGAAAGCAGGTCGCTAGCCTCCTCATCCAGGACACCATACTAGAAAACAAGAAAAATATATTTAAAAAAATATAGAACCTGCCTAGACAAGACAGATGCCTACAGATGAAAAGGCAAACTCCGGCAAATGTTGGCTGAGTATTCGGAATTTGGTAAGGCTTGGCATGTTGCCTAAAAGAGCATACGGCAAGTATCCCCGAACGGTTCGCCCTTGCCTAAATTTCCACAGAGCGGTTTTTCTGACATAAATCAGAGGGAAAGGCAAAGGTTTGCCTTAGCATTCGTGTCCTCATTCAGACGACTCTTAAATCTCGGCGAACTTTTGGGTTTGAGGATCTTCTCTCTGTCAGGTTAATATATAAATACTTCCTTCCGTTAACTTATTACATTACGAACTCCATTATTGAATTTGACCAAGCTGTTTCGGATGATCTGGGAATTCGGAATTTTTAATAATCCGGGCTTAATAACAAATCATAATATGAAATTTTTACACTTTCATTGATAATTTTCAATATGAAATTTATAAACTAAGCATAAGGTCTGAACGCCGCACTAACCGTTGATATACCGCTAAGGATGACACTAGAGTGCGAAAGCTAATGTTGGTTATGAAATAAACAATGGGGAGACAATTTCTTGTTTTATTTGATTTGATCATTTCATAAACCATTCAACAGTACATAAAAAAAATTGTGACGGAAATAGACCGAGATCGTGTCGCATATTTTACTCTTTACAGGTTAACAGTGACGCCAAGACGGCAAACCTTCAATAAAGATCATAACTGAACACAAATGTTGCCATTAATATTATAGCTTTTCTCAAAAGATGGCTAGAAAGGTACCTGATAGGCGACAGCTCTGACCCAGTTGAGAGCTAGCTGTGCTGACTCCTTCATGACCTTGCCTAGAGAACCAGTCAGCACGAGGTTACCAGAACCACCGGGCTGTTTAGAGGCTTCTACCAGGGTCAGAGAACCTCCAGAGGGGCTCCAGGCGAGGCCCACAGCCACCCCAGCCAGTCCTCCCACCTTTGCCACCTCGTCCCGCAAGTAGGGAGCCACCTACAACAAACGTATCACATTTTGAATTATTTGAACGCCAATTAAGGTTTTTAGAAAACTCACTAATTCTAAGTCAATATCTTTATTTTCAGTTCCCAACCCCACTACTGGAGTATATTGAGAATAGGCTGCTCGGTTGGTACCGTCATGTCAGAAGGATGCCCAGAAACAGAAAACCCAAACAAGTTGTGGAGGCCAGATGTGGACCCAGGAGGACGTGGGACGAACAGTGTACCGACGAATTATACAAAAAGAGAGATGGATAGGGAACAGTGGATTTGCTGGACAAAGGATGGGCGTAATGTCTAAATAGGATAGGAAAAAAAGAAATAAAGTAGATTATGTATTCTGGAGAGATCGGGTCTGGTTCATCAGGTAACCAGCCCTCTGTCTAGTATACATGGCGCCATCTTGTTTCTTTACAGCACATGTTTTGAATTCTCAACTCAGAAGTAAACTGCATTTTGTCGAAAAATCATATGAAGAGCACGGGCAAAGAACCAGGTTTGTCATCAGATGTTGAAATTGAGAAAACTGAAATTTAATGTTTGAAAGTCCGTATCGTATCAATTCCCCGCACGTCATATTTTCAGCTTCCGTTTTCGTAGTGACAAACCGTCTTTTTGAAGCCCATAACGATGGTGAATCGTGAAATATGTTTAATATACTAATACTGTAGTGGCGTTATCTCACATTCGGGAAAAAAGTGACAAACCTGGTTCTTTCCCCGTGCTCTTCATATGTTCCGGTGCATTTGAACTGGTGGTTGCACTCGAGGTATTTTGTCACTCTCATGAGCCCGACTCTACTATGGGAGTCCTAAATTTTGCCTACTCTAAATTTTTATTCACCTAGGGTAGGGGTTCTTTAACGAGTATCTCACATGGTACAGGCTAGGGACCATCTCTTAACATCTCACCCGAAGAATGGCATGCTCAAAGTCCCCCCTCCCCCGAAAAAACCTACGAGCCTCGGCCGGGTTTCAAACGTGCAATCTTGCCACCAGGGGGCTTTTAGTTCATTGAGGTGACATATCCTTAGTTACAGCGCTATAAAAGATGTAAAATTACAAGTTATTCGTCGACAAAATTCAGGAAGGCAAGTCTACGGGGGACCAAATTACACCCAACGGACCTTTCAGAGTCAATTATTAAAGTTTCAAAAGCTTTTTTGATCTTAAAATATAATATATTTTTATATGACTTTGAATAGAATCACAAATAAGAGTAAATTGATTTAAAGATCATTAAGACAAGTAATAGTACAAATTTTTTTTTATTATCAGAAAACATCACATGAGACAAGCGGAGACGAGGGCATGGACTTCGGTAACGTAGTATAATGATGACAAACTTACTCCAAGTATTTCCTGAACATCGTCCCTCTTGATGACTATCGGCAGTGTACGGTAGGTCTTTTCAGCAACCTTAACTGCCACATATCTACAGAGGGCAGCCAGGTTTCTGTCCAACGATCGTACTCCAGCCTCTCTCGTATATTCATTAACTACAAACAAATGGATTTATTAGTTTTTTAGCTGTTGTACCTGGGCGTATCACTCTAGGGAATGTTGTGGCATTGATAAATAATATCCATGCACATCCGGTTACACATGTACAGGTATATTACATCCTGGCTTTCTTTTAGTAGAAATACAAAGGCTCTCCCTTCCCATCCAAATATGTATAACATACACCATATTTTAATAGAAGACCTTCTTCGCAGAATAATAGACATCTTCAGGCTTTTTCCCTTAACTTTTCTTAATTTCTCCCCTCTCAAGAGCCACGGCTTTACGAACCTTCCTTGTTTATTTCTTGGTTGGTAGGCGAATTCAGTGGTACAGTAGCATCAGTCCAAAAATATATTTTATTTATACCACTAGTTTTGGCAAAAAACTGCCTTTCTCAGATAGTGAATATGAACATACATAAACCAACAAATATTTTTAAAAATCACTAGAATTTACGAACAGTAGCAATTCAAATCAATAATTAATAAAATGTTAAATGGTAACAAAATAGAAAGTGAACATACATAAAAATAATTTTTTTTCAATTTTAATTTTGTATCTACAACTATATAGTTGTACATACAACATATAACAAGCAAATGTAATACATAATAAATAAATGTCTTGAATGTTGAAAGAGAAATCATTCAATAATGACACTCATTTCTTGTAATTACGGAAGAAAAAGAAATATTAAAAAAAAAAAAAAAAAAAAAAAAAAATGAAAAAGAAACAGAAAACGTTTGTAGATGATTAGTCTTCAATCCACTAGTAGCCATTGCCTCGGTCTCCGAACATGAACATTAGGAAGGGTTCTTGTGGCAAGTCTGCAGACTAAAGGATTAGGGTGAAAGGAAAGGGTAGAATGGAATATTTCTGTAGCGGGATTTAATTACATCCCTTACAAAGGGAATCTGCAGGTCATTGGGAAGGATAGCATTAGACGTAGAATGGACTAATCCGTTAAAGAGAGGCCGCGCTTGTTTTAAAAATAATTAGAATGAATATATTAAACGTAAAGATGACCTTAAAGTAGAGAAGGGGTTAAAGAAGTCATAGACGCATCTCAGGGTCAAGTTGGATGTTGACTGATTGGGGGCAAAACAGGTTGTCTTCTACTCCCCAAACCAAAGTTCAAGAACTTGGATGATACCTAACACATTGATAGACATCCCGGAAAAATCACAAATCTACTGCAAATGTCTTGACTTGAATGAGGTTCCAACTCAAGTACGTAGAACAGTTTCAGAGTGAGGCAGTTTGATTTTATAATACTTTCAGTGTACTTGACGGGGTATGGTGGATGTGAACCTGACCAGATGGTGAGAGGCTGCAGGATACACGAAGGGATATGCACCTGTGGGGTCGGATGTCACTCAGAATTCAGATATTCAACGAGAGATGAATGCAGAAATGCCCTCAAAGGTACTTATCAATAAATATATATTAATGATAATTATTTTTGTAGCGCCAGTAGTTCAGAGGTAGCGTGCTTGACTCTTGAGCTCAAGATGGCGGGTTCCTTCAGGAAAATCATTTTGACTTTAGCAAATCAGGACTTTATACACAATGAGAGAGATGACAAAGAACCTACTTATAGTTTTGAGAGCTCCATCAGTCACCAGGATCGAATCCTCAGTTAATCCGTGTTGGTCAAGTTGCTTCTTCATCAAATGTTTTGTGGCAATATGAAATTTCTCTTCCTAAAAGAAGAAAAAACAATATATATATTAATAAAACTGAAATTGTATTAGTTGTGTTTGTTTCAATATCACGCATAAGCGGCTTGCGAAATTTTGAACGAGAGAGAGAGAAACCAATGGCTAATAATTTATGGTTTCCAGATTTACTTTGTGAAGCTCCATTCTAGGAATAGATAATTAAAATACACAATTTGTTTGTCAAACTTCACTATATTCTTAAATACTTTACTTGTTTCGCCGTGTTAAGGCATTATCAAGAGTCACTTACAAACTCTTGTAAAAACAATTTTTTTTTTCGGCGCAATCTGTAAAGAGTCACATTGCTCCATTGGGGAATTCATTTTCTGCTAACTCATACGTCATTACATAAAAAGTGCACAAAATATTCGGCTAATCATCGCTTTTCCCAAGTAAGTTATAAGAGGCAACGTTTCTCCAGCGCAATAACCGGTTGAACCTGATAGTACGACATATAACTATCTGTTTTTCGCCACCATGATCTCATCACATAACAAAGTATGGAAATAGTTGCTAAGCCCGTCTTTTCTAACCTTATCTCTAGACAAAAATCAGTGCGAAGAAGAGAAATGCAAAACTTAGAAATTTCTCACTACTATTCTGAGCAACGTATCTCGGCCTCCGACAATCATAGAACAATGTTTTGATGATTTCTATGAATATACACTAATTGCCTTCTACTTCACAATACGGAGGAAGTATAAAATGAACCCATTAATCCCCATTTTGACCAAAATGTTGTCGATGATTATAAAAGAGGGAAAGCCACCTATGCCGATGGTATTAAAATTTTGGCTACCAAATAAATCGGCTGGAGACGCATCCAAATCTTTGGGCGCACATTTACACTTTCTTGAGAGTAGTATGAAAGTGGGAAAATATGGGGCAATTAGAGAAGGAAGAGACATGGTCTAACCTCTGTGTATCCGGAGAGGCGGATGAGCTCCATCCTATCGAGGAGAGGAAGGGGGATGGTAGTAGTGGAGTTGGCAGTGGCCAGGAAGGTGATCTGGGAGAGGTCGAACGGCATGTTGAGGTAGTGGTCAGTGAAGGTGGAGTTCTGTTCAGGGTCGAGCACCTCCAGGAGAGCAGCTGCCGGGTCCCCCATCGCTTCTCCACCCTAACACAATCAAAATAATAATAAGGCAGACATTAAGACCTTATCTCATTAATTGCACAGAATATAAGGTGGCTTTCACACCGGAGCGACATGCGACGCAACAAGTGTTGGACAAATTTGTCCCCAAGAATAAACCGAAAAACCGAGAAATCAATGGGGGCTTTCACACTGAAGACACAAATTATGTGTCCAACATTTGTCGCATGGAACCGACCGGGCCGTTCTTTTGGTAATGTTTCATTGTGTTGCAGATTATTGCCTTATATGTATAATAAATAAATACAGAATAATGAAAAATAAAGACAAAAAAATTAAAATATTAATGTTTAAAATTATTGAAATTATAATTATTATTTAACGGTGGCGTTAACAGAGGTGATCATTTGAAATGAATTTGGCCGCTCAAACTAATCTTTTTAGATCACTTGATTCTACGTAAATTCGTTAATCGTTTTGCTCATTGATCAATGTTTTGTTTACAAAATGGGCGTCATGCCACTTACATATGTCACGTTGCTGCACTAAAATGTCAAACTAATGGCAAATAAATTTAATAATTTATTGTTTACAAGTGTATACATTTTGACCAACAATATAGTTTTGTGAACGGTAATAATAACCTTCAACAGTTTCTGAAATAGTTTCTACATTTTGTACATCTGCTGAAATTTCTCGGGGTGTGCCAGTTCTTCTGAAATCACGTAAGGGCTATGATTTTCTACGTTATTTCTCCAATAGGGGTGCACCCACATTCGACGTTTTCTTCTTTAAGCCTTTCGTCTAGAACTCATTACCGCACTCATCAATATCATCACATCATCGTCTGATGCTGATGAAGACATAATTATAAACAGCAACTTCAACTGACTAGCGACCGAACACTTGTCTCTTTGGACTTGAAAAATAAAACTTGTTTATTTAAGATGTTGTCTAATTTCACTAACTATATATACATGGGAGTACTTATCTCTTATGCTTTTGGCTGAGGATGGTAGAAATACCGAAAGTACTCCCATGTATATTTAGTTAGTGAAATTAGACAACATCTTAAATAAACAAGTTTTATTTTTCAAGTCCATTTGAATTATTTCACAATATCTCTGCAATAATGTCAGTTTTCACTTGTCTCTTTGATGTGAAAGCCCTGTGTCCCCAAATGTTTCCAACAAATGTGTCCAACACGTGTCGCGTCGCATGACGCTCCGGTGTGGAAGCCACCTAACATCATGGCTCATTGAGTTGCAAGCTTGAAAAAAATTAATTAAATTTAACAGATATGCATTCAACTTCAATTATATACTTAGATGTCATTATTTCACTTTTCTATATTGATTTAATATTTATTTAGGTCTACTAGGACCATTGAAACATTTTTTTCAACAGACATGTAGAAGAAGCTGTTGCAGAAAACTACCAGAAAAAAACCACTTGTACAAAGTTAGGGTCAATTATATTTGTGATGTGAGGACCGTCTCCATGGAGACAGAGCGGAGGCTTATGGCTTACCCAGGTTTAATCAGGCTAGCAGTCTTTAAACCATTATCTGACATCGCACAGTAACGTCCCATTCGAAGGACAGCGTGGTTTAAACCCGAGTTCTGAGCACAGTAGGCATCCACTCTGCATTACCAGCGCTCTCAAGCATATATAACAGATGAAAATCTCCACACATTCAAATCAAACCAGCACATGTCCATTTTTCAAACTGGATTAACAATCAACTATTAATTAATTGAATTGTAAAAAAAATATCTCTTTACTCAGTAAAAAAATTATCAATAAAAGATCCTTCATACAGTAACAGTCTGCTATCCTGAAATATTGGTCTTTCCGAGGGTAGTCTGGTTTGATTTAAACGCACTCATATCCTTATTAAAAAAAATAAAACATGAAATCCTGGCCATACCATTTTGTCAATTTCGTCTAAAAGTATTACAGGGTTATTCGTTCCAGCCAATTTAATGCCCTGAATAATTCGTCCAGGCATTGAACCTACGTAGGTCATCCTGTGGCCTCGTATATCAGACTGATGAGTAACTCCTCCCAATGAAATTCTAAAGTGCAATTCAACATTAAAAATAATTATGGAAACTTCATTTCAGAAAAATAAATAAATGATAATAATATTAATTTCAATGATATATACGACTGCCTCATGTAATGTGGATGAAGAAATTAATAAAACTCTCCAACATTTGTCAGAAATAATAGAAATGCAATTTGCTACTAAAAATATGTTACTTCAACTCAGTCTTCAAATAGTAAAAAAAAAAAAATTCTACACATACAACGCTTTAATAAAATCTATGTGGATTTAGAGCCTCGAACTATGAGGTTCTGTCAAGGATTCCGCTTTAAACTGCATCCGATTCCTTTTAATGCAACAACCCTTCACAACGAAACTCGTTTCATAACCGAATTAGTTAAAACAGCCACAGAGTCCGATCCTCCCTAGTTCACACTAGGGATGGGCTATAACTATCATGGCTCTAGAAACTTTTTTTGTTTTATCTAAAAACTGAGTTTTTCAAATCGTTCCAAAAGTCTTACCAATGACTATTTCAATCTTTTTAAATGTTTTTTTTCCAAACAACAAATATTCAAAATTCTCCTAAAATTTGCACTAGTTCAAATGAACACAGACAAAATCTTGTTAAAATGCGCTCCACCGAACGGATGGAACGGTTCCATGGTTCTGCTGGAACGACCCATCACTAGTTCCCACAATACTCTAGTACATGTTCTTCCTTAGAATCCTAATGTCTTAAGCCTCAATAGGCAATTGCTAGAACAGACATCTTAATATCATGAACGACAGTCATGAGTAAGTATAGCTCAATGCTTACCGTTCAACAATTATGACAAACATTAGTCATTCATGAATACAAATGAGTACAAAAAGTACCTGTGGAACCGTCGATTAAGAATTGCCGCAATAGTGATGCCAATACTGGTTTTGCCCACTCCAGGTGGACCCAGTAAGCACAACGTAGGCCCTTTGAGATTCTTGTTCAGAAGACGAACCGCCAAATACTCAAGAACTCGCCGTTTTACTTTCTGCATACCATAATGGCCGAAGTCGAGTTCCTGAAACACAATCATACAATAATATATAACTATTATTTTATTAAAAGCAACTTTCAATAACAGATCATCATCATTATCCTCCAGTACACTGTAAGAAAAATAACTTCTACGATTTTTCCTTCTTAGTTTATAAGTCCTCTGAGAATAAATAAATAAATAAAGTAACACCTCATTCATCCTAAAAAATGTAATAACATAATATCCAGTACAATGAGCGGGAATCAGACATTGCGTAATGAGTTAAGTCCAATAGATAGCGAAGGAATTTACTTCATTCCTGGTAAATAAGATAAAAAAGCCTCAGCCGGATCTCGAACCCGCGATCTTGAGCTGAGTAAGCAAGCAGACTACTTCTGAGCTACCGGCGCCCTCTTTTAATATTGGATGTTCACTAAAATTAATTATCATATATGAGTTTGAAAACATATAAAAAATGATAATACATTCGAAAATTCTTTACTTGTTTTTTTTTTTAATTGAGTGTGTCTCCGAAGGACGGCATGCTCAAGCTTTAGTAATCTCCCACATTAATTACTATTTCTGACATGATCAAATATAATATAAAACTCAAAACTGCAATAACACAAAACTATAATTTCTGAACTCGTTCATCCAGGAAACCACAGATATTATCAGTCCACAAAATCAAAGTTCACAAACCTCTCGAGCTTTGTGTATATCCAATTTTTCTTCAGACGAAATGGACCAAGGTAAATCTGCAATAAATTCGAGATAGTTTCTCACTACTGAGTAATCATGACTGAAAAATGATCGCCTTAAGCGCGCCATTTCTTTGCTGACCAACTTTTTAGCATATTCAGGCAACTTTGCAGCACTGTAAAACAAAAAAAGTGCTGTTTATAGTAAATAAATAAAAATAGTATATATATATTTTTTAAATGGCGAAATATGATTGTAATATGTACTCCAATCTTTTTTGTAGTTCGACTAGATCATTTCCATCGTTGCTGTTCAGCATACCCTTCGGAGATGCAGGACCATAAATTTTGATAACAGGCATCTGTTCAGAAATCTTTAATACGTCCTTGTTATAAACATCGCCTTTAGAATCTAAAATGTATTTTTTTAAAAATATATTAAATTATATATGTTTGGATCAGAATATAATATTAATGAAGTTTGCTCAAATGATATCAAGAATACCTGCAATTTTCTTGAGTATTTCATATCCCTTCTTCAATCTTTGAACAGTATCCAAAGTTCTTAAAATTTGTAATTTTTCATCAAAAGTAATATTTGCACATGACATACAAACATCTAATATCACAGGAGATGGAGAATTTGCTAGGTTCTGAAAAAAAAATTACTATTATTTATTTATAAATGTAAAATATAAACATTAAAATTTAAAGTTTACCATATAATTAATACCTTCAAATTGGCCAAATGATGAAGTAGATTTGTGGGCGGTAAATTATTTAAAATAGGAAGGGCAACACTGTTTACATTTTCTGATAAAGATGACAATTCTTGATTTTCTTTAATATCTAAGAAAAATAAATTTAGAATGAAAAGAAAAAAAGTTGTCAGTGATTCACCGGCAATGTACAGCCCCGAAACAAATTAATCAATTAACTTTTCACTCCCTCTCAAATATCAGTCGACAGTTTGCGCTAATAATAAATAGTTGACTTACACAGGGGCTTCTAAATCCACATACTATATTTTGTGTCGATAAATTCATTATATCGTGAGTTATTGGGGTTTTTGAGTTGAGCCCCCTCCCCTCAACCTTCTGCTGATTTCAATGACAATTAATAGGTGTCGTCGTTATAGGGCTAGGAGTTTACATATGAAATTTCATATCAGTATATTAATTACATCGACAGGAATCGGGATTTTTGTGTTGAGCCCCTTCGGTTTGGCCAGATCCACTGAAAATTAATAAGTGTCGTCCTTATGGGGTTTTGAATGTACTTATGAAATTTTGTGTCGATACATTCACTACAACGGCAGTTATTAGAGTTTTTGTACTAAGCTTCCCCCTAATCCCCCTTTCCCTTTGGCCGATTTAGCTGAAAATAGGTGTCGTCCTTAAGAAAATTTCGTGGCGTTACATTCATCGGCAGTTATTGTATTCATAAACTGAGTTTTTTTTTTTGACGTGAAAAAGTCTATTCGCTCGTTAAGCACAGTGATAGCCGGTCAAACTTTCTTGTGTTACAAAATAACGTCAGATTTCAATCGATAATAACTACGAGACTAACTGCGATAACAACGGTTGAGGTCACAATGGATAGAGCATGTCTGTTGTGCAGTGTTTGTTTTGCCTGTGACGTTATCGGGCTAGTGTGGGCGCCGGCGGATGATTGTTGCGAATTAGGGTTGTGTAAAATTAGAAATTAGTGTAGCGTGATAACGCCTTTAGATGGGACGTTGATTCGGGTGTCATTGTAAAGAGCTTGAGGAGCACTACTAGGAATCAAAGTGAAACAATAAAAATATTCGCCGAAATATATGTAAAAATCGGTATTAAATTGAAAATTGCAAAAAAATTAAATATGTCGTCTCGTATGAATCGTAAATATGCGCAGAATTATAGAAAAAGCAAATCAGAGGAAAGCTCGCATCAAAATAAATTTAAAAAACCTAAAAAGTCTACTGCCGAGCAAGTGCAAGAGCTACGGCAGCATCGAAAAAAAAGAAGAAAAATGATTTTATCCCGACGTTCTCACAGAAAATCTACGGTGTGGACCTTGACTACGCCTTAATGTTTTTTTTTTCTCATTTTTGGGATCAGGGTATTGAATCTCATGAAATATTGGTGAAAACTCAATTCGAATTTCTGACCATAACATAACTTTCCCTATAATTCGTATAGCTGAAGAAGTAAAAAAAAAACATTCTCTCCAAAAGTCATGAACCCATGAAGTTAATGAATAAATATAATATATTATCTTACTAAATTGATCATGATGAATGTTGATAGAAGCTTTCGGATAAGGTTCCACAGATACCACGTCTTTGACCACAAAACGAGCGAATCCAAAAACGAGTAGGTCTATTATTTTCCCAGTTGGTGTGTTGTTGTTTATAATTTTCACAGCGAGGCCACAGGTTCCAATATCTCCATTAGATAAATTCTGGATAAAAAACCAAAGAATTGAGTTAAATCAAAAAATTATACATCAAATGTAATATTTACATCAATAATTGATTCTAGAACATGATTTCTTATATTAGTGTTACTTCATTTTTTTTTTTGTGAAATAGAGTATTTTTGAAATGAAGTTGTTATTTATTCTATAATATGGCTGGAGTTTAACTATAACTTCATTACTACATGAAAATGAATTATTTTAAATCAATAGAAGGTAGCAAAATAAATAATGTTAATAAAAATATAAGTGGAGTGGCCACAGGACTTTCTTATACCAACAGGCTGCCAGATCACTCTCTTTCCCCCTCTCCCTTATCAAAATCATTTTATACCGGCATTACTCTGTATATGAAATTGGCGTCAGCGGTATTGTTATGTTGCATGGTATAGGGTAATTCTGAGAGTGACTTTCTTATAAACAGTAATGCCATTGTAAAATTAATTTGAGAACTCCCCTTCTCAAGGCGGAAGGGAGAGTGATCTGTAAGCGTGATTAGGATGAGAATGTACTGCAATGGCCACATCCAATATATTCAATTTTTGTCTTATTTTTTATAGTTTTTCATAAAAACTACCAATAACAGTTAATTATGACTCATGCCCGGGCTTTAATTACGAGGTCATATCGCCTGCTACCAGAGCGCTCTTTTGTCACTCTCGTGTACATGAGCCCGACTCTACTGTGGGTCTTAATGTTGTCCACTCTAAATTCTTATTCAACTAGGGCAGGGGTCTTCACCACGAGTACCTAACATCGTACAGGCTCGGAACCATCGTTCAACATCCCATCCGAAGGACGGCTTGCTCAAGGTTTTTTCACTTTTTAGATAAAAGGCCTAAGGGCCTCAAAACCGCGATCTTGAGTTCAGTAGGCTAGCACGCTCAGAGCTACCGGCGCCCTCTAAAATACTACTACCAATAATAAAAAAATATTTTATATTCGTTGATATGCGATACAATTTAAGGATAATTTTAATTAATTTCCCGAGGGCGCCGGTAGCTCAGTGGTATGCGTGCTTGTCTTCTGAGCTCAAGATCGTGGGTTCGAAACCCGACCGAGGCCCTTAGTTTATTTTATCTGGGAGGTAAAATAAACTTAAGCACGCTGTCCTTCGGATGGGACGTTAAGCGATGGTCCCGAGCCTCTACGATGTCAGGTACTCGTTAAACACCCCTACCCTAGGTGAATAAAAATTTAGGGTAGGCAAAATTTAGGACTCCCACAGTAGAGTCGGGCTTATGTCTACCAGAGTGACGAAAGAAAATCTAAAGACATATTAGCGATTGACCATTTTTGGGTAAATCAAGGAAACGACTAAAACTATGTTTCAAAACTACAATTCGGGACGGTTTTCGGCATGTATCTCGATAATCGGACGATCTGGGAAACATTTTTTTGGCATATAAAATTTGTATTTCAGTTTTTTCCAATACTTTTACTTGGATATATTTTTGATTCGGTCATAAACATAAGCAGTATCTTGTAAAATGTACATCAAAACAAAATGTTAAATCAAAGCTTGCTCACGACACCAATTTACACGAGTTTCTTCACTCTCCAAAATTCAACAAAATCACTATTCGCAGAGATGGCCTGATCTGTTTTATCATTTAATAAAGATCCACCCCGATATTAAGACAAGCTACTACCAGTAATATTTTAGCATTAATTATTCCAACTCGAGCCAGCAGAAATTAATTAATCGTATACCATACCTGAGATTCATTTTTTAAAGGAACTACGCCAATGAACTTCAAGCCATTTGACACATCAGATACAAGAGTCTTCCTAAAAGAAAATAAATAAATCAGAACAAAACTTTTACTTAACATCTTTCATGGAGTTACAAATATAATCAAAACATGGAAATAAGGCTTACTGTTGCTCAGAAGTTACTTCTAATATCAAAGGAGCACCAGGAAACAGAACTTGATTAACTGCCGTAAATATAGGCATGTCATTCGCCGAAGAAATAGCAAACATTTTTTTAAAATTAACCATTGGAACAATAATAATTCGAGTTTAAGAAAATATCACAAATGACAGTGAGCAAGCACCAATAAATTTCGAATGACATAACCTGTCAAAGTTTAAAACCTCCTCTTTGATTCTTGACAGACTGAACTGTAGAAAAAGAACTCCGTGATATTATAGGAACATTAGGTAATTATGTATGCATTCAATAAACCTTAATTTATATCAATTTGTCTATCCAAGCGAACATAGTTCGGAATCTATATTAATAAAGGAAAAATTACAAAACAATTGTACTTTTGGTGTCTGGCAACCCTGGGTGTAGGTTAAGCTACTGTTTTACTCGGTAAAGGAATATCCAAGGGCACTAGTACAATATATTATTATACCTCTGTATTATATTTATACATTTTAGTCTTCTTGAGAATAACCTTGTCGATATCAGATCATATCTCAGTTTTAAAACATTAATGTGTACAACTGGTACGTTTTATATTTGAACTTTCCTGAATTTCCTATTCGTATAACAATTGAAAAATAAGAAAACAAACATTATTTTATTTTACGCTGTTAGATACTGGTTTTGAAGAGTACTTGCTTACTTAAATGCATATTATCAAGAATATCGCCTTTGGTTTAAGATGTCCAAACACAAGAACGTTCTTTGGTGCTTTGAATGTAATATTTAATCGGTAAATATGTTTTAATTTCAGTTACTAACTGCTTTGCTTTTTTCAAGTTGTTGCTTTTTTGAATAATTGAACACCCTAAATTAGCTTACAACCATTAGTGTTTAATATCACAATAGAGTTTCGTTCTAACACTTTTTCATTTTTATTAAAGTAAGTAATTTTTATAAGTGTCGTTCTGGTTAACAGATACGATGGCGAGTAGAAATTTCAATTTTCACAAAAGTCCAGTCCTCTATGGCGACATTTTTTTTTTTTTTATAAGAGATTTCACCAAAACTTACCGAAGAACTATTTTTTTAAATTTTATTAAGTGCATTATAAGGTGTATCTTGTTTGAATAAAATATATAAATAGAAAGAGTTTTTTTTATCGTCTATTCCACAAGAAATTTAAACATAAACTACCGGTTTCGGCATTACACTATCGTCAGATATAGTTACAATAAGACAAGTAAATTATGTAATAATTTTAGTTTTTTCACTATTATTGAAAAAAAAAAAAAAAAAACGAAGATAAAGGGTTTTGTTGTTGAAAGTCCAAGCTCTTCCTTACATATTTGATGCACCTATATATTTTATTCGTATCAGCACACTTGTCTTAGTTTATAACCGATATTTTAAGTTTCCTTTGGAATGGACAATATTTCAAAATATGAAGTGGCTTTTATTTATTTATTATAAGTTTACACAATATGTCTGCGTTTCTCAATTTAGAGGTTATGAATAAAATAGATTTAATTATTCGGATTGCTTGGGTTTTGTTTTACTATTTAGTTCATTCCCTATTTTTCCAGAATTTACCCACCACATTATTTTAATGTCATTCTGAGATGTAGTATTATTGAAAGAAATTTAAGCTAATGTTATTTGCAGTTTTTAGAATTCTCTTCACAATGTACATATAAGTAGTTTTCCAAAAATCTACTTTATAATTTAGAAAATAGCCAACAGAACTGGAAGGATAATCCGAGATCGAGGTTTCAGCGGATTTTCACGTTTTAAGGTCCTCTGAATCGTTTTGACCATTCTCGAGATGATGTCTTTCTATACGTGAATGTGTATATGTGACTGAAAATTTGTGGGCGCTCTACCGCAAAAACGATTGTAGTTATGAATTTCAAATTTTTAATGAAGAAGTCACATGTGCTAAAATGAAGACCACTTTACTACTTTACTTACACAAACGCATATTTGGAGGGGTTCAGAACAATCGATAGTTATAGGGGCCTCCAAAGTTTCTGAATCAAGATAGAGAAGATTTCCCGTTATTTACATGTCCGATGTACTAATTGTCTCCAACAATTCTATCGAAGTCTCTCAGGTATCATCCTTGCGATACGAGTATTTATTTTATTTCTTGTTGTTCTAGTGTGTCCCCCGAGCGTATCAAGGAGGTGGGTCCAGATCGAGCATGTGCAGAATGGCTGATGAGAAACGGAGCTCTCATACGATGGGTTGGCTACAAGGATTTTGTCCCTCACTATAACAATCTGCCCCTAGACCCCGCTGAAAGTGGCATCTTTCACATTGAGGAAGTCAACGCTACTGAAGCTTCTATAACTCATCATGGATTTGAACATTTTGGTATTTAAATATTTTATACTTTTTATGTGGATCATAGTGTGTATTTACTAATGCAAAAATGGGTGATGTATAAAGAAATAAAAGCTCTGACCTTTTCACAGATTTTATTATTTGTACTAACCGAATTTCGAGGTTGCCCTAATCATCTGGCTCTCTACAAAGAACCCATCATTTAATAAACGTGAAAAAAGTAATCCTAAGGGCTAAAATAAATGGTATAGTGTATGTTATAAGTAAACAATATTGACTATATGCGCTACAATGAATTGTTCATAAAAAAATACATGAATACAAGAAATAAGTAATATTAAATTATATGTATAATTTATTTGTTTTTTTATGAACAATTCATGTTGGAGCATATATCCAATATTGTTTATATTTCTTTTAGTCCTTAGAATTAATTTTTTAAATTTATTTTATTATTTGTACTAAATCACGCAGCGTAATGATGAATAGTCAACTAAAATGCAAGGTAATGAAAATAAGATTTTATCATTGGTCACATGTTGGTTACTCGACAGAAATATTTTAACCATAAAGACAAAAATATGAATTGTATATTGGATACTATGATTGATAGAAGAATTTTAGACAGGGAAAAATATGTTTTGAAAATGTTCGAATGTATTTCGTTGATTAAAACGAACTTATAGAGTTTCTGCCAAGCTTTCGGCACTGTTTATGCCTTCTTCAAGGTCTGTATTGACATATATACATTAGCAATAAGTTTATATAAGCTACGATAAAGAAATAACAGCTCAAGTAAAGATACAATACTAAAAGCGAAATGAAACAAAATATATCTAAGGGCACTGGTAGCTCAGACATAGCGGGCGTGCCTATTGAGCTCAAGATCGAGGGTTCGAAATCCGGCCGAGACGCTTGGGGTTCTTATCTGAGAGGTGAAACACCTTGAGCAGGCCGTCCTACGGATTGGACGTTAAACGATGATCCGGAGACTGCACGGTGTCAGGTACTAGTTAAGAGGTACCTTAGGAAGGAGTAGGTGAAATCTAGGTCTCCCGCAGCATTACAAAAACCGAATGAAACTGAACAAAACTTACATCTTAAGCGAATAAAATATATTTCAAATAAAATATATCTACACATAAATTAAATATTTAATTTTTGTATAATGTTATTTTAATCGTTGTTTTATTATAAAATGTTATTCACTTATGTGGGTTTTGTTTAGTTATATTTAGTTTTAGTGTTTTATCTTTACTTACCTAATTGTAGCTCATTGCTAATGTGCATATGTGTGTATATATGTCAATACAGGCCCTGAAGAAGGCACATTTGTTTTTTTGACCTCAAGCCTGATCTCTCTCCTTCCTATCACAGCGTTGGTCAATCCTTCCTAATATTTGTAAGTTTTGTACATCTAACATTAACATGAAAGCATTCTATTTATTTTATTTAATATTTCCTCTTTACATTAATACTTTTGTCCTATAGATTTTTCGTTTGGCCTACCTAACACTTTTTAACTTAGTGTCAAGTTTCAGTTAAATGGATTCAATCCTGCGGAACCCTAAACATAGCTTGTGCGCTCTTATATCTGTACCGACCTATTTAAAAAAAAAACAAAAAAAAACTGAGTATCCCTGCTATAGTTTGGTGTAGGGTACTAGCCGTTCAGTTAACCCACATTGTTCTTAATTTTTAAAATTTGAACCAACAAATGGAGAATAAAAATTAATAGTAAAATAAAAATTAATAAATCTCTGCAAACCATATTAACCAGCCCATTCCTGCATCCGACACTATCCGATATCTAGGACTTCATTTAGATAGACGTTTAACTTGGACAACGATTTGGACGACTAAAATCGATCATCGGACGACGATCAACATTATCGCTTGAAAACAAACTTCACATATACAACTATCTATCTATCTCTCTGGCGCTACAACCCTAGTGGGTCCTGGCCTCCTCAATGAGCCTCCGCCATTCGGCTCTGTCCTGTGCAGCTGCTTTCCAATTTCGCTGTCCAAGAAGCTCTCTCGCGTCAGCTGCCACACCATCCACCCATCTTAGCCTCGGTCTGCCTGCTCTTCTTGATCGGTACAAAGGCTCCTCAAGGACTGTTCTTGGCACTTCGCCCTCTTCCGTTCGGGCTACATGGCCTGCCCAACTCAACCTTCCCAACTTCACCACCCTCACTACATCAGCCTCACCAAACAGCTCGTAGATTTCCCTATTCTTGCGAATTCTCCAAACCAGTCCGTCCTTCACAGGGCCGAAAACCCTTCGAAGAATTTTCCTTTCAAATATCAACAGGTCCTTCTCGTCAGACTTGGATAGGGTCCATGTTTGACTGGCGTAGATAAGGACTGGACGGATCAGGGTCTTATAGAGTCGGAGTTTGGTATGCCTGCTCAGTAGAGAGCTTCGCATATGCCTCAGCAATCCAAAATAGCATCGATTCGCTGCCGTAAGTCTTTTCTTAATTTCGGCTGATGTCTCGTTCCTGGTGGTGATTTGAGAGCCCAAGTACGTAAATTCTTTGACCCTTTCGAAGGAATATGGGCCAATCGATATGCTTCGGCTATGGGGGTTCGCGTCTACACCTGTGTACATATATTTAGTCTTGGACTCATTTATTCGTAGGCCCATTGCGGCTGCCGCTTCTTGCAATCCCAGAAAGGCACTCTCAAGAGCTGGGAAAGACCGTGCAACAATATCCAAATCATCGGCGTAGCCGAGCAGTTGGACTGATTTTGAAAATATTGTGCCCCTTATTCGAATACCGGAATCCCTCACTACTTTCTCTAGGGCTAAGTTAAACAGTAAGCAAGCTAGGGCATCACCTTGCCTCAATCCCTTGCTAGAGGGAAACTCTGAAGAGTAGTCCGACTGAATGCGTACTTTACACTGCACGTCTTGCATCGTCATTCTGACCAAGCGAATCAGCTTCGAGGGGATATTCATTTCCTCCATAGCTTTATAAAGTTTGGGCCTTCTTACGGTGTCATATGCGCTTTTGAAATCGATGAAGAGATGATGAGTGGTCATTTTAAATTCATGGCTTCTTTCCAGGATCATACGAAGAGTGAAGATTTGATCAATAGTTGATCTCCCCTTCCTAAAACCACTTTGGTACTTACCAGTTTCCCGTTCGGCAAAAGGAACAAGCCTGTTATAGAGGACATTAGAGAGAATCTTATATGCGCACTGGAGCAGCGAAATTCCGCGGTAGTTGGCACATTCTAGTTGCTCCCCTTTCTTATGCACTGGGCACACAACCGCCTTTTTCCACTGAATAGGAATATCTTCTTGCATCCAGATCATGAATACTAGATCGTACATGGCTTTGTACAGTGCTTCGCCACCATACTTAAAAAGCTCAGGTGGTAGTCCATCATCTCCAGGTGCCTTATGATGCCCCATTTTTATCTTCTGTTACTCTTTTACATTCTTCATCAAACCACGGGGACTTTCTTTCTGGCTCATTAGTTCCCAGAGTGATTTCAGCCGCCTTATTTATGACTGTTTCCAGACCATTCCATGTATCTTGGATGTTCTCCATTCTTGCTACACGGAATGTCTCATTCAGACGTACCTCTAGTTGATTTTGAAAAGTAGCGCATATATCCGGGTCTTTCAGTTTGGTCGTATTCCACTTCTTTTGTCTAGTCAACCTGTTAGCTCTTGTAGAGGAGATCCTTGCCCTAATTCGAGCAATGATCAAGTGATGATCAGAGTCTACATTTGCGCCTCTGTATGTTCTATTGCTCAACAAGTTGGCTTTGTGCCGCGCGCTAATCAACAAGTGGTCTATCTGGTTAAAGGTAGCTCCATCTGGTGATCTCCATGTAGCCTTATGAATTCGTCGTCCTGGGAATAGTGTACTCCCTATGACCATGTTTCGTGACGCAGCAAAATGGACAATCCTTTTCCCGTTGTCATTGCTTTCATCATGGAGGCTGTGAAGGCCAATGGTCGGCCTGTACACTTCTTCTTTCCCAATCTTGGCATTAAAATCCCCTAAGAGTATCTTTATATCGCTTCTAGGGCAACCATCATGAGCTCTTTCCAGCTCTTCATAGAAATTCTCCTTTTCGTCTTCACTTGACGTTTCGGTAGGTGCATGGCAACTAATTAGGCTATAATTGTAAAATACTCCCTTAATACGGAGGGTACATAGTCGTTCGTTGATGGGGGAAAATCCAATAATTTGCTGTCTCATTCTTCCTCTTACTATGAAGCCAGTTCCAAACATGTGGTTTTTTTGGTGGCAGCTGTAATAAATTGTATGGAATTTCTTTTCAATCAGTCCACTACCTGTCCAACGAATCTCTTGAATAGCAGCTATGTCAACTTTATACTTGTCCAATTCGGTGAGGAGGATTTGAAGCCCTCCCGGTCTGTATAGAGATAAAATATTCCAATATCCTAATTTGAAGTCCATTTGGCGTTTTCCAGGTCGGTTACCATTTATCAATCCGGCGTTTTCTCTATGAGGTCTCGTAATAATTTGTGTTTAAGAGGAGCAGGTTATTAGCCCATTGCCTCCGAGTCAGGTGGAGGGGCTGCCTCCTTAGAGCCTCCTGACCGGCTCCCGAGTTACTTAGTTTTAGCCTACCTTATCAGTTCCGAGACAACCGAAAAGGCGTTTCCCACCCGCACCACTAGGAGGTACTAAGCAACTCTTGTTGACACCTTCGCTTTCTCGCCACGGGTCTGGCCGTATGCGATTCCACTACTGTGCAGAGAAGAGAACTCTGCAAAGTGTCAACCGTCAGCGGGCTCACATATACAACACTATACAAAAACCCATCTGTACTTATGGCATCGAGCTATGGGGATCAGCTAAAAAATGGAACACAACGTCTTCAGTCAATACAATCCATCATACTACGCCACATTGCCGATGCGCCATTTTATGTTTTCAATCTGACATTACATAGTGACCTCAACATCCCATTTGTACCCTCCGTTATCAGGACGGGGTATCCAAATTTTCACGACAATCTCCAAACTTGTGTAATTATCCACAAACACTCTCCCCATAAATACGCCACGGCGCCTCAAGCGGGCATGGCAGAGGGACCTGCTCCAGGACTCCTCTTCGGTCATGTACCCTTCCATGGCACTTACTCATGACGAACAATTCGTCGTTGTAAATATGTAATCTAATAAACTAAGTGTTTACTACTATCTTTAATTTCTTAAAATATACATTTATTTTTAATAATTTAAAAATATTATTTTTCAAGCTGTATTTATATTTTTGTCAGCCGGTTGTGAACATGTACAATCGATGTCTTTCGACAAGTGCTGGTACTTTGACGACCAATGTATCGAGAAACTCAGCTTTGTCTCCAGCTGTCTACAAACGCTACAAATCACAAGATGTGGAGAAGTGACCGACCGTGGCTTGTTGGCCATTGCAGCTTTACCGTTAGTCGATTTGTGTTTTTTTTTTACTTCCCCATTTTATTATAAATAATTAAAGAAATGTTGCTATTTGATAGTAAAATGTTGTGGGACGAGATTGTCCATAGTAATAAAATATGTTGTCTTACCACTGTTTTATTCTCGACCAGAACCGAGTTTCAACGCATCTGCGTCACCATTATTGACTCATTACCAGTGGAAAGTATACTGTCAATGCTCGTTTAGACACCACATTATATACTGGCGACATGTAACACTGATAATGATGCAATTGCGTTGTAAACCAGTTCTGGTCTAAATGAAAACAGTGGGAAGACTTCCTTTTATTTCTATAGTAAACAAATGTTTGTATACTTGCAAAAAAATTTTAATGTATTCACTTTTTGGGGGGAAGCCCACCTGAATACAGTTTACTCCTTGCGTCTGTCAGCCCTCAAATATTATCTACTCTAATCTAATTGTTCAATTCAGTTCTGTTTGTTATTAGTGTTAAAAAGTTGTTCTCTCAGATAACTGATTTTTTTTTTAAAGTCCAGGACACGGCAATTTATTATTTAAATTATGATCAGATAGTTTTTATTTTTGGCGATCTTTTTCAGCAGGTAATTTGGATTCCCCTTATTGGTATTTTGACTCACCTCAATTTCAGGTTTTTAAAATTCAAAAATACCATTTGAAATATTTAATCTCTGTATAAATAGAATGACCTTGAATGACTGTCTTCATTATTTTATGTCATATTGATTACAAAAATATCAGATGAATTTTAATGATTTTGATTAAAATGTAATTTATTATTTACGATTTCATCCTGAGTTCGTGAGGCTTATACTATTTCTATTTCTTGCGCGCGAACTGATAGGCGTCATAAAGATTTCATCTTGCTGTCCTAGGCCCACAGTTTCCTTCATTTGTCATATATTAGTATTGATTTTATGTTGTTGTTTTTTTTCAGAAACTTAAGAAGACTGAGTTTTAAAAACTTGTTAGGAGTTAAAGATGTAGACAAATGCGTTCAGGAACTGAAAGTAAGGCTGCCGCAATGTCTAATCGGCCCTGCTGAATTACAGAATGAGGGAACATAGTTATTCATTTTCATTCTTGTTATTATTATTTGTTGTATTTTGTGAATAAATATATTATCAAGTCGAACCCCTTTTTGATTGATGAGTCAACCGTTTCAGTGTTCCTTTGAAATTCTATCCAAATATAGAGAGATATATATATATACAGAGGCAACTGTACCACCAGCGAACATCTGAATAATTTAAAATTAATTGAAAAATACATATACAAAAAAATATGAAACCGTTGGTCTGCCTTTTTATTCCCTTAAGTGTTATGTTAAATTAACCTTGGTACATTACGTAAAAAGGTGTTTCAATGTGATCTTATGGAATATAGAGAAATACCAGTAGTCCCATAATAGCTTGGTCTGCCTTAACCCCTCAGGGGCTACGTTATCGGTGTTATTTACAAACATTCATGGCCCTACGCTCTAGCTCAGACACCTGTCCTCTCAATCTCATATTCCTGCATTAGCTTCTGCCAGTCTACGTTCAGAGGAGCGTTTCCTCGTTACAGAAATTAACATTCCATAAATTCTTCGCAAGTGAAACCCTGAAAAACAACCAGCGGTCTGCCGGGTAGTTCCGGCAAGGTGGCAGAAGGCAGACCCAAGCTACAATGGAACTATTGGTATATTTATTTCTCTATATTCCATATAAAATTGATCCTCATGTCTTATGGCGGAATGGAAACACCTCGCCAGGGACTGTAAAAGACTTAATTTAGCAAAGCACTTACGCAAGAAAAAGGCAAACCAACGGTTTCATATTTTTTTACTTCCCCAGCTATACGAAGTTATGTATGTAATCGATAAGAAATTCGAGCTGGAGAAGTACATAGTCGGTGATTCACCGACGACTTTTTTGTACATGTATTTTCAAATTTACCTTAATAAATTATTCGGATTTTTGATGACGGTACAATTTTTGCGGTTGCCTCTCAACTATGTTGTACTTCCAAGAAAGAAAAAAATGAAATGTTGCCCGAAACTTTTTCAAAAATCGTTTGCTCAGATGAAATGTTGCTAGGAACCTCTATTTTATTAATAAATCAAATGGACACTATAAAGAATAATAATGAAATATTTTTCCTTTCCCAGATGTAAAAGATGTCAGAAGTACTTCTGTATGTTGTCCTACTAAAGGCAAGAAATACTGGCTACATGCGGTATTCCTATAAACTTAGGAACCAACGCTTCCTGAAATACTTCGGTTTCAGTTAACTAAATATAGGTGGGAACACAGTCGATTAGACACCTAACAATACAGTAGTTACTTCAGGGAAAGATAACAAATTCAGTAATATACAGTTTATTTCATTTTTTGGTTTTTATAAAGATAATTTACAAGAAACAATTTTAAGTTATTAATAATACACCTTTACAAGAAAACAGACGTAAGAAAATATATTTACATTTCATGGTTACAAATGTTTGCTCTTTACAGTTCGTGCCCAGCGTACAAATCTGTGGTGTTGGAGTAAAGGGGTATATGTCAGTTTTTCTGTTTTCAGAGAACTCCCATGTTTCTCAGTTGTCCCCCTTTTCACTTCCTTTTTTTTCAATGATATCATAAGATTCTGACTTATTTCTCTTTACCCCAACATAGAGATCACCTATCTAAAGCAAGTTATGACTTGCTTTAGATAGGTGTTACCCCTTTACCCAAACAGCACAGAAATATGTCACCTTATCTTTTATCAGTTCTTGCTTCTTTGAGAGTGCTCTTCTTCACCTGCAACAATGGGAGAAAAATATAAATGTTTAAAATGAAAACTTCAAAAAATCTGGGAATTTTGGCATATTTTTCCCATTTTAAAGTTTGTAAATAACACTTTTTCGTAACTTAAAATACCTACAAAGAAAAATGTTGAATGCTTCATAAGTTTATGTAATTTTAAATTAACAATTTCAGAGGAATGAATTTGGGAATCGAAGATGCAGCAACAACCTAAGAATTGAGCAATTTATTTATTCTTGATCATAAAATGTTCATTAAATTACAAAATGTAAAATAACAGGCAATTTATCTATTCTAGAAAGAATTAATCAATTAACGTTTCGCTCTCCCTCCAAAATCAATCGACCGTTCGGGTTAAAAACCCGTCTACTTATATAGGGGTTTTTGAGTTGAGCCCCCGTTCTCTACTGAAGGTTTTGTTACTGAAAAAATATATTAAGGGTTCCAGCTGGGTTTAAACCCAACACCTTGAGAACAGAGGGTAGTGCTTGCCCACAGTGTGCTGCTACTGGCGCCATCAAAAGTAGGTATGTATAAAAATTAAGCACATAAAAATATAATAAAAAAAAGTGGGCCTCCGTAATACCTGGGGGGTTCAAGATACATACATAAAAGCGATCCAAAAATTTTAGAAACTATTCTAGTTTAATAAATGAATATAACAAGAAGAATTTTTCGATTCGGCCTGGTCTTTTAAGGTGTACCTTGGAAGAAATAGAAAAACTTTTTTTTTTAAAGGAGTGCCGCAAATATTGAGACACACATTTCCAAAACTGGCATATATCTTTGGGGAATTGAATAATTCAAAGGAGTAGGTATAATTTTCAAAAAATAGCGAAATACTTTTGACTCTTCCTGGACATCGGCCTAAAAGCCATTTTTTAACTGAAATATTGGTTCCAATAAACCAGTAACTGAATAACTATATATAACTGAGTATCTATTAGTATGCTCGAACTACTTACACAAATTGTATTATAACAAATACAGACTAATTTGTGCTTAAATATACAAAACGGCAATTTGACCCTTTTTCCTTCCGAGGTTGGTACAATATATACATAGAGGTTTGCGCTTATAGATTAAATATTATAAATATGTTTTCTACAAAACGGGAAACTGAACCCAGTGGCATACAAATATATTCAGAAATTACCTTTCCGTAAATGTTCAGTATTCCACTTCCTATCTTTCGCTTCCTTCTCAGAGTTCCCTTATTTAATTTTGATTTCATTTTAGATATAGGTGCAGGATCCTGCGATATATTGTACAGTTCTTTCTTTCTTCTAGCTTCCTCCTGTTGCCTCTTCTTATCCTCTTGAATTTTTTTATAATTCTCAGCTTTATTTTTGGGCGGTTTTGCTCCTAACTTAATAGCAAGTTCTATTTTAGATTTTTGCTTGTCTGGGGCAGCTAAAGCTGTCTGGGCAAATTTGTATACCTCAAAACGAGCTTTTTTCATATCAATATCTTCCCTTTCATCTTTTGGTTTATGATTTTCAACATTTTTATGTTTACTAATTTTTGATTTTTGATCAAACACAATAATTTCCTGATAAGAATCTTTATTCGAGGAGGCTCTAGTAGGAACAAAGAAGGAATCACTCTCCATCATTAATTGGGAAAAATAATCTCGAATAAGAAAAAAAAAAGTACAATGTGAAAAAATGCAAACAATGCCCGCGTGGTCACTTACAGACTCGTTCAAAACAACATAATGCTTCCTCACTCGATGAATCGATTTAAGAAATCCGGATTCGTACAGTTTGTGGTACTAAAATGAAATCGAACAAAATATGATAGCCATTTTTTTTTCTTATCGCGGCCACATTGAAAACAAGAACGAACGAAAATAATTGATTGCTCTTTAACTTCGATATTTTCACAATTTTTTGGCAAAACCAATAGATAATGAGATATTTATGACAAACTGATCACAAATGTTTTATACTTTCTCTTATACCTAATAATATAAGGAAGTATTGTAATCGTGGCGAAAATCCGAGATAGAGCTTTCTACAAATTTTCTCGTCTCAAGGTCCCCTGTAGACGTTCTGACCATATTCGCAATGATGTCTGCCTTTGCGTATGTATGTGAATGGAAAGTTGTGAAGTTACTTATTTAATTATATAATATGCGAATTCAGTAGTCATGTGAAAATTCGAGATCGAGTGGAATTTCACATTTCAAGGTCCCCTGAATATGTTTTGACAATTTTGCGATGATGTCTTTCCACGCAGGAACCTTCTTTACTTGTTCATTAAATCAGTTGGAGGACTGGATAAGCTAACATCCGTTTCAAATTATACAATGAACAAACTCTCAAAAAACTCTCCACAAAATGTTGTCTTTTCATGGGTTTGTGAGACATTTGAATGATAATGCAATATGTGTCTACTGTAACTTGAAATGTGATAGAGTGTGTATAACTAGAATGTGAAGTCAGAAGGTAGCATCTATGGGAAAACCTTCCTGAAAATTGGAGTGAAGATCAGAGGTTGCAGATGTGCCCAACACTTCAGGTTTTCTTCTGACCAGATCGATGGCCCCACATCCATGAAGAAAGATTGTATACTTTGTTTGAAATTATGCATATGTATAAACTGAATGTAATAAATAAATAAACGAAATGAAGAAACATGATCATTTATTCATGAACAACGCATACATATGGTCATTTTCACAGAAAAGGCAAATCCGAACCTTACGTTTTCAGTTCAAAAATAGTTGAAATAAAGTTCTGCCAAAAATCAGGATATATCCTTACACCATGATGATTGAATCTCAAAGGTAGGCCACGCATGAGGGTTCTTAGTTAATCAATTAAAATTTCAATTACAATTCATCTGGCAGATTAAAGACATGTGCTTGCAGATTAAGGACGATCAACTTTTTCAAAACCTTCCTAAAATATATAAATCGTTGTTCATTTATTACAATAATTTTGTCTAAAAGTCTAAATTCAAACATTCATAAATAAAAATAAAATGCTCTTTACTAGTTAGTTGAACTTTTTGGTTAGGTATTTATATAACGTCGTGACTATCCTTTCTCCAATACACTTTTCCCGTGCATTCCAATCACTTTTAGGTACATATTATAGCAACTAGATTTAATTTTCAATAACATTTTAATGTCAAAACAATCCAAATATAAATTTAAAATAACAGGCTGGTAGGTAAATTCGCTAAGAAACATGACATATTCTTCATTCATGTCGTATTGAATATTCAATTACTTGAGGTCATGTAAATTCTATCACATTATTTAAAATATATCTATTATATTTTATTACAATATTTATTTCTCTCACTATTAATTCCGTGTATCACAATTTATTTAGTTACGTGAGATCACCCAGGGGTATGCGTTTGAAATACATTTCGGTTTCGTTCAAATTATAAAGGTATGTTTCGTATTCGAAGTGAGTCTTGGATCTCATTTGTCAGCCTTTTTCTCCCTTTTCGCCTGATGTATTTTTTAAGAGCACCGGTGTTGGTAGAGAGGGCTGCCCCATCTGCAATGTCCAAATAAATCTATATTTTCTTGTGGCAAAATACCGGTGATTGGTTGAGAAGACCAACCTTAATAACCCTCTTTGACTTATTGAGAGTAAACTCTGTCGCAAGACTCAAAACCATTGCAGGTGAGACACAATGAACAACTAGTGACTCTTATTTTTTTTCCTTTCAGTGCATTCACCTCCCTCCCCATCCCTCGTTTTCCCCCCACCAAACCAAAACCGGTTTTGCAAGTCAGATCATATCCAATTTTAGGGTAAGCATAATATCACAGTAATTACACGCGAACATGATGGGGCAGTATTTTAACAAAGAAATCAGTGGAAGATGTTACTAGATTGTGAGATCCCAAACGCTATCCATTGCGTAATGACTGTTTAAACCGAAACAGTACTACGGCTTTCTAGATTTATATCACAGCTCACTAGATATAAAAAACCTCACGGCTACAGAGAGTTCTTTACACATTCACAGGCCGGAGGGTATAAAAACACAAATAGAAGATCCCCGTATATATAAAAGTTGGGAGCAGCCTAGAGGATTACAATTGAACAATACAATTAGACAACAAAAATTATTTGAAAAAAATCCTATAAGATGAGTCCTGCCTCCCCTTGTAAATGAGGTGCAATTTTCCTATTAATATTAAAGAATAGATTAGAATACAAAAAAAATTACAACTTAGAACAAAGAATACGTTTAACAACTTATTTACCTTCACACTTCATCACCTCATCATTGATAATATTGACACATCGTTTAGGGAGATAAACATTAAAAGAATCCCCATCCTGATCTTCCAGTGTTGTTAAAATAGCTGAACCATACTATGTCTTCACCTTTTTAAATCTGACTATCCTGTAAGAATAGTCCAGCATTAATTCAGATAAGTTTTTTATTTTTTATTTCAACAATTCCTGCCACTGAATTTAATTTTTCTTCAAGTGCAGCCATCTGTAACAGATTTCAATTATAAAAGAACAGTGTGAAGTAAGGAGGGGCGAATTTGAATCCTATCATCACGAACCACACCGGAGGGAGGTGTGGGGAGCATGGGGAGGCGGCCGCTATCTTGCGCATTTGTCCTTGTGCCAGTCTCATATTATTTCCTCTACTGTTCTCCTCCCTTGATAAAACCTAGACCTAGGGGGTGGAAATCCCTATTTCTGAGTAGAAGAATATTTGATCTAAGTTAATATTAACACCAATGCTTCTTAACAAAAAATTTATGAAATCAATGTATCACAGATGTACAGTAATAGCTATTACATGTCTGAACAGAAGAAATCGCATTGATTGAAATAATAAAAAAGATAGGTACCGCCAACGTGTTTCCCAATAAACTCATTAATCGAATGGAAAAGAAAGTCCTCCAAAAAATCAGACTAAATAATCAAACGAAATTAGAATCTATAAATTTCAAAAAAGAGGGCGTTTGGGTCTACCTTATTACGGACAAATTTCAGAACAGATAAGTAACATGATTAAAAGGGAGGGTTTCAAAGTAGGGTTCAAAACTGTTGACACGATAAACAAGACAAAGGACAGAATAAAAATAGAGGAGTGAAATGTGAAACGTGCAGTTGGGTATACACAGGCCAGTCAGGTCGCAAAATCAGAGAACGGATCAAAATCCATATTTGTAAAACATATTAAGGACATAGGTCACTCTTTTAACGAAACAACCGGAATTAAGTACCTCCAGATCTGTAAAAAAGGTAGACAATTAGATTCTCTAGAAAAACAAGAAGTTAATAGAATTCGAGAAAATGGGAATTGTTTGAACGACCACACGCACTTCAAATTCTCTCCTCTGTTAATACCTCTTAACTAACTAGTATTTATGTCAATATCAACCTAGATTAAATTTATTTTTCTGCGATATTTTATTTCTTCTGTTCAGACATGTAATAGTTATATACTGTACATGTACATATGTTACATTGATTTCATAGAATTTTTTTTTTCCGATTTTATTTTAGTTAACAAGCATTGGTGTCAATATTAACGTAGATTAAATATTCTTCTACTCAGACATATAGTAACTATATACTGCACATTCATGTTATATAATATTGATTATATAAAAGTTGAACTTTTTATAATTGTATATTTTATTTTATTTTGGTTTCTTGTTATTTTCTCGTTTTCAAATATATCCACAGTTTGTCTATACCATTAGAATAGGGATTTCCACCCCCTAGGTATTACCAAGAGAGGAGGACCTCTCCTACCTCAGGTACGCTTAAGTTAATATATGTAAATATGTATGCCTTGCTCACATGTGGAATCATACAATATAAGTATAATCATATAATCATTCAATAAAAAAGTGCTTTATTTATCACCTTTTTTTTTTATTTGGGTATTTGAACTGCAAATAGGAATAACAGAATTCATCCAATGTTTATTCTGTGGTTGTCTGTCATATACCTTTTCGACTGTTTTGATATAGGAGACTTTTGGAAACTACGTTGGAGTGAGGATAAATACATACATAAAAACGTACTGTTGTCAACTTGTAATTTGAAGATATTGTGAGATGTAAATACAACAAAGGCAGCGGTTTTCGAAAATCAGTGACACCGAAAATACAATGACCAAATAACGATAACAGTGTTAGGAATAAAAACAAATATAATATACCTGGGCACTCGTACAGCAAGGTAAATACCTATGGTAAATCCTAACTTCAAACTAGGACTAAAACACAAGCACTGAGTACAACACCAACTATAACCTGCTGGAGTGGAAATTATAAATCGAGGTATCAATCTCATTGAATAATCAATACCTCAAGTAACTTCACTTACATTAATGTCTGTAATATCTTACAATACTTATTAAATTTTTTTTGATTTATATGTCAGCATTTATTGTTCATACTTCGAAAAGACCAATAATTAATGCGAACGTGGACCGGATTTAGAGAGGGGGCGATTTTATGCCACGATATTTTATCGATATAAAGAAGCCTTTGTAACCTGCTATTGACAACATCAATGAAGGGATGTTTGAAAACAGTTGTTGTGAATTATATGAAAGAAGTTGGAAAATGGGATGTATCCCTTGAGAGTGACATACCGCTACACTGGGAGAATTATGGAGGTTTCATACTCTTTTCTTCTTCGTCTTTCTCCAATTGTTTATGGGATAACCTAGGTAACTCTTTATTTAAATTTAATTGTGCATACTAATTAGGACGTCAATGTCTCGGAATTCGGATAGAATTATCAGTTTCCTTAATTTAGCCATAGCGATACCAGTTTCACCTTTACGTTTTTACGCCACACTCATGTACTTTACTAGTAATTATATTTTATGTATAATTAAAGTTTTATCTTGAGTGATATTTTGTTTGAGCAGAAATCCGTTGTTATATAAAAGACTGAGCGACCATTGTTTGGGCTTCACTGGAAAACGGCTGAATCTATATTCACAAAATTCGCAGAGCCTTTCAAGGATCGTCAAATTTAGAATATAAGCTACGTGGCATCTCAAAATTTAAACGGAAGAAGGTGGGGGTTATGAGGCCCAACACATAAAGAGAGTATTAACTCTTTAATGAGATTCATATGTAGCATCCTAATAATCCCCATTATAGTTACTATCCTCGGCAGATAGCTAATCTAGCTAACCGGGTAAACTGCTGGTAGTATTATAAAGAACATGTTTTGAAATATTTCGTAGCTATCCTTATTTGTTCCTGTTCAAAAACGACATGTTAAGTTCATGAATACTTATATACATTTTTTTTTGAGTTTTCAAACTGTTAGTCATATTATAACAAATGAAAAAAAACGGGGGTCATGAAAAGTGGGAAACACTTTTGCAAGTTATCCATATTCTTTCATAATTTCCTCCTTTTTTTTTTTTTTAACTCTGTCGTTCTTTACCCAATTATTTATCTTTGTTTTTCAGATTCTGAATTATGGAAAAGGATATGCCACTTTCTCAAGGGACATTCGATAGCTTTGAAAGGGAGAATTAAAAACGATTCATTCAGGTCACCACAAGCACGAGTTGTTTATGGAACTTCTCCTATTGTCAATTATTTGGACAACAAAATAAAGTAAGATTGCATTAAGTAATGTTTATTTTTTATACTTTATTTCATTATTATTTGGTTTATTTTCAAACTGTCCTTTTAAACAGATATTCATGGAACGTAGAAAAAGTTATGTTTTCTACAGGGAATGTGACAGAACGACATAGAATTGCTTCATTGAATTGCACTGATGAAATTATAGTTGATTTATTTGCTGGGATTGGATATTTTACATTGCCATATCTTGTTCATAGCAAGGCCAAATATGTACATGCCTGTGAATGGAATCCGGAAGCTATTAAGTTTTTGAGGTATCATTTTATATATTTTGTTAATGTTCGAACACATTTTTGCGATCTGTGGCTAACATGTTTAACATTGTTGTCTAATTTCACAAAAATATGTACATATAGGTGCTTGTACAGTGTAGAGCGAAGTCAGCTAGACTTTCCTCTCTACCAAGGGTGTTTTACCGCTTTGACTAGGTTGTTGAGGAACAACCTGGATCCCTCACTCAGTTTAGGATAGAGCGGAGTTAGGGGCAGAGTTGGAAAATCTATATTAATAAAGCTGAAACGGGGTTTGTTTGTATGTTTGTTCCAGCATCACGCCCAAACCGCTGGACGGATCTTCTTGAAACTTCACATGTAGCATTCTTTTGAGCCCGATTGAATAATAGGCTATGTGGCGTCTCAAAATTTTGAACGGGAGGGGGGGTTGTAAGGGGGGCCTAAGTATATAAATAGTGCTAACACATTAACTAATGGTCGAATTGTCATGAAATTTCACACGTAGTCTTTTTAAAAGCCAAACAGGAAAAAAAGGTGTGTGGCGTCCCAAAGTTTTGAACGGGAGGGGGGGTTGTGAAGGGGCCTAAGTATAAATATAGAGCTAACTCATTAACTAATGGGCGAATCGTCATGAAATTTCACATGTAGTATTTTTAAAAGCCAAATAGGAAAAAGAGGTGTGTGGCGTCCCAAAGTTTTGAACGGGAGGGGGGGTTGTGGGGGGGCCTAAGTATAAATATAGAGCTAACTCATTAACTAATGGGCGAATCGTCATGAAATTTCACATGTAGTATTTTTAAAAGCCAAATAGGAAAAAGAGGTGTGTGGCGTCCCAAAGTTTTGAACGGGAGGGGGGGTTGTGGGGGGGCCTAAGTATAAATATAGAGCTAACTCATTAACTAATGGGCGAATCGTCATGAAATTTCACATGTAGTATTTTTAAAAGCCAAATAGGAAAAAGAGGTGTGTGGCGTCCCAAAGTTTTGAACGGGAGGGGGGGTTGTGGGGGGGCCTAAGTATAAATATAGAGCTAACTCATTAACTAATGGGCGAATCGTCATGAAATTTCACATGTAGTATTTTTAAAAGCCAAATAGGAAAAAAAGGTGTGTGGCGTCCCAAAGTTTTGAACGGGAGGGGGGGTTGTGGGGGGGCCTAAGTATAAATATAGAGCTAATTCTTTAACGGTTGGTCGGATTGTCACGAAATTTCGCATGGAGTATTCCTGAAGGCCAAATAGATAAATAAGGTGTGTGGCGTCCCAAAGTTTTGATCGGGAGGGGGGGTTGTAAGGGGGGACCAACCTGGATCCCTCACTCAGTTTAGGATAGAGCGGAGTTAGGGGCAGAGTTGGAAAATATTAAATATTTATAATAAAAAAAAAATATTTTTTTGCGAATCACATTTTTGTACCTAGCTAAATTAGAAAAAAATGATGTCTTGTAATTATTTGTCAACTACTTTTTGGTAACTGGTCGTTTTTAATTTAGCTCAAAATAATAAGTAGTTAAATATTTTTGTAGTTTAATAACTACTTTCATTATTTAACTATCAACCTGAAATAATTTTTTGAATTTTATTAGGCCACGTTTGGGTTGTTAAATAAAACCATAATCTATAAACAGTATCTTTGTAAGTATAATTATTAGTTTTAAAACAAAATACAAAATATGGAACTTTTAACTCATTATTTTCACAAACTAATTATATTTAACTATTTTAATCACAGAATATTTTTTTTATACTTTCATCAACTGATTTTCAATAAATATTTTGCTACAACTATTACTTAATATATTAGGAAATATAACTATTTTCAAAGCTAGTTTCCATCGTAGTTTTTTTTTTTATTAGCTCGGGGATCGAGGGGTTACTGAGAGACTGGGATTGGCCATCGGCGGATCTATTGCGCCGATCGTCCCCAGTCCATCTTACAATGCCTGTTTCTGCTCCCGCTAGGAGCCGACGAATCGGCAGAACATCGGGTAGTCAGTCTGTTTCCGTCACCATCTGCCGTAGATCCAGTCCCAAATACGATCTTGTCCCATGAATCAACTCCACCCTAACTTGGCCGTATAGCGGACATTAGAGGACCACATGTTCTGCAGTCTCGATACCGCCGCACGAACAGTTCGGGGTGTTCTTCTTGTGAAAGAAGAACAGTTTGGAGTTGAAATCACCAAGACCTGATAATATTTGAGACACCCAGTGGTTAGGCTGTACCCATGTTGAGTCAAGGCGTACCCGGACGTCCGGGAAGTATGCGTACGTCATAATAGCGTAATAGCCATCGTAGAGTTAACTACTTTTTTCATTTAAAACATCCCAACTTTGGTTAGGGATTTGTTTTTATATTTCGCTTTGCCGCTTCAAACAAAACATGTTACCGCTGCAATGATTGTGATAAAAATAGGAAAAGTAAATTATTAAAACTTGATTAAAGAATTGCTCCTTGAAGATTTGTGATCATATAAAAACTTTATACGAACGTGTTGGAAGGATATATCGTATGTATGTCAGAGAGGAACAGAATTGAATTTAACATCCGGGGTAGGGTTGCGTAATAAGATTTGTTGGTACTCTAATTGTTTATATGAAAGAGAGGTCTACTTTTAGAATTAAAACTAGAAATATGGAAGAGAATATGTTCAATTAAATAATGTTACAGTAATTATTTGATTTCTCTAATAGGTTTTATTATTTTATTAGATCTCACCTCATTGGTGAATATTTAGAAAGCAGCAACATCAACTTTGTATGGTCCGGAACACAAGGTTCTCTCACAAAATGCTCCCCTCTTTCAGGTCACAAGGAACGAAATATATATACATATATACAAAAAAAAAAAGAGCGAGCTATACAAAATATGTAATATATATTTATATAATCAAATTTATAATCCATATAAATAAATAAATTAACAAATAACAAAAAGTAAATAGTAAGTAACTAATAAAATTAATGATAACAATAAATGTATTAACCAAAAGTAATTAGGATAGAGATTGTAAGATATTGGTGTAGGATCTCTGCCAAGAAAATAAATATGAAAGCAAAGCATGAATTAAAGCTTTAATGTTCGAAATACGACTTTTACAGAGAAGCAGAGGGCGTCAGTAGCTCTGAGGTAGCATGCTAGTTCTACTGAGCTCAAGATAGTGGGTTCGGAACCTGGTCGAGGCTCTTAGTTTATTTTATCTGGGAGGTAAGAAAACTTAAGCACGCCTTCAGTTGGGATATTAAGCGATGGTCATTGAGTACTCGTTAAATACCTTAGGTAACTAACTAAACCTGCTTAGGCAAAATTTAGGACTCCGATAGTAGAGTCAGGCTCATGTTCACCAGAGTGATGAAAGAGCTGTGATCTCTGGTAGTAGGTGGTATGACCTCGTAGTTAAAGCCCGGGTGAGTTACTAACTATAGAGAGGCAAGAAGATTAAGGGATATGTGTTCTGATATGTCTGTTGTGTTGTGAGTGAAGGACTGACGCCATGCTATTGGGTAGGTGTATGTTAACAGAAGGTGAAGTAATGTTTTGTTTTCATGCGGTTTTCATTGGGTTTCCTAACTAGGCATACATCAAGGTATCGGACAGTCTGATCCTTAGGATCTCAGGGAAACATCTAAAAAAAAAAAGTATATAAAAAACAAACTTCAAGAATATTTAAGTAACTGCACAGTTTTGGGTCTCATATCACCTACTATCAGGGCGCTCTTTTGTCGCTCTGGTGGAGATGAGCCCGACATTACTATGGGAGTCCGTTGTCTACCTAGATTATCCACCTAGGGGATAAAGGATCTTTAAGGATTATCTGACACTACAGGTTCGGGACCATCACTTCCATCCTATTCTAAGGACTGGCTCAAGGTTTTTTCACGTCTCAGAGAAAAAACCTAAGGACCTCGGCCGGGTTTCGACCCTGCAATCTTGAGCTCAGTAAGCTAGCACGCTACCTCTGAGTACCCCGTAACTTGTATTTGTTTTATTATTCATATTATTATTATTTTCTAGGATAAATTTAATAAACAATAAAGTTGACGATCGATGCTTTGTTCATGAAGGTGACAACAGGAAGGTAAATATAAGTTTCTCGAAGTTATATTCAATAGGAATTTGTAACACAAAAAATTGTTTTTGTCTGTTGTAAACTGCTCACAAATTGAAGTGGACCACTTCCGAAAATTCAGATATTACTAATCTTCTTTTACTTGGATGATTTGAGATTTTTTCCAGTTAAAAATACACTATTTTTACAACTTCTCCACAATCTTTTCAATTAATCTCTGTGGGGATTAATGAAAAATAAAAATAAACAAAAACGAATTCATTTTGTTTACACAATTGGGAGCCGCCTTTTCGGATTTAATCCCCTAAAGAAATCAAGATTCGTCTTTCACCATCAGTACTCATTTAGCCAGCGCACTAGACATTTTTTTTAAATGCCGCTACGAAGACTTACTGTTAAAGAACTAGGGAGGGCTTTGGCTCTTTTAGAGTTGGCCCTAGGCTTGGTTGTTCTCACACAGTTAACAAAGGATCATGGTCACGATACCAGAGAACAGGTACTGCTCAATACACTCATGGAGGATGCCGAGTTCGAAAAACTACCCCTCAGTAGAACCGATATTTAAAAGTCCAGACCACTAGACAACGTGATTTGACAGCTCGACAACTGCAAAGCTCTTTTGTGGGTGCAACAGGGGTCCGCATTTCAACTCAGACAGAAACAGCCTCTATGAATTCGGTTTGAGGGCAAGAAGACCAGGGAGGAGGTGTTTTTTAACGAGATAACAAGAAACAGCGCGGCTCCTATGGGCTCGTGAACATGTTGATTGGACTGATGAGGACTGGGACCGCTGTTTATTTACTGACGAATCGAAATTGGTTCTTCGTCATCATGATAGACGTTTTAGAGTGTGGAGAGAGCGAAACCAGCGATTTAACGCAGATATGACTGAGCCAATACGCTCTTATGGAGGAGGCTCAATAATGGTCTGGGCAGGGATATCGAATAATTGAAAAACTCAGCTGATAATGTTCAGGAATGAACATGTGACCGCACAAACGTACCTGGACAATGGCATCACGGCTGTTATTGTCCCTTTATCTCAAGGAATTGGGGAAAATTTAATTCCTGTTGATGATAATGCTCGGCCTCATAGAGCCAGGGCGGTTGAACGTTATTTAGAGGAACGAGAAATGACGTGCATGAACTGGCCTGCTTCTTCACCCGACATGAATCCTATTGAGCATGTTTGAGATAAACTCCAACGCCAGGTGCACATGCGTTCGCCTTTCCCGGATAACTTGGATGAACTTGCAGATGCATTAATTGAGGAATGGGCCAATATTACGTATTGAGCCTTATAAGGAGTATGAAACAGCGATGTGACTATTTATTTCGAATCAGAGGAGGCCCAACACCCCACTAAAGAACTATTAAAAAATAATGTATTTAAACATTTTTAATTGAAAAAAATTAAATGTAACTCTGGAATTGATTTTTTTTTTTAACTTCAAAGAATAAATTGTATTATTTTAACACTCGTTCATGTGTCTTCATTTTAAACATTACTATTGAATAACTAAGGTTTTATTGACAAACAATTAATAACCATAAAAAAATGTTTGAAAAAATGAGTGGTCCACTTCAATTTGTGAGCAGTTTACTAATTTTGGGATCATGTTTCTTGTGTCCTCATTTTAATGATGTAGATATTTTCCAGGTGTGTCCTAAGAGAGTTGCCAACAGAGTGAACTTAGGTCTGATCCCTAGCTCTGAAGAATGGTGGCAGGTTGGGTGCGAGGCCCTCCTACCTTCCGGAGGACTACTCTACATCCATCAGAATATTGTCTCTGGTCCGGCATCCTCATTCAGATGTGAAGATTGTTTGAACGTTGAAAAGTTAATTGAATTTAATTTCTCAAATATTCAGAATATTCCCACAATTCAACTTTCCATTGAGAATGGCTGCTACACCACTGAAGTGGGCTCCAATCTGATCAGGTGGAAGCATATAGAATGGTTTTTGTTCTCCCTTCATATTTCTCATTGTATTTTAAAGTTTTTAGAAGACATTAATGGTTCTGAATGGGCTGTAAGTGTTTTTGAAACCCATAAAGTAAAATCATATGCACCGCATGTAGATCATCTTGTATATTCTGTCATTTGTCGTCCCAAAGAGTAATTTTTTATTAATAAATTTTTTTTTTTATTCTTTTTTTTTTTTAAATTCTTCTTCCTCATATACTGGAATCTTGCTAGAGAAGAGGTCAAGGGACACATACGAGGATCAGGTATTGGAGGAGTGTCCAGCTGGTCCCTGATACTCGTACATGTCCCTTGACCTCTTCTCTACCAAGTTTCACCACCTGAAGATGGCAAATTGCCGAAACTAGTTGTGGTTAAATAAATCTATGTTGGACTGATACATCTATTACTTATTTAACAAGTTAGTCCACTACATCTGCCTACCGCCAAAAAAAATACTTCCCCAGTTATACAAAGTATAGGATGAGTTATGTAATCGGTCAGAAATGTGAATTTGTGTGTATCGATACGAAATGTATTTGTATTAAAAACCCCATTTCGACGATATGTGGGCTAACTAATACTCAAATAACTGCGGATGGTATGAATGTATTGAAACACAATTTCATATGTATATTCAAAAACTCATAAGGACGACGCATATCAATATTCCGCGAATCGGCTGAAGGGAAAGAAGGGATTGGAGGGGCTCAACTCAACAATCCTAATAACTGCCGATGTAATGAATGTATCGGCACGAACCTATCACAGTTCAGCCAAATAGGCCAAAGGGAAGAAAGAGATCAGAGGAAGGGCCTAAATCAAAAATTATAAAAACTGACGATGTAATAAGTGTATCAACACAAAATTTAGTATGATGATTCAGAAATCTCTGAGTATCTATTGATTTTCAACCAAATTGTTAAATTGGGTTCAGAGAGAGAGAGAGAGAGCAAACACTAACTTCATTTATTCGTGCTGGGGAAATATATAGCCGGTAATTCACCTACGACTTTTCTGCCACTGGCAATCCAGGAAGGTCCGCAAACATCAATGCGGCTGCGGGCGTGGCCTAAGTTGTGATCAGAAGTGCGGCCAGCCCTATCTTCAGGCCGTGAGAAATTGTCAGTACAAAATAAGAGCCTCGCTCTTTGCGATGGGGTGGCAATGGGGATACATCCTTAAGACGACGTCAGTAGAAGGAACATGATAGAAAAATACAATATAAACTATTAAGGAAAAAGTATAGTTTTATTAGAGAAGTCTATTTACAACATAAGTACATTTTAGATTATATTTTAATTATGTTTCGTACATCAGTTCATTGTTTAAATGTTTACGGATTGAAATCCAGTCGATCGATGACTTTGTTAGGTCTTGTTGCCTAGGTAACATAGCAAGGATTCTATCTAAATGCTCTTTGACACTTTTCTTACTCGATATCAGTTCATTTCTTTTTCTTTTCAAAACAATCATGGCAGTACTTCTTGGCACTGGAAAAACCAAAGGAAAAAAGGATGTTTCAGATCTATGGGAAGACAAAGAAGTCAAATTTGATGTTCCTGTCACGTAATTATTACATTTAATTATTTGTTTAATAGACAACAAATTGTTCAAGTTTTTTTTTTTTAAATCACTGATTATAACAATGAACAACTATTTTTTTTTCTGTATAGGCAGAGTAGTTTGCGATCTGGAGAAAAAGTTATTGATAAAATGGATTTTATAGAGGACACAAAAGGAAATAACGGAGATAAGGGTCGACTTATTGTAACCAATTTGAGAATTATTTGGCATTCCATGTCTATCATCAGGATCAGCCTCTGTAAGGGAAATTTAGATAGTCTGACTAGAAATATATTAATAAATAGATTTTTCTGAAATGAAGATACAGAGATTAAACAATATATGCATGTTAATGTATTTATTTTTTGATATACTAGACTTGTTAAATAAGTAATACAGCGGTATCAGCCGAATAATATATTTTATTTACACCAAAACTAGTTTCAACAATTATCTGCCAACATCTGGTGGCGAATGGAAGAGAAGAAGAGAGTTTAATTCATGTTCTGGTCAAGTTGGGAGTTGACTCATCACTCTTTCGCGTTACTTATTTATATACGCATGTTAATATACTAAACAGCTCGAATACATCACATATAGGATAACCATTTATTGTAAAGAAATTTTCTTCAATGTAGAAAAATGTAATATTATTTATTTGTGCGATGAGAAAATATTTTAGTTCTAAAAATAATATTGAGAATCGTATTTCGATATAAAAGTTTCTTAATAATCACCGTTTTGTATATGTATATATTGTTTAGATTCAAAATTAATAAATGCACACACATTATAAATTGAGTTTTGAGTCCAATTCAAAAATTGAGAATTAAAACATTATTAAAACCATTATTCAAAAAAATATACATTATTGTGAGTATTAAAAAATAAATCAATTCTTAAAACAATATATATTAAAAGAGATTTTCGAATACCCATGATGGCGAAATACTATTAATATCACTTTTTAAATTTTTTTTTACGAGTAGAATCCTACATTTTTTTACTGAGGAGAAACTACTTATTTTATTTTTTTCAGCTATAGGACTTAACTGTATTGTATCAGCTACAACGAAAGTTGTGAATTCGGTATGTTCAGTTATGAGTAACACAAAAGTATAAATTATATATTTAAAGGATATTTTATTTGTATAAACACTTCTATGATATGAATATTGATTTTCTTTTCGCAGAAACTCAGAGGTACAACAGAAGCACTTTATCTACTAACCAAATCGAATAATTCAAGATTTGAGTTTATTTTTACGAATTTGGTTGCTGGAAACACGAGACACTTCACGTCAGTTATGGGTGTTCACAAGTAACTTGTTATTCCAATTTCTGTTTATTATAACGGTATGATAACTAAGATGAAGTTATTGTAAAATAAATACGTAGTCTTAATTCTCAATGATGTTATTATTTGTGATAGGCTGTCTAGGCCTCATAATTTGGCTCTCAAAGAATGTAAATAAGAAACCAACATTTAGTAAAAATGTATTAAAACAATTAATTCTATTGACTAAAATAAATACATAACAATATTGAGTATATGTGCCGAATGAATTGTTTATACAAAATGAATTCAATAAACAAAATCAGTAAAAAGTAACAATAACTGACATGAAAAGCTTCAACTGTTGCTTGCCCCCTGGTCTGTCTATTCGTTGGGTGCCGTCCCATGCTTTGCCCTTCCCCGATCCCCCTGGCCTCCTGGGTGTTGTGGACTCATGGTCCTTGTTTCGTTATTAGCATAAAGAGTGCCCTGACTCTGTAACAACAAGAAATATAAACAAGGTAGGGCGATAATAACCCAAGTAGTTGTTCGCTCCAAATAAACCAACCAACCAACCAAAAGCTTCAACAATAACGTACCTCATAAAACATGTATATATATTTTTTTTAAAGAATAAAATAAAATATGCTTCAATTGTTTTATCAGGTATGTTAATTGTTGAAACTTTTTATATCACTATTTGTTGTTACTTATTTATTGTATTAATTAATTGAGTGGTTGACGCGAAAAAGGTTCTAAGCGCCACTTTAGTTGAAAATGAGATTTCTGTGGAATCAGGTTCTATAGGCCTCTAGGGACTATGTAGGGAAGTTTTTTTTGCCGTTACAGCAGCAGTTGGTAGTACTGAGCCCACGTCAGCATTGAGCCTCATGGAAGAAGGTTCTAACAGCCACCAGTAGTACTCAACATGGCAGCGGAAGGAAGTTTTATTTTGGCGTTCAGAACCTTTTTCGCGTCAACCACTCAATTAATTGTTTATGAACAATTCATTTTAGCTCATATAGTTAGTATTGTTATGTATTATTTTACCCCTTAGAATTTATATATATGCATGTACTTTTTTTTTGATTCTCCAACTATACGAAGTATAGGAGAAGTTATGTAATCGGTCAAAAATTCCATGCGTCGTTTTCAACGAGATTTTGACCTCTAGATTCCAAATATTTAAAAAAAAAATGTGTCTGTGAACCCGATAACTCCCGATAGAATGAATATATCGAAATTTTATGTGAACCCAAAACCCTCCGATGCCGACACCTATTGTTTGTTGTCGAGCTCCTATATAAGTCAATTGTTCAATATTAGAGCAAACGGTCGACTGGTTTTGGAGGGGGGGGGGGCGAAAAGTGAATTGATTTTTACTAAATGATACGTTCTTTGTAGAGAGACTGAAGATGAGGGAAACCTCGAAGACTACGTTTTTATTTTATAACCTGTGAAATAATCATTTCTCACTACCATCAGCCATCTTCTTATTAACTGAAGTTATTATTGTATAGTTTATTCTTTGAGGAATTCTGTATTAGAAGAGACCTATTTTAATTGTTATATTTATTTTCAGAGCTTACCTGTCCTCGAAGCCATACAGGGAACTGAAGCTGCGAGGAGCTGTTGTTAGAAATAAACAACTAGTTATTTTACCTTTAGAACACATATATAATTTTGCTGATGGTGTTTGGAATTTGTCCAGTGATCAGGTAGCTATTGAAAGAATTGTTAGCAAGTTCTCTACGGTAGGGGAAATAATATTTGTGTCGCATACTGGAAGTTTGTTTGGTCAAATAGACTTACATTGGGCGGTCATTCTGTGAGGAATCAGCTCGGGATCATATTGCCCCATACTCAGACAATACTGCTGACATAACCTACCGCAGGGAAACTGATTGTAGGCGCCACGGCCGACTTTATAGAATCAGGGTGGAGCATACGGAGGGGGGGTTTATGAACAGTGGACTGTATAAATTGAAAATGGACTTATAAAACACTTACCCCTTTCCAGGCAGAGCCTTCTTCGCCCAGGGGCATCTAAACGAATTACAAATGGCTGGCCAGCGATTGCTATTTTATTAAATACCTTACTGGACGGAAGTCTGGACGGTCTATCTGGAGCAGGCAAACTAGGGCCTCAGGAGGAGGCAACGATACTACAGGGGCCTCAGAGGGAGGCAATGCTACTACAGGGGCCTCAGAGGTAGGCAACGATACTACAGAGGCCTCCGAGGGAGGCAACGATACTACAGAGGCCTCAGAGGGAGGCAATGATACTACAGGGGCCTCAGAGGGAGGCAACGATACTACAGGGGCCTCAGAGGGAGGCAACGAAACAGAGAGAACAACTGGGGCCTGGTAGGCAAAGGGGAGCAGACTAGAACAACCTCAGGAGGAGGCAACGATACTACAGGGGCCTCAGAGGGAGGAAACGATACTACAGGGGCCTCAGAGGGAGGCAACGATACTACAGGGGCCTCAGAGGGAGGCAACGATACTACAGAGGCCTCAGAGGGAGGCAACGATACTACAGAGGCCTCAGAGGGAGGCAACGATACTACAGGGGCCTCAGAGGGAGGCAACGATACTACAGAGGCCTCAGAGGGAGGCAACGATACTACAGGGGCCTCAGAGGGAGGCAACGATACTACAGGGGCCTCAGAGGGAGGCAACGATACTACAGAGGCCTCAGAGGGAGGCAACGAAACAGAGAGAACAACTGGGGCCTGGTAGGCAAAGGGGAGCAGACTAGAACGTCAGGGGGAGGCTAATATAAGACGACTATGGGGCCGTGTAGGCAACGAGAGTACAGAGACGACTGAGTATAAAAGGTACTAATGCTCACCTGGTCAACAAGTGGGAGGAGGTGCCTAATCATACAAATATAAACAAATAAAAACGGTGGCAAATTCAAGCAACTGGCCTCAACACTGATAATCAAGTATTAAATATTTTCAGCATTTTGTTAATTATTAAAATAATGCTAATTATTTTATGTTTATTATATTTTAGGGTAATTTGGGATCCTTCATTATTACTAACATCAGATTAGTTTGGTTTGCGGAAATGAATGAAAACTTCAATATATCCTTACCATTTCTTCAGATAGCTTCTGTAAGTTATTTTTATTTATTTTGGGAAGGGTTATTTTTCTAGTAATACTGCATCAAAACACTACACATATCAAAGTTCTAAATCGTCTATCTGTTCGTACGGGATGCTACCAAATATACATAGGTTTCTTGTATAACTATTTATTTATTAAATAATATCTTTAAAAAGCCTTTTACAGTTACTTGCATGTATCTTGTTTTTTTGTTTTTCTTTTCTCACTCGTTGCTTTTATTACATTGTTTTTTCTTTATAGCTCCAATTTATTACTAATGTTATTTATGTTTGCTGCTTATCTGTTTTTTTTAAAATTATTTTTTACATTATTTCATTTATTGTATACCTTTTTGGCAGAACTACATGAAATTAATATTTTCTTATATTTTTCTATTTTTTTTACTTATTGTTGCAACTATTTTCATCATTTGTTCTCATACTTAATGTTTGAAGACTCTCTCCTGACAGACGGCCTTAGCCATTGTCAGTATATTTGTACACTAGATATTAGAATATCTTGTAAGTTAATGTTTTAATAAAGTGTTCATTCATTCACACTCTAAATTAAACATGTCTCAACAACAAAACTGCTCTACGTTTGGATTACTAATTTATTGATCAGTTAAAACATCTATCGTTAAGTATGATGCTTTATTCGCCGAGGATTGCGTACAATAAGTTTCATTCAGAACATAAGTGTAAGTTACACCTATTTACTACCAGACGCTGAAAACCATAAAGATTTTTTTAGCCCATACCTTCCATAATCGCAATTTTTCCGTAATTTCTAAAAAGTTTTCATATTTTTTGAAAAATATTTCTCAAATCTGTATTTAAAGCCCCACTCAAGGCGGCCAGCAAGATTTTAATTTTTTGTTAGAATATATATATTATAAAATAATTACATAAATAAACTTGTAAAGCTCGCCTAGATGCATTTCAAAGTCATATACCTGCATGTCAAATTTTAGATTTTTAGGCTTTATAGTTTCGGAGATAAACCGCTGTTATGGATAGAAAACTGAGCGATTGTACATGGAACTTTTGTGTATGGAACCCTGTAAATGTGCTGAAATAAGAAAATATAATTGATAATTATACGTGATGACTACCAGAACGGTAACCCGGTAGGAAGCCGGGTGGTAACCATATATCCTGTCTCTCTTGTTCTAATCAAAAATACGTTAAACTCCTTCTTCTTATTTCATGATTAAGGTAGAATGTTACATTTTAAAGGTGAAGATCCGGGACTCCCGGTTCGGCCCTGCTCTGGTGGTGGAGAGCAGACCGGGAAGCGGCTCCTACGTGCTGGGCTTCAAGATAGACCCTCCTCAGCGTCTTCATCAGACAGCCAAGGAGTTCAGCTCACTCTTCCAGATACACTCGGCCAGCCCTGAACTCGGCGTTGAATACTCAATGACTGAACAGGTATCTAGAGTCACTGTTCTCAGTTCAAGAGATGGAAGTTCGTTCCTGAGAACTTCACAATCTAATGGCCTATGCATATCAGTGAAATAAGCTGATCAGTGGAAATTCTGACGATAGGTTTAAATATTTTAATATTTTGTGCTAATATCCTGATTTTGTTACTTTTAAATTAATTTCTCTCTAGTAAGGCGAGGATAGTTAAGAACAATTACAGAGAAAGGGTAACGTACCAGTACAATTGCAACTGTAGGATTTCCTACACCCTTGGGGATCAATATGTTTTGTGAATCACTGATATCGCTCAGACTTGGGACCATCGCTTTATGTTTCTTAAACTTCTCTGGGATGAAATGTTGATTTTTTCCAGAGGTGTCTTCTTTTTTGACAATATTTCGGGACACTTTCACGTCCCTTCTTCAGGTCACTATGAACCATAGTTCATATTATATATATTCACTCAACATAATATATGAATATATATTATATATTCATTCGGTTCATAGTGAAGGGAGGAGAAGAAGGGACGTGAAAGTGTCCCGAAATATTGTCAAAAAAAAAAAAGAAGACACCTCTGGAAAAAATGTCGTAAAAAAATCAACACCATCGCTTTACCTAAACAAATTACACCCACTTACTGCCCTCCAATCTTTTTTGTCGAGCACTCATCTTGTTGGTTGTTCTGCAGTAATCCCTTCTCACACATTATTTCTGGGCCTACATCTTTGCTGTTCTGTTGGAGTATATACCTCTGTTCTCTATTGCACCTCACCCTTAATACATATTTCAGGATCTAGGACAGGTTTTCGTCATGTAGAGTATTATAATTATGAATGACAATTATGAACATTATTGTCTAAAAACAATTCAATTATTAACTTTGATTATAATGATGTGATTGTTGTGGACTGCAGGCAGTGCTGTCAGAGTCGGAGCCTATAAAAGAGACCGAGGTGGTGGAGGTTGAGGAAGAGGACATTGCGGGGGTGGTTGGAGCCTACTACCTGGAGGGTGGGGGTGGTACTGGACCTCCTGCTTACTGTGCTGAGCTGGGACTGGCTATGGAGCCACTCTCCCAGGGACAGACCATCGCCTCTCTCTGGCAGATCGTACCCTCCAGAGCTTCTTAGCTTTCAAGAAGGACAGACCATCGCCTCTCTGGCAGACGGTACCCTCCAGAGCTTCTTAGCTTTCAACAAGGGCTTTCTTAACTACCTACATATATCAGGACCTCGGGAGATTAATCTACAAATTCTTTACGGAAAAGAAAATAGGAAACAAATGAATGCTATTTTTTTTATGTACATATATATTTCTTAAATAAAATAGCAATTAAGTAAAACAAATGTATATGTGTATTGATTTATATAAAAATATATTTATTAAATAATAATTAGGGCATTATCAACGACAAAGTTTTTTTTAAGTTAAAACATTGGTAAAAGCATAGTATATAAAATGCGGGAAGAATTGAGGTGTGAAGAGCAGAATTAGGCATGAATTCCTTGAGGAATAAAACGTTTTTGCAATTTTTAATTCTGAATTTTTGCACCTAAAACTATCACTTGCCATGCATGGCCGAAAAATCAACGTCAAGAGTACTTTTTTCCGGTCACATGAGACCGAAAAATAAGAACTTCTTAGAAATATAAGAGCAAATGATAGTCATAGTGCGAAAATAAATAGAATTGAAAAAATTCCATTGGATTCATCTAAGAATGTAAGGCACAGGATGTTGAACGTTTATCAGGTTAACTTTATTTCTGGGGATGTCCCGCTCATTCTGGGTGGGGACCCGCGGCTTCCTCTCCCGAGTGATGGCCAATCCAGTCGTGGCTTCCTGTCCGGTCTATCTAGTGAACTTGTATCTCTAGGGGCGGAGGATATCCCGCTCACTCTGGGTGGGGACCCGCGGCTTCCTCTCCGGAGTGATGGCCAATTCAGTCGCGGCTTCCTGTCCGGTCTATCTGGTGAACTTGTATCTCTGAGGGCGGAGGATGTCCCGCTCACTCTGGGTGGGGACCCGCGGCTTCCTCTCCGGAGTGATGGCCAATCCAGTCGTGGCTTCCTGTCCGGTCTATCTAGTGAACTTGTATCTCTAGGGGCGGAGGATATCCCGCTCACTCTGGGTGGGGACCCGCGGCTTCCTCTCCGGAGTGATGGCCAGTCCAGTCGTCGCTTCCTCTCCGGTCTATCTGGTGAACTTGTATCTCTGAGGGCGGAGGATGTCCCGCTCACTCTGGGTGGGGACACGAGGCTTCCTCTCCGGAGTGATGGCCAGTCCAGTCGTCGCTTCCTCTCCGGTCTATCTGATGAACTTGTATCTCTGGGGGCGGAGGATGTCTCGCTCACTCTGGGTGGGGACCCGCGGCTTCCTCTCCGGAGTGATGGCCAATCCAGTCGTGGCTTCCTGTCCGGTCTATCTAGTGAACTTGTATCTCTAGGGGCGGAGGATATCCCGCTCACTCTGGGTGGGGACCCGCGGCTTCCTCTCCGGAGTAATGGCCAATCCAGTCGCGGCTTCCTGTCCGGTCTATCTGGTGAACTTGTATCTCTGAGGGCGAAGGATGTCCCGCTCACTCTGGGTGGGGACACGAGGCTTCCTCTCCGGAGTGATGGCCAGTCCAGTCGTCGCTTCCTCTCCGGTCTATCTGATGAACTTGTATCTCTGGGGGCGGAGGATGTCTCGCTCACTCTGGGTGGGGACCCGCGGCTTCCTCTCCGGAGTGATGGCCAATCCAGTCGTGGCTTCCTGTCCGGTCTATCTAGTGAACTTGTATCTCTAGGGGCGGAGGATATCCCGCTCACTCTGGGTGGGGACCCGCGGCTTCCTCTCCGGAGTAATGGCCAATCCAGTCGTCGCTTCGTCTCCGGTCTATCTGGTGAACTTGTATCTCTGGGGGCGGAGGATGTCTCGCTCACTCTGGGTGGGGACCCGCGGCTTCCTCTCCGGAGTAATGGCCAGTCCGGTCACATGGAGGTCGCTCGTCTCACTCCCATCCTCAGTGCTGTACTTGGACCTTCTGCAAGACAGGTAGGTACTTAGGTTAGTTTGGGATATTAAGGTTTGGGAAAGATATGAAATAAACACGTCGAGGTCTTATTATATGAAGTAGGTACCTAATACCTCGAGTAGCCACCAATGGGTGTATTTGTTTCTTAAGATGTTCATACAAATCCGATATCGATGTTTCAACTGATTATCACGTTCGCGATGATGTCTGTCTGTGTGTATGTGATTGAAAAGATGTGACCTCTCTACCGCAACAACGATTGAAGCTATGAACTTGAAATTTGGAATGAAGAGGTCACATGTTGTTAACTTAGGTCTGATTAGATTTTGGCCGAAATCAAAAGGAAATTGAGAAAACTCAAGTCTTGTTCAATTTCGACCAAAATCTAATCAGACCTAAATTACAAGTGACTCAAATTTCAAGTTCATAGCTACACGTTTCTGAGTTAGAGCGCTCACAAAGTTCCATACACAAACAGACAGACGCACAGATAATGGTGGACCTTGAAACGTAAAACAACAATCGTTGAAAACTCGATCTCGAATTTTCGCACGATTACAATACTTCCTTGTACTAAAAATGTAAGAAAGTAAAAAAGAAAATATTTAGGAAGCTCTTAATTTACCTACTTTTACCTTGAACTTAGTCGATTGATGTAGTCTTCTTCGTAGCTAAAATTATCCTTGGCCGTTCCTCCTCTCGCCCTTTCTTGCCAGCTCTAAAAGCACAAATTAATGGTTTCTTACATTTGTGGTATTTTCTTTATCCTAGGAGTGGCTTGCAACTTATAAGTTTTCCTACCTTGGGGTGTTGATGACTTTGAAAAGAAAGGTCGGAGGCATACTGAAGGGATTGTTTTTCATCTTTTGTCGTCTGACCGTATTCCTCTATCATACGATCTGAAATCAAAATAAAACATTATAGTATAGTCATCTCATAACACTATTGGGAAAATAGTGATCGTGACTCATCCCCGGGCTTTAACTATGAGGTCAATCGCTTACTACCAGAGCACTCTGTCGTCGCTCTGGTGAACATGTTTATGTGTTTCTTAAACTTCTCTGGGATGTTACATTGTTGGTTAATTCCGGCATTTCTTCCAGAGGTGTCATCTTATTCTTTTTTCCGACAATATTTCGGGACTCTTACAAGTCCCTTCTTCTGGTCACTATGAACAATCCGGTCTATCATGCAGTTCATAGTGACCGGAAGAAGGGACTTGTAAGAGTCCCAAAATATTGTCGGAAAAAAGAATAAGAAGACAAGAAATGCCGGAATTAACCAACAATCTACCCATGTTTATTCAGCTAGGTCAGGGCGCTTTACGAATCCCTGTATCGTACAGGGGACGACATGCTCTACTTTTTTACGTCCCAGACAAAAAAGCTAAGGGCCGGGTTTCGAATCCGCGATATTGAGTTCAATAGGCAAGTACGCTACCTCTGAACTACTGGCGCCCACTATTGGGAAAATATATTCAATCTTAAATTCATTCTTGGTGACAGAAGAAAACTCATTCCTCTTTCCACTGTAGCACTTTTATCTCATTACTGATATTTTATTTTATTTGTAGTTGCTCTGTTCAGTGACTTTCATTATTTCTTCTTAGGGGACCTCGGTCCCAGAATAAAATTTATTTTCATTTCATTTCAGTTGTATCTTGCCAATGGCCTCCACAGACTAAAGCGAAATATTCGGTGCGGTGACTAGTTCTCCTGGCGGTGTATATATGTATAAGTAGCCATACTGACGCGGAAAATACCACCCGGACCTCTGCGTAACTGCTGTGTTTTATTTAGTTTCGCCTCGCTCAGGGAGTTTTTCGCTGCAATTGCGATATTTGCGAGTGTTTAGAATGACGTTAAGTGAACAATTAATAGAAATAGTAAGGGAGAAAACCTATTTGATACGATTATTATTTTGAAATGCTGCACTGGTCATGACAGGATTCAGTCTTCAGGATTACCAAATTTCTGCACACTCAATAATTTGTAAATTTTAACTTTTATTTTGTGATTAAGTAAAATTATCGAGTACATCTATGACAATAATTATTATTTCAATAATTTTTTATTTCAAAAAAGAAAAAATAATTGTAAGTATTATGATAATAGATAAATACCAAGTTCAATTAACAATTTCAATGTATTTTGGAATATATATGATTGTAAAATGCTTCTCTTCATTAAAGTAAATCCCCCATAATATTTATATTACATATATATTTAAAAAAAATTATTATATAATCCTTTTTTTAAGTGTTTACTGATCAGCGAGAAAGGCTTCTAACCTAGTTATTCTCAAATCCTTAATTTAATAAAAACGCCCAGAAAGTCTTAATTTTCTTCTGTGATTTTCCAAACTACCTTCAACATACCTGCACATTCTTTATCTTTCTAATATTAATTATAACTTTGGTATTTTTTTGCACAATTGGTGTCACTTTTGTTTTTAATAGACAAAATTTGTCAAAAAATATTTCATGAAGATTGTATGCAACCAACGTAGTCAATATAACCTCACAGTAGATACACGTAAAAATAATTTTTCGTTATCGCTGCCACTGTGAATATTTTGCGTTGGTGTGTAGAGACATTTAAATCATATAATTGTTTAGAAAAATAATATAAGATATGGACGTTTTTGTCCATTATCTCAAGATAGAGTTGGTTTAACTTACATAGTTTTTAGACTAAAATTTACGTAACATCTACTAATACATGTAAAGTAAAGAGATAAAACGTGGAATGTCTTCGTACAGTAAAAAGTAAATGGCTCTTAAAGATTAATGTTTTCTTTTTGTATAGACTACAAACATAATTAGTAGATGGAAAACAATAGAAATAAGTAGATTTTAACATTTTTAAAACACTTGATGATCCACAAGTCTTTACGTTGTTCCTAAGGAGGCTGTTCCATATAATAATATATTTATATTTACTATTTATAAGTCAAATATTCCATTTCACAAAGGAAAAACACAGGTGGGGCAATGAAATTGCTTATAAAACGGGATTATATTATCTCTGATAGCTATCAGAAACAAAGAAGTTAATATCAGTGGGGAAACTATCCTGAGAGTTTTTTTTTCTTGAAATTTCCTGAAAAATAGAGCTTCTGCTTACGTATTTTTAACGATATTCTTTGTTTCGCCCAGGAGACTTTTTTCTACTTGGTTTATTTAGGGAAACGAGGAAGCAGACCGACTGGTGAAGGAAGCCAGAGTTCTAGGAATATCCAGGGAGATTTACCCAATTCGGATAAAAAAAAGTGGAGTAGAGACACATTCAGATAATGGAAGATGTTCCTGTGTGAGGATTTCAAAGTGTTGGGGGATGGGATGTCAAAACGACACACATTACATAGACAAAAATTTAAAAAAATCCTTTCTGTGTCTACGATAATTTCTAATAGAATAAATGTATCGACTCGAAATTTTATATCTAAATCCAAAACCCGATAATGATTTCGAAGGGATAGCGAAAACGTAGTTGATTAATTCGCACAGGATAAGTACATTGTCGGTGATTCACCAACGTCATTTTTTTAAACATATAACTTGATGTAGAGGGCTTTGGTTTAGACCAAATAGACCTAAAAATTAAAAAATGCCTGCATTCATGAAACTTTGCTAAAAAGTCACCTTAAACATAAGGTTCACAAAACCGAAGAGTCCATAAAAATTCTAGGGGGGAAAGGGTTTTTTGGAGGGGGGCAGGGGGAAAAATAATGAAATTCCATTTTTGCATGAAACAGACATGTGAGATGGAGAGGTTTTTTGATGTCGGTGACAGTTAGGTGTGTAAACCTATCGATAGTACTATCGAAATATTTTTCAAGCAGAAGTGACATCTAGCCACTCTATGCTTATTTATATGCATACATGTTCCATGTAAGTAATTTAAGGAAGACAAACAAATAAGATGTCGTACAGAGTACGTAGGTTCCTATTTTTATTTTAGTAGCAAAAAAGCTCAACAACAATACGTACTTCAACAGATCAGATCGGTTCGTTAACGCCAATCAGGAACTAAACTACAAACTTCAATTGCACATAAAAATAGGAATGCAAAACACGTATATGAATTTCCATTGTTAGGACTAACAAAAAATATCACATCAAAAACGAACAACTAAAATCAAACACTAGAACATCAGAAACTTCAACAAAATAAAATAAAACAAAAAACTAACAAGTGATCCTTCAAATTGGAAGTGTTCCCGGCACTGCAAAAACGACATTTAGCCAGTTTTTTTGGATTCACATCCTTATCGAAGTAACTCCACACATCGGACTTCCGTTTACGACTCATTTTTCAGTTCAAAACAACAAAGCACGCTATAGAATAATAAATTTTCAGTTCATAGCAACGAAACACTCTACAAGAACAGTAAATGTAACCTTCCTACGATTCAGTGGATCCCCCCCCCCCCCCATGGGATAAGAACATCAGATGCTCAGTGTGCAAGCACCAGCCTACCCAGTATATACATATATTTCCCCAGCGATTCTACATATCTTTCAGTGGGTCAAACTACTACTGCACCTTGCCTCTTAGACCTGGCGTCCGGGTACTGTTGGAGACTCGACTGGTCCCCTTGTCTTCGAGCCAGTTTTCCGAAGGTTAGCTTCATCTCGACGTCAGGCGGCGGGTCGTTCCCTGATCCGCTGCTCCCCGCCACAGTCACTGTCCAACTGGATCCTGCAACAATAACAGTTGTTTTGTCAAATATTTATTATTCCGACTTTACTTTTTTTGGATAAATAACAGTCCTTCAACTCTTTCACTATAAATTTCCTTCATTCATTATTCTATAGCTTCATGATATTTTCAATCTGAGAACTGAATGTTCAAGATTTCATGAAAGAGCTTTATTGATGTCAAGTATAGTAAGGAATGTGAAGCATTACACCCATTCTGTCAGTAAGCTTGTGTCTTATCCCTTCTGTATATGCAATCTTAGAACAGTAAGTAGAGCCAAGGACATAACAAAAATAGAGGCTAGCAATTGGCGTCCAAGGTCAAATATCCAGCCCCTCACATCACCTCGGCTCTGATTTACTATAATCTAGGAGACATTTTTCCTTTTCTACGATCTGTTAGACTTATTTATATTGCAATTATATTTGACCTACATTCTATCTCAAACCATGCAGCTTATAATTAGTACGAAATGTCAAATGTCCACCGATTTTATATAATTTTTTTGTTGTGAAATGATATATGTCGTTTTTACCAAAAATTAGATATTTATATAGTTTATCTTATTTTTTGTGCTCTTTATATAGGTGAGTCGAGTCACATTCCAGGAAGATTTAGGAGAGTTTAAAATAACATTATGTTTCGATCTGTTCAGAAGCTAAATAATAAATTAGATGGATTATTTACAAAATTTATTTTTTCAGTTATTTAGACTAATTTTATTCAAAAAAGATATTAAAATAATGCTCAAAGGAGCTTTTTTTTTTTTTGTTTAATGTTAATAATTTTCATATTACTACTTGTTTACTTCTTTATACCTAAAGTTTGACAGTTTTATACCTACAGTATAAGAAAGTATTGTAATCTTGCAAAAATTTGAGATAGTGTTTTCAACGGATTTTCCAGAATACATTTTGAGCATTTTCGCAATGGTACATGCCTATGCTATGAGCACTCAAAAGCAGAAACGAATGTAGTTATGAACTTGAAATTTGGAATGGAGAAGTCACATGTCTTCAGGGCCTAAGTAAATTTTTCAAGATACTACTTATATTTATGACCGAATTAGAAATATTTTCATGTAAATTTTATATGAAATACAAATTTTTCGAAGATCGTCCGGTTTTTGAGATACATGCCGAAACCGTCCTGAAATGTTTTGAAACACATATTTTTAGACGTAGTTTAGTTTACTCCCAAGTTACTAATATGTAATAGATCTTTTCATTTAAAAGTGTTTAGGACAACAGGGGTTTGATCTAAAATAAGGATAGAAATTAGTATTCCGATTATCTTTGTGTAGTCGCCAGAAATTATCAACTAATACTTTCCGATAATAGGCGACTAGAAAATGATAAAAGAGACAGATTCGAATCCTCACGTCGTCTGTTATCGACAAATATTAATTGACAACTTCTGGCGACAGTCCAAGGAGGTTTAAAGAAGGATTGTAAACTTTTAGATAGTCAAGAATTACATTTATTGTTTCAAACCCTTAGTAATGGATGTCATTAGCACTAGGTGGTTACCATTGGTTTGATGGTGGTCTGGGGAGGACCTGCGGAGGGCCCGGGTGGGCCGAGAGTGTGAACGCCGCTCCGGCAGCCTGTGTGGCTGAGGTGGAGGACTCTCTGACAGGATCACTGTCGAAGAGGTGATAGAACTGATAGACTGCTCAGATCGAGCCACCTCCACCTCCACTGCTCCTGAAACACTCTTTCATTTATACATTTTTATATAGTTCTCGATATATTTGAAACACACTAGTACACTTTTATTTAGTTTTGTTTCAAAGGGGGGTGCCCCATGCTGTGAAGCAACAAACCTGTGGGGAGATGAGCCCGGGATCAAGGGGTTACAGCGGGACTAGGACGTAGGTACCTTGTTCTTAAACTGTCAAGTCTGGAGTGAACAATATTTAAAAAGAGATCAATTTTTGAAATTATATGATTATATAAGAATAATATTTTTCTCTAAAAAATTCTTAAAGATCTGGCTTAAATGGCTCTAATGACGGCCTTAAGACCATGGAATCAGGGAAACAGGAAGAATTAACTCTTTGAAATACATGATGATTTTCGAAGGATTTCGAATGAAGTCATTATAGATTTTTTAAATGCATTTGATACATTCATAAATATACATAAATTCTTCATTCCAAGATTAAACTTAATTCCTTTGATATTTAATTAATAAAAACATATAGGAATCAGATTTAGGTACAGGTGGTGATGGCAGTTTTTTATTGGTTTGTGGCCTCATGAACTTAGCACATCAGCCCAATAAAAGACTATTGTGGACAATAGTTAGACTGTAGAGGGGAGTCCCATCCTGTTTTGTATGTGAACACTAAACATATTTTCGCGTTCTAAGCTGATGGCAGTTGAAAGCTAAAATGTAATAAAATGAAGCATATGGAACACAAAAATTAAGTTTTTGTTTAGATTTAACGTCCTTATACTTGGATTTTAGACAGGAAGGATAGGTTATGAGCTAAGCCCCGCCCTCTCGCAACTCATTAATTTTAGTGTAATTTAAATAAATTATAATGAAGTTAATCGGCTGTCTCGTGCCCCAGAATCTCATCTTTACTAAGCAAGGGATTACCTTAAACCCTTAGGTAACAAAACCTGGGTCGGCAAACTTTACGTCCAGCAGAGCGACGAAAGAGCGCTCAGGGTAGTAGGTATAATGACCTTGTAGTTAAAGCCCGGGCATGAGTTACAAAAACAAACTAACCTGCAAAGCTAACAAACAAACTAACCTGCAAAGGAGACCCCGATCTTTCTTGTTGAATTCAGAGTCTTATAGTTTGTTAGTTATTATGACTCATGCCCGGGCTTCAACTTCGAGGTCATATTGCCTACTACCAGAGCGCTCTTTTGTCCCTCTGGTGAACATGAGCCCGATTCAACTATGGGAATCCTAAATTTTGCCTACCCTAAATTTTTATTCACCTAGGCTAGGGGTCTTTACCCTGACATCGTACAGGGACCATCCCTTAACGTCCCATCCGAAGGACGGCGCGCTTAAGTTTATTTTACCTCCCAGATAAAATAAACTAAGGACCTCGGCCGGGTTTCGAACCCGCTAACTTGAGCTCAGAAAGCAAGCACGCATACCACTGAGCTACCGGCGCCCTGAAAAATCTGTTCTAAAACAACAGAGTCATATTTATGGATAAAGGAGAGTTATATACATTTTGTGTACAAACAGTTAAAGCGACTTGGGGACCTACTGGTAGTAGTAGAGGTATGTGGCTGGGCGGCTCCGCCCGGATGGCCGCTCCCCGGATGGCTGTGCCGCTCCGTCACATCCTCCCTGGTCAGGTTGATCTGACTCCGTCGGGTCTTCTTGCTCTTCCTCATCCCTGGCAGCCTGGTCACCCTGCTACTGCTGCTCTGCTGCCGTCGCATCGTCTCACCTCTCCGACCAACCTGATGCATCTCTTTGTCCGGGGTGGAAGATGCGCTCGAACTCGGCAGTTCTGGCAGACTCACTATCGCAGCTCCGGACTTCTTCTTTACATCTGGCAGAAGACCTTTGCTTGTTGGTTCGGGAGTGGCGTGGATTTCCACAGTGAACTGTTCGATTTTGTCTTCCTCCTTCTCAATGGTTGTTACTCTTCTTCGACCAGTTATTTGTGTCTGGCCAATTTGTCCTGTAGAAAAACAACAATATAATTAGTTTTATAACAATGTAGAAATTAGAAAAAAGGGCTTTCTGAAAAGCTTATGGTCTACCCCTTCACCAGAGGCACTGCACGCACAGTTCAAAATCTCTAACGGAAGAGAGTTCTAATTGTATTGTAATATTTTCTTCTTCAAAATTGCTACACAATGAACGAGTCCTTCATGTATAATAACAAATACTGTTATTGCAAACATTTAAATGAATGAATAAATTTATTGCTTATAAAGAATTATCTTACAGCAAGGAGTTCGATACAGAATTATAAATACATAGATTCAATAACTGATAACAAAAAGGACATACACAAAATAAAAAGAAAGAAAAAATTCTTATATTAATAAAAATGTTAAATTAAAATAAATAAAGCCACAGGTAACATTATTCTTCTAGAGATTTTCTTAACGTCAAGCTGCAAACATTTAAATCAGAGTGATACAAAGATATTTACAAACTGACCCCTTATATATATTTTTTTGTTTTAAAGAGTATTAAGTATAAATAAAATAAGAAAATGTGGAAAGAAGTGCTGTTATGTTGGCCTTTGCTGAAGCCAGTGCTAGTTTTTCATAAGTGGCAACGAGGAGTAATGGGAGAGTTGTGGCTTGTTTTTTTTTCAATTTCTCAAATGAGTGTAATGAGGTCAACGTTTTGTTAGGTTGGATTCCCAGGATCCGTGGGACGAACTCATTTCCTCTTCTCTATTCCCCCGTGTTTACTGAATTGCACGGAAAATTTCTAGTTTCAGTTAAGTCCAAATTTTAAGAAAATTAGAAACTGTATGTTCCAGAACTTTACCATGTTTCGATAAACCCTAAAATTAATAAAACAAATTGCGTTGAAAGAAAAAAAAATGTTTATTCCACAAGAATTTGAAACATTAACTACCAGTTTGGGCATTACACCATCGTTAGGTTTCGTTATAAACTAAGACAAGTTTAAGGAATGTGAATCATTTTTAAGTACATCAGGTAGATAAGAAAGTTGGATATCCAACTAGGTAATCTCCGTATTTTTAAGCAAGGAATTTGTTTTTTCTATATAACTAAATCTAGGTTGTAATGCGGAAATCGGTAATTTATGTCTTGTGGAATAGAAAATAATTCAAAAAACTTGTTTTTTAAATTTATTTATCATAAGTTTCTACAATATGCCCACGCTTCTCAATTTAAAAGTAGGCAGCCTGGTTCAGAAAATTTCATGGAGCTAATTTGTGAGTTTGACTACAAAAGGTACCGACGTTAAATTGTATTTCAGTTAATATACAGGGTGTGTCTGCAACCTCTGGCAGTATTTTGAGATACAGTTCTTAACATCATTTGGAACAAAAAGTTCTAATAAACCATGGTCCGATTTGTTCACCTTCAATAGTTATTCTTGATTTCGTAAAATTTTCAATTTTCCTAACTTTTTTCTCATAAAATTGATCATATCTCGAAAAGTGTTTGTCATAAATCAAATTCAATTACACCACTGGAAAAAGCATTAAATTTCCTATAAGGGACAGAGGTTTTATTTAAATTTAATTCATTATAAGTTTTTACGGCGTGTTGAGGCCTGGCATTTCCCTATTCCTTCCCCCCCCCCCCCCCCCCCTCCCCTGCCTTGTAGTGAGTGTACATCGCAGCGCCACTAGGCCCGTTGCAGCTAGCGCAATCTATCTATGAGGAGAGGAGCGGACCTGAACTCATCAGTAGTTGTTGATCATCTGACCTGATCTGTCGAACATATTGGTCCTACGCCGCCGGATCAAAACAGTCCTATAAAAATAATAAGTTATTTTCAAAGTTTTTAATCATTTTTATTTAAACTTTTTTTTTGAAAATTTGGGATTAGTTTAATTTCATTTTTTTCAAAGTGTACCTTTCTTTACCTTATACAATTATATCTTATAGGTACCTTAGGAAGTATTATTTACGTTTACTATCTTACGTTTTATCCTTTACGAAATATTGTTTACCTTTTCTTCACCATATAATCCTTTCCTTCACCATATACTCTTACGTATATATATATTTGAGGAAATATTATTTACGTTATTTCTATTTCGTACATTTTATATTTTACGAAATATCGTTTACATTTTCTTCATTGTATAAATATATATACATTTATATATATATTTTTTTTCCTCTCCATGCCGAAAACAATGAAGACAGAGTCCCAGTTAAAACGTTTTGTAGCCAAGAAGGAGAATAAGTTTCGAAAGCTTCAGCTATTATATGATGCGTCCGTTGCTGCGGGCAGTGATCAAAGTAAGATCGCGATTTTCAAAAGTCGGTATGAAGATATAGAGGAGATCCGCTCAGATTTCCAAGACCTGGTGGAGCATATCAATGACTTGGAGATCACCCTGGATCCGGATCATGTACCCTCCTATCAAAATTTGGAGGCCTTTGAGGAGATGTATTATGCCATCAAAACAGCAGCTGGAAACTTGCTCAAGCCGGCTCAGTGTCCCGTAGAACAGACAGTAAAGGCAGTCCAACCTCGGCTACCCAAATTGTCACTGCCGACTTTCAACGGATCTCTCAAGGGGTGGACCCCCTTTTATGAACAATTCAAATGTCTCATCCATGAGAATCCTGCCATCACCGCTGTGGAAAAGTTTCATTATCTGATTTCGTCAGTTTCTGGCCCAGCCTTGTCTGTGGTTAGAACCTTGCCCATCAGTGAGGCCAACTATCCTATAGTTTGGGCCGCTCTCCTGAACAAGTATCAGAATAAAAGAATACTCGGTGCGGATATATTAGAAACTATATTCAATTTTCGTCCTGTTCACACTGAGTCACCAGAGAGTCTTAATCAATTTTTGGAGGTATTTTGTGAGGCCGCTACCGCCTTACATAATTTAGAAATTGTAGACCTGCCTGGTTTTATATTGATGCATGTTGCCTTGCGCAGCCTGCCTTACGAGACGAAAAAGAATTTTGAGCGCCATCATATCAATCAAGAAATTCCAACTTGGAATAATCTTGTGACATACATACAGCACCAGACTCATGTTTTGGAGGTCTCTCAGACCACTCAGCAGATCAAACTGAACCCTAGAATTCAATTTTCTGTTGGAAAGAAGACCTTATTAAAATCACCAGACAATAGGCTCGCCAAACTAGGATTTGTATCGACATCAGCGCAGTCGCCTACTAATGCCTGCCCTGTCTGCAAACTTCATCATACTATTTATAAATGTCCTGACTTTCTTCAATTGAAGCCACATCAGCGCCAAGAACGGGTTCAAGCCCTCAGGCTGTGTTTCAATTGTCTTAAAGGGACCCACTTACAGCCTAGATGCTCTTCCATGACATCATGCCTCACATGCGGTGCTCGCCATCACACTTATTTACATTCCAGTAGTTACCCATCTAGAGTCAATACCACTATGAAGTCTTCTGAGCCCAGCACTGCGGCAGTTGATGCAGCGTTACATGCCTATAATCCACAGTCTCAAACAAGCTTCAAGACTGTGTTACTAGGTACTGCTTTAGTACATATACAGGACTATCTAGGTGAGTATCAGACCATCCGAGTATTGATCGATTCTGGGGCGCAAACATCTTTCGTCACGGCAGCATGTGTACAACGTTTGGGGTTACGTATTAAAAAATGTAATTTCCCTGTTGTAGGCCTAGGTCAGCATATTGTAGGTGACACTAAAGGGATGACCAGTTGTCGCATCAAGCCTCGAGATTCTGACCAACCGCAGTTCCAAGTGGAGGCAGTCATATTACCTGAAATCACATCTAACATGCCAGGTACAAGTATTCCTTGTAATATTTATGATAAGTTTAAGCACCTGCCATTAGCTGATCCGAACTTCTGTACGTCAGCTCCAGTTGATTTCCTCATAGCCGCCGACCTTTTTCCTCATGTCTACGATGGTCAACGAATTGTACCAGGGTCAGAATACCCTGCTGCCTTGCACAGCATTTTTGGGTGGGTTATCACAGGAAAGATCGAACCTTGCTCTTCGCCATCTTCCCCTGTGACATCTCTTCATTCTACCTACAATTTTCAGTTGGACGAAATTTTGAAACATTTTTGGGAAAGCGAAGAACCTCCTACGCTGCCAATAATCAATGAGGATAATATGAGGTGTGAGGAGATTTTTACTAATTTACATTACAGACAAACCGATGGACGTTATGTTGTGCCTTTGCCCTTCTCTACTTCCAGACTCCCAACATGGACTGGAAGCTCTTACAGCTCTGCGCTGACTCGCTTGTTCGCTGTGGAACGTCGCCTTGCCCGACATCTTGACCTCAAGCGAGCTTACCAAGATTTTCTCGACGAATATGAAACACTTGGTCACATGACCCAGGTGCCTGAATATTCTCGTCTTGGTAACCCCCAATCTTATTTTATACCGCACCATGCTGTTTGTAAAATCTCTAGTTCTACGACTAAATTAAGAGTGGTGTTTGATGCCTCTTGTAAGTCTTCTAACCAGCCATCATTAAACAGCTTACTCTTAACTGGTCCCAAATTGCAACGGGACATTGTTGATATTATTTCTCGTTTTCGATTACATCCTTATGTTTTCACTTCAGATATATCTAAAATGTACCGGCAGATCATAATCCGTCCAGAAGACAGGTTGAATCAACACATCTTGTGGCGACGGTCCCCTGAGGAGCCCGTCAAGGAGTATGAACTCAATACTGTTACCTATGGCCTTTCTGCGTCACCGTATCTCGCTCTTCGTACTCTTCAACAACTCGCCGACGAAGGTGCGCGATTCCCTCAAGCCGCCAAGGTCCTATTGCAGGATGTTTACATTGATGATGTCCTCACTGGAGCTTCTACAGTGGAGGACGCCCAGAACCTCAAACGAGACCTTATCAACTTGTTTCAGGCTGGAGGATTTCATCTTCGTAAATGGAGCAGCAACTGCCCCGAACTGATTCGTGACATCCCAAACGATCACCATGAGACACCATTATCATTTGATCCTGACGGCCATGAAGTGATAAAGGTACTAGGTCTGCAGTGGAACGCCACCACCGATGCGTTTTCCTACGATTTGGCTGAGATCCAACCTATATGCACCAAGAGGTCAATACTTTCGCATATTGCTCGTACATACGACCCTCTCGGCTGGCTGTCTCCAGTTATTTTCAGATCCAAGTGCCTCATACAACATCTTTGGCGTCTAGGGATCGGATGGGATGAACAGGTGCCTTCCTACTTGACAGATGAATGGACTTCTTACTGCGAGCAGTTGCATCATCTATCTAGTATTCAGATTCCACGCTATATACTACAGCCAAACAGCACGTCAACCTGTTTAGTTGGATTCTGTGATGCGTCAGAGCGTGGGTACTGCGCAGTGGTGTATCTAGTTACTGTTGGAGAAACTAATAGCACAAGCCATCTCCTTATGGCGAAGTCCAAGGTAGCTCCCCTCAAAACATTAACTGTACCTAGGTTAGAGTTGTGTGGAGCCTTGCTTCTTACTAAACTTTTGAAATTTCTCTTGTCAACATTTGAAAATGTCGTAACTCTGTCTAGTATCTTTGCCTTAACGGATTCTACGACTGTCTTGTCATGGCTAAAGACGTCACCCCATCTCTTGAAAACATACGTTGCCACTAGAGTTACTCTTATTCTTGAAACACTCTCACCTACTTCGTGGCATCACGTACCCTCCGAATTAAATCCGGCAGACTGTGCTTCTCGAGGATTGCAGCCCAAACACCTCGTGAAACATCATCTGTGGTGGACAGGGCCTCCATGGCTCACTTCACACTCTTCTAATTGGCCGATTTATTCACCTTTTGACTTGCCACCTCATCTTCCCGAGCTGAAGAATTTAACCACTGTTAACTCGTTTGTCCAAACCTCATGCAGTTCTTGGGACATATTAGAGAAGTATTCCTCTCTTTCAACACTCCAACGAGTAACAGCTTGGTGTTGGCGGTTCAAATCTAATCTCAGATTGCCGTCTGATCAACGATGTCGAGGCCCGTTGACCTGTTTGGAACTTAATAATGCTCTGATCTTCATTATTAGAGGCGTCCAGCTAGAACATTTTCAGCAGGAGCTTTTAGCGATTTCGAAGAATCAGGATTGTCACGCTTCCATTCAACGCCTCCATCCGTTCGTCGACTCCGTGGGTCATTTGAGGGTGGGGGGCATACTCAAACATGCCTCGCTCCCTGAAGCCTCTATTTACCTTTTCATTTGGAAGGAAAGCAAGTGGCGCCCCGTAAGGACATCGCATTTCCTCATTGGGGCCCCCCTTCTAGCCGTACCGGAGCACAACATTCAAGAACTCCAAATGAACCACCTCAACCGATGGCAACTGATCCTGCGCTCCAGTCAGCATTTCTGGATTCGGTGGTCCCGCGATTATTTGCATACCCTCCAGCAGAGATGCAAATGGTTCACCGCCCCACCAGATCTGAAGATTGGCGATCTGGTTCTGCTTGTCGAGGCGAAGACTCCGCCCCTGCAGTGGCGCCTCGGAAGAGTGTTGGAGGTTCACCGAGGACAGGACGGTGTAGTGAGAGTTGCTACTGTGCGCACCTCTCAAGGGACCTATCTTCGCCCTGTGGTGAAGCTCTGTCCCCTGCCTACACCGTAATTCCCAATTCTTCCTTCCTCCTTCCTTTCCTTTCCTTTCCTTTCCTTTTCCTACTTTCCCTGTTTTTTTATTTCTTTTATCTAACCGCCGGTGGTTATTTTTTTATTTTTGAAAGAATTCTTTTATTTTTTTGTACTTATTATTTGACTAGAAATCCCAAGCGTGATTTCGGTGGGGGGTATGTTGAGGCCTGGCATTTCCCTATTCCTTCCCCCCCCCCCCCTCCCCTGCCTTGTAGTGAGTGTACATCGCAGCGCCACTAGGCCCGTTGCAGCTAGCGCAATCTATCTATGAGGAGAGGAGCGGACCTGAACTCATCAGTAGTTGTTGATCATCTGACTGGATCCCTCGCTGATCTGTTGAACATCAATTGTTGACCATCTAACCTGGTCCATCACCTAACCTTGACCTCGTTCACCCATGCCGTGAGTAAAGGCCATGCTTTCATTTTTACCCTTTTTTATATACAGTCCACTTTTATCAGTTATACATACACCCGGCGTGTACACGGCGACTTTAAGCTCAACTCTACAGCGCTTCGACTGTTAAAAGCAACTTTTGAATGGTGTAATCTTACATTTTCTTTAAGAGAAATAGAAATGAAAATGTACAAGAAATAAAATAGTTAAATGATAAAAGAAAGCTATGGCATAAAAAGTGTGTAGATGATATGGTTCATAATTGACATTTACGAAGCTTGGCTGGGCTCTGTTAAGGATAACGAAAAGGCCCGAAACACTCCACATTTTCAGATGTATTGGTAAATCTTATTGAATGACCTTTAAAACCTATGTTCACTACTAACCTTTACAAAAAGTCTTGAACTCCTAAACTTTACTGTAACATTTATTCTAATCAGCGCTTTGGACAAATTGCTTTGTGAGATTTAGTCCACCAGAGACACTAAATATTACATATTTGAATAGCTCTCTCATATAAGGATGTAATGAGAATCTTTTGAAAAATGAGGTTTTTATGAGTTGAATATAGTCATGAAAGTAGAAAAACGAAGAAAGGGAAATTTGTCTTTGCACGGTCGTTATTCCTGAAGGCTGATAAACATGTGGATGGTGGAGAGAGGGATGTAACCACGTAATGACAAACTGAAAAGTCTTCTTGACAATTTAACGTTCTACTTCTGTTGAACAAAAGTTCTTAATCAGTGGGCCAAGCTTTTTGCCTTGTGACAGGAAATTTAGATTTATTGAAAAGAAGAAAAGTGTGTCTACGATTTATTTTCGTGATCAATGTTTCTTTCAAGAACTGAAGCTGTCTGGTTCCAAATTCATGTCGATGGAAAAGGAGAGGAAGAATTTATTTTATGACGCCATTTAATGCTAAGTATGTGGATCTTAGAAGCCTAAATGAAGTCCTCCTTTCCATAAAGGTAGAAAAGTAAGAAAGATCTCTTAGATATTATATCACTCGAGTTTAATTCTTGAAAATTTAGAAGTTGGATATGTTTTGTGTGGAAAGTTTAAAAATGTTTGTAATTACCAGTCATAAAAAAATCAGTGAGTCTTAAAAGTGCCTGTAAAACAAGTCTTACAATTGGTAGAAAGTAAGGTTTAACTAACTATATGTAATGAAAGATTTTTATTTACAAACTTTAGTATTATTATTAGCAAATCATAAAATTAATATTAGTGTTCTTGATCCTAATATCTTTTTTTTTTTTTTAATTGAGATTACATAAATAGAATGTACTGGTAAAAGAAGCAGAAACATAGGTTGTAACACTCAAGTTTCTCGAATGTGTTTCGCAGTGGCATAGAACCTTTTTCAATTAGTGTAAAAAATACTTTTTGCTCTATTTTGAAATGAGTATCTTGTTGGTCACTTTATTCGGGGAAGCTGTTCACTTCTTTATTGTTCCTTAACTATAGTAAATTCTTTAAAAGTCAAAAAAATAAAAAAATGACTAAATATTTACATACCATCCTCTGCATTGCTGTCGGAGAAATCTAAATTATCTTTTAGAAGGTAGAAGTTGATCCACCCCTTGGAGAGAGTGAGCAGCTGTTCTTGTCCCTCAACATGAGCCGTACTGAGCGACGCCCTCCCCTTGTACTGTCTGATAAGGATTGGACTCTCTCTGGTCTCAGGACGGTACCGTCCGATCACCAGACTCGACTTGCTCCCGGACTCATACGTCTGACTAGCTTCACAAGATCTGCTTGTTGCAGTGGTGTACGTCTGCGTGCCCTCTGCATACTTCCTCGGTGGTATGGTCGCCACTCTGCAAGTCTCCGGTTCCGTGTTGGTGGCTACGTTCACTATATTCGATCCAACTTGGATGATCTGGTCTACAAGGTGAGGCTCCGTTGATACTCCCTTTTCCTCTTTACTTTCTCGCTCACCTTTATTTTCTGATTCTGTTTTCTCTTGTAATTTTCTCTCTTCTGCGTTAGAGTCTGTTGAACTATTTCTTTCCTCTGGGATGACCTCAAACATCCTAAATTTGTTCGTCAATAACACATTATTTCTTCTTCCTCCTGGCTTCTGTGTAGATTTCTTTTCCTCTCGAGCTTCCTGAGTCTTACGGCTTTGTGGTATTTTGGATCTACTTATTTCTCCTCGTGGTGATATTTTCTGCAGTGTGCACATATGACATGAACATGGTGGCACATTCAGCTCTAAGACTTCTGATTTTCTGTAAGAACTTTTCGTACTGAAAGTATTCTTGCAGAAAGGAGTAGATTTCCTGTTACTGGCAGTTTCTACATTGTTCATAATATTTTTGTTATTTTCCGTAGTTTCTGTCGTACACTCAGTATTCGTGCCTTTACTCACCTTTCCACTTCTACTTCCAGAATATTTTTTACTATCTTTTTTCGAACTTTGCGAATCCACTGTTTTGTACTCTCCAGTGCCCGTAATTATTTGTTTTATTACCTGAGGAGGAAATGTTATTTCTTTCTTTTTACTTTGAGTTTTTCTTTTTATTCCATTGACTATATCCCCTGACATTAGTATTGACTCGTTGGTTTGAGTGGATATAGATTCCGATTCGACTGTATTACAAGCTTTGTCCAACATTCGCAAGTTTTGACTGTCCCCTTCTACATTGTATATATCCTCGTCATTTTTTTCATCTTCCTCATCTATACACTGACATTCATGTATCGTTTCTTCTGGTTCTTCCTCTTCTTCAGTGTCGTGATCCGAGGTTTGTATAGCAATCGATACCAAATAAGCCTCCGTGTTACACGATTTGTCAAACTTCTTACAAACCTCTTCATCTCCTTTCTTACATTCTACATCCTCTGTTTGAACTGATGTATTCTTTTTCATAGGTAATATTTCTTTATGTATTATCACTTTCTCGATACTTTTTTGACTCCCTTGATACATAAACGTTTTGGTTTTTTCATCTGTTCTTTGATCCTCAGAAACTCTACCCGTCTGATGTGCTCTTGTGTTTTCCTCTATGGCAGATATCAGGATATCAGCTATTCTCCTTTCTATTTCTATTTTGGAACTAGTACCTTCTTTCTTCACGTCGTTGGGGTATTCCTTGTGTCGACTCAAAGTACCCCCTTCTTTCTTGCGTGGCATGTCATCAATAACTATTTCAGGAACCTTGAGACTGTCTTTAGGAACACTGCTAGTCTCTTGTTTTTTGTCTTGTGGTTTCATTGGTGGTATTCCGTTTTCTTTCGATTTCTCTACCTGACGCAACATCTGCAGCATATTCGAGTCAATTACTTCTGCGGAGCAGTCATTTTCTCCTTTTTTGTTGATGGAACTTTTTGTTGTATTAGAGAGTTCATTTTTTATAGTTTCTCTGCCAGTTATTAGTTTATCTTTGAACTGAGATTCTGGAGTCATATTAATCTGTTTTTCTTTAGTAATTACTGTCTTCATACTGTCCGACATTTCTATTTTAATGACTTCGGATATATGTAGAAGGTTAGAATTAACCCCAACCCTTCGCTCATTACCGTTAATCTCATTCTGTACAAATAAATGCTGGCTCGTATCACTTTCGCTATTTTTATTATTAGAATTATTATTGTTTCGAAGTATATTATCTATTTTTGGCTCTACTCCCATATTGTTTCCATTCACCAACCGAATATTACATTTATTTGAAGGTTCACCATTAGTATTTGTATTAGTGTTGACGTTATTTTTGGAAGAAGTTGCAAAATTTTCGTTAAACCGAACAGTCTTATCTGGTTTTGTAATTACACTTTTTTTTGTTCTATCATTAGACGAAGAAGAATCTTTTTGTCTTACTTTCTTTAACATTTTTTTTCTTCTTCTATGGAATGAACATTGTTGGTGTCTATTTAGTTTCTCTTCGTAGGCCTTTTTAATTTCTTCTTCCCTCTTCCTCAATCTAAGTCTGAGCCATTCCGGTGCGGAATACTCTCGGATCATATCCTCTTCTCCGGTTAGTGACAAGAAGTATGCATAGGCATCCCTCCCTCGTGGCAGCATCCGACGCTCCTGCTGCAGCCTCACTTCGCCCCTCACTGGCCTATCGTCATGTCTGTTCCTTGCACTACATCTGAATTCATCTGGATCCTCCAAACTGTCTGTTAAACTCAGGTCACTGTCGCTTGAATATTCCACTGATGATGCATTTACCAGCATTGAATTTGATCTGGGGATGGCTGAGAACCGTGGGATGATTGGCCTTTCCACCGGATGTTCGTTGTAATTCCCCCTTGCGCAGGCTATTTCCGGTTTGCTTGTTTTGATTAGGAAACTTAAAGGATCTCTTTCGTTTATATTTACATGCGCAATATCTTCTTCGAATTGTTTTGTTGAAATTATATCTTCGCTATTCATTGATTCGGAACTAACTTTGAACACATTTAGATTTGGCATCCGAAAAAGGTTATTGTTCCCTGTTTGACAAGCTGTGCTAATGCCCTGTGAAGCTTGGACCCCGACGTTTTGGTGGCTGGCCTTGTCCTCTGAGTCCGTTGGTTCCAGTCCGGTGACTGAGGTCTTCCTGTCAACCGTCTCCGGGAGACCAACCTGCATGTTCTCCGGCGTGGTTGAGGGGAGGCTGAGGGTGGAATCCTGAGTGGAGGTAGTTCGCTCTGATACGGTCTGGCAGTCGGACCAGCCGCAGGGACTGGGGGTGGCTAGATAGGGGGCAGATCCGATCCCCCCCAGCATGCTTTCCCCGTCAGGGCTCGTCTGTGACCATCGGTCTACCCCCTCTCCCTGTCCCTGCCCCCGCCTCCCTCCGCCGCCACCGCCCCCGCTAGAACTCTCTGAGCTGCTCTCTGTCTGATGTCGAAGTCGGTATTTTCTCATCACGGTTTCTGGAACGGAATATCGTCGACGGGGCAGGTGTAACACTCTCATTCTAGCTAAACCTGTAACAGATCGAAAATATTAATTAGTACAATGTTTAATGGGAAAACATGGTAACAATAAATAAAATATCAATTAGCCCTAAGAAAAAAAGAAAAAACTTAAATTAGTGCTACTGTGGAGAATATAATACCGTATAATGATTAATATAAATATATGAAAAATAATTAAATTAACACCTTAACTAAATGGAAAATAGATATATAGTACAAAGACAAAAAGGAAATATATTAAAAATATAAGAGATGTGAAGATGCTCAGACGGTTTGAAATAATATTGATTTAAGAGATACAGATGTAATACTAAAATGAATTGAATAAATAAACTAAATACAGAGATACTAAGAATTTATGGTAAATGTAGGAAAATACAAAGGAAGGGGAATGAAAGGATAATCGGAGGAAGAGGATTGTAGATCGAAGATAATGTAAGGTAAATGTGATGACGGAAAAAATATAGGACGAGGAAATGCAGTAAGTCTATAAATCAATTCTATTATATTCAAAAACTACTTTAGAGTTAGTCATTGAACTGAATAGAGGAATTCTTTAGAACACGTCGTCAGGAAGTTCTGAACATTTATTTTTAGGATGAACAGACGTAGGTGTCATTAGTTTCGACCATCTCCAACAATCGATAGTACCTTTTATTTCAGTACTAGAACTGGGTGAACGGTGCTTCTAGCCCACAGCTTCAAGAGATTGTTAATAACTAGAGTTTTTACCAGTATGGTTCGGATCTAAAAAGCGTCTTAAAGGAGATGAGTGGTTTAATGCCTTAAAGGTCCTTCAAATAACCTGGTGGCCTAAAGGAATCTAAGCTCTTTAAGACACTTAAGTCTCAATTCATTAAAGGGTCTTCGGCCGATGCTCTTAAGTTTTTTATTTGGGAAGTGAAAAAACCTAGACCTCTCTCTACCCTAGGTGAATAAACCTGGGTAGGCAAAGTTAGGCTACGAGGGTGGGGGTATAGACTCCCGGGGGCACAGCCCACAGTTTCCGTGGTTAGCGTTGCAGACTTTTTGTTATTAATTTTGGAGACTCGGATCCCTAGAAGCTCCCCCTGAGGTAACCACTGACTGTAATACTTAAGTTGACTTATATGAGCAGCAAAAATGCAAAGCGCTGCAGCAGCAAATGCACGCTGTGGTTTCTGTGTTTTTAGAATTACATGACTCACATCCAACAGCGTGCATTTTCTGCTGCTGCGCTTTGCATTTTTACTGCGCACGTAAAATCAGCTTTAAGAGTATAAAATGATCGAATTCATATATATTTAAATAAATGTAATATGACTTGTTTTGTACAAGCACATTTATGTAACAGCACGGGGAATGAGAAATGAGACGCACGGGAAATTTGAAGATCCTATTGGTAACTTACAAGCAATCCATTTTTAATAAAAACTATTTTTTTTAGTTTATTTAATTTTTATCTTGGTTTTTTGCTCTGGCCAGGGGGGGCACGCTCCCCCATGACTAAGCCCCTACCCCTAGAACTTCCTACGTCTAAAGTTAAGCCACACCGGAAGGCATTGGTTGAAATAGAAGACCTGATCGTACCAATACGTTTTTCTTACTTCCGTAACATGAATACTTAATAAAATAAATCTAGACTGAAATGAGTGGTTGTCTACAAGCTTGGAAAACCCTGAGACTCTTAACGGGGATTCAAGTATTTTTAGATGATCCGGAAGCAAAGATGTTTGTTCATTTCCGCTGTCTCTACTTCGTCTTACGTTCTCTTGATACAAATATTAGACTGAAGTGTTTTTGTTGTTTTCAGGATCCTTTAGAAAACTCCAACATGAAACCATTATAGTGAATGCAACACGTCTGTCGTCCACAATAACGTGCAAACTACAGAAGAAAGTTTTGGTGATACAACGTGAAAAATGATAAAATAAAATGTTCCAATAACCTTTTTGTACAGTTTTGGGGGGCCCTTAGTCTTTTCCTTTGCGGGGAGCCTCCCTCCAGTTTGTTGAGGAAAGTATTTTGGAGAATATTAGATGTGGGAGGGCAACAAATAAAAAAATTCGTCGGTCAATCACCGGCAATGTACTTCCCCAGAACAAATTACTCTCTAATTGAGACGTCAGAAAGTAACGAATATGACACATTTGCGATTTTGATGAGCAATTAAATAGTCGCCAGTGAGGACCCCACAACGATTAATCAATTAACTTTTCGCTCCCCCTCCAAATCTTGTCGACCGTTTGAGCTAATATTCAATACTTGACTTACATAGGGGCTCCTAAATTCTCATACTAAATTTTGTGTCAATAAATTAATTATAAATTCATTACATCGGCAGTTATTAGGATTTCTGAATTGAGCCCCCTTCCCTGACCCTCCCCCCTTCGGTCCATGTCGCTGAAATTTGACAAGTAATGTCTTCATTGGGTTTTGACTTCAAATATGAAATTTCATCTTGATATGTTCATCACATCCTGTTTTCGAGAACGGCAGATGGCGTATCCGGAAGAACAGAGAATTGAGAGACCTCTACGGGGGTTCCGACCTGGTATCCGTGATCAAGCAGGCGAGATTACGTTGGTTGGGCCATGTAGAGAGAATGGAAGGAGGAAGACTCCCTAAACAGGCCCTCTACGGTAGGCCAGGCGGTGCCAGGAGAAGAGGAAGACCGAGGCTCCGTTGGCTGGACGACGTCGAGGAGGATCTCCGAGTGTTGAGCATCAGAGGATGGAGGGAGAAAGTTTTGGATGGAGACGAATGGAGGAGGATTGTGACGGAGGCCCGGGTTCTTTCAGGGCCGTAGCGCCGCAGGAAGAACAAGAATACATTCATCACGTCGCCATAAAACCGACAGGTGTTTTCCTTTGGGGTTCTGGTCACACATATAAAATTTTGTGTCGATACATACATTCTATTGGCATTTATTAGAGTTTTTGTGTCAAGCCTTTCCCCTAATCCTCGTCATCCCCTTGCCCGATTTGGCTGAAAATCAATAGTGTCATCCTTATGGATTTTGGATACACATATAAAATTTTATTGTCGATACATACATTCTTAATATGAAGATGGCTGATGTAGTGAGAAGTGATTATTTCACAGGTTGTCAAATAAAATATAGTCTGCCTTCTCACAGATTTTATTATTATTTGCTAGCCGGCTTTCGAGGTTGCCCTCATCATCAGGCAGTCATAATTCTATTGGGAGTTATCGTGTTCATAGATAAACAGACTTTTTTTTTTTTCATTTTTTTTAGAATGTCGGAAAACCTGAAATTCCTGTGAAAACTCAACATCGAATTTCTGACGAATTACATAACTTGGCCTATACTTGGTTTAACTGGGGAAGTAAAATACCTACTGAGCCGGATTCCTCCACCATGGTTCCATCTAAGACAAGAACCTTGAACGGTAGTTATTGTTTGTTGGCCAGTAAAAAATGAAAGAGCGTGTAACAGTTCAAACTGCTGAGATTGTCTGTTGTTTCCTGAAGATAGCTCTCTCTGTCTGGGACTTCCAGCGGAACTGCGGTCTGGAAACGGACCTAGAGACCCACCCACTGGTACTACAGTGCCCATGGTTATTGTGACACATGCCGGGGCAATAACTAAAATATCATGTCGCCTACTACCAGAGAGCTCTTTCGTCACTCTGGTGGACTTGAGCCCGATTCGACTAAGGGAGTCCTAAATTTCGTCTACCCTAAATTGTTATTCACTTAGGGTAGGGGTCTTTAACGAGTACCTGACATCGTACAAGCTCGGAGCCATCGCTCAACGTCCCATCTGAAGAACGGCGTGCTCAAGTTTTTTTTACCTTCCAGATGAAATAAACTAAGGCCTCGGCCGGGTACTTGAGCTCAGTAAGCAAGCACGCAAACCACTGAGCTATCTGCGCCCTCGGATGTTTATATTTATAGTACCATTATATTACTAATTATTTTTATAATTATGAATAAAAACTAAATTGAAAAATTTGAAAGTGAGAAACACCAAATATAAGAGAGGGCGCCGGTAGCTCAGTGGTATGTGTGCTTGACTTCTGAGCTAAAGAACGTGGGTTCGTAACCCGACCGAGGCCCTTAGTTTATTTTATCTGGGAGGTAAAATAAACTTAAGCACGCCGTCCTTCGGATGGGACGTTAAGCGATGGTCCCGAGCCTGTACGATGTCAGGTACTCGTTAAAGACCCCTAGCCTAGGTGAATAAAAATTTAGGGTAGGCAAAATTTAGGACTCCCACAGTAGAGTCGGGCTCATGTCCACCAGAGTGACGAAAGAGCGCTCTGGTAGTAGGCGATATGACCTCGTAGTTAAAGCCCGGGCATGAGTCGTAAAACCTAACCTAACCAAATATAAGAGTAAACAAAAGTGAAAATGTGTTAAAAAAATTAAACAGAATTTATAATAAAATATAAAAAACAATATTAAAATTTAATATTTTAATTTAATAATTTAATATTTAATAATTTAATGCGCTTCTGTTTAAAGTGGGAAAAGACAATATTCGGTCGAAGCAGAAGCAATGTTTATAGAGACATGTTGTTTGGATGGGAGAGCCATCAAATATATATTGTGGATTGAGTTATGGCGTGTTTTAGATGGAGACACAAAATATATTGTGGTTTAAGTCATGGTGTGATATGGATGAGAGAGATCACCAAGTCAAGTGTGAGAGAGTATACAAAGAAAAAATTTACTTTTTTTTTCAACTTCTATTTTATAAGCCCGAAGAAGAATGGCCACGATGAAAAAACTCATGTAATTTATAAAAATAGATAATAATATAATTTTTTTGTAATTAATTTTTATGATTTTTGTAGGTTAAGAGAAAATAAACCCAATATTTTGTTCTTAATTATATTCTATTAATTTTCGATGTCAACCAAATAAAAATCCTTTGGATTAGATTATTGAAAATTCTGCAAATCCAGAAAATTTGCTGGCATCCTAAAATTATATTTTTTAATGGCAAATCCATGTAAAGTAATCACAAATTAAAATTTTTTTTAATGTACAATTTCCTCAAAATTGCACGCCATAAAGTTTAAATTTTTTATTATTACCCTTTTCGGAAACTACAGTAGAAATGAAAATTGCATAAAACCAGATATAAAAACAATTTCTACAGGAAATGTGATAATATATATTCGATGTTCAGTTTTCAATGGAATTTCAAGTTTTCTGACCTCTGATACAAAAACAAAATGTCCATGTATGTCTATAACTCCCGATAGAATGAATGTACCGACCCAAAATGTTATATTAAAACGACGGCTCCTATTTTCCACAAAATCGGCCGAAAGGAAGGGAGACGAGAGAAGAGGATGGTTCAAATACCTTAATAATGATTCAGAAGCTACTATGTAAGTCAAATACTGTTTTTTAGCTCAAACGGTCAGTTAGTTTTGTAGGGAGAGCGAAAACTTAATTTATTAATTCGTTTTTTTGGAGGGGTTAAGGAGAGATAAACATTTTTTATTGTTTTTCTGTGAGTCATGCCCGGGCTTCACCAACGAGGTTATAAGGCGTACTATCAGAGTGCTCTTTTGTCGCTCTGATGGACATGAGTCTGACTCGGGACCGCCAGCTCAAGATTTTTTTTACCTTCAGATTATAAGAAAAACCCTAAAGTCCTCGACGAGATTCGAACCTACAATTTTGCCCAAAGCATGCTTTACTTGTTCTACCAAGTTCACTATATAGTGATATTCTTTGCACGGGTATCACAGGAAATGGTTTGACATAAAGAGTTACGTAGTTATTGTGAGCTAATGCCCGGGCTTCAACTTCTCCCTTTCGTCACTCTAGTGGACATTATTATACTATGCGAGTCCTAAATACCGCACCTTTTTATTCTTCTAGGGAATGGGTCTTTAACAAGTATCTGACATTTTACAAGCTCGGGACCATCGCAATCCGAAGGACGGCGTGCTAAGGTTTTTTTCACCTTCCAGAATAAAAAAAACTATAAAGCCCTCTGACGGTTTTCGAACCTATCAGTAGTCTAGCACGTTAACTTTAAGCTATCGGCGCCCTGTTTTGACATAAAGATGTAAAACTCTCACGTTTCAGCTAAATTGTAGTAATACACTACACAGATTGTGCTCTCGAGGAAAATAATGTCTGTAATGCAGTTTTCAAGCTATCGTAAGCGCATGTCGTAATGAGCGCTACGGTTGCTTTTAGAATTAAATGACTTACAGCCAATAGCGTGCATCTGCTGCTTCTGCGCTTTGCATTTTTACTGCGCATGTAAAATCAGCTTTAAGAGAATAAATTATAACCTAAATGAAGATTTTGAGCGAGGAAATGAAATGATCGAATCCATGTATATTTAAAAATTCTGGCGCCTGCCTCGCACTTGCAACAGCTGATTGGTGATCTAGGAATCAGACGCAGGGAAAGTTTGAAGATCCTATTAGTTACTTGCAAGCAATCCATTTTTAATAGAAACTATTTTTTTATTTTATTTTATTTTTATCTTGTTTTTTTGCTCTGGTCAGGGCGGGGGGGGGGGGGGGGGGCACGTGCCCCCATTTAGCTACAGTTCTAAGTTTCTACCATTCTAGTCGGTACTTAGACCATTACTTTCTAATGTAACGTTACATATGTATGTAAGCTGGTGAAGTGTGATATTAAGTTCGTCTGAATATCACCTTGTTATTATCATGAGCCAACAATCTACTTCACGACTTAACAATTATTGTCAAAATAAATCTTGTAAATAAACTCACTCTCCCCAACTGTTTAATATAAGTGTAGAACAACAACTGTAACAATGGAAAAATATCTGGATAAAAGAAACTGATTTGGGCATCACAGTATTTTCTTATACCAACCATTTTTTTACAGATCACTCTCCTTCCCCCTCCTCCCTCTCAAATTCGTTTCATACTGACGATAATCAAGAGTATTATGATCACATCGCAGATATGTTTTTTTCTTTATTTTTACAGTTTTCAATAAAAAAAACTGCCAATAATAAAAGGATATTTTAACATTGGTAAACATATTAAACTTTTTTATTTATTTTACTAGTTCAGCATATTACATGCTATGCTAGTAGATATAAATATAGACATCAAATAAATAACATTTATAATAACAGATTGGCGTCGCCTCATCTTGAGAACCACCTAGCACTGCTTATAGAACTGAACAGTGCTTATGTTTATTTTACCTCCCACATATAATAAACTAAGGTTCTCGGCCGGGTTTTGAACCCACGATCTTGAGCTCAAAAGGCAAGCACGCATACCACTGAGCTACCGGCGCCCTCAGTAAGTCATTTTAGCACAGTTTTTGGCATGTATCTCGCAAACCGGACAACCTGAAAAAAATCCTATTGCTTATAAAATGTCCCTTTTACCTTTCTCTTCAACTTTTATTTGTAAATATTTTTGATTAAGTCATAAATATAAGTGGAATCTTGTAAAATGTACTTTGGCCTCGCAGCGAAGTGGTCTTAATTTTCGTACAGATCTAATCAGATCTAAGTTAGCACATATGACTCTATGTGTCAAATGTCATGTTCATTGCTACAATTTTTGTCAGTTAGAGCACTCACAAAGTTCCAAACACATGCTCACAAAGACAGACAACGTTGAGAAAATGGTTAATACAACATTGAAACGTGAAATCCCTTTGAAAATTCAATTTCAATTTTTTCACAAGTAAGAAATATGATTTGATACTGTATGTGAGGAGGTTAAATTCCCCTGGAGAACTACAAATGTTCAAATATTCATTTGCTTGAGAGAGCACGGGTTCGAAACCCGGCCGAGGCCCTTAGATTTTTTATGTGGGAAGTGATGGTCAAAGCATGTAGGATGTCGTTAAAGATCCCTATCTATAATTAAACTTAAATACCTAACCATGGTTTGCAGGTTCGAATCATGTCCGGGAGTGAGTTTTATTTCGTAGATAGATATCTACCGGGGCCATGGATTTAATAATAAATAAGTAGATAACACCGTTATAAGAGACATGGTTTTAGTATACATCGAACATAAGACAAACTTTAGAACTCACTGATAGAGTCGGGCTCATGTCCACCAGAGCGACGAAAGAGCCCTCTGGTAGTAGTCGGTCACAATAACTAACGAAATTTTTTCTCTAAAGCCGTTAGTGTTAAACAACAAAGTGAGATGAGTGTGAATGAGACACTCAAAACCCATTGATGTTGTGTATGTTGGCACAAGTCCAAACATATCAAAGGATGGGTATTCCTGTCGAGGTGACCCTTTTAGGGCGAATAAACAATACGAAGGAGAAGACCTTACCTCTCCGTCGTCTCACTGATGCTGGAAATAGAACCAAACAGACGACTCCTGGCGTCACTTAAAGAGGGATTTAGAATGTATCTTTGTCTAGGAAAGTTAACAGGAAGAAGAAAAAAAAAAAAAAAAGGAACAAATATTCTACAAATTATCAAGTTTATTTATGTTGGAGATACCATTTGAGAACTACAGAATAACCTAAATAAATAGAAATTAGTTGGATGGACAGTACTATGGAAGAACTAAAGGTCTGCAAATCTTACTATGTTGACAGAATCAAAGAGACGACTCAGCATGCCAGTTGACGAGGCCTATATCTGTTTGACTTGGAAGTTTAGCAGAAAAAAAGTGAGAAATTTAATGTTCATTGCTACAATGTTTGTCAGTTAAAGCGCTCACAAAGACAGACAACGTTGAGAAAATGGTCAAGACGACATTGAAACGTGAAATCACTTTGAAAAAATTCAATTTCAATTTTTTTCACAAGTAAGAAATATGATCTGATACTGTGATTTGTAAGGAGGATTCATGCACCTGGAGAACTACAAATGTTGAAATAAATGCTTGAGAGAGCACTACACCTTAATGCGCCGCACAGTGGGCCAGATCCCGAATCTAGCGGGTCAAAAGTCCTGTGATTAAGTTACTGATAAATTATTATTTTTCAATCATTCAGAAGGGCATAAAAAGACAGAAAAATAACGAATAACACTATGGTTTGTCAATTACTTTTTTAATTATTATAATTAGAGCAATAGGTCGCTCAAACCAAAATCACTAACGGAATTGTTGTCTTCACTGCTAATTTCTGCCGAAGTCGTTGTTGAAATTAAGAATAACTGTATTACTTTTTCACTAATCAGTTTTTTTGGAAGGCAGTGGTCTGAGGGAGCCAATAAAAGGATCAGACAAAATGAGCAGGTTGTTTAAAATGTCAGTGTTAGTAGAAAATCGATCCATTTTTCTAGAAAAGTGTTCCCTGAAGCTTTTTATCTCCTTATGTTGGCTTTCTTGAACGTCTTCGGCCAGCTTTCCGATAGATATTAGAAAATGTTTGAAAAGAGCACTCCCATATATAAGTATTTTATGAACACTGACAAGCTTGGTGCACCAATCATGCAGCAAGACGTTCATCATACGAGTAGTTTCAGCAGCGATAGTTTCAAAGGCTTCCAAATAAATATCATACCCTGATGACAAAGCCTGTAGAAGTATGCTAAACCAAAAAAAACGGGGCAAAACGGGTCGTTAAATTTAGTGCCATCCTATTATCTATTAGTCAACGAACAAGAATAATGAAAGTTTACGAGGTACTGAGTGGTACGAAAAACGTTACGCCCTTATGAACTAGAATGAACTTTTTTTTTTCAAACGTGCACTATTCTTGTGGCCCTTCCAACACTTTGTGATTGACTTAAGACAAAACAAAAATTGCTAAGACTTACCTTTTTGAATGCCTTCCATGGAAGGATAATGAAGAAAAGATCAGTAATGTTCGGAAGCGACACTCACAGGTAAGTGATGTAGTCAAACTACCTCGCCTCCAAGATAATACGGCTGTTTGCATGGTTTGTTTATTTCATCGCGGCGCTGTATTGACTTCGTCCTCTGTAATTCTCTTTTTTTATTTCTCTCTCACATACTACTTGTTGAACCAGGTTGTTTTTTTCCCGAAATCTCTCACTTCATTTTCGGACTTTTGTCCAGATAGATTTGGGATCTGGCCCACTGTGCGCCGGTGGCTCAGTGGTATGCGTGCTTGCCTTCTGTGCTCAAGTTTATTTTACCTCTCAGATAAAATAAACTAAAGGCCTCGGTCGGGTTTCGAACCCACGATCTTGAGCTCAGAAGTGAAGCACGCATACCACTGAGCTATTGGCGCCCTCTAATTATTTAATATAAATAGAAACAAAGAACTTGTTTAAATAATTTAAATTATTGTATAGGTTAGGTTAGGTTAGGTTTTATGACTCATGCCCGGGCTTTAACTACGAGGTCATATCGCCTACTACCAGAGCGCTCTTTCGTCACTCTGGTGGACATGAGCCCGACTCTACTGTGGGAGTCCTAAATTTTGCCTGCCCTAAATTTTTATTCATCTAGGGTAGGGGTCTTTAACGAGTACCTGACATCGTACAGGCTCGGGACCATCGCTTAACGTCCCATCCGAAGGACGGCGTGCTTAAGTTTATTTTACCTCCCAGATAAAATAAACTAAAGGCCTCGGTCGGGCTACGAACCCACGACCTTGAGCTCAGAAGTCAAGCACGCTTACCACTGAGCTACCGGCGCCCTCAATTATTGTATATTGTCAGCTGACGACTATATCGACCATGTATCCACTATATCGACACAGAACGCAAAACTGTATTCTCCCGGTTGTGTAAATCAAGTGAAAGGCGGTTGTTTTGGGCTCTAATCTATTACACAATACACATCTGAGACCTCAGGAATGAAAAATATATTTAGGAAAAGAAAATGATCTTTCCTGACTTTTTAAACAATTTCAGCTCAAAAAACCTAATAACTGCCGATGTAATGAATGTATTGTCAATAAACTATAATATTATATATATCTATTAATTTTCCGTGAAATCGGCCGAAGGAAGGAGGTGGATAAGAGAAGGGGGCTCGACACAAAAACCCTTATAACTGCCGATCTAATCAGATCGGGCTCGACACAATATATAGGAGAGGATTCAGAAGCCACTATGTAAGTGAAATGTTGTTTTTTTAGCTCAAATAATAATATAAATAATAAATGATCAAATCATTGAATATAATTATAAAATAAGTTATTTTATATAACAAAATAGGTTATTTTATATTTGAAGGGTTTGTTGATTCCCATCAACTCCTCCCGGTAAGTACTGTTTTGACTGAGGCGGTCTACCGTGGGACAAGGGTCACTAGGTCGGCCGTGAGTCGTGTGGCTGGAAGCCAGCCTCTATCCACCAGTTGCAATGCAAACCAGACCAAATCAAACCGCAATACTAACTGTTTCACGGTGTATCCGCTCTACTGCTCACACGGTTCTCTCAACAAATACTCAATACTTATGAAGAAATACTCAAATTGTACATGCTCAAACCGTGACGACCTATTGAACCATACACTTGTATATTATACACATATAATAGGTGAAACTGTATTTTTACTTTCTTGTACCTTTAGCAGAGGCGGACTTAAGCGCCCTAGGCCCATTCCCATTTGGCATGTTATAATGCAAAATATGATAATAAAAGTATTAAAAAGATATTCTATTCTTTGATTTTTTAACTACTCTTTTTTCTTTTTTTTTGCAAATAGATATTTACAAATGTATAAAAATAAATGCAACAAGCAAATGTGCTAATAAAGAGGTAATGGCAATGCCAAAATGTCATGAGGGGAGAATCACCCAGTGGTGACACTCCCTAGTCACTGTTTTTCTCTCATTTCTAGTTAATCACTGTCACTGCTTCTGTTCAGGAGGTCTCTAGGCCATTGACGCTTAAGCCGTCGTTGGGGAAGAATGTCAGAATGGAGGGCACGGACTAGAGGATTATTGTGGGAACTAAGAAGGGAAAATATTTTTTTATATTTGGATTTCGCGACTTCAGTGACGAAAAGTACGTTAAGGTCAGTGTGAAGAGTTTTGTTGGAGACGTAGTAAGGAGCATTGGCTATTGTACGAAGGATTTTGGATTGAAGGGATTGGATGCGCTGGAGATTGGAAGCCTTGGCAGAACCCCAGAGTTCAAGTCGGTAAGTCCACATAGGTTTGAGTACTGCGTTGTATATATGTCGTTTTGTTTTCAAAGTTAGTTTAATAATGATAAGGTGAATACTCAAATAAAAAAATAAATTATATTTGTATAGTCAATTACGTAACTTTTCTCATTCTTGCTTTAGGCTCATGCGAAAATATCAATGATATTATAATCAATTTCTTGCACCAATTCGATTAACAATAATACAAGTGCATTAGGTCTGTCTTGATCCATACTAGCACGCAAATAGTTTTTTACTCTTATATACTGGTCAGTCATTATATAAATATTAATCGTGTGTAAATCCGAGATCGAGTTTTCAAAGGAATTTCACGTTTCAAATGTCCCCGTAGAATATTGTGAGCTTTCTAACTCAAGAAATGATTGTAGCAATGAACATTAAGACCAAAATCGGACGAAAATTGTGACCACTTTACATGAGAGCCTAAGTTACTCTTTACAAGTTACTTTACTTTACGTTTTATATTTATGGTCTCATCATAAACCTCGGCAAAACAAAAGCTGTAGAGAATATAAAGAGGCACGTTTTATATGAAATACGATTTTTTCCAAGTTGTCTGGTTTGCGAAATACATGCCGAAAACCGTTCTAAAATCACGTCTTGAAACCGATTTTTTTAGACGTTTGCTCGATTTAAACAATCCGCGTCCTATCAAAAAAATTGTTTTTACCTAAAATGTTCCTTATTAAATTTCCAATCGAGTTTTTTTACATTTTCTTTTTTTCATTATTTAATCTAAATTTTGATCGATTTTTTGACCGATTACGTAACTTCCCTTATAATAATAAACGACTTTATTTCTTTTTCTTATTACAAATGTACAATAATAATAATAATATTGACAGACAATACTCATGGTCAAATTGACAGTCTGAGGGGTTGTCTCTACTATTTCTACTCGACAATACATACAAATACAAATTAAAAAAAAACATCCTCTTGTTTATATATTATTAATAATTAAATTCTGAAACTAGTTCAACTCTAGCTCTAACTTCCTTTATACTTCGTATAATTGAGGAAGTAAAACATAATTTAAAAATACATAAATAAATAAACAGTCAAATAGATGGAAAGGTAAGTTTATGTTTTGTTTACTTTGAAGGTCATGCTTGCAGTTTCACACCGCCTACAATAGAAAAGTTTGATAGCCCCAAGTCTGGTGATGTGCTATATAATTTCGCTCTGCTTGGACTCTTTCTTGCTGACACGACCTACACAGACCTTGATCCACTTAACACATTAGTGACTTTAATTAAATCAATTGAGCTTTGACATTCAAAAGTATCCTCAATAGACAATTATTATTTATTGGTGGATATTATGGTACCTCATATCCTGCTTGATCCGTGAATCATATACACTTCAAAATCATAGTCAACATTTCTTGATAGAGCTATAACATTGTTCGTATTGGTTCTTACTCAAATTTGAGGATATGCAGTGATTTGAAATTTAATAAGGAATATATTTTGTAAGAATACATTTATCGATAGGACTAACCACTTTCGCATAAATCAAGCAAACGTATAAAAAAGTGGGTTTCGAGACATTTAGAGAACTTGAAATTCTTTAACTAACTCTTAAATCGATTATATCGCTAGCATAACTGATGGCTGAGAGTTACTACTCACAACTCCTAACCCAGTAACCTGGACCTGAAAGGAAAATAATCTCCACAACTCACAACTTCTAACCCAATAACCTGGACCTGAACATAATCCTCCTTTGAATAAGTACAGAAATCTAATGTAGCCGTAGTAATAATTATTCTTAAGCCATTTCTGGAGATCGGTCCGTAGGGTAGCTCCCGAAAAATAAAAGTAGGTGAATCACCATCAATGTACTTCTCCAGCTCGAATTAATCTCCCTAAAATCAATGGACCGTTTGGGCTAAACACTATAGTTGAATTCTGAATCCTCAGTACAGAATTTTGTGTCGTAACATTTATTACATCGGCCCTTCTCCTCTGATACATCTCTTCCCTTCGGCGGTTTTCGCGGAAAATGAATAGGCTCTATCCTTATGAGTTTATGAATTTAAATATAGCTCCCCCCCCCCCCCCCCCCCCCCCATAATCACGATTTGGATGAAAATCAATAGGTTCCTTATCCCCTGCTAATTCTGGATATGCCTATAAAATTTCTTGTCGATATATTCATTCTATCGGGAGTTATTTTCGCACAAATACAAACACAGGAATTTTACTTCCCCAGCTTATATGAAGTATAGGGGAAGTTATATAATCGGTCAAAAATTTGATGCAGAGTTTTAAACGGAATTTCATGTTTTCCGACATCTAGATGGCAAATATGAAAAAAACACATTCTGTTTGTGTCTGTGTTTGTCTGTGAACACGATAACTCCCGACAGAATGAATGTATCGAAACGAAATTATATATGTGATTTCAAAACTCTCTGACGACAACAGATATTGTTTTTCAGTAGAATCAAACAAAAGGAAGGGGGGAATAGGGGGGAGGTTTAATATAAAAACCCTAATAACTGACTAAAACCCCAAAAGGACAACACCTACAGTTTTTCAGCGGATTAGGTAGAAGGGAACGGGGGATCAGAGGGGGCTCAACTCAAGAACCCCAATAACTGCCCATGTAATGAATTTATCCATACGATTTAGTATGAGGATTTAGGAGCCCCAATGTAAGACAACTATTGAATATTAGAGCAAACGGTCGACTGGTTTTGGATGGGAGCGAAAATTCAATTGAAAACTTAGCATCGAAATTCGGATCGATTATATAACTTTCCTTATACTTAGTATAGTTGGTAAAAAAAAAAAAGTCTCCTGACTACGTTTCCAGTTTCGTTGACAAAGAAGTGACATTGAGCCTGATGGCGTCATGTGACTGAAGAAATCACAGTCTGAGTGGAGCCATCTACATATTTCACGGTAGACCAACAATACCCAGTCAGCTGATCACGAGTGTAAACAACAACACTGGGAGAGAGGTAGAACGGACATTGCGGATCCTGTTGGTTCTGCAACGATACCACTGAAACATCCTTTGTGTATAACGAGACGCTACTTTCATACCAAGATGGCCTCCTTTTTTAGATTACTGAAAAACAATTACTTCTGAAATTGGAAAAAAATAAAACTGACAAAATCGTCGGTGAATCACCGGCTATGTACATCCCCAGCACAAATTACTCGGGATTATTTGCTCTTCCTCCAAAGCCAGTCGTATCTTCTCTGGTTCTCCCCTTCTCTTCACCGATTTCGCGGAAAATTAGTAGGTAACATCCTTATGTGGTTTTGAATTTAAATATAAAATTTCATGTCGATACATTTATTACATCGGCGGTTATTGTGACTTTGAGTTTGGCACCCTTCTCCTTAGGTTGATTGAAAATTAATAGATGTTGTTTTTACAAATCACTCTCTGAAGAAGAAGGTTTTATAAAAATGCAGTTGTTATTAGAAAGTCCTGTCAGATACATTTATATAATAAGGAAGTATTATAATCGCTCAAAAATCAGTTCAGCGGTTTATTGACAAGCAGCAGAAATAACAAAATGAAGGAAATTGACTGTATATATATATATAATATATCGGAACATAAATAATTCGTTCGGGACCCGGCCGAGGCCCTTAGTTTATTTTATCTGGGAGATAAAAAAACTTTCAGCATGTCGTCCTTCGGACGGGACGTTAAGCGATGGTCCCAAGTCGATACAATGTCAGATACTCATTAAAGACTCTTACACTAGGTGAATAAAAATTTAGGGTTCCCAAAGTTGAATCGGGCTCATGTCTACCAGATGTGTAAATAAAATGTTTATTCATTCATAGGCCGGACTATTTTTTCGCCAGATCTGCAGCATGTTGCCGGAGAAAGCATTACAAAAAATTGGAAACATGTTCGTCAAACTTAATTTTTTGTAGTTTATTAATTTTTTTTATCAATCAGGAGCGTTTTGTAGTTTTTTTGATCAAATTAAAGAAGAGAATTTTAAAGAGAAGATAGCCCGGGCTTTGACAGGTATTAGGTCATATCGCATACTACCAGAGCGCTCTTTCGACGGTAGACATGAGCCCGACTCTACTAAGGGAGTTTTGCCTACTCTGTTTTATTCGCCTAGGCTAGCCTTTAAGGAGTTCCAGACTGTACAGGCTCGGGACCATTACTTAACGTCCCATCCGAAGGAGATAAAAAAACTAAAGGCCTCAGTTGGGTTTCGAAACCGCGATCTTTTGTGTTTATATGTGCACTCTAACGGGAGTTATTCTGACACATAGAGATACATCAAATTTCTGAACGATTACATAATTTTTCCTATGCTTAGTGTATGTGAAAGTCAAAATGGTGATAAGTCTTATCTAGAAGTACTTGGAGACTACTTACATAGGGAATGGGGAGCATTTGTCCAGTTTCATGAGGTAAACTAGATAGGACGTTAGTTGATGGAAGAGAACGCACTGTTCGCACTTGACGGACCACAGTACAGACTGCCTGTCTGACGAACGGACGGATGTGTGTCTGTTTAGCGAGAGGGGGACCCACCAATTGCAATTCTAGTCAATCACAAGAGCCACTCACACACACCCCTGCCTCTGTACAGCGCACAGCTACCAACCCTCGACTGAGTCTTCGCCAACAGATCCTTCATCGATTCTACAACCGTCGTACCGCCTCCACCATCCCACCCACCCCCCATCTCACTACAATGGTTTACAAACTAATCACAACTTTTCCTCTCCCGTAATTGTTTCAGAAAATACTGAATAAATAATAAAGTTTTATTCTCTCGATTGAATCATGAATGTTTATATATTTACAGGCAGTCCTTCCGTAACTGAAAGTGCATTGTACAACCATGTATTGACATTACTGCAGATATCGCATTCGTTTTGCCTAACCTAAATAAATAAAACTAATTCTTCTTACCCGAATGCGGATGTAATTAGTTATTGTGACCCGGAGTTTTAACTTCGAGGTCATATCGCCAACTACCAGAGCGCTCTTTCGTCGCTCTGGTGGACATGTGAGTTTTAAATTGTGCCAACACTACATTTTTATTCACCCAAGTTAAGGGTCCATCGCTTAACGTCCCGCCCGAAGAACGGCGTGCTCAAGGTTTTTTTTACTTCCCATATAAAATACCTAAGGTCCTCGGCCGGGTTTCGAACACGAGATGTTGAGCTCAGTAGGCAAGCACGCATTTCACTGAGCTACCAGCGACCACAGATATGTATTTATATGTAATTCTTTGTTCGTTTCATATGTCTTCATCATATACAGATTTCGGAGAGCGCCGGAAGCTCAGAAGGTAGCACTAAAGAGCGCTACTGAGCTCAAAATCGAGGGTTCAAAACCCGGCCAAGGCCCTTAGATTCTTTTTATCTGGGAGGTGAAAAAACCTTGAGCATGCCGCCCTTCGGATGGGACGTTAAGCGATGGTCCCGAGATTGTTGTACGATGTCCACCACAAAAGAGCTTTCTGGTAGTAGGCGATATTACCTTGTAATTAAAGCTCGGGCATGAGTCAAATTAACTAACAATACTGATTTCATGTAGACAGTTATGAATTCGTGCGAAATCTCAAAATCAAGTTTTTACTTATTAACAAAAATAGCTGTTATTTTAAGAATGATATGCTACCATTTTGCTCTCTTGTTTGGAAAATAAAGACTGGAAATGGAGCCGAGTGCGCCATATAAATGCCTCGCCACAGACTGCTGCCTTTTGTGAATTCCACTCTCCTACAGCGCCACTCTCCTACTCTCGTTTAACTAGCTTTTCCTCTTTCTCTTTTCCTTGGTCTAGGTCAGACTTGCAGAGGAAATGTGCCGAAGAAAGACAATATAAACAAACAATTGTAGAGTCGAAGAGTTGATGATGCAAAAAGACAAAAGAAAATTACCTCAGTTTATGGAGGTTGAAGAATGAAGAGATGAAAGTGGAACAATGGACAAACCGAGGTACGAGCAGTCAACAGAGAAAACAATAAAATGACTCCTCACAACTTTCTGATAAATTACCACTCATGAGTCTACTCAACGCTTTGCTACAGATTATAGAACTATTACCACTCATGAGTCTACAACTAACCTATAGAAATGTATTTTACATTCTTCGGAGCGTTATAACTTTAGTGGTATTGCTTCTATTTCAAATCTGATGACACACTATCGATTGCAAATTTAATAACAACATGTTTGGTGAGGAGCAATTTTTCGATAGGACTAACCGTTTTCTCGTAAATCGAGCAAACGACTAACGAAATCGGTATCAAAATGACATTTCAGGAAGGTTTCCGGCATGTATCTCGAAAACCGAATTACGAGCGAAAAATTGTATTTAATATAAAATATGCCTTTCAAGTTTTTAAACAACTTTTATTTGAAGGGATGTTTGATTAGGATATAAATATAAACTGTATCTTGTAAAAACTAAGCAATTTTCGTCCGATTTCGGCCAAAATTTAATCAGATCTAAGTAAGCTCATGCGACATCTTAATTCCAAATTTCAAGTTCATAACTATAATCGTTTCTGCGTTAGAAACATACGTCACAATTTTTCAATTAAAACACACAGACATAGACTCGCAGCCAGACAACATAGCGAAAAATGGCAAAACGTATTGAGAGGACGTTGAATGTAAAAATCCGTGGAAAACTCGATTTCGGATTTTCGCACGATTACAATACTTCCTCATACTATAGGCAAAAGAGAATAAAAAAAATGTTTGAACCAGTCAACAGAGAAAACAATAAAATGACTTCTGACAACTTTCTGATAAAATGGCATTGAAGAGACTACTGAACGCTTTGCTACAAATTACACAATTAAAGTATAACGATACAAGTGGATAAATTAGTTTCAGAAGTCATTTTCATGTAGAAAGTCATGAAACTGTGTTTTTTACAGTTGCTAATTAACAGAAGTAGATGTTATTTTAGGAACGATACGCTATCATTCTGGGATCTTGGCTTCAATGAACGTAGACAAACGTTTTTTCGGTTCAAATGATAGAAAACTGTTTATAATCGATTTCTGTCCACAAATGTCCGTTTCGAAAGCGTAACGTGAAATAACATTTTGTTTTATTTCGCACCACCATTTCTATATTTTCTTTGATGTGATTTTTCTAATTACCTCCCCAACTATATATATATATATTATAAACAGCTATATTATTTATTGGTCAACCATTTGCTAGGTTGCAAATAGACAAGAGAAACATTATATTTTAAAATATTACAACCAATAACATTTATTTATTTCGTACAGGGCCCTGGGGGTGGCCTGGTGTGCGGATGGTGGGCGGCGCCACCGGGTTCTCTGGACTGATACAGTCCCGGGTCTGGAGGATGTGGTCGGTGCCCATTACATTCTTATCAGGACTCGCTTGCTTCTCCAGGGCCCAAGCTCTTTGCCTATAGAGAGACACCTGGTTTCGCCGTTCCTTGTCCCCTGGTCTGGTTGGGACGCCCACTGGGTGCCCCCGGGTCCTGGGCTGTGTTCCGTCTGGCTCCCCCCTTCACCTCTCTTGGGGACCCTTTTTACTGTTATAGTATCTAGGCACACATGATCAATATGGTTGACATGCCTTAAAAAAAAATAAAAAAATAAAAAATAACATTTTTTTTTTTTTTTTTTTTTTTTTTTGGCCTTATGTACGATGCATATTAGCCATATCAATGTGTAATTTACTAGTTATTTACGACATCCATGGCCCCGGGAGGGAGTTCTATCTATAAAATAAAACTCACTCCCGGACGGGATTCGAACCCGCAAACCATGGTGAGACCATGCGACCAAAGCCCTACGCTCTAGCCCGCACGGCCACCATGGCCCCCAAAAATAACATTTACATCATATGATGTTGGAGTTAGATAGGTTAGGTTAGGTTTTATGACTCATGCCCGGGCTTTAACTACGAGGTCATATCGCCTACTACCAGATCGCTCTTTCGTCGCTCTGGTGGACATAAGACCGACTCAACTAATAGAGTCTTAATTGTTGCCTACACTAAATTTTTATTCACCCAAGATAGGGGTCAGGGGCTTCTTATCTTGATATCGTACAGGCTCGGGGCCATCGCTTAGGACGGCGTGTTCAAGCTTTTTTTACCTCCCAGATAAAATACCTAAGAGCTTCTGCCAGGTTTCGAACACGCGGTCTTAAGCTTAGTAAGCAAGCATGCTACCTCTGAGCTACGAGTTTGTGTATAAGAAAATTATCTTTAATAGCAATTTTTATTATTATTATTTTTTTCCCCCTTCCGATAATATATGTCCACAGTTACGGTCTGCACTTCATAAGAGCAATAGATATTTCTCTGATACAATCTGTGCTTTGTGTGTTGGAAATTATCAAATTGTAACGGTTTGAGAAAGTCAAAATTTTGGACAAAAGAAACAGGACATAGAAATAAAGGCAATACGAGTTGAGTGTAACGAAATATAATGTAGGATCAATGGAGGGATAACGGATCCAAGTTAGGATGTCTGAGACGCACGTCTCTATAGAAACAGTCCGGTGAGGTGGTAACAACTGAAGATGTCTTCTTCAGAAGAACTTGCTCAATGGAGAACTGGCTCCCGAAGTCACTATCCACCAAAATACTTCCACAGATATACAAGTATAGAGAAAAAAGCTATCGATCAGAAATTCGATGCGGAGATTTAAAGGAATTTGAAGGATTCCAAAAATGAAAAAAAAAAAAGTCTTGTGAACACGATAATTCCTGCGGGGAGCCTTAACACAAAAACTCTAATAACTGCCATTGTAATGAATGTATTGACAAGAAATTTAGTATGTAAATTCGAAGCCCTACAAGGACGACATCTATTTATTTTTTGCGGAATCAGTCGCTCCCAATAATTGCCGATGTCATGTATGTATCGATATGAAATTTTATACTTAAGTTAAAAACCCCATAAGGATGGGGGGCTCATGTCCACCAGAATGACGAAAGTGCGGTCTGGTAATAGGTAATATGACCTCATAGTTAAAGCCAGGACATGAGTCATAATAACTAACTAAAAACAGAAGAAATGAACAGTTACTGAGACGACTAGACAAAATATTGGCTGATTAGGCTGAACATCGATAGCTGGCGTCCTTACGGGGTTCTGGATCCACACAAACAATAACGGGAGTGTTCAAAGACATACACAGACAAGAATTTTTTTTTTTTTTTTTGTATCAAAACATGAAATTACAGTGAAAACTCAAGTTATAATTTCCGATAGATTACATAACTTCCCCTATACCACTTCTATAGCAGCCGGGCAAGTACAAAGGTTAACGTCCAGCTCCCTTTGTTTTGTCTACAGTGAGACTAGTTCAAAGATTAGCAATTGGTGCATCTTGCATTTGGCACAGATGCAGTGATGTGCATTCCAACTGTCTGTGAATTCACAGGAAATACTAAAGATAAGTCAGTTTTAACAGTTGCTACTGACAGATACCACCAGAGTGGAGCCAAATCTATAAAGGGATTATAGTCGAGCCGAACCAAGCATTCTTCTTGTATAGCTTTCTCAGTGGCCGACTTAACTCATTTTAATTTAAATTGGTTTTTAATTTAAATAATGTACCTAGATTTAAGAAAATAAACCCAATATTTGTTCTCAAAAATTCTAACAAGTAAGATTATTTGAAAACTTTTGGATTAGATTTTATATTTTTGCAAGATTTAGAAGACAAGATTGCATTTCTTTAGAAATCCAATGAAAAGTTTGTTAATTGAAATTTTTTAATATAGGTATGTGCACTTTCTTCAAAATTGCACGTCTTGAAATGCTGATACTTTTTTAGGGCCCTTTTCGAAAAACTACTGTAGAAATCAAAATTAAATAGAAGACTAGTTATAAAAATGTCTAAAGGAAATGTGGTATATTATTGTTTATTTAATTATTATTCTTTTTATTTCATTATTATTAATTCAAAAGTAATCGATGATTAGTAAACAACGATTTTTTTTCGCCGATCATAAAAAAAAGTCATCAGTGAACTTCATATTAAATTTCTTGATTTGATGATACATGATAGATTCGATAAATCGATATTTATTTAAAATTTTGTGTTGGGATCCGCACTCATGCCGATGCATGCCTATAACTGTTCTGAAATGTCGTTCTAAAACTCACCTTTTTTTGAGTTTCCTTGATATACTAGAAAACTAATAGTCCTATCGAAAAATGTGTCCTTACTAAAAATGTTTGTTATCAAATTTCTAGTCGCTAATGTGTCCTTAGATTTGAGATAGAACCAATACGACTAAAGTTATAGCACCCCAAAGAATGTGTAATAAATTTCCGTAGGAAATATTGCAAATCAATGTTTAAAAAATGTAACGCATAGCAACGAAATATAAAATAATTTTACTTCCTTATACCAATAGTATAAGGAAGTATTGAAATCGTGCGAAAATCCGAGATCGAGGTTTCAACTGATTTCATATTTCAAGGTCTCCTGAATACGTATTGACCATTTTCTGCCTGTGTGTGAATGTGTGTGATTGAAAAGTTATGAGCTACCACAAAAACGATTGTAGCTATTAACTTGAAATTTGGAATGAAGGGGTCACATGTGCTAACATAGGTCTGATTAGATTTTGGCCAAAATCGAACGAAAATTGAGACCATTTCCCCCGGGATCTAACTACTTTTTATAAGATACAGCTTATGTTTCTGACCTCATCAAAAATCGTTTCAAGTAATAGTTGTAGAGAATATTGAAATACATAATTTATATTGATTAAGTTTTTTTTATAGGTTGTTCGGTTTTCGAGATAAATGCCGAAAACCATCTTGAAATGTATTTTTGAAACACATATTTTTAGACGTTTCCTTGATTTACCCGAAAATGGTTAGTCCTATCGAAATTTGATTCTTACAAAAATTGTACCTTATAAAATTTCCAATCGCTATTAAGTTGAGGGGTCAATACGAAAAACGTTATATCCCCCAAAAGAATGTAAACTAAATGTCTATAAGGAATATATCTAATTGTAAGACATTTTTAAATCGTAAATCCTCAAGAATGTGGGTTCGTAACCCGACCGAGGCCCTTAGTTTATTTTATCTGGGAGGTAAAATAAACTTAAGCACGCCGTCCTTCGGATGGGACGTTAAGCGATGGTCCCGAGCCTGTACGATGTCAGGTACTCTTTAAAGACCCCTACCTTAGGTGAATAAAAATTTAGGGTAGGCAAAATTTAGGACTCCCACAGTAGGGTCGGGTCATGTCCACCAGAGTGACGAAAGAGCGCTCTGGTAGTAGGCGATATGACCTCGTAGTTAAAGCCCGGGCATGAGTCATAAAACCTAACCTATCCTAACCTAAATCGTAACTTATAGCAACGAACTTTAAAATATGGTTTATGTATTTGTAATTTTTTGAAAAATTATAAAAATTAAGAAAAATATATGTGATGTGACCATTACAGGATTTTCTTATACCAAATCTCTCTCTCTCCTCTTTTCAAAAGCATTTCATTTTACCTCACTGTACAGCGTTATCTTGAGAATAGACATTCTTATACCCAGTAATCCCAGAATGAAATAATTTTGAGAAGGGGAAGATAGAGTGATCTGTAAGCGTGGTTGGTATAAGAAAGTCCTGTAATGGCCTCATAGCAATTTTTTTAAATTATTCGTAGTTTTTTATTTAAAAAATATATTACATTTGTCTGAAAAAAATCATAGTAATAATTAGGATCTGGTGAATAGGTCATAACCATTAGAGACGTTATCGATCCCTCAGAAAGTTGGTCAGAATAAAAACCACATCACACTGTAGGTATTGATGTTGCATGACCTGATTCAGAACACAGTCAGTAGTCAAAACAATAACCATACAGACTTGGGAGGTCAAACAAGCAGGCTCGGGACCCAGTGAAGCTAACAACTGCACCATCAGCTAGCCATGACCGTATTAGTAATTTATTGTTTATTTATTTAGTTCGTTATTATGATTGATATCCCAAGTCTTCCGTCGCTCTGGTGGACATGAGCCCGACTTTACTGTGATAGTCCTAAATTTTGCCTTCCCAGGCTAGGGTAGGGGGCTTTAATGAGTAACTCACATTGTACCGAAGGACGACGTGCTCAAGGTTTTTTCACCTCCCACATAGGAAAACAAGGGCCTCGGCCGGGTTATATACACAAGGTATCCCATTAAATCGGCCCATAGGCGTTTTTTTACCTATAAAATTATTAGCTTTTGCCCATATTATTAGTTAAATAGATATTACTTGATTGACTACAAGGTCATATCGTCTACTACCAGTGCGCTCTTTCGTCACTCCGTTGGACATGAGCCCGACTCTACTATGGAAGTCCTAAATTTTTATTCACCTAGAGTACGGTCTTTAACGAGTACCTGATATCGTACAGGCTCGGGTCTCATCCGAAGGACAGCGTGTTTGAGTTTATATTACCTCTCAGTTAAAATAAACTAAGGGCCTCGGCCGGGTTTCGAACCCGCGATCTTGAGTTCAGTAAGCATGCATGCATACCACTAAGCTCTCTGCCCTATGCTTGCTAATTTTAGCAAACTATATATATCTATACACAAAGATTATTAATTATTTTGTTCAATAATTTTTTTTTTTTTTTTTGGCTTTTATTCATAAAGATGCAACTGTTGCTAGGGGGCAACAACCAGCATCTATGTTGGTAGGTATGGAGACGTTGGCGTGAATGGCATGTGAGAGGAAGGCCACCCAGTGGTAGGTCCTCGGGACGAAAATTTATATTAATTATAAGGACAAGGGAAAAATAAAAAAATAAATAAATAATAATAATTTAAAAAAATAAATAAATAAATAAAAAGGAAGTGAAAGACAACTTTGATGGAATGGGTGAGAGAGATGGTAAAACTGAAGGAAAATAATGTAAAAGAATAAAAAAAAAAATAAAAATATTAAGAACGAATAGGAATTAAGGTGGCAGTAAGTCGCGGTTCCACCTCCTCTTCAACCTTCGTGGGGGGTTTTGTGGTAAGTGTTGTGAAGATAAAGTACGTATTTCTGGATTTGTATGTGTGTAAAGTTTTCTAAAAAAACGTATGTAAATAGTTTGTATTGTGTCGGGTACTGTGTGTATCATAAGATCGTTATGAAGTGTTCTGTTGTTTATGTATGGGGGGCATTGTGTTATCAGTCTGAGGGTTTTTGACTGAAATGCCTGAATTCGTTTGATGTTGGATGGTTTTGCTGAACCGTATATCTGTGATCCGTATGTCCATAATGGTCTAAGTAAGTAAGTATAACAGTTCCGTTTTTGTGTCATGTCTAATTTTGATCGTCTATTTAGAAGTCCGTAGAGTATTTTGAGTCGACGGTTCAGCGTGTTTCGTGTGAGACGTGTGTGAGGATTCCATGTCAGTCTTCGATCCAATGTCAGTCCTAGGTATCGTACAGTATTAGTTTGAGGGAGGGGCTTGTCGTAGATGAAAACGGGGGGGCATGTTTCTCGTCGAAGTGTAAATGTGATGTGCTGTGATTTTTCTGTATTTAGTTTGATTTTCCATGTGTTGCACCAGTTTTCAATTTGTGTGAGATGGTGTTGTAGTGTAAATGAGGCGTGTATGTGAAGGTCAGCAGCAGCTAAGATGGCGGTGTCATCGGCGTATGTAGCTGTCATTGTGTGGATGGAGGTGGGCATGTCAGATGTGTATATTGTATATAATAAAGGAGCTAAGACAGAACCCTGCGGTACACCCGCCAATATGGGTCTTATTGAGGAGATAGCAGAGCCCTGACGGACGGCGAAGTATCTGTTTGTTAGATATGAATGAATGATTAAATAATATGTGTGAGGAAGCAACGGTCTCAATTTATAAAGAAGTCCCGCGTGCCAAACTCGGTCAAAAGCCTGACTTACATCAAGGAACGCCCCCGTTGCATAAAACTTTCTTTCTAGGGCAGACGCCACGTAATCCACAACCCTGTGTAACTGGTGTATTGTGGAGTGTTCTGAGCGGAAGCCAAACTGATGATGAGGAAGTGTTTGCTGACTGGAAAGAATAGTTATGAGCCTTTTGTATAGTAATTTTTCGAAGAGTTTAGAACATAGTGGAAGAAGACTGATAGGTCGGTAGGAGGAAGGAGAGTGTTCTGGCTTCTTTGATTTTAGTATCATAAGAATGTGTGAGAGTTTCCATTGAATTGGAAAGCGTGTTGTGCGTAGTATGCAGTTAAACAGGGTTGTCAGGAACACGACAGCTTTCCGAGGTAATTCCTTGAGAACTTCAGCCGTAATGAGGTCATACCCTGGGGACTTCTTTTTGGGGAGGTGTTGAATTTCAAATGCGACTTCAGAAGGTGTGAATGATTTGGGAGGGAGTGAAAGGGGTAATGGGATATGTAGTGTTTGTGAGACATGTGTTTCATGTGTTAAATCATGCATGTCTGGATGAGGTGTGAAGGTTTGTGTGAGATGGGAGGCGAAGCGCTCTGCTTTCTCCTCGTCTGTTATGGCCCATGAGTCATTGTCATATCGCAGAGGTACTGACGTTGCTGGTTGACGCAGCACCCGACGAGTTTTTCGCCAGAGACTGCCACTTTCAGCATTCAAGTTGGAGAAGTAAGTATCAAATTTAGCTTTTCGAAATAGTTTAATTTCCGTCTTCAGTTTGTTATTCAGTCGATTGTATATCTGTTTGTCAGTCGGTAGTCTGGAGGATTGCCATATCTGCCGTGCTCTCCGCTTCTCCCTGATCAATCTGCGAATGTACTCTGGGTAAGCCGGTAGATCTTGCCTGGAAGCCAGCTTTGAGGGAAATGATGAAGACCATGCGGCTTCCTGAACACTACATGTGTAGAACTCCACTGCCTGCTCTAGCTCCTCCTCTGTCTTTAGGGAATATGGTACAGAGAGCTTAGCGTTTAAGGTTTCCCTGAATAACTCCCAGTCCATCAGTCCTGGAGTTAGCGTCGGTTTACTCTCCTTTTGAGACGGCTCCGCCCAGACGTTTAAAAACACCGGTGAATGATCCGAAGAGAGGTCGGTCGTGGTGCTCACAGATGATGGCATACCTCTTAAACCTTTGTGTACAAAAAAGTCAAGTAGGTCTGGTAATTTGCGTCTTGAAGTTGGCCAGTATGTTGGTGTACTCGGTGAAGTGGTTTGTAAGTTGTCATTGTTGATTGTAGTATTGAGACTCCTTCCCCTCGGTGTACAGAGCCGCGAGCCCCATTGCTGGTGTTTAGCATTGTAGTCTCCACCGGCAATGAAACAGGGTCCCCATTTCCGGAAAAATGCTGAAAATGTAGCAGGAGGTATGGCGAACCTCGGAGGGCAATAAACGGCAACAAGGTTAATCTTTTTGTGTCGTGTATGTAGAGTGATAGCTGCTGCCTGGATGTGAGGTGTGGTTACGTTCGGAAGTGGGTAGTGTGTGAGTGAGGACTTTATGACAACAGCTGCCCCGCCGTGACTAGTGTCGTCAGGATGATCAGCTCGATGTATAGTATAGTTCCGGAAAGACAATTTTGATTTGGACGTCAGGTGGGTTTCAGAGATTAGGGCAACGTCAATCCGTCTGTCATGTAGAAGTATGTCCAGTTCGTTTTTATGTTGTATAAGTCCGTTCGCATTCCACAGAAGAACTGACAAGGAACCAATGGTGAGTGAATTAGTGTGCATACTGTGTGAAGAGTTGTGTCATTTGTGATAACTGTGAAAGGAGGGTGACAAGGGGCTGGATGATAGTTTGTAGACTTGATAAAAAGTTATTAAAATGTGGAGGGATACCATTATTAGGAGGTGACCACTGGGACCCTTCCTCTCCCATGCCCCCTGACGGAGGATCGGATCTGTCCAGTCCAGAAGTTCTCTGACGTCGAAGGGAATCTGCGTAGCTGGATTTCCTTTCTGTAGCGGGTGGTGGACGGAAGGCACTGACATGTGGCCGCCCAGTCGCTGCAGGATGAGTCGCCGGAGTTGGTTGAGTCCTTTGAGGCATGACGGGAAAAGCTGTTGAATTCATCGGCGGCGTAAACCTCTTGTTGTCTACTGGAGGAGAAGAAATTGTCCGTCGATTTCGAAGTTCTTGGTAGACAATGCACCCCCTGTAGTTGGCAGGGTGAGAGCCCTTGCAGTTGGCACATGTGGCTGCAGTGGTTCTTGGTTTCTGGCATGTACCAGAGACATGGTCCTGACCGCACCGCACGCACTTATGGCGCAGTCTGCAAAATGATTGGGTGTGTCCGTACGACTGACATCTTTTGCACTGGACTATAGACCTTGTTCTATAGGGTTCCTCTACTGTCACTTTGCAGTACAGTAAAGATTTAATATCAAAGATATTTTCGTTAAATGTCTTCGGTTCTATGTCGATAAAAAATAGTGGGAGGGGGACATTGATTGGAGCGGAGTCGGGCACACTGGGGTCTTGTTGGAGCCATGATTTCTTGTAGACATTCATGACTCCTTTCACCTGATAACCCTTCTCACTGAAGGCTGCGATGATCTCCTCCTTGTCGGACGAATGTGTTCGGTTGTTGGTTGCTATGAGTGATGATTTAAACATCACCTAGGTATTATATTCCTTCTAGACATTTCGTTAACATTCTTCGGGCCGCTATATCTTTTGTCATATTGATCCTATCTCAAATCTGAGGTACATAAACACAAACACACAAGTGATTAGCTACAATAGTTTTTTCACATTAGAGCACTCACAATTTTTCAATTACAAATACACCCAGAAAATCCGTTGAAACCTCGATTTCGGATTTTCGCACGATTACAATACTTACTTATACTATAGGTATAAGAAAGTAGAAATACATTATATGACAACCAATATATTTTTATAAATTAAACTTCATCCATTCTGTTTCCTTAATATGTCCTTAAAAGTCTAAAAAAATCTTTGAGGAGGGGCGATGGTCCCCCTTTGGATCCGCTCCTGAAATCGTTTCACAAAAATGTATTGCAATGATAAATTATTTATTATCACTGATATTTCCCTAAGCAGACTCTCTATGCCTGGACTTTTCGTCGGATATTCTTGAACAATGAATTATCCACTTTGTCCAGGGTCTGGAAATCGGCACGTTACGTAATGTTTGTAAACTTTGTAAGCCCATACCAATAAGGCTTACGAAGTACAACCAATAAGAAACTGAGAGAAAGTTGTTATTATTTTAAGCTTCATGAAATCCTGGAAACAAGTAAATCTTTGAAAATTTACATTTAAAATGTTCACGCATGATAGTATTACTAGATGAACGAGTATTATGAGAAAGTAAAGTGCTAGATAATGCTAACGCTGTGTCTTCACGTATCTTCATTGTTGTTAGTTTACAACTGTAATTACAAGTGCATTTTATGCATGCCGTAGATGCAACATTTCGCACAAGTAGTACAGAGAAATATTACTCAATGTTCTAATAAAGAAACAATGGATGGATGAGTCCTGATGAGATATAAGAGAGAGTTATTTTTCAGTTATGATTTGTCTGCAGTTCGCTCATCCGAATTATAATAATTTAAATAAATAAAATATTGAACAATAATTTTGCTGAGTGCGAATCATTTTTATAGGTACATCAGGTTGATAAGGAAGGGATTTATCTTTCAACAAGGAATAGTATTTAGATAAGAAAATCCATTATGGTCACATGGCCTATATACACTTTTGGTAGCTCAGATGTAGCCTTTTGAGCTCGTTCGCGGGCTCAAAACTCGGGCGAGGCCATGCGGTGTTTTTTTAGCAGGTAAAAAACCTTAAGCCCACCGTCCTTCGGATGGGACGTTAAGCGATGGTTCCGAACCTGTACGATGTTAGTACTCGTTAGACAACCTATCATAGAGTCGGACTCATGTTCACTAGAGCGATGGTAGCAGGCGATATGGCCTCGTAATTAAAGCCCGGGCATGAGTCATTGTAACTAAATAATAAGAAAAACATATGTTAAAATTCGTTGACATGTGTTACAACTATTTCCTATAGACATTTATTGTTCGTTCTTGTGAGCGCTATAGTTTTGTTTGTATTAATTCCATCTCAAATTTAAGGACAATAAAAGTTTAGAAATTTAATAAGGAACATTTTTTGTAAGAACTAATTTTTCGATAGGACTAAAAGTTTTCTAGTAAATCAAGAAAATGTCTAAAATAATGAATTTCAAAACAACAACTAGACATCCTAGGAAAAATTGTATTGAATATGAAATGTGCCTCTTGTAATATCAATAGTTTACAATACATTGGGAATTATAAGAGTATTTGTGTTATGTGTTAGGCCCTCCACCTAATCCCTGAAAATCAATAGGTATCGCCGGGATCTTTCGTGCCGATACATACATCCGACTAAGAGTTATCGTGTTCGCAAATACACATACAATTTTTTTCAATTTTGGAATTTTTGGAAAATCTAAAATTCTAATGAAAAACATCAACATCATTCTGACTTATTACATAACTTCCCCTATATTAAGCTGGGGAATAAAAAAAAAAATGGATAGCAGGAAATAAGACAAGACGTTGCTCTGTCTAGAGTAGTAGAGTAGATGACAGTCCAACACACACACAGGCTGACTTACAAATTACTTGAACGCATTTAGTGATCTCTGACTTTCTGAAATGATGGCACGTGACTTCAAACTCAAGTCTGCTTAAAAATAGAAATGGACCCATAAAGCTGACATGTGTTCAACTCATGCTTAGCTAACAAAAAACATACTGAAGGGTGTGATGCGGTGTCTTTTGTAATGATTACGACGGCGAAATTCGAGCTTAAATGGCAAACAAGTTACCAGTAATGCCAACTACCAGTAATTAAATCATATTTTACTAGTTATATATTCGATCAAAAATTCGATGCGGAGTTTTCAACAGAATTTCATGTTTTCCGAACTCTAGTTTCCAAATATGGGAAAAAAATATGGGTGAACACAATAAATATAATAATAAAATATAAATGTATCTATATGAATCCAGAACTCTTTAACGACGAATGTTTTTCAGCTAAATAGACCAAAAGGAAGAGAGGGATTAGGGAGGAGGCTTAACATAAAAACTCCCGGTTATAATGATAATAATAATACATATATAATAATTATTGTACCATTTCATTTCAATGTAAGACTCCATCCAGTGTACATGCCTTCTCCCCAACCCTGCTTATTCATAGTAAGTCAGTTTAATGTTTACTCTTTATTATGTTCCACCTACTTGTCTATTTCCATTATTAATGTTTATGTTTAGTAATGTATTCAGATCTAATTTTAATTTGTATTAATGTACGTTCATGTTTATGGTTAACAATATATCTATATTTAATTTTAATGTTTATATCTATATCACAAATAGACGAAAATGATCAAAATGTGTTCTAGGAACACATCTAGGGCATTGAAACATAAAAATCAAAACCTCGATCACTGATTTTACACTCTGATTACAATATTAGAGAATACAGAAGATACAGTTTTAATTATAATTAAAATTATGATAAATAAACTAACTAAAAATTACTTAATTGGATGTCAATGGTCTGTTAACTGGCAAACTGATATATTCGCGGATTTAACTAAAGCCTTCCATCTGGTCAATAGAAGTATCTTGGAGGCTTCTCTGTACAGTTTCTGTACAGGGTAACACAATTCATACTGCAAGAATAGTTTTAGTCGTGGATTTTCTTAATATATAACGGAAGAGGAAGACGGAAGTGTTACATCTGAAGTGTCCATAGCCAGGTTGGTCAACAATTATCTGAAGACTAGCAGGGGGTACATTGTCAGAATGAATGACAGGTTCTTCAAGAGGCCGAAACAAATGTATGTTACTATTGAGGATAGCCAAGAAGAGAACGAGCTTTGTAGTCTGATGTAGTTCTCTGTAGACTGAAGAGCAAAGTCTTGCTAGACACAATCATTGTTCTCTAGCATCCTGTGTTCACTACCGACCTAGAGCAGGTTGGAGTAGCCAACCTCATGTAAGATGTAGCCAGATATATAAAATATCTATTTGAAAAAAGAAGTTGAAAAGTGATTTAATTTTAAATTTATGAAACTGAGGTGGAAATCGCCTTCCGCTCACCAGATGTCACATGTGCTAACTTAGATCTGATTAGAGTTTGACCGAAATCGGGTGAAAGTTGAGACCACTTTACTTGAGGGCCTAAGTATATTTTGCCAGGTTCTGCTTATACTTATGACCTAATGCAAACATCTCTTTAAATAAAAGGTTTAGCAAAAATTAATAGGTACATTTTTTATAGTATACTATTTTTTTGCAGGTCGCCAGGTGTGCGAGATAAATGCCAAAAATCATCAAGAAATGTAATTTTGAAACCCATTTTTTTAGACGTTTCCTTGACTTGAGTGAAAATGGTTCTTCATATCAAAAAATTGATCCATACAAAAATGTTCCTTATTAAATTGTTGCTAGTATTTTAGTAAAAATAAAGTAAAAATAATTCTGACAGTGACTTTCTCATATCCAGTAACACCAGTTTGAAATGAATTTAAGAGAGGGGGTAAAGTAAATATGGCCACATCACATATTTTTTATTTTATAACAGCAAAAAAAAAATCTACATTGATTCGCCTGAGCGAACCTGTTCAGTAACTAAAACCTGTAGATGAGAAATTCATATAGTTTGATGTAACCTCAAGTAAATTAAGAGTACATTATCATATATAATCGTATATAAAACGTACTCGTACTAAATTCGTATATAAACATTAACGTACATACGTGTGTAATATTCAACGTATATAATACCACGGTAACAGTATAATATTCATATTATATTTCTAATTGTATGAATAATAGTATACTGTATTAAAAACAAAGAAAGCGAACAATATACAATAAACAGTGTAAGCTATGAGGAATATGACGGATAAACAATGAACAACTTACAAGAAGAACTGACCAAGAGATGGAAGGACGGGTGGTAAGACACTGACTTGGTGCACCAGATCGACCGCCCCCACCACACCGCCTCACACCAACTGTAAACAAAACCATCCAGGCCACATCACAACACAAACATCCTCACTCACTCTCTCACTCCAAGTGTCTAAAGTTCCCATTAATATCTCTTTACTTTATTCTTAGTACAAAAAAGTATTGTAATCTTGCGAAAATCAAAGATCAAGTTTCGAACGGAATTTCACTTTTTAAGTTTCATGCATGGCTACGTCCCTGTGCGTACTCGCACCACGTTAGAGAAGCACTACCACAAAGCGTATTTAGATTAGGATGGACCCCATTGACAAGTTTCAACAGACTAGAAATATCCTTGCTTATCACGCTTTCCCTCCCAGTCCATGTAATTCTCCCTGTTTGCTTTCATATTGTATTGTGATGTAAAAATTTTACACACATTAAGATTATTTTTTTATTTTTTTTTTTTTGCATATTAGCCATGACTCTTACAATGTGTGTTTTACCTAATTAATTAGACATCCATAGCCCCGGGAGGAAGTTTTATCTACGAAATAAAACTCATTCCCGGACGGGATTCGAACCCGCAAACCATAGTGAGACTATGCGACCAAAGCCCTACGCTCTAGCTCCCAAATTTAGTCATAGGATACTTCACGCAACCAACAAAAAAACAACTGCCTAGAAGAGGAAAAAGTCGTTGATACATCGCTGGTGTACTTCCCCAGTTCGTATTATTTGTAATCAACAAAGGTGTCGCTCTTCCTTTAAACCCTCCTCCTCTCTTTCGGCTGATTTAGCTGAAAATTCATTCAGATAAATCTTCTGAAACCACACGAAAAATTAAATATATGGATACATGATACACATTTTCTGCAGAGATATTGTGAAACAGTAAAAAATTGTGATGTGAAGTCACTATATTCAACAAACCAATCTTTAAATCCATCTTCTATACTTATTCATATAAATAACCATTTTGCTCGATTAGAATGTTTAAACACGATTGGAAGGTTACCTGCCCGGTTAGGTTAACTTTATAGCTGTTTTTGAAAATTGCTTACGACATACAAGTGATAATTATTATTCGTATAAAAACATCTGTTAGCAGTGAAGTGTCTTAAATAGTGAATACATATATGAAAGATGGATTAGTCGCATTTTGTTTCAAAACGAAATTTGAACAACCAATGAATGGAGACAAAAGACGACGATCAGCTGTTTTAAATAGTGTGAGACAGTCAAAGTTGTATTGTGGATGTGGACAGTCTACAGAGAAGTGTTTTAGGGTTAAGTTGTAGTGAACCAGTCTGAGTGAGAGAAGATGTAGAGGAGATGTAGGAGTGAAAATTATAATATTCGAAGTACGTAGAAGAGAAAAAGTACTTTTTATTTATATCTATATATGCCCAAAATAAAAGAATTATAAATAGTGGCCACTATAAAACAAAAAAAGAGTGATAGAGTTGTTTAGTTAATTAGTTCGAAAGATTTATTTTGTAAATAATTTTTTTTATTTTTCAATATTAGTTATCAAATTTATTTTATAATGTAGATTAGTAATAAATAAACCAAACATTTGTTCTCTTATTCTATACTATTCATTTTCCCTGTGAACCCAGTAAGATAATTTATACCTTTGGATTAGATTTAACATTTTTAAAAAAGTGATAAATCTCATTATTATCAACTGTTTTAAATAGTGATGGGCGTTTGTTGGCTAGTACCTACATATTAGGCATTATGTAAAAAGGCCAATGAAGTTCAGTATAGATTCATATTGATATATATGTATTATATGTATATACGAATGTAAATTCAATACCACAGTGCAACACCTCTTAAATTTTCTTAAATATTCATTCAGCTGAATTGGCCAAAGAGAAGTGGGTCAAAGGATGGGGGCTTGACTCAAAATACGCCGATCAAAGGAATGTATCCATGCAAAATTGAGTATGAAAATTTCTGATTTTTATCCCACGGTCGATTGGAGGATGAGCGAAAACTTAATTGATTAATTCTTGTTGGGGAAGTACATTGCCGTTGATTAACTGACAACCTTTTTTTTTAAGTACCTACTTGGGTGATTCCGCTTAATTTGAAGCTTTAAATGAAGTGTTCAAAATATAATACATAAATATAATCAAAAAGTGAAACTGGTTTTCATCTCATGGAGAAGACACGGAAGAAGGTGAAATGCCACGCAACATATGGTCGGTCAAGCAGACTTATAAAGGACGTTAGGGACATAACAAAAGCTGTTTCGAAAGTGGTCTTGTCTCAACAGAAGATCTTAGGCCGACAAAAAATTTGAATGCAAAAATTAAATTACATTGAGGGCGCCAGTAGCTCAGAAGTGGCGTGCTATAATACAGAGCTCAAGATGACAGTATTAGTTTGAGGGAGGGGCTTGTCGTAGATGAAAACGGGGGGCATGTTTCTCGTCGAAGTGTAAATGTGATGTGCTGTGATTTTTCTGTTTTAAGTTTTATTTTCCTTGTGTTGCACCAATTTTCAATTTGTGTGAGATGGTGTAGTGTAAATGAGGCGTGTATGTGAAGTAAAATAAAAAAATTACTAAATAAATTAAATAATAAAAATACAAATCTTATCCTTTCTTAAAAAAAAAAAAAAAACTATCAATAATTTTTTTATTAATCTGATATATCCGATATTGGAATAAGGCAAACCTTACGCAAAATACAAGGATGGATGCGGTTGGACCAGGAGACCAGGTCAGTTAGCTCGGGATTAATGTTTGACAAGATCCGATGACAAGATTCTGTCTCCAGACCTCCACCTCGGCTCTCATGTATATTTGGCCCGAGCACTACGTGTATATATAGACGCCGTCTTCCCCCAGTCTCCTGGGCCGCCAGTCCGGGAAATATTAATTATTAGTGGATACTAAGATCCAATACTGCTTTCGGGAGCCATACTAAGACAACCTGATAGATCTGGAGTACGTAAAAGAACACTTTATCTGACTTTGGAAAGAAATGGAAACAATATTTTCATGTGGATATTATTGAGAGGCTAAGAGATTAGATTAGGTGTCAACTTCAATGCAACACAATGCCTCACTTTTCTGGTTGCAGTTACAAACATGAAACAAACACTACATTTACTTCCCCAGCTAGACGAAGTATAGCGAATCGTTTGTAATCGGTCAAAAATTCAAAGAGAAGTTTTCAACGGAATTTCATGTTTTCCGACCTTCAGATTTCAAATATGAAAAAAAAATTCTATGTGCCTGTGAACACGATAGAATGAATGTATCGACACGAAATTTTATATGTGAATTCAGAAGCTTCTAACAAATCCACCAATTGATTTTCAGCCATTTTGACGAAAGGAAAGGGGAAGATTAGGGAGAGGCTTAACTCAAAAATCCCAGTAACTAATGAGGTAATTAATGTATCGACACAATATATAGTATGAGGATTCAGAAGCCGTTATTTTAGCCCGAATTTTAGGGAATTAATTTATGGAAGTGTTGGGGAAGTACATAACCGAAGATTCACCGACGCTTTCTTTTCTTTCCTATGGTATGTTATGTTTTTCTTTTAAATGGCCTAAACGTCAGTAAGGTCAGCAGACCTCCCCGGGCCAACAAATGAATATCGTATTGCAATTTGCCCCCCCCCCCCCCCCCCCTCCCCCCCCCCCCCCCCATAAAATTTCCAGGAATACTTTCTCCCATGGACTATTTTTTTCTTTTCATGCAATAAACAGGATGTTTATAAGAACATTTAGTTAAGATAGTTTTGCAAGAGTCGTTTTTCATGTAGACATCTCGAACTGATGATAAGATTTACCAGCCATGTGCAGCGAAATACCACTTTATCTGATAAGGGGAAAGTAAGTCGAACCTTTTTTTTTTTGGTGGGCATTTCAACCGCGGAGGGTCATGAGTGCCCGGTACAGCGATCTTTATGTCAGGGTCAGGCTCTTCACCAGGGGACCAAGAGGTGCGAGACGGAGAAGCCAGGCGGAAACAAGGGGCCCCACCGAGCGGCGAGGCCAGATCAGGGGACAAAAGGAGGCACGACCAGGCCTCTCTCCGTAGTAGGCCATGTAGCAGGCAGTTTGAAGGGAGAACAGGGAGGCCTGATAGAGAGGTTGTGCTCGTTCCTGCAGCCGACCACACGAAGCCCGGGTCTGCTTCAGTCCAGAGAGCCCGGCGGCGCCCCCCCAAGTCCCCCAACCGGACCGGCACACGCGCGCCAGGCCACCCCCAGGCCCCACTCGGACCCCCATCCCACAACACCGGGCCCCCGGCGAAGGCTCAGAAGAACAGAACTACCTACTTTATAAAAACAATTAAAATTAAAAAAAAAAAAAAAAAATTTAAATTTAAATTAAAAATACGCTTGATAGACTGACTACATTGAAAATTAATTGAAAAAATGGTTAAAATAGGTTTATGACTCCGGTGTGTACGAGAAATTTCAGGAGTTTGGTAAGGGTTTCGGGAGAATTTTCTAACAGTAATGGCAAAGAGGAGGGAAGTTTATAAAGAGTTCTCACGGCTGAGTATCTGCGACAATATAGTAACAAATGCTGGACCGTGAGTGGCTTGCCACATGTAGAACAAAGTGGAGGTGGTTCCCGGGCCATCAGACGTAAGTCGAACTTCTGTTGTAGCCAAGGGGAGGCTAGCAATCAAAAGGAGAACAATAGAAATCTTAAAAATAAATACATCTTCAGAATAAGATTCAAAGTTCAGTCGGCATCTAGAGTGAGTTACGCTTTTCAGTCGCCATCTATCAGTCAACCACACGTTAGTCGATCTCCAAGTGTCGGGCACTCGATTAATCGGTATCAGAATAAACTGTTGAGAATTTATATTTCTTTTTATTTATTTCTAATATCCCAAAGGTTCGGAAGGATCCTCATAGCTCTCGTATCTGAAGTTCCTGGTTTACACCAGATAAACGCCTCTGCTACGACAGTATCCCGTTGGTCAAGTCCCATGACTAGGGTGGCAACGGGTAGAAAACAGAAGAGGTTTCCATAGAGTCATGTCCTAGATGATGCCATGTAGGACAGGAGACGGTATGACCAAGAAAGAACAAGTCGTGAAATACCCTACCAAGGAGACGGCACCAAGTCGGCGTCGGACTAACCCACCGAGAAACACATCCGACACGCCACAGGAGACTGGACAAAAGAACTTTTTGTCACCTTGGCCCACTACCTGACCCCCAATCCCCTCCACTCATTACGTGTCATAGTAAACACTTTGTGCTTATACCAAATTAGAAAAGTGTACTTTATCAACCCCTGTACCTGCCCTAAATAAGTAAACGTTAAGCGATGGTCCCGAGCCTGCGGCAGAACGATACTACTTTTTTACAAGATTTCCAAGAAAGAAATGAAAGAGAAAAAAAAATAAAAGGGAAATGATGTTTTTTCATTATAACCACCTTATAAAAAAAATCTAGTATTGAGGTTTATCACGGGAACATATTTGAATGCTCAACTGCTGGTGGAGTCCACAATTAATTTAAGACAGGGCTATATTTACTTTATACCTATACAGATAATGGCTGATTTTTTATTCTGTTTAAAATATAGTATTTGAAGTAAAAAAAACTGGTGGCGGAGATCCTCCATGATGTTTTTTGGCTGAAAGTAATTTTAAAATGAAATCATTTCAGATTGAAATTATAAAATTGTCCATGTAAATTTATTAGGGAAAAGTAATCGAATTGACGAATGCATGCTCTTAAGGCGTATTACGTTGAAAGTGGTCGATCTTAGGAGAGTATTCAGAAATAAAATATTGTAGAGTAGTTGTAACAGAATTTTATTTACATATTATTATAATATTAAAATAGCATAATACAATATTCTATCGTATAATGTACAATGTATCATGGAATCATGTACATAGAATCATTTCATCACAAGTATTTTGCTTGAGAAAGTTTACCGGTATAGTACATTGTCATGTAGTTTACCGGTATTGTACATTGTCATGTAGTTTATAATAATTATTATGTTTATAACAATAATTATTATTCATCAACTTAATTTATCGATGTCTTAGATATCCACATCCATATCATCAGAGTTTGCCTCATTATTTTCATCAATGTTATGTATAGTTATTGGCCTAGACTCGTTACATTATTTTCAGAATCTATAAATGAAATGATTTTTTTATGGTCACTAATGTAAGAAATATAAATTTAGACTCAATTTTTTCTATGTTGATAATCTTTTGTTGTAGTTAACTTTCGATCATTAACCATTCTCAGTTTAAATGTGTCAAAAAGAAACTTAATCAATGACTTAGCCCTCTCTTATGTGAAATTACAATTGAAATCTCCAGCCAAAATCAAATGTCACATTCAATGGTCATATTTATCGATACAAAGCCGGCCAAGATTCATTCATCCTCTCCCCTCCGGCCCTTCCTGACCCCTGCTTTTCTCTAGGCTACCTGTGGCGCCTCATATTGGCTATGTGGGCACCTCCTGATATCCAGGGTGCTACAGCGGTATCAGTCTTTAGTAGACATTATTGTACACCGTCAAAAAATAACTTCTATAACACTCCACCTCTATTGCTTCTATAAGAAAAATGACAATAGCTCATTTCACAGCTGAGAAACTCCTATAATAAAATAATTTTAACCCAGATATGTCTTCTTACTATCTATACAATATTTTTTTAAATATATCTCCGTTTTCTGTCGAATACTTACTAACTTAGGTAACAAAACATGAGAAGCAAAACTTAAGGAGTTTTATTTTTAAAGTTTTATGCGCTTATGATCTAGGTTTTCTTTAATCACATTAATTTTAGTGTCATTCAGTTTCTAGCATATATAAACTCACTGATAATTATAAAATTGTAGATGCAATGACTCTTGATCAACGAAATCCTTGGGATGCATTTAGAATGGTAGTGCAACAGTTTTTGGGCAACAACAGAAGTGAGAATTACATGCAACTGATAGAAAATTTGTTACAGAGTTACCATGTACTTAAATGTAGAATGTCTGGGAAAATGCATTACTTGTTTTCTCATATTGACTTCTTTAGGACAAATTTAGGAGCTGTAAGTGAGGTACACGGTGAACGCTTTCACCAAGACATTCACTACATGGAAAGAAGATATCAGACGTTGGGACTGTGCTATGAAAAACATAAGAGGAAATGCCGTTCTGATGTACGTTTTTAAAAGACACTATTCTTGTATGAAGATTCAATGTTATTCAATAGTTTTGCTCTTATTCCTACCAATTCTTAAGGTACTGTATGTTAGATTTCTTCTATAGGACTCTAGTTATATTAAATAAACATGTAATATTAGTAGCTTTTATGAAAATTGAAAAAAAATTATTATCACAGCCAAAATATTGACAATTAAGAAAAACTACTTGTATATTCATAATCAGCATCATCAAATTAAGCAATAAACACTAAAAAATGAAGATAAACAAAAACTTGCAAATTTTGTTACGTAGTGTAATATATATATATATATATATATATATATATATATATATATATATATATATATATATGTCAATACAGGCCCTGAAGAAGGCACACTCAGTGCCGAAAGCTTGGCAGAAATTCTACAAGTTTGTTTTTATCGACCTCAAGCCTGATCTCTCCTCCTTCTTATTACATCGTTGGTCAATCCAATTAATACGGCGCTATGATCCTGGCTGCAGAGCGCCAAACAAAAACCAATTACTACCACAATTTTAAATAAACCATATCCCTTCAGTAGTTAAAAAGCTAAACCTGACGACGTCTTGCAGAGTCAAGTATCCCTATAGACAGCAGGGACTAGTCCCGCAGTGGCTCCAATATTTCAACATTAACCACCAAAATTTATGTAAAACAACACTTTTCTAAAAATTTCAATTTTATTATCGTAATTGAGCCAAGAGAAAAAATAAGTTAAACATCAATTACAAAAATAAATTTGCGATTCATTTTTAAATAAGCCAAAATTAACAAAAAATTTAAAATACACATTTATATTTTTTTTGTAAATTGACAGCTTATGAATAATAAAAATGTTAAAAAAATTTAAATTTAATTTTTATAAAATTTATATTCTGTTAAACCAAAACATATAATAGGATAAATCATACTAATTTCTATATCAAAATAGCTTAAATATATATACATCAAGGTTATTAAATATTTGACTAAAAAGGAAACACACATGAGAGAAATAAATGAATAAAATAAAGAAATATTGAATAATAAACAATAATAAAATATTATTTTATAGAGAAAAATATGAAGATGGTCCAAGTTTTGCCCCTATTATGTGTCTCAGGAATGTATTTTAACAAAGATTTATCTTTTTTTTTTCTAATGACATAATGAATATAATAAGACAAAAGAAAAGGAATAAATTGTATTTCCTATGTTTTTCTTCTTACCACCAATACCAGAATTATTTATTTTTTATTCTATCCGGTGGTTCGCAGGCCCTCATGCTGCCCCCATAGCCCTTTTGTGCTGCCCGCGACTCAACGCGTAGGGTTAATTTTTTTTTCTAGGTCATTTCATACTGGCATTTCCAGGTATAAGACAGACTCAAAATGTCCCTGTACAATGAAACAGAGAAAACTGATAAATTCAACACGTTACTTTCATATACCCAGTGATAATATGAATAGAGAGGATGGAGGGAGAATGACGTACAAAAGTGGTTGGTATAAGAAAGTCTGTAATGGCCACATCACAAATATCCTTAACTAGTTTATAAGTTTGTCAAAGATGTTCTTGTGAAGGTTTGATTAAAAATGAGGTGAGATCTCATTACTTTATTAATAAGAAATGGATTTACGGAGATTTACGTCTAGGCAACGAACTCGATAATATAGTACCCTAAAAAAAGAACATGATCTGAGTACTGCTCACTCAAGTATCCCATATTTAGAAGGCACTAGTCTAACAAGTGGCGGGCTCAAGTGGCTGGAAAATAAATCAACAAGAGATCCTAATAGCTTCCTTAAACAATGTCTAACAATAACAACAACAATAGTCTTATCTTGTTTGTATAGTTTCTAGATTATTTATTTACGATTATAATATAAAAACACGATAATCACAATGACTGTTGATTCATCACCAAATTAAAAGAAATATAGATATGTAGCACGTGTAAAATCAATACTTACCACACCCATTATTTATTCTTTAATAAAACAAATTTCCATGAGAGAATAATACATTCGATTTTATTGAACGAATATTTTATTTTCATACCCTCACTGACATCCGTTTTATGCAAAATCGTATGCAGAAAAATAAATAAAACATAATAAAAATACCGAATACGTCAAATATCTCCATTTCTGATCAAAAATCAGGTAACTTGACACAGTTTAGAATAACTAACCACCAAAAATAACATTTGTATGAATGACTACATTTATTTTATTCCCCTTTGTTAACAGCATAGAATCATTTCTATTCCCACTTAGGTATGTATGCGTTTACAGGTTAATTGTATTCCATATATCATTTATCCTAGTCAATATTTAATATTTTGTTATAATTTCAATTTGTATCTTCATTGTCATTCATTTACTTTTTAAACGATAGGAAAAGCTTCAAATTTTATAAATATTTTCATGTCAGTAATATTTTGTTAAATACATAATTATTATAAATATAAATTATATTATTTATTTGATAAAAGCCGTCAGTGTCTCACTAATAGTTGTCTGGTTGGTAGACATTCTTTGCGAGTAGTTTCGGACGCCTAACACAAAAATCATTTTGGATAGAACACAAATCTTTGATACATACCTTGTTTAGAATTAAATTGTCTACTAAAAAAGTTTTATATACTAACCTCATATTTGAAACGGTTCAGCCGTTATCAAGATTTTTCTATGAAATTGTGCATTTTTGTAAAACTTTGAGGCTCCCTTCGGCAGCATGTTTTAAAGAGGTAGGTATAGAAAACTAAAAAAAAAAAAAATAATTGAAATAGTTTTTATATGGTAGAAAAAAATTGGGGGGCGAAACTAAGAGATAATTGCAAAAATGTAATTAGGTTCTTAAGTAAGAGGTTTCTACTTTCATCCAGTTTTGGCAAAAACTAATAAGTTCTTGAGGGCGACGGTAGCCCAGAGGTTGAATGCTAGCATACTGAGCTTAAAATTGCGGGTTCGAAACGTGACCAAGGTCTATTTATCTGGAAGGTAAAATGGGGCTCTTCGGATGGGACGTTGGGATAGTCCCGAGCGTATACGATGTCAGGTACTCATTAAAAACTCTAGGTGAATAAAAATTCAGGATAGACAAAATTTAGGACTCCCACAGTAGAGTCGGGCCACCAGAGCGACGAAAGAGTGCTCTGGTAGTAGGCAATAAGTCCTCGTAGTTAAAGTTAGGGCATGAATCACAATAACTAGATATAAAATTGAAAATATACCTACATATAAAAATATCACTCGAAAAACTGCGGATTTGAACCCAGTGGTTGATACTGATTCGAAAAGTCTACAATCTAATATTATTTTTCTGCTGAATGCAATACTTTCTCCGTGGTAACGACGTTACTATGGAGAAAGTAAGAAAAAGTGCGACCGTCTCCAAAAACGGGTGTGCATACAATTTCTAATGTAACTCAAGTCAAAGGGTTGAGCAAGTTTCCTAGATGAGAAGCTAAGATTTATAGTCTAATTAAAGTTTTTTTTTTTTTTTTTTTTTTCACTATACAAAAATGCTATTAAGTTTAATGGACTGGATTTTCTGAAGTAGAAAGTTCAATTACTTATAATTAATCGTGACTAACCAGTTAGCTGCGTTTAGTAACTTAAAGCAGGTTAGTAACGCTATCTGACAACTAGATTTGACAAACAAAGCGCTTCTAATGTGGGTTTCGAGTTTTGATTGAACATAGAAAAGGTTTTGAAGTAGAAAAGGTCTTACGTAGGCCATGAGGCACCAGAAATTTATATTAAGCTGTGGGATAAAGTGGGGGGGGGGGGGGGGGGGGGGGGAGTGTCTCAAAATTATTGGAAATGTCAATTCATTTTAGAAATCATGTAACTTAACGTTACTAACCTGCTTAAAGTTACTAACCTTTTTAAAGTTAGTAATATAATATATTATATCATCATCATCCTCGGAGCTACAGCTTCATTCGAGCCTTGGCCTCCTCCAGAGACTTTCCCCAAAGATTTCTGTCCAACGCAAGCGTTCTCCAGTCTTGCATCCGAAGGTTCCTTGCGTACCCATCGACTGCGTCCATCCATCTCTTCCTGGGTCTTCCTCGTCCTCTGTTTCCCTCCGGGATCACTAACATGATGTGCCCACGAGTCTTCATAGGTATCATGTGATGATATCCACGAAGACTCGTGGGGTTTCAGCTTCCTGCATCCTCTGCCTCTTCTTCTGTTTAAAGTTAGTAATATATAATATAGAATATCGTATATAGTTTTTTCTCTGATGACTGTATGTTTCATCTCTACAGCTTAACATTCACAAAATATTTAGAATTGTAGCAACATTTCTGTTTAATTTTTGTGGTTTCCTGAATTTCTCTTTGGTTTCATTCCTCTGTGCCTCACCTAGATTACAGCCATTATTTTCCACTAACTATGTGAAAAACGTCCCCGACGGGAATGCAAGATCGACAAAACAGGAAGTAACTAGCGCTTCATTAGTGTCTTATCGGCCATTTCCTTAACTTTAATGGGATCCAGCACAATGAACTTTCCTTACAAATTATTGTTATGACAATTTTCTCAATTTGATTTACTTAAACCTTTAGTAAAAGGTAATATTGTAATCGTGCAACAATCCGTGGTCGAGTTTTCAACTGAATTTCACGTCTCAAGGTCCCTTATCTTTGTGGTCGCTCTAACCCAAAAACAATAGTTACAATGAAGGTGTCACATATGCAAGCTTAGATATGACTAGATTTTGGCGGGAATCGGGCCAACATTGACAGCCTTTACACGACTTAAGTACATTTTACATAATACAATTTACAATTATAACTTACATAAAACTCTCTTCAAATAAATAAATGTTGTATACATATAGAAAACCGTTTACGATTTACGCAAAAACGGTTACTCCATAGGGTCGATTAGTAGAAAACTGATTAATTTGTAAACAAAATTGATTAATTTGTAATGGGGAAGTACATAACAGGTGATTTTTTTTTGTATTATTTTTTGGAATCAGGGGAACGGAAAACATGAAATCGAATTTCTTACCGATTACATAACTTCTATACTTCGTATTTCTGAGGAAGTAAATTAAAAATCAATTTGGTTAAAAGTCTCATGCCCGGGCTTTAACTACAAGGTTATATCGCCTACTACCAGAGCGATCTTCCGTCACTCTGGTGGACATGAGCCTTTGCCTATCCTAAATTTTTATTCACCTAGGATAGTGATTCAGCGATGATTTAACGAGTATCTGACATCGTACAGGCTCGGGACTATCGCCTAACTTCCCATCAAAAGTACGGCGTGCTTAAGTTTATTTTACCTCCCAGAAAAAATAAAATAAGGGCCTCGGCCGGGTCACGAACCCGCTATCTTTAGCTCAGTAAGCAAGCACTCATACCACTGAGCTATCGGCGCCCTCATAAATCATCCTATGATTGGACATAGCAAGAAGGTAATTCTCCCGCTCTTGGCGCCAGGAGTCTGAAGTATTAAATGTGTAAATAAGACGGCGAGTAATATTGATCTTGAGGAATACCAGCCTAGATAGAAATGAGATGTCGTGACGGAACCCTTCCTTTCCGGGTTCAGTTGCTAAATATCTGTCTCACAACTATGATGAATTCTGATGAAGGAAACAGGAGAGGGTGTAGGTAATAATTAGGGTATTATAATGAATTTATGTAGGAAAATGTCCTACATAAATTTTTATTTCCCAACTATACGAAGTATAGGAGAAGTTAGTTAATCGTTCAGAAATTTCATATTCAGTTTTCACCAAAATTTCACTTTTTCCCACCCTTGATATCAAAAATGAAAGAAAAAAAAAAAAGTCCTGTCTGCTTATGTCTGAGAACAATATAAATCGTGATCGAATGAGAATATCGACATGAATAGCTAATGTCGAGACATAGCTCACGATACGCAAGCAATCGAACACTCCGCAAGACATGATAAACACAGTACATGATACAATCCAGGATCTTTACAGACGAAACCATACCAAATTGCCAACATAGATACTCACACTTGCCACACAATCCTCCCAGGAAACTGAAGAAGTGGTGGAACAGTGACTTACTATAAACATCATATAACCTTAATTATTTATTCTTAAATAACTCCCCCCGTAACGTAACATAAAAAAAATATATATATAATAATAGTGAAAAATGTGTAAATGATATGTACCTCAGAATACAAAGTTATGAAAAATTATACAAATTAATAAAAATGCATTTTTGTAAAGAATATTTTTTAAGTTACAAAATGCAAGAGAGTTGATTGTAATTATTGTAAATATAATTTCATTTGAGGGCGCCGGTAGAGGTAACGAGCTAGCCATAACCTTAGGTCTTTTATCTGAGAGGTTAAAAAACCTTGAGTACGCTGTCCTTCGGAAGGGACGTTGTATGTCAGGTACTCGTTAAAGACCCCTAACATAGGTAATTCATACCTAGGTAGGCAAAATTTAGGACTTCCACAGTAGAGTCGGGCTCATGTCCACCAGAGTGACAAAAGAGCGCTCTGGTAGTAGGTGATATGACCTCGTAGTTAAAACCCCGGCATGAGTCTATGTAGCATAACTATGTAACTAACACAACATTTAGTATGAGTGAATTCTTGCTGTGGAAGTACATAGCTGTTGATTCACCTACGATTTTCTTATATATTTATTTCTAGAGAAGGATGAGGTTTATGCTATGTATAATTCGTAACCATTCAGTTAATAGATGGTAACAGGGAAACTTTCTCTGGATAAGTTGCATGTTTTCGTGAAACTTTAGAATGTTTTAAATGTTTTTTTTTTGTTGTTGTTTTTTATTTGAGGAAGTAAGAGTGAAAGAGATTGCTAATTTATATGTTTTTAAAAGTTTCATGTTCCAAGTCTATTATGTCAGTGAGAAAAAATGTTTGGAATAGATTCAAGTTGTCTTTCAGTTATTTAGTTACACAACTGTTCTTCTGGCATAAAAGCATGATTGAGTAAATAGAGCGATGAACATGAAAGGAAACAGACAAGAAACAGATAATAAGAGAGATTTATCATTTTGTCAATTAACGGCCACAACGTTAATTTAAATTAAATAATGTTCACAATCAACATTTGAGTTAATTAATATTACTTCCACAGCTATACGAGGGCGCTAATAGCTTGCTTGGCTACTGAGCTCTAGATCGCGGGTTCGAAACCCGGCCGAGGCTCTTATATCTTTATGTGAAAGGTCAAAATACCAGTCCTTCGGATGGGACGTTAAACGATGTCAGATACTCGTTAAAGACCCCGTTATCTTAAGTGAATAAAAATTTAGTGTTGGAAAAATTCGAGTCCACCAGAGCGGTAGTAGGCGATATGACCTCGTAGTTAGAGCCAGAGAACGAGTCAAGTTTTATCCAATTAAAAGATGTAGAAAGTCTATTCCAAAAATATGTATTGTAAATATGTTTTCTTAAAATAAACAAAACATTCGACTACGAAAAAAGTCAAATATGTATAAGCCAAACAACAGAAAAAAGACTACAATAACATGTGATCTCTAAAAAATATTTCCATCCAGAATCAGTTTTCAATGCTACTGCGTCATCATCAGTGGCACAAAATAAAACTGATTATCCCACTCTTACAGTGTAAAGTCTAATGAAACACTGGCTAATAGCTCAAAGAGGAGGGGATACGAGATTTATTCACTCAGTCTTCCTGCAATAATACTTACCGAGAATAACATTATTTGTTTGAGAGAATAAACCTCATATCCCCTCCCCCTTGAGCTATTAGCCACTGTTTTAAACTCCGCATTATACAGGTGAGGTAAGCAAGTTTGTTTATTTTATGTTGTTACTCTATACCCTAATGCTTTAGTTATTTTTTCATATTTATATTTTATATGTGCCACTGATGATGACGCAGTTGCGTTGAAAGTGTGTATGTGTGATGCTTTGGTATGAAAGCCGGTAGACCTTTGCTACCTCACCGTACGATGTCTTTCTGATCCCAGGCTGTACTGTCTGAAGGTGTGACAGAAGCCCATTGGTATTGCAGCTCTTCGTGTCCTTTCTTGGAGAGACTTGTATTACCCTCAACCTCTGTAATTGGCCGAGTCCTACTCGCTGGGTGCTGTCTTACTATCCTTACGCCCGATCCAGTCACAGCTGTTAAGTTCTTCGTATTAAAAATATCTCGGTCTGTAAAAACGAAAAAAAAAATGACAATGATTTGTGTCGAGCTTCATTTCCTTTGAATGATTTACAACAAATTATGATGAAGTCAAATTAAGTTTAGAATGAATTAATCATAAATACTTTCCAAGAACGTTTTTCTGTAGCTCTAAAAAGTAATAAGCAATTAGACGAACAGGTGGGTTGAAGTGAAAAACAATAGATAGTGTGGGCAGAGAATTATGACTACATGTTCCTATTCTCCTGAATGGCCACACAGAAGAAAGAAATTATATGGTCAAATCTTTGTTATAGGAAAGTAAAGATTGTCTTCAAGGTTTTAATTAACTTTACATATTGGTTTATTTGTTGATACCGTGAAAAATGATAGATGGATATAGTATGCAAAGAAAAATATATAATTAGGTGATTGATTCTAAGGGATATGACGTTTTATAAATATAATGCGATATTTTATCACCAGTTGTTATTAAATCGCACGCCACTTGCGTCAATCCTAGTTCCATATCTCAGGAAAGATAGGATTATGGATGAAATTGTTGTGATATGTATAAAGTTTATATTTTAACAGTCGAATGCTTGAAGTAGGAATATACATGTAAGAAAACTGCCAATTAGAACCTCTACTAGGATCTTGTTCATATATAATTAATATATGATTTAAATTATATTAATATATCTCTGGTGTTTAGGCAAAAGGGCTTAACTCAGCAAATCTGAATTTTAGGAGGGGAATTTCCGAAGTTTTGAAAAATTCCTGCAAATCAGGTAAAGCACATTTATGTTACTTGAAATATTATTTCTATAAAGTATTAAATATAAACAAAGTTAAATATATCAACAATCAGTTAAATATTTAAATGTATTAAAGCCTTTGGATCATAAGACTTATTCTGACTTAAGCCCTTTTGCCCAAACACCATTATTACAGCATTGCTTGTCCCATTTATTTTTTGTCTTTCAAAAAAATAACGATTAGAAACTTTTCGGTAAGCACTCCCAACATCAGTATCTATAATTTATCAGTTCTTTATGTCAACTGTTCCTTTTGCCAATCAGAATGTTTCTTTTATGGAACATACTTTATATATAAACATCTAGTCAGAAGTCGACTTAATATATATTTTCTATAAAAGAAAGATTCTGATTGACAGAAGGAATAGTTAACATAAAGAACAGATAAATTATAAATACTGATGATAAAAGTGCTTCCCGAAACATTTATAATTGCTATTTATTGAGAAGACAAAAAATAAATGGGGGAAATGAAGTAGTAATAATATTTATTAATAATATAATATATTTTAAGTTCGTAATACATAACATTATATTATATATTCTTCTTACACAACCCAAAAGTTAAATAATAATAATATAAATAATATTCTTTGAAAAGTGTTTTGAAAATTTTTCTTCGCACGAACGAAAAGAGAAGAAATTCTGTTCCGGATATGTGAGACAACGGGACTTGCCAACAACGACTTAAACGTGTTAGAAAAAATTCACCTATCGCAGTTCCGTTTTCTTTTCTTTTTTAATTTCTTTTTTTTAATTTCTCTAACCAATTTGTCGTTTAAATTATATGATTCTAAAGTGGTTCGGAGATGTGAAAACATAAATCTTCGAATAGGATTTCCGGTAGTAAATTGCTGCAACTTAAGAAAACATGATATATTTTTAATTTTGCAAAAAAAGAAGCCAGCAAAAATATACAAATAAAATTGTAATATTCATTATTTTAATAACTACTAAGGTGAAGTGCCATCATATTAAAGATTAACAACCATGTTATTAAACTCTTTAGTCTGACACACATGGATTAGAATTAACAATACTAGTAAAAAGAAATGAATAAATGAATAAATACTTGAAAATATGAGTACAAAAATAATAATTTTATACAGTACATAAAGTATATAATAAATACAATAGATATTTTTTTTTATTTTAATTAAAATAATCTTTTTTAATAACTTTTCCGGAAGTGTCTTTTTCACGACGACATTTCGGGACCTTCTCACGTCCCATCCTCAGGTCACAATTATAAAAAAAAAATAGACAGAGTTACCTATACACTTTTTTCAAAAAGAGGAGAGCAATGTTTAGTTATTTGAAAGTCTTCTTTCTTCCTGGTATCGTAATCATGACTAGAATTGTTAAGAGGGAAAATATATTTTATTTTTTTCTAATAACCATTAAAGTTTCACAAATAAACAGCACAGGCAAAGGCAGGATTTTTAGTTTTTTAAATATTTCTCTGGAGCTTGTTCTTTGATTATATTATTTATTATTCTTAGTGCTTTCTTTTGAAGTTTAAAACTATTAGTACTCGAGCTACAAGCTCCCCAATGTATTAAACCGTAATATATATACATATATATAATAATAACGGGATATATTCGGAAATTACTCTAGAAATCAGAATTTAGTAAAAGACCAGCTATAACATTTCTACAGGAAATGTGATACTTAATAGTTGTAGGAATATTGAGGGTCAGTCAAAGATGGAAGAAAACAGGCAACACTTTTCAAACGCCAACGTTTCGATATATTTTATATCATCATCAGGGCTATGAATAAGCAGTTCCTTATTCATAGCCCTGATGATGATATAAAATATATCGAAACGTTGGTGTTTGAATAGTGTTGCCTGTTTTCTTCCATCTTTGACTGACCCTCAATATACCTACAATTAGAATCTACAGTCGCTAATCAACATCTATACTTAATAGTATTTAATTATTTATTATTTTTGTTTATTTAATTATTATTAATATTTATTATTAATATTTATTATTTAAATTATTATTAATTATACATATATTTTTTATTTATCATATTTTTTATTTATTCAATTTTACAAATTTTAATTATCACATTTTATATATGTAGTTATATATAGTTTATTTTGCGCAAAGGACAATTTACAACGAAAACATTTTGAATTTTTTTAGCAAAATCTGTATTGCCCAAGAAAGCATTGATGCAAAACACAGTCTAGAGATGGTAGAAATGATGTGGACGAGTGTGCATTGTGTGAGGCACGCAGCGGTGCGAAGTATATTACGATAATAACAGGAGGCAGTGACCGTTGCCGTTGGATTGTGAAAGTGATCATTGATTTTCTACCGGAACTCAAAAGATGGTTGAAAATCACCAGGCAACCTGAAGGTCATCCAACGTGAAAACCTACAATTCAATCTTTAATAGGCAAACCTATCTAGTCAGCTGATTGGACAATTTGGCTTCCCAAGTGGTCACAGTTACCGTTATTAAATAACGAGTAACTGGCTATTGTCTGCCAGATAGTCAATTTTTCCGGTTATGAAGGACAATTTACAGGAAAAAAAGAATGTCATCCCTATTTTAAAGAATTTTTTACTTTCAATGTTGAATTTTCACCAAAATTTCATTCCGACTTTCTGATTCCAAAAATTTAAATGTCATGAATCATCAATAATGTACTTCCCCAGCACGAATGAAGCAATTAAGTTTTCTCCCTCTCTCCAATATCAATCGACCGTTTGGGATAAAACTTTTGTGCCGATACATTCATTATAACTGAATCAAATTACAAAAAAAATCAAATTACAAACTTATTACTTAAAACTATATCAGTCTATTTTTTGTTTTATAGTGGCCAATATTTATAATTATTTTATATTTTGGGCATATATACCTATAAATAAAAAGTACCTTTTCTCTTCTACGTACTTCCAATGTTATAATTATCACTCCTACATCTCCTCCACATCTTCTCTCACACAGACTGGTTCACTACACTTTAACCCTAAAAACACTTCTCTCTGAAGACTGTCCCCTTCCACATTTCTCCTTAGAATGTTTCACACTATCAATACGTAATCTGATCAAACTTTTTTATAATATTTTTCAATAGTTAAAAAAGTCAAATATACTGGGATAATTAAAAAAAAAAGTGTAATAAATAAAAATAAAATGAACAAATTTATTTATTATTTACAATAAATCTTACAAAATAATTTCTATATCTATTTTTAGTCTCTTTTTTTAAAAAACATTGTGGCCATTCTTTAATTCAATGTTATTTTAGTCATATAAACATATAAATAAATAAAAGTACCTTTGCGCATCTACTTCACTGTTCTTTTCACTCCTACATGGTTCACCACACCTTAACCCTAAAAACACTTCTCTCTCTAGACTGTCCACCTCCTCATCTCTCCTTAGACTGTTTCTCTTTATTTAAAACAGCTGATCGTCGTCTTTTGTACTCCATTCATTGGTAGTTGATATTTCGTTTTAAACCAAAATGCGACTAGTCCATTTTTGTATATATATTCACTATTTAAGTTACTTCACACCTAACAGCTGTTTTTATACAAATAATAATAATTGATTTTATAATATATTAATAAACTTAATGTCTGTACATTTTTTACATCACAACTTATAAAATTTCCTGTTGTTATATATTCATCCTAAAGGGAGTTATCGTGTTTCGTTAAAATTTGAAACATGAAATTGTCCGATTATATACCTTCCCCTATACTTCGTATATCTGGGGAAGTAGTATGTTATTTTCTTCTTCTCCATATACCTATTCCTACCTATACGAAGCAATGGGAGTTAAAAGTGTCGTATAAGGAAGAACGACGGAGGAGGTGTGACAAACAGATTTTCTTCAGATCTCTCCAAGATCTCCACCTCCTCTCCACGTCTTCTTTGAGGTCGTTCACCTACCTCTTGCCTACTCACCAATCAAATCAAACTTTTCCATCAAGTCACAAAGACGCTAAAAAAAAAAAAAAATTATAGGAAATGACAATTAATTTTTGAGGACAAAGAACAGAACCTTAGTGCACGGCTGCTGAACAAATTGTTACAATAATCCATTCAGTATCGTTATGAGTAATAATTTGAGTCATTGATGAGGCCGTTCGCATTTGTTTGAATGTTTAGGATAAAATAATAATATATATATATATATATATAATATAAATAATTTATAATAAAATGACAGTTAGTTGCGATTACAATACTTCCTTATACTATACATTTTCGTACTATTACAATATTTTCTTATAGTATTGGCATAAGAATATAAAAAAGTCGTCGCTGAATCATCGACAATGTACTTCCCCAGAACGAATTGATAAATTAACGTTTCGCTCCCCCTCCAAAACTAGTCGACCGTTTGCGCTAATATTCAACAGTTTACTTATAAAGTGACTCCTAAATCTTCATACTAAATTGTGTGTCGATAAATGCATTACATCGGCAGTTATTAGTATCAAGTAGTTCTCGTAACAAAAACGTTTAAAGTTGCACGTTTTTTTTCCGAGAACTACTTGACGTATCAAAATTCTGTTTGCACAGTTCTTCCTTGTTTCTTTAGTACTTTAATAAAATGTAATGAAACTTAAGGGTCAAAAGGGACCGTCCTTCAAAGGGCTGTTTGAGCCATTAGAAGGGTCATTTATGTATTTTCAAGGACGCCATATTATAGCTCTTGGCGAGTGCTACAACTTTAGTCCTATGCACAATTTTGATATCTCTAACCGTTTAGGAGTTATTTCACTTGTGGCCCGCTTATCTGGGCCACCCTGTATAGATATAATAAGCAAATGTGATATATAATAAATAAATAGTTGTAAATACAAAAATAAAATAAAAATAAAAAACTTATGAAATTTTGTGTCGATATATTAATTTATCGGCAGTTTTTTAGAGCTTTTGAGTTAAGCCTTCCCCCTTAATCGCCTCCTCCCCTTTGATCTATTTGTCTGAAAAACAATAGGTGTCGTCTTTAGAGGGTTCTGGATTCACATATGAAATTTTGTGTCGATACATTCTTTCTATCGGAAGTTATCGTGTTCACAGACAGACTGACAATTGTTTTTCCATATTTGGAATCTAGTAGTCGGAAAACATGAAATTTCGTTGAAAACTCGGCATCGAATAATCGACTGATTACATAATTTCCTCTAAGCTTCCTATAACTGGGAAAGTAAAATTCAAAGAAGGAAGTGTTTGCTTTTCACAAAATAATTTCAAACGTTTATGATGTTATAAAAATGCAATTTTAATGCTCTCTTCAATAATATAGTCAAAAGAATTTTAATATTCTGAATTTATTATAGAAATAAATTGCTCCATAGAAAGGCGAATCTAATAATCTATACTCTGGGAAGAGAATGTAATTAAACTTTACAAAATATATTTATTTGAGCACGCCGTCCTTCGGATGGAACGTTAAGCGATTGTCCCGAGCCTGTGCAATGTCAGGTACTCGCTAAAGGAGAATAGGCAAAATTTAGGACTTCCATAGTGTCGGGCTCATGTCCACCAGAGCGATCTGGTACTTGGCGGTATGAGCCCGGGCATGAGTCACAATAACTAACTCATAAGATTTATTTTCTACACTCAACTCGATACGATCAACTCGTATTTAAAAAATATTTATGAAAATGAAGTTTTTTTTTTGTATATAAGTCTTAAAAAAATATTTTCTTTTATAACGTTCTTTCATGGCTTTGCTGTAATAGAGTTTAAAAATGTCAAAAAGATTTTAATGGGGAAAAAAGACCTGAATGAATGTGAACGTGGGCCAATCATCTGTTCTTCTTGCACACAAAGGAACAAGAGAGAAGTTTCACTGAAGAAAACAGGAAAGATATATCATTTCTACTTTCCATACGTCTGGATGCTGCAGTACCAAACAGCAAAGTGGCCAAATGAAGATTTCACACAACTTTCCACTCTTAAGGAAACTCCCCCCCCCCCCCCCCCCCCCCCAAAAAAAAAAAATACTTACCCAGCTGTACGAAGTATGGGGGAAATTATGTAATCTGTCAAAAAATCTATATGTGGTTTTCAAGGGAAATTCATGTTTTACGACCTCTAGATTCCAAATATGAAAAAAACAAGTATAAGTGTCCGTGAACACGATAACTCCCGATAGAATAAATGTATCAACACGAGATTTTATTTGTGTTTCAGAAACACAATTTGTAAATAAAATTGACAAAAAAAAAAAAAATGTTTCATCGTTGAGGGACTAAGGCACCGGCGAGATTCGAACTCGCGATCTCCTGTTTACTAAACAGGCGCTTTAACCAACTAAGCCACGGCGCCATGGAGGTTCTATCTCGAATTAAATGTTCCTGAAGAGGTTTAGAGAATTAGAATATTAATATTAGAAATTGTTAGGATGTATTGACCTACTTTTTAGATATTGTAGTTGTTTCAGCTATATGCGGGTCAGCTCTAACTTTGTGAAAAGTTCTAATCATATTAATTATCTCACTTTATATGATGAGAAAAGTATTTTACAAACTTTAATGTAACAGTCTCTTGGCCAGTGCCGCCTCAATCTTGTGAAGTATTCCCGGGTTAGGAATGGGATGACAAAGATATAAAGTGTTTCTTAAACTTCTCTGGGATGTTCCACTGTTGGTTGATTCCGGCATTTCTTCCAGAGGTGTGTGTCTTCTTATTTTTTTTCGACAATATTTCGGGACACTTACACGTACCTTCTTCCGGTCACTATGAACGACAAAGGTTGCATAAAATAATTTTCATGGCGTTTAGAAAATCCTTTTCTCATTGAGAACGTTTCACTGAGTTATAGCTGACCCGCGTACAGCTGATATTTCTGATGTTACAACTACAACATCTAAATGTAGGTCAATACATCCAAACAATTTCTAATATTATTATTCTAATTCTATAACTCTCTTCAGGAAGATTTAATTCGAGCTGTAACCTCCATGGCGCCGTGGCTTAGTTGGTTAAAGCGCCTGTTTAGTAAACAGGAGATCGCGAGTTCGAATCTCGCCGGTGCCTAGTTCCTTAACGATGGAACTTTTTTTTTTTTTTGTCAATTTTAATTACAAATTTTGTTTAAAAAACAACGACTAGTATACTTTATTAATTGACATATTTATAGACTAATATTTCAAAAAAATTGTAGCTAATCGTGATGAGCGTTCCTGGATTATCCTCTACCACGCCCGTTAATTCTGCGTACGCCCGTCTAACTATCCTGGCACAAATCATGGCTTTTGTTGTTATTAAATTTCCAATACTGTTTAATGTTTTCGCATTATTGTCAATGAATAATGAAATTGCTTGCTTACGTTAGCGGTTACATAACAGACAGTGAGGTAACAGTCAACAAGATTTAAGAAATACATCGTTCATATGAATGGCCAATGTGAGATAAATTTTGAATAGAAAAAAAATACGTTTTTTTCCCAACCGAAACTAGAAATATAGAATCAAACAGGAACATGTAGGTTGTGTTTCCAGGGTTTGAGGTCATATCGCCTACTACCAGTGCGCTCTCTCGTCACTGGTGGACATGAGCCCGACTCTACTGTAAGAGTCCTAAATTTTGCCTACCCTAGGATACGGTTCTTTAACGAGTCCTGACATTATTTATTTTACCTCCCAGATAGATTAAACTAAGGCCCTAGGCCGTGGTTTCTGTGTGTGTCTGTCTGTCTGTGAACGCGATAACTATTAATAATAAAGTATTACTATTCAAGTTTTTTTTTGTATTTATTTATGTTATGTTTTTTTGTATTATGTACAATAATAAAGTATTACTATTAATGATTTTTTTGTATTATTTATCTTATGTTTTTGCATATAATTTGATTGGAAAGTTGTGTGCGCTCTAACACAGAAACGAATTTGAACTTGAAATTTGGAATAATAAAGTAACTTTCTTATAATCAACTGGTCTGTAAAAGCTGATATGACTTCTCTAATGGTCACATCATATTTTATTGTTAAGTTGTACAAACTTTATTTTACATTTAGCAAGGTCTGAAGTCCAGTCTATCTGCTAAACAGAAAATAAAAAATGAAAGCAATAGGAACGAATTTTCTTTACCGAATATAATGGATTGGATTCGGACAAGGTCCGTCGTTGTGGTAATGAACCTGTGTGGATCCCATTCAACGTGCAGAACTGTCCGTCGTCGTCAGATCTGAAAATATACGGTTCGAATGACCAAATGAAAAAGTAAAATGGTTTAAGTTACAATAATCATAAATAAATAAAGTTTTAAAGAGAAAGACAAAAAAAAATAATTCCCCTCCTCATATCTGTTTGGAGAATAGGCACCGGCGAGATTCGAACTCGCGATCTCCTGTTTACTAAACAGGCGCTTTAACCAACTAAGCCACGGCGCCTTGGAGGTTCCGGCACGAATTAACAGTATTTACGGGAGATTGAGAGATTTGAAATAAATTTTATTATTAATACGAAGACTAATTTTTTTAAAAACAATTCCAAATAGGAAGTAGGCCGAAAAACATCAATTCGATTTTTTCCGTAATAAACCCATTTTTATTTAAAAAAAAAAAAAAAAAAAACTCACATTACTTTTTGGAGGATAGGCACCGGCGAGATTCGAACTCGCGATCTCCTGTTTACTAAACAGGCGCTTTAACCAACTAAGCCACGGCGCCATGGAGGTCTCTGATCGAATTAAGAGTATTTATAGGAGGTTCAGAGTTTGGGAATAAATTTAGTGATTGATACGAACACAATAAATTTTATAAATTTTTCAAATTACAATAAATATCTCCCGAGAATTTATTTCTACTACCATAATTAAAAAGAAATTCGACCATACCGTGGATTGGAAACTTTTTTTCACTTGCGGGCCTTATTATGTCCAAGTTATTCAAGTGCGGGAGGCATTATGTGTTAGTTTATTTAAGTACGGGGCGCATAATGTCCTAGGTATTCAAGTGCGGGCTTTTCAAGCGGCGGCCACATGTCAAAATAAAATAAGTTGAATAGATAATAAGGTTTGAAAAATTACAATCAAAATTTATATTTCGTTTGTATGATCCGATTAATTATATCACGTAACATGTATTGGTCACATTCGTTATTCTTAACGTTTTTCGCAAATTAAATTCAATCTTTTGTTAAAAAAAAAAATAATTTTGCATGTTTCGAGTTTCGCACAAAAAGAATATGGGGCCGCTTGAGGCCTTCGGTTTGCCGATCCCTGAATTTTACGATTTCTAGTAATTTCCACCGTTCTCAAAAAAGTTTACTATTTTAATTTATTTCCTTGTTATTATTCCAGACTACTATATTGCATGTTTTATGCAGTTGTATATGCATGTTATTTACTTTTTTTTTTCTACTATCTCTACATACCCACTCACTCTTACTAATGGTGGCCGGTTTCTTACATAAGACAAAAACATTGGTTGCTCGAAAACCAGCCAAATGATAATCACTTAATTTGTTTAATATACAGTAGAATCCCGATAATTCGTATGGTCAAGGGACTGACGGTTTGGTACGAATTACTGGGATTACCAATTATCGGGAGTACAAAATAAAAAAAATTAAAAACGTATTAATGCAAATATGTATGTATTAAGAAGTATGTACAATGTGGTAAGAATAAAAACTATGCAATAAACACTGCTTTATACTAAACTATACAATAAACAATACCTGCAATAAAAAATATGTACATATGTTCTAGATTAAATAAACACCAATCGAACATTTGTTGGAAAAAATGTTAGAAAAGATCAATAAAATTGCTAAAACTTTCCCCCACTCCTCTCCTCTCCTCATTTCCTTTCAGTGAAAAGAGTACGAATTGCATTTGATAATATGAGATTTCATAGAAAACTTGTCTCTCTCACTTGCTCTCCCCTTTGGTTCTTTTACGAAGAAAAAGAAGAAAAATAAGTTACCAACTTTGAGAATTTGCCGACAATGTACACCATTGTTTCTTAGAAAACAATTTAGGAGTAGGTATACAATAAATAGGATTAACAATTATCTAAAGCAAAAAAAATTACTGACTTTTTTTAATACCTACATATACTTAGTATTTTTTTATTTTAAGGATGTTTTAAAATAATGTTGATTTATAATAAATATAAATATGTTTGTTACCTCGGTAACTTGAATTTTTATTTATTTCATCTCTCTAACTCAAAATTAGTTAGAATGAATCTTAACCTCTACAAGTCGAATAAAAATCCGTTTAAGTCGAAATCCTCCATAAGTCGAAAACTCTAACTCGAATTTTTTGGCGTCTCCCTTGATGTTCGACTTATAGAGGTTCTACTGTAATATAAAAACAAGTTTATCAAAAATAAACTTTGTATATTTCAATTATAAGTACATTTGTAATGAAGCTTGGTAATAATTTTTGAAAATCAAACATTTTTTGGTGATAAATTCCTTCAAAAATTTGAGTATCAGATAAAGAAAAAAATGGATTGCTGAGGCATATGCGAAGCTCTCTACTGAGCAGGCATACCAAACTCCCGCTCTATAAGACCCTGATCCGTCCAGTCCTTATCTACGCCAGTCAAACATGGACCCTATCCAAGTCTGACGAGATGGACCTGTTGATATTTGAAAGGAAAATTCTTCGAAGGGTTTTCGGCCCTGTGAAGGACGGACTGGTTTGGAGAATTCGCAAGAATAGGGAAATATACGAGCTGTTTGGTGAGGCTGATGTAGTGAGGTTGGTGAAGTTGGGAAGGTTGAGTTGGGCAGGCCATGTAGCCCGAACGGGAAGAGGGCGAAGTGCCAAGAACAGTCCTTGAGGAGCCTTTGTACCGATCAAGAAGAGCAGGCAGACCGAGGCTAAGATGGGTGGATGGTGTGGCAGCTGACGCGAGAGAGCTTCTTGGTCAGCGAAATTGGAAAGCAGCTGCACAGGACAGAGCCGAATGGCGGAGACTCATTGAGGAGGCCAGGACCCACTAGGGTTGTAGCGCCAGATAGATAGATAGATATAGATAAAGAAAAAAAATGTTTTCTGTGTCTGCCTGACAATGTCAGTATGCCTGTCTACCCAGTGGCGGATCTACCATAAGCGGAAGTCTCAGGCTCCTTAAGCATACATAAAGAACAAAGTAGTCGGTGGATCACCGGCAATATCCTTCCCCACAACGAATTAACCAATCAACTTTTGGCTCCCCCCTCCAAAACGAGACGATCGCTTGCGCTAATAGCCAATAGGTAGTTAACAGGGGCTCCTGAATCCTTGTACTTAACGTTGTATCGATAAATTCATTACATCAGCAGTTAATTGGGTTGAGCTCTCCCTCTGATTCCCCATTTTTCTACTGTTGATTTGGCTGAAAATCAATAGATGTCAGAATTAGAAGGTTGGAAAAAATGAAATTCCATTGAAAACTTTTGTTCGATTACATAACTCCCTCTATACCTCTTATACTTGAGGTAATATAATGTTTATACTTATATTTAATTTCTTTATTTTTAATTCTTCTGAGCATTAAACTGATCTAATCGTGAGCTGCTTTCGAATGGTTTCCTTTTTTATTTCATTTTTATTTTTAAATTACTGTCAGTTTTTCATCAATTTTTTTTGTTGTTGAAAAACTGGTGATATAATTAATAATATTCACGTATGTCAGGTTTGTTATAATTACTTGTTATATATGCAAATTATAATATTAGCAACTGAAAAGAGAAAACAGCTTCACTTTCTTTAATTCTAATGAAGAAGTAAGTATATAATAGGTACCAAAGATGCCTACAGTTACGTTATATAACCTATACCTATAATATACTAATTATAAATAGTATATAATATATAATTAGAATATAACGTCTATTATATTATACAGCTCGACGATTTAATGATACCTATTGTGAATATTATTCACTATAGAAAAATTGACTAAAAATAATTTTTTTTTTAAATTTATTAAGTTGTGATTTATAGTTCCTATCTCCGCCACTAAAGTACTATACGAATTGTGTAGTTGTGAAATCATTAACAAATGTGTTATTTCTTCAATTGAGGAAGATTGAAGATGGAAGAAGATTGAAATGAAATATAATGATTGAATATAAATGTTATTTGTAGAATTGTTTTCAGCCATTTTAAATGGAATTCTAGAATCTGAAACAGGAAATGGATACCGGTGACAGAAAGTTGATGCGAAAATTGGTCCTGTTGGCGTGCAAAGTATGTCAAACCCTTCAGTCAACATTTGTTGTCACCTATGGTAGCATGATGCATTTAAATTTAAAATATGATTAAAACTTGAAATTATGTAAGGGATGAAGACAAGTCTTCTTTTTATACCTAAGGGTTCAACGAAATCACTTGGACAGACGTAGTAACATGATCAGGGAAAAATACTGTGTGTTTACTTTCTTATACTTATAGTATAAGGAAGTATTGCAATCGTATGAAAATCCGAGATCGAATTTTCAAGGTCAACTGCGCTCACGAAGCAACGATTGGAAAGCTCCAGTAGCTCAGTGGTGTGCGTGCTTGTTTACTGAGCTAAAGATCGTGGTTTCGAAACCCAGCCGACGCCCTTAGGTTCATTAAAAAATCTTGAGAACGCCGTCCTTCGGATGGTCCCAAGCCTGTACAATGTCAGGTACTTTTTAAAGACCCATATCCTAGGTGAATAAACCTAGGTAGGCAAAATTTAGGATTCCCAGAGTCTGGCTCATTTCCAACGTAGCGACAAAAGAGCGCTCTGGTAGTAGGCGATATGACCTTGTAGTTAAAACCCGGGCATGAGTTATAATAACTGAATACAAATATATAACATAGGATACATGATACGAGTAGCAAGTTAACTCACGTCTCCTTCGACCGGCCTACCTTGGCCTATTTCCACAGACTATATCATTAGACAATCACGTCCAGTAACAACACACTTGTACAACACTAGCAGGTCACACAGGCGTTGCCTGGTCAGATCAGTTGAGGAAGCAGATCTTCGAAAGGACCCTGCTCTTCATTCAACGTGTAGTAGTACTACAGGTTGTTAAATACTAGTGAGGGGCTGTTACATGGGCCTTCAGGCTTTCAATAACACGAGTACAAAACCCACTCCAGCAATCAATAGAATCAAATCAATAACTAACATATATATATTTTTTAGACTTAAAAAATAAGCACTAAGTATAACAAACAATATTAATCAAAGAACAACAATACTAGTTATGATTACGATAACAGGATGAAAGAAGAATTTCGAATAACTAAACATTGCTTCTCTCTTATTGAAAAAATTGTAACTCACAAAGGAATTAATTGTTCTATTGTCTTTCCCCCCTTCCTGAAGTCAATAGATACAATAAAAAAAAGTAAACTTCAACTAAAAACGTATGTATATGCTAAAGAAAACCCTCTAAACGGACCGAAATTTTTTTATTTTTGTTCACATATAATAAAATAAACTTATGTCGAATCTACGTTTTGTTTAATATTTCTATTATATTATTCATATTTTTTATTAATTATGTACTAATTTATTTTATTTTTCTTGGTTTATTTTTTATGTATTATTATTTTTTTTTGGCATTTTCCCGAAACTGGCCTATTTATTGGAAAACTCGAAGATTAAGAAAAGAAAAATATAATCCTTCCTCACCCAATACTATATTTAGGGTGAACACTTTCGGTTCTGAGGGTGGTATAACAGAAAGAGTTCACCCTAAATATAAAAATATGATTGTCTGAGATAGAACTACATATATTTTTATTTTCCTAATATTTTTTTTTATTATTATTATTTTTTTTTTTTCTATATTTCGCACATTGTGACCAAAGGAAGAGACGTAAGAACGCCCCAAAATATTGTCGTGAAAAAGTCACTTCCGTAAGAGTTATAAAAAAATATTTATCATAATTTAAATTAAATTAAAAGCTGTATCTACTGTATGTAATAATTAGTGAGTTATTGTGACTCATGCCCGGGCTTTAACTTCGAGGTCATATTGCCATTTCGTCGCTCTGGTTGACATGACCCCGACTATACAGTGGGAGTCCTATATTTTGCCTATACAGATATATTCACCTAGGGCAGGGGTCTTTAACGAGTATCTGACATCGTACAGGCTCAGGACTATCGCCGTAAGTCCCGCCCGAAGAACGGCGTGTTCAACGTTTTTTCATCTCCCAGATAAAACTTCTAATGGTTTTGAACCCGCGATCTTGAGCGCAGAAGGCAAGCATGCTATCTCTGAGCCATCGGCGCCCTCTGTATATATTTTATATGTTCTGGTTTACAGGATATAAATATTAGTATTATTATTAAATAAAAAAATAATTGCCTATTTCATTGTTATCATTCGCCCCTTTTTTGTAGTGGTGGGTCTCTCATCTTGTGAGATTTTGATTAATTTTAATTTTAATTTTTCAATTTTCAGCATCAATTGTCGCTGAGATACAATGATTGTTATGGCATTTTGAGGAACTGAACTCTGAACTTTTACATGGCACACTACTAAGTGGACAAAGTGACCATGAGATTATCAGTAGAGAGAGTGGTAAGGCTGAATGTTGTGTAGTTGGACGAGGAGAAAGTAGATGTTGGCTAAATTGAGGGGGTACCCAACCCCTGAACAACCAGTTTGATAGGAGATAGAAGGAGTACAATTGTCGGCTAGTCTGGCCAGTATAACATGTCAATCAGGCCTTCTGGGTAGAGAGAGATCAGGCTTCTGGCAGGCATTAAACTCGTCCCACCAAGCATAAAAAAAATCATTTTTAATAAAAAGTGGTCGATGAATCACCGTCAATGTATTTCCACCTCATCGGATTAATTAATTACGTTTTCGCTCTCCCTCGAATACCGTTTGGGCTAAAAATCAATAGTTTACATAATAATAATAATAAATTTTATTTACGTTAAACCAATACTTGGTAATAGTCAAAAGAATTTATACATTAGGATAGCTTATAAATTAGATTTATAACTACTTGAGTCTAACACATATTTTTTTATTTTTTTTTTTTTTTTCTGCTAAATCGCAGCCTTCATCCCACGACTCCTGGGAGCGCAGCATAGCGTCCACGAACTGGTAGCAGTCAGCGGGGCGCCCATGCTGCACTCCAGATTTTTCCTTCCCTCCTCAAATCTGGGGCATTTGAGGAGGACATGCTCCGCCGACTCCGTCTCACCAAGGCACGCGGGGCAGTCTGGTGTTGTTGCTGCCCCGATTTTGTGGAGGTACCCCCGGAACCCACCGTGTCCCGTGAGTACCTGGGTGAGGTGGTAATTCACCTCCCCATGCTTTCTGGTGAGCCAAGGCTCGACTCGAGGGATGAGCCGATGGGTCCACCGTCCCTTTGTGGACTTGTCCCATTCTTCCTGCCACTCTAGGTACAAAATGTTATTTTCCTCTCTTAGTTCACATAGTAATTCTCGAGTCCGTCCCAATTATTCTGCCTGGTGATTTCTCCCCTCTTGAGATTTTGAAAATGCCATATTTTACTCTTTTAACAAATTTTCTAGTTATATTATTTATGCAGGTGTGAAAAAATATGATTTCGCAAGCATAAAGATTGTTTTAAAGAGCGGAGATTTCCCGAACAATTTTCCGTAGCAAGATCCCAAATGTTGAGAAAACAATGTTTTTGGGACGGAGTATAAATTGAAGGACAAGTTTTAAGGTTCACGACTATACGATAATGTAATGAGTCTTGAGTTTATATTAATAGATGTCGGTAATTCAGAAAGGTCTCTCTCCGACATCTTTGACTTAATATTAAGCAAACTGTTGAAGAAGACGGAAGAACGTGTTGATTCTTGTTGTGTACCTAACAGTATGTACCCTGAGTCAACAGCAGAACTCAAATATCTCTCTCCTGTCTCAACACAGACCGAGAAACTCTGTAAAGCATTTTGAATTAATCTTTCTGATATTTCATATCCTAAAGAGGAATTCTTATTCTAAACTGCCTGCGACAATCCAAAAGGTTTGATACGACCATATCTCACGCCCCGAATATGGGCATCTTTTTGTGCCAGGACATCAGGGAATTGAGGGCAATGAAAGGACTGATCGACCAGCCAGGAGTGGACACGATAACCATAAAACCGGAACCCTTCTGCGAGATTCTAAGAGCAACGCAAGGGCGTATAAAAAGCTGACTGACCAGGAAACACACCAACTCTGGATCAGTTTGTTTTCTATAGAAAGTCTGCATTTCCTGTTAAGCAGCCGATAGAGCTGCCAAAACCGTTGGTTCAGTGCTTGTCGTTTCTGTCGTGTTCGACTTAGTTAAAGATTCATGACTCCTGACACACAGTTGGCCTACTGTCGCCAAAGTGACACCTTCAGGCCTTATGCAAAAAAATAAAAAGTCGGTGAATCACTCAATATTTGACTTATAAATCCTCATACTAAATTTTGTGTCGGTACAATCATTACGTTGGCAGTTATGAGGGTATTTGAGTCGATCCTTCTCTGGTCCTCCCTTCCCTTCGACCGATTCCGCAGTAAATTAATAGATGCTATATTCATGGGGTTTTGAATTTAAATATAAAATTTCATGTCAATATATTCATTTTTGAGTTGAGCCCCTCTGATCCCTTCTTCTTAAGCTGATTCTGCTGAACAACAATAGGTGTCGTCCTTGGAGGGTTCTGCACACACATATAAAAATTTGTGCCGATACATATATTACAGCGTTCACGACCACTCAGACAACATTTTTTAAATATATTTTATTTTTGCAGTCAGGAGGCCAGAAAACATGACATTCCGTTGAAAACTCCGCATCAAACAGACCGATTACACAGACCTGCAAAATTCAAGTCATCAAAAACTTTTTTCATAATTTCTTCTGTCGTTACATACTTTTGGGGTCTGAATCTTAAACAAATCTCAGTTTTTCTTCATCACATCAGATTTTTTCCCAATCCTCTCCTGTACTCTAAACCTGTTTTTTGATTCCGCTAAGTGATTAGGTTCCATAAAATTGAATAAAAATCCTTTGAAAACCAGTACTTTTATTAAATTTTTCTCATTTTTACTTTTACTTATAAAGGTTTACTCAATAGGCTTGAAGTCCCTTTTTCTCTTTGTCGTGAAGGACCGAGTGTAGCTTTTTCGCTTGTGTGTAACATTTTGGTTCTCTCGGTGTAGAGTTCAGCAGTAGTCGCCCATCATGTTAATGTTCCAGCGACTCTGGTAACGTTTTTCCATTTCCTTTACGACTTGATGGAATCTTTCTCCCTGCTCTTCACTCACATCACCAAGGTTTTCCGGAAAAAAAATTCAAATGTGCGTTCAAAAAATGGAGCTTGAGGCTCATCGAGCATCCCACGGTTTTGAACTTCTGTAACATAGTTTCCACGATTGTTACGTAGACAGGGTCCTTTGTGTTACCCAATTACATAACTTCCCCTATACCTGGTACAGCTGGGGCAGTAAAAACAATGGCCATATTTCTTATTCATATTTTCTGATGAGATATTCTTCTTAATAAGGCGCAGTTAAGAAGTGTTTATTTGCTTACGTCAGGTTTTCTTGAAGTAAGATAAAACTTTTCTGATTCATCGCTATTTTTTTCTCCCCATTTCTTTACTTCCTATCTTTTCTCTTTATATTTAATAAATGTTTTGGTAAGTAGACTTGTCCGTTTGTTTTTTTTAAATGTAACTTAAGAAGAAGATATGCCGTTTCTCCGCAGTCTTATCTGAAAGAAAGTTGCTTTGTTGTTGGCTAAGATAAACTCTTGTGGGTTGGTTTGTTGGTTAAGATAAACTCTTGGTTTCTTGTATAGACACGAAGTGAAGACAAGCGATACCAAGTTTGAACAGAACAATGGATTTCAGGAAATCCGCAACGTAGATCGAATTTCGTCAATGGGGCTGCTACCTTGATATTAATGTCAAATAACACGAATTTCACGTAGTATAAATTATCTTGGGGTATAGGGGGGGGGGGGGGGGGGGGGGGGGGATTAAAATTATTTTTACTTCCTCAGCTAAACAATATATATGGAAATTTTATATGTGATTCAGGACCCTTTACCACCTATTGATTTTCAATCAAATCGGCCAAAGAGAAGGGGGAAATTAGGGAGAGGCTTAACTCAAAAATTCTAAAAACTACCGTTGTAATGAATGTATCGACATGAAATTTCATATTTGAAGTCTAAACCCAATGAGGACATAAACTGTCAAATTTAGGGAGCCGTAGGATTCATGGGAGGGGGCTCAACTCAAAAACACTAATAACAGCCAATGCATTTATCGACACAACATTTTACTAAATGAGAATTTAGGAGCCTCCATGAAAGTCAACTATGGAATAATAGCGCAGGGGGGGGGGGGGGGGGGGGGGGGGGAGTTTATTAATTGAGTGGTTGACGCGAAAAAGGTTCTAAGCGCCACTTTAGTCGAAAATGAGATTTCTGTGTAATAAGGTTCTATAGGCCTCTAGGGACTGTGTAGGGAAGTTTTTTTTGCCGTTACAGCAGCAGTTGGTAGTATTGAGCCCACGTCAGCGTTGAACCTCATGGAAGAAGGTTCTAACAGCCACCAGTAGTTCTCAACATGGCAGCGGAAGGAAGTGTTATTTTGGCGTTTAGAACCTTTTTCGCGTCAACCACTTAATTATATCTGGGGAAGTACATTACTGGTGATTTATCATCGACTTTTTTTTAACGTTATTACTCCGCAAAGATGGCAAGCAGTGGTCTGCGGGACTGGCTCGTTGTAGCTGTATAGTACCTGACTGACATCTGCACCTATCGTCCTCCTCACTTCGGGGCGTTGATCCATAAAAGGTAAGTGGAAGTTGCCAATCGAAGAGGGAGGGGAGAGACCAAGAAGAAGGTGGGTGAGTGTTGTTGAATAGGTGGGAGTGCTCAGTGCTCAAGTGACATGAAGACGTCATTGTTAGTGTCCAACTGTAATATTGGCGACACATCATCCTGTCCTCTTTGTAACTCTCAATACAGAGACCAGACAACCTAGATCCTCTTCCAGCGCTTTCCTTTCCTCCTCCACAGATATATTGTAAGTCCCGCATCCCGCTTCTATTCAGGGAAAATGAAAATGAATACGTGTCTTAACAGTGAGCATCAAGGTGAATAGAACCTGAAATCAGACTAAAGAGGCCTACAAACTCGTGTATATAAGCAATTGCTCTTTATCAAAAATTCGCCATGCACTTTCGCGAAAGAAACGTTGAAATAAATTAATAGCCAAGAGTTGTGTAGATGACCGCCATGGTAATGACCGCAACAAACTCTCATAACAGGTTTATAATCAGCTATGACCTCCATGTTAACCTTAAATAAAATGTGTTGAGAACATTATTCAGGGCTAAACATAATGTTGTTTAAAAATAATAAAATAACTATTATATAAAAGTTTTGTTTCGTACTTAGCTTTCATTTTTATTAACTTCCCAGCTTGTAGGGAAGTTATTGTAATTGGTCCGAAAATCGAAATCAAAATTTTCAACATATTGTTATCAAGGACACTATAGTATTTTTACACTATTTTTGGAAAGAAGTATGTGTGTGTGTACAGCGTGGCAATTTTTCTTGCACGACATCTCGCGAATGAAATATGATATCGACTCCACTTTGGTGCCAATCGAAGTGTATCAACGCAAATATGATCTGAAAGAAATTTTATCAAATTAAACAAAAAAACTGCCAAAAAAGTGGATTTTAGGAATTTTTGAAAAAGATTTATTCGAACTAATTTGTTCTGGTGGTAAACGATATACATGTAGCATCCTTTTGAGTCAGATAGAAAAATAGGCTACATGGCGTCTCAAAATTCTTAAGGGGAAAGGGGGGTTGTGAGAGGGTTAATCATAAAAATAGGTCTAGCTCATCAACGGATGATCGCCTTGTAATGAAATCTAACATATGGGTAATTCCACATCCGTTACACCCACCGATTTTTTTATGAAAAACTAATGTCATTTTTGGATTCCTCATCCAAAAATAAGCTTAAATACAAATTTTCAGCCTTTTTCGATCGATATTTTTTTCTACAGAAGGAAAACATTTTGTAGTCTTTTTTCGAGTTTTTCACAATACGATTTTTTATTTTTTGATTTCAACTATCAATATCGGCTGAAAAAATATGTTTTACAGATGATTCCAATAGGAAATTTTCTGTGAATTTCGAAAATGTTATCGAAAATATAAAAAAAATTGACCTTTTTACTGAAAATGGCAAATTATAATTTTTTTCACATTTTATTCATGATTTTTTTTCGACATGCTAGTACAACTATTTTTCATCCGTAACGCATAGAAATTGTTGTTCGGGAGTTGAACTTTCATAAAAAAAAATTTTCGTTCTGGGTTAAACATGTTTATGAACTGTATAATAGCAATTAAAGTAGTTATCAATTTTAAGTGAAAAACTCGAAAAAAGACAACAAAATGTTTTCCTTCTGTAGAAAAAAATATCGATCAAAAAAGGCTGAAAATGTGTATTTAAGCTTATTTTTGGATGAGAAATCCAAAAATGACATTAGTTTTCCATAAAAAAATCGGTGGGTGTAACGTCATGCTGAGTTGGTGTGGAATTACCCATATAGTATTCTTAAAAGCCAAATTGAAAAATGGGGAGTTTGACGTCTCAAACCTCATAACGGGAGGGGAGACTGTGAGGGAAGGCTGAGCATAAAAATTGTTTTACCTCATTAACGGATTATCGGATTGTCGTAAAATTTTACATGTAGTTGTAAAAGCAAAATTTAAAAAAAAAATAGGCTATGTGACATACGGGAATTCGCATATCAATTAAAAAGCTATGTTTAGATTAAATTCAATTAAATGAATAAATAATTATTTACTGAATAAAATTCCTACTTCTGTATTATTATTATTATTGATATTCATATGATGGGAAGTTTGCAGTGTGGACCTCAAGGGCCGCGCTTAGTTACAAGTGCCACCCACCTTCATAGAGTCCTAATACACGGCCCAGCAATTTCCTCTGATTTAGGGTGCATAAGGCGAAACTCACACATCCGAGAATCTGCTTGTTCAAAATTGTTGTTGTTGTTTATTTTTTCCCCCTTATTTCCTACGTTGTGACCTGAGAAAAGGACGTAAGATTTTCCTGAAATATCGTTGTGATAAAGACACTTTTTAAAGAATTATAAAAAATACTTATCATAATTTAAATTAAATAGCGACAGGGGACCCTGGGGGAGGGGGGGGGGGGGGGGGGGAGACTGCTGTGTTTCCGAAGAAACGTTTCCATACTGGAAGTGTACATTACAGCTTTTCTCATAAAAATTCCAGTGAAGACCAAAGGTTAAAAGTTTCAAGCTTTTAACATTGCTGAAGGTGCAATTTTGCACCTACAGATAGAGAAAAAAGAAGGGAAAAACAAAATAATAAAAGACCGCTCTCAAGGTTGAAAAAATGTGAGAAATTTCTCGTTTAAAACGTTTGAAGATAAAACGGTTGTAGATTATCTAGGAAGGGGAGATGAGAGATAGAGAAGAACGTCGGGGCACTTTCTACAGTCCAGCTATAGAATATCATGTCAGTAGATTTCATGCAACGTCGGCTACCTCTGTGATTACCACAAGTACGTGAGTCTAGCTCGCCTCATCTTTGGTTCAGTCTCCTCATCACGGAAAACAGCGTTTTGTATCCCCTCTCGTTTAGTCATCACGGATTCGAGTTCTTTTCCAATGACATACAAGCCTAAGTTATAAAGGTGTAGCCTTGAATCTGATATTTCACGTTCTACAATTGGTCATTAATTATTATTTTTATTTTTTAATTAATTATTAAAATTGTTTATATATTGTATTTCTTTATTATCAACAAAGTGTGTGTTATACATGGTGGGGGTAACATGGGGAATTAGATTGGGGAATGTCTCTAAGTAGAGATACCCTTTTTACATTATATAACTATTTACATTAATATTAAATTGAAAACATTCGGTAAAAGTCTTCAAATTAACATGTTCTGGAGAAGTCTAGTTTTGAGATGTCGTGTAGCGCTGGGTTGTCCGATGAATGTGGTAGCTCTTGGAACAGTGGACAGCCTGTCGTGGTATTTACGGAATTTGATGTGGATGAATTCTTCTATTGAGGGGAGTAATTGGTAGTTTTGAACAAACCAAGGTGAGTTCACAGCCATTCTAAGGATTTTATTCTGGAAAAATTGAATTATTTTTATTTTAGTTGCGGAAGCAGATTCCCAAACTTAAGTTAAGAGTGGCCGGAGAATGAATGTGTAAGATGCAGTTTTCGAGCTTTAGATTAGATTTCCTGTTCATCATAGGGTAAAGCATGGAGAAGCAAGTGAGTAATGTCAATTGATTTAGTTGTTAATTGACAATTAACAGTATAACTGTTATTTGTTCATTGTTATTGAAGTCTATGTGCTAACTAAGATTTGATTAGATTTTCTCCGAAATCGGACGAAAAATAATTCGTCGATGAATCACCGGCAATTTAATCTCCCAGTACAAATGAATCAACTAAGTTTTTGCTCCAAAACCAAATATTGGGCTAAATATCAATCAATGATTTACACACAGAGATTTTTAAATCCTTACATTAAATTTTGAGTCGATAAATTCATTACATCTGCAGCTATTAGAGTTTTTGGGTTGAGCCGCTCCCCTACCACCCCTCCCCCTACTCCTTTTGGCTCATTTCATTGAAAATAATAGATAATTTCCTTTTAGGGTTCAGAATACACATATAAAATTTCATGTCGATACATTTATTCTATCGTGTTCAAAGACACAAACAGACAGAAAACGTTTTTTTTAAATTTTTGGAATCAGGGGTTCGAAAACATCAAATTCTGATGAAAACTCAACATCGAATTTCAGATCGATTCGTATGAAGTATAAGGTATCGATATACAGGTGGGGAAGTAATAAGACTACTTCATCTTATGGTCTAAGTGCAGTTTTCAAAATACCATTTATATTTATATTAATGATTTAATCAAAAATAACTACAAATAAAAGTTATAGAGAAAACTGAAAGGCACATATAATACTATTTTTCGATAGCAGCCTGGTTTATGTGAATTACTTATGCTAAAAAACAATCCTAAAATGGCATCTTGAAACTCATTTTTGTAGACGTATGCTTGATTTACGCGAAAACGATTAGTCCTATCGAAACAACGATCGTATCAAAACTGTTTCTTATTAAATTTTCAACAGTAATATGCCCTCAGATTTGAGATAGGTCCAATATAACCATTGTTATAGCGCCTCAACGAATGCACAATTAATTTCCGTAGGAAATATTTCTAAGTATTGTTTAAATTTAAATGCATAGCAAAGAATTTTAATGCAAGTTTTTATAATGGGCAGTCCTTCTGAGCTCAAGATCGTGGGTTCGAAACCCGGCCGAGGCTCTTAGTTTATTTTATCTGGGAGGTAAAATAAATTTAAGCACGTCGTCCTTTGGATGGGACGTTAAGCGATGGTCCCGATCCTGTACGATGTCAGGTACTCGTTAAAGACCCCTACTCTAGGTGAATAAAAATTTAGGGTAGGCAAAATTTAAGACTCCCACAGAAGAGTTGGGCTTATGTCCACCAGAGTGACGAAAAAGCGCTCTGGTAGTAGGCGATATGACCTTGTAGTTATAGCCCGGGCATGAGTCATAATAACTAACATTATAATTTATACTATTAAAAATAAAATATATGTGATGTGGCTATTAAAGGTCTTCATATGTTTTTTACAGATCACTGTTCCTCTTTCGAAATCATTTCATACTGGCGTTACTCGGTATAAGAAAGTCACTTTCAGAATTGCGCTGTGTAATAAAACAAAGTAAAATGTTGTCGTCAGTACATTACTTTCATATACACAATAATGCTAATGTGAAGTGATTTTGAGAGGGAGGAGAGTGATCCGTCAAAAAGGGGTGGGTATAAGAACCCTTAGATATAAAAATGTATATTTAACGAATAATGTGCTGTACCAAAAAAAAATGTGCATAGTGTAGGATGATGACAGAGTGAAGAGGTGAATGAACCTGTGAAGTATCGATTGTCCGTCAAGTTGTCATAGTTCTATTCACTTCATGTCGGGGAATAGCCTTAGAACCTCTACCAGAAAACATGAAATGTATGTGACGCGGCCAAAATAGGACTTTCTTATACCAACCCCTTCCCCCCTCTCAAAGTCATTCCAAACTGGCGTTACTGTATATCAAAGTAACATACTCGTATTGGCATCAGCAGTTTATTTTATTCCATTGTACACAGTAATTCTGAGGGTGACTTTCTTCTACGTAGTGAAATTAATTTCGTAAGAGGTATATTATAATATATTAAGCAGTCAGTCATGTCAACGGTACTAACTATAAGTGAATGTATTGATATCTATTTTAAGCTGCCTCTTCCATGAATATAATTGTCCAGGAAGTGAGTGGTTAGCCCAGTTCCGCAGTGGAAAGGGAGGGTACTCGTCAGTTTGTTAGACCTCTGCCTTGCCCAGTAGCCTAGCGAGGTTCTGGGTGGTCCCTGTGCCACAATTTGAAGTACCCCTTCACCAAGGGACGGACTTACACTTTGTTGCGCCCAGAGGCAAAAAATATTCTGCCGCTCATTTAAGGAATGAGAAATACATATTTTTATTTAGATAGACATTTTTTAAAATTTATTCTTAAATATTGTTATTAATATATTAAAAAGTTTAATTAAAAAATTAGAAAAAAAAACGAAACTTGATGATCTTGGAAACGGCATACCCGATTTTCACTAAACATGGCTAAGTACCATCTCGCAAATACCAGCTTTTGAAACAAAAAAAACTGCTTTGAAATCGGTTCAGCCGTCTTGGAGCTACGATGCCACAGACAGACAAAGGCTTCAAACTTATAACACCCCTCCTTTTGCATCGGGGGTTAAAAACAATTATTATGGGATATCTGTAGTGAATGAGAAGTCTCTTTAAAAGATCAATTTTAGTGTAAAAATCTAGTGAAATGTATGTGAAAAAAAAAATCAATACATCGACAGTTTTGGGGATTTTTGTGTTAAGCCCCGACTTCCCTTCGGCTGATTCCGCTGACAATTAATAAGTGCTCTTTAGGGCTTTGAATTGACATATGCAATTTCGATAAATTCACTCTCAAGTATAGTGAGTTATCTTGTTCACACACACAGATAGACAGCATTTTTTTTTTTACACTTTCGGAATTAAGTGGTCGGAAGTAGAACTAGTCGGTGAATCACCGTCATTTTATACACATTACTAAAAAGAAACCTTATCGGTGAAGTTTTGCATACTCGTGCTCCCAGCTCTGAAACTCCTCTGATCCGAAGGATATTTAATTGATTTCATTTCGTGTGATTCATTGGGAAAATTTCCTAAGTCCAAGAAGAAAGACATTCCAAGAACTGTAAGATATCTGAAGTTGAGTCAACTTCCGACTGAGGAATCCTACTTTCCCTAGTCTGCCTTTCTCACACTAGATGTCACTCTAATAACTGTCACGTTTCATTGGAACAAGGTCAGTCAAGGACAAGCATCTTGGGGAAAAGAAGGGAGTATATCAATCACACTGAGGGCACTGGTAGCTCAGATGTAGCGTACTTGTCTACTGAGCTCAAGATTGCGGGTTCGAAACCCGACCGACGTCCTCACTTTATCTGAAAAGTAAAAAAAAAATCTTTGAGTATGCCATCCTTCCGAAGGGACGTTAAACGATGGTCACGAGCCTGTGTGATGTCAGGTTACTTGCTAAAAACCTCTTGGATAGGGAAAATTTAGGGCGCCCATAGTAGAGCCAACAGGGAATTTTATATAAAATACGATTTTCGAAGGTCTCCCGATTTGAAAACCGTGCTAAAATTCGTTTTGAAACTTTTTTTTTTTAGACGTTTGCTTGATTTACGCAAAAATGATTAGTCCTATCGTCAACAATAGGCACTTGTCCAGTAGTGCAAGTACGAAATGCATTTAATAATAATAATATTTATTTTCGTTGAACTATAACATGGTAATAGGATATGTCATAAGAATGTATAATTTAAGATAGCTTATAATTTAGATACGTAAACAGATATTAACTAGAGTCTGACACACATGGATTAAAATTAACTATACTATTAAAAAGTAAAAAGAAATGAATAAATAAATCATTGAAAATATGGGTACAAAAATAATAATATTATACAGTAGAGAGAGAGTTTTTTAAATAGATAATAATAATAATTATAGAGGGCGCCGGTAGCTCAGTGGTATGCGTGCTTGACTTCTGAGCTCAATGTCGTGGGTTCGTAGCCCGACCGAGGCCCTTAGTTTATTTTATCTGGGAGGTAAAATAAACTTAAGCACGCCGTCCTTCGGATGGGACGTTAAGCGATGGTCCCGAGCCTGTACGATGTCAGGTACTCGTTAAAGGCCCCTACCCTAGATGAATAAAAATTTAGGGTAGGCAAAATTTAGGGTAGGCAAAATTTAGGACTCCCACAGTAGAGTCGGGCTCATGTCCACCAGAGTGACGAAAGAGCGCTCTGGTAGTAGGCGATATGACCTCGTAGTTAAAGCCCGGGCATGAGTCATAAAACCTAACCTAACCTAATAATTATACAGTAGATAAATGAAGTGTATAATAATTACAGTAGGTACATTTTTTTATGTAATTAAAATTAAGATAATAATTTTTTATAACATTTCAGGAAGTGTTTTTTTCACGACGACATATCGGGACGTACTCACGTCCCTTCCTGAGGTCACAATGTGCGAAATATGAAAAGAGAAAGAAAACAAAATAACAATAAAAATTATAAAATATATATATATATAAATGAAAGAATGAAATAAAATTCTAATAAAAATACATAAAAGAGAAAAAATTAGTATATAAATAATAAAAAATATTAATTAAAACGTAGATTCGGCAGATCTTAAAGGAGGATATCTATGGAGGAACTCTGCCAAGAAGAAATAAAAATGAAAGTATGTATCAAATAATGTTATTGAATATAACACATTTTTTTATTATGGTTATTTTATTAGTTTTGAACAATGAGAAAAAAAATTCTTTTTCCGAATAGAAGGTTTTCTAACATGAACGTTTTTAGTTGACTTTAAATTTTCTTATTGTTTCTACTGTCGCCAAGAATTGGAGAAAGGCATTAAAGAAATTAATTCCTTTATGAGTTATACTTTTTTCAAAAAGAGAGAAGCAATGTTTAGTTATTCGAAAATCAACTTTCTTCCTGGTATCGTAATCATATCTGTTAAGAGTTGTTAAGAGGGAAAATATTTTTATTTTTATTTGAGAGGTAGGGTTTGATGATTCCTGTAATGGCCACATCAGATATATGAATTTACTTAAAAATATCAAACTACTCCATTTTTGAAATGATGAAGTAACGGTTCGTTACAATGGAAATAACTGTAACTGTAACGAGTTAACTGTAACGAAAACGAAATAACATGTAACTAGTTACATTTTATTAAAAATAAGTAACTTCCAAGAGTGACCCGGTCTGAGGATGATGAAGAAAGCGAAGAGAGGAGGTTGGGTAGATAGGAAGTGGGTTCTCATCAATATCCGGAGTTGTTCCGGTGCCTGGTTCCACCTCACCTCGTGACCTCCTCAGAACAACACAACATCGATAACTCCATCCTTCTCCGGAGCCGCAATCACACCCCACGTCACCAACACGCATTTCAGAGGACAACTGGTAGCTCAGAGCTAGCGTCCTAGCCTTCTCAGCTCAAGATCAAGGGTTCGAAACCCTTGAGCAAACCGTCCTTCGGATGGGATATTAAGGGATTGTCCCGAGCCTGTGCGATGTCCGATACTCTTAATAAACCTAGATAGACAAAATTTAGAACTCTCATTATAGAGTTAGGGTCATGTCCACCAGAGCGCTCTGGTAGTAGGCGATATGACCTCGTAGTTAAAGCCCAAACATGAGTTACAATAACTAACATGCATCCAATAACTCCAAGAGGCAAACATCCTATTTGGACAACCAAATTTGTAGGGCAATTATTTCATTAAATAGTTTTTTTTTTTTTTGTAAGATACTAAAAAAAAAATATTCAACGGTAATGTGCAGATTAATCAACTGTTGTCGCTCTCCCTCTGAAAACAATTTACTGATTTGGTTGAATATCAATAGGTCCTCAGTTATTATGGTTGTTGAGCCCCCTACCCTGATCCCCTTTCTTCTCTAGCCGATTGGGCTGAAAATTCATAGGTGTCATACTTATAGGGTTTTGGATTTACATATAAAATTTTGTGTCGATATAGTCATTATTGCTGCATTTATTTGGATTTTATATAAGAAAACCTTAAGAAAACAAAATAGACAAAAAATAACAGGACTTTTTTACACCAACCACAGTTGTTACAGATCAATCTCCCTCTCTCAGAATCATATCATACTGACATTACTGAGTATATATACTGACATTACTATATGTATATGGTTGACATCACCGGTTTGCTTTGTTTCATTGTACATAGTAATTCTAAGTCTGAAGTCCGGTTATAACATATATTTTATTTCTTATTTATTTTTAATTCTTTTTTATTTAAAAAAAAAAATACTGATCTAAAAATATATTTTAAAATATATTGCTATGCGTTACGATTTAAACATTACCTAGAAATATATATTCCTCGTTCTTTGAGGCGCTATAACTTCGTTCGTACTGGTGCTATCTCAAATTTAAGAGCTTATTAATAGTTGCAAACGTTATAAGAAACAATTTTGGCAATTAACAATTATTCGATAGGAGTAACTGTTTACGCGTAAATTATGCAAACGTCTAAGAAAATTAATTTCAAAACGGCATTTTAAGAGGTTTTCAACAGGTATCTTGCAAACGGGGCGACTTTCCAAAGAATATATTGCCTTTCAATTTTCTCTATAACTTTTATTCGTATTGATTTTTTTATTAGGTCATGAATATAAAGAGTTATCTTATAAAATGTACTTAGACCCCGAAATAAAGTGGTCTCAATTTTCTTTCGATTTCGACCAAAAACTAAACTTAGCACATGTGACATCTTCATTTCAAATTTAAAGTTCATAGCTACAATCTTTTCTGAGTTAGAGCACTCAGATACTTTCCAATCACATTTACTCGCAGAGGCACAGACATCGTCGCGAAAATGTTCAAAACGAGTTTCAGGTGACCATCAAACGTATGATTACAGTACTTATACTTACACTTACTACTTATACAATACCTTATATTGTAGGTAGACATAAGAAAGTATAATAATTAATTAAAATTATTATTTCTGTGCACGAGTTGCATTAGAAAGTAGAACAGTCCTAATCAAGAAAAAAAAAAAAAACCAACACTTAATTGACATTGCATTTTAAATAATGCAATTATTTCTCTCCTTCAAGAAGTGAGTGGCCTATTTTCTACTCAAGCATATTTATTTTCCATCAAATAGCTCTAAGAGGTTAGTAAATTGTCAAAGATGTCTTTCTATTTCGTTTTCCCACAGATGTAGAGAAAAAGCAATCGTGAGAAGTAGCAATCTCCAACTATGTTCTCAAAATGTCTTCTTGCTCCTAAGATTCCCGGAAGAATAATTGAATAGTAACAACAAAAACAAAATCTCCGGTGAATCACCGACAATTTATTTCCCCAGCAAGAATAAATCAATACGTTTTCTAAAACCAATCTAGACCGTTTGGGCTAAAAATAAATTAAAACTGACATTATTGCAGAGATATTGTGAAATAATTCAAATGAACTTGAAAGAAATAAAACTTGTTTATTTAATATATTGTCTAATTTCACTAACTATATTTACATGGGAGTACTTTTGGTATTTCTACCATCCTCAGCCAAAAGCATAAGAGATAAGACTAAGTTAATATTACAGAATGGCTGAGGATGGTAGAAATACCAAAAGTACTCCCATGTAAATATAGTTGGTGAAATTAGACAATATCATAAATAAACAGGTTTTATTTCTTTCAAGTTCATAAAAATAAATTGTTGGTTGTCCTTATATTTACATATGAAATTTCTTGACAATACATTAATGACAACAGAGCCAGTTTGGCTAAAAATCAATAGATGTCGTTCTTATATGGTTCTGGATACACATATAAAATTTCGTATATAAACATTCATTCTACGGAGAGTTATCAGAGACACACACATTTGAGGCTGAGTTTTCCACAGAATTTCATGTTTTTCAACCTCCTGATTCCATACATGAGAAAAAAATTCTATGTGTCTGAACCGTTTGTGAACACGATAACTCCCGATAGAATGAATGTATCGATTCAGTCAAATCAGCCAAAGGGAAGGGGGGAAATGGAAAGTCCATATCTAAATCAACTACATATGCGAAAACATAATTGATTGAGGAAGTACATTGCCGGTTTCAACGAAGAACTTTTACTGAGATTTTCGGAATAGTTAGTTATTCTGTTTCATGCCCGGGCTTTAACTACGAGGTCATATCGCCTACTAGCAGAGCGCTCTTTCGTCACTCTGGTGGACATGAGCCTGACTCTACTAGGGGAAATGTGTCGTATTTTGCCTACATAACAGATATACTCACCTAGGGCAGGGGTCTTTAACGAGTACCTGACATCGTACAGGCTCGAGACCATCGCTTAACGTCCCATGCGAAGGACGGCGTGCTTAAGTTTATTTTACCTCCCAGATAAAATAAACTAAGAGCCTCGGCCGGGTTTCGAACCCACGATCTTGAGTAAGGGGTAAGTAAACATGAAACATTTTTGACCGATTACATAACTTCTCCTATGCTTCATTTAGCTGCGGAAGTAAAAAGTAAATTAAATAAATATCACATACTATGCGATAAGGGGAAGAGGGCGTGTAGCTGAAGTTGATAAGACATGTCGTCATACGATATACACAATACTGACCGTCTGTTTCGTTTGATAAGGAATATCAGAACTACAGAGAAGGGATGCGTGCCACCTATTTAGTGAGTCGTCGTTGCAACAACTGGTTCTTAAAAGAAATTGTCAAAATATAATATTTTACTTTACTTTCTCACTACACCAAACCCGCACGACTTGTAGCTCGATGGTCATCACCTACGTTGACGATCGCTGCTGCTAACGGTGGTCTAGTATGCGCCCGTTATATGTAATCAAATGCGAATTTTGCTGATCTATGATGGCGTGATTGTGCTATCTTTAAAAAAACAAACATTAAAACACGCATGCTTAAAACACACTTAAAAATAAGCTTAAAAACTGACAGGGTGCAAAGGGGGGTCTAAGGACTCGACAACTACGAATCCGAATATGACCCCCGTTTTCCCCCATCACCCAACGTTTTTGGGGGAAGCCCCCCCCCTCCCCCCCCCCCCACCTATTTTTATCACTTTTCGATAATTTGGAGGGATGAAAAGGATTATTTTAGACTTTACATCTCTTCTGAGAGGCTAGAGAGGTGAAAAGTTCTAAAACATGAACATTTGTAGAAAGGAGGCTGATTTGGGGGGAAGGGGGGGGGGGGGGATTTGCCCCCTTAAATTGAAAAAAAAATCATTGAAATTGATCGATTTTTCCGTTTTTTTTCGCAATTTTTTGCGATATTTTGATAATATTTTCTAATAATTATTATAGTTTTTGTGTTTAGCCTCCCCCTTATCCCCCCTTTCTGTTTGGCTGATTTGACTGAAAATCAATATGTGTCGTTCTTATGGGATTCTGGATACTCATATAAAATTTCGTGTAGATACATTCATTCTATCGAGAGATTATCGTGTTCATAAACACCCACAGACAGATTTCATTTTTGAAATCAGGTGGTCGGAAAACATAAAATTCTATTGAAAACTCAGCATCGAATTTTTACCATACTACATAACTTCCCCTATACTTCGTAAAGCTAGAGAAGTAATAACCCACAAATCGCCTAACAACTTGTATTTAACTGAGAAAATAGTGATCTGTTGGTAGACTACTGGTACGGCTGATTGCCTTGTAAGAACAATGGCCATTGGTTAGACAATGGACCAACAATGAAGCCTCTCCCATCTGGTGAATGTACTTAGAACAATATCTTGTAACAAGTCTCTTAATTACAACTTCCTAACTCATCTTCCAAGCTGCAACACACTACTCAACTAAAGACAGCAGTTTACTGCATCATAACCTAATAGTGGTTAAAATTAAACAAAAAAACGTGTATTTTTCAAAATATTGTCCATTTCACAAAATATGTACAATATATGAGAGTACTTTCGACATTGCTACCATCTTCAGCCAGAACTTAACAAATACAGTATTTGTCAGATGGTGGCAAAAGATAGTAGTAATACTGTCTGATGTATAAAAAAAAAAATACACATATTAAAATGATTAAATTATTAATATTAAAAAATTAATTATATTTATTTTTCTTTAAAAGCAAATTTCTTTTAAAACAAATGAGTAAAAAAACAAAACACGGCCATCAGCTGTTTTTAGTGCGTGGAGAGAAGAGTCGAGGCCTGGGTTCAATGGAGACGGTCTGAGTGAACATGGAGAGTGGTGTTTAGGCTTAAGTTGTGATGAACTAAATAAAAGTGAATTGACGGAGAAATTGATCCGCAAAGAAGGTACTGTTGTTTGTTTATATGTACAGGATATACGCCCAGAAATATATAACTTAAATTTATCAAATTAACAAAAAAAAAGATTGAATTAGTGTTAAGAATTTAATTTTTAAGATTTTTATTTTGAATTTTGTTTGTTTCAGTGTTTAGTTTTTAATTTTAATAATGTAGATTTAAGAAAATAAACCCAAATTATTTGTTCTCCTAAATTCTATTCTATTCATTTTCCCTGTTGGCATAGTAAGATAATTTGAAAAAAGAGAAAATCCTTGGATTAGATTTAATATTATTGAAAAAAAAATAAAAAATGGCATCTCTTTAAACATCCAAATGCCCTTTCTTCAAAATTGCACGTCTTGAACTTTAGATATTTTTTTAGGGCCCTTTTCGGAAATTACTGTAGAAATCAAAATTGAATAGAAGACCAGTTATAGTAACTTTGAAATAGACAATATTTTTAAAAACAAATTTTTTTGGCTTCAATTTTATTGTTTCACAATATCTCAACAGAAAATTGTATATAATAGGTAGTGTTTGTTTGATACAATTCATCATTATAAATCTTACTGCACTGATACAGCTTTCTCATTTATACAGTTCGGCCTCATTTTGGGTTATTGTACGTTAAATAGGAGTTGTTGACCAATAATTACTATTAAACTTTCAACTAATAAAATATACTGTCTATAAGCAGATAATGCATTGGCATATATGCGCCCGGGTTTCAATTACAAGATCATGTCGCCTTCTACCAGAGCGTTCTTTCGTCACTCCAGTGGACATGAGCACGACTCAACTATGCCAATCCAGATATAATTAGGGTTAATTTAACGTACAATAACCCAAAATGAGGCCGAACTGTATAAATGAGAAAGCTGTGTCCGTACCGTAAGATTTATAATGATGAATTGTACCAAACAAACACTATTAGATATCATTCTCTGTTGTGGTATTGTGAAAATATAAAAATTAATAAAAAAAAATATGTTTTTAAAAATATTGTCTATTTCGAAAAAAAAAAAATATATATATATATATATAATATGTATTTTATAATATCTTATTCGAATCATTTTGAACAGAAATTAGATAGTGGTTGTGTCGAGGTTGTTCGGGGGTGTTGGTTTCCATTGCTTTGCGGTATGACATTTCAGAAATCCGCTAGGAAAAATGTAACTGTTGTCAAATTTAGAAGCAAATCAAAAATATTTTATGCGGGTAACTCAACAATATCTATCGTATAATTCGACTAAATTATAACAGTTATAATACAATTTTTTTTTTGTATGATTTCAGCAAGAAATGTTTGACTGCTCCTCCTAGTACAATAAAATTAAGGTAACTGATTTTTTTTTCAACTTTTTTTACGAAGGTGCCAAAATATTTTCAATATCAATCACTCCATTAAAGCATTCTGGAGATCCAATGGAATTAACCTTATGTAGTTTCCTAGTTCCTCACAAAATTATGTAAACAACTCAAAAAAAAAAAAAAAAAAATCTACACTTTCATAAAGGGAAAATACTGAATAATTAATCAATTAAATTTTTGATCACTACAACCAATCGACTGTTTTGGCTAAAAATCAGTATTTGACTTACGCAAGTTTCTGAATCCTCATACTAAATTTAGTTTGGAGACATTCGTTACATTGGCAGTAATTAAGGTTTTTTAGTTGAGTCCCCTCCCCCCCCCCCCCCCCCCCCCCCTTCTCTTTGGCCAATTTTGTGGGGAATTAATGATGTCGTTCGTATGTGATTTTGAATTTACATGTTAACACAAAAAAAAAAAAAAAATTTCAATGTAATGAATGTATCGACACGAAATTTTATATATAAATTCTAATCTTCATAAGGACGAGACATAATATGTATATCCAGGGGCGTAGCCAGGGGGGGCGCGTGCCCCCCCCCCCTGGCGAGAGCAAAAAACCAAGATAAAAATTAAATAAACTAAAAAAATAGTTTTTATTAAAAATGGATTGCTTAAGTTACCAATAGGATCTTCAAATTTTCCGTGTGTCTGACTCCTAAAACAGCTATCAGCTGTTACATAAATGTACATGTACAAAACAAGTCATATTACATTTATTTAAATATATATGAATTCGATCATTTCATTTCCTCGCTCAAAATCGTCATTTATGTTATACTTTATACTCTTAAAGCTGATTTTACATGTGCAGTAAAAATGCAAAGCGCAGCAGCAGCAAATGCACGCTATTGGATGTGAGTCATTTAATTCTAAAAGCACAGAAACCACAGTGTGCATTTGCTGCTGCTGCGCTTTGCATTTTTGCTGTTCATGTAAAGTCAACTTAAGTATTACAGTCAGTGGTTACCTCAGGGGGAGCTTCTAGAGGTCCGAGTCTCCCAAATTAATAACAAAAAGTCTGCAAAGCTAACCATGGAAACTGCGGGCTGTGCCCCCGGGAGTCTATACTCCCCACCCTCGTAGCCTAACTTTGCCCCCCCCCCCCCCCCCCCCCTGCTCAAAATTCTGGCTACGCCCCTGTGTATACCCCTTCTTCTCTTTGACCGATTTTGCAGAAACTTAATATTATTAATATTAAGTTTCAGCGAAATCGGTCAAAGAGAAGAAGGAGTCGGACGGGGCTCATTGAAAAAACGCTAATAACTGCCAATGTAAAAAATGTATTCACAAGAAATATAGTATGAAGATCCAGCAGTCCCTCTGTAATCAACTGTTTTTGGTTTTTTGTTTCAGAGGGAGAGTAGAAACTTAGATGATTTATTAGCGCTGGGGAAGTACATTGTCAGTGATTCATAGATGAATTTTTATTTGGAATATTGCATCCGTCTCATTGCGGATGGCGTCGTGATGAGGTTTATTGCTTATCAATGTGTGTCAGTCAGATTACAGGTAAACTGATGTTTGAGGCTGCACGCTGACTGAGGTCAATGCCCAAATCGATCCCACCCTAATGTACCTCTCATTTCTTTGACACAACACAACGGTACCACTCCCGTACCTACCAATCTACCTCTTAGCTAAAATAACATTATTTTCTCTAGCTATACGTATAGGAGAAGTTATTTAATTGTTCGACAGTTGAGAAGTGCGGAAATATAATATAGTAATGATGCGAGCTGTGGAAGTACAGTATCGGTGATCACCGAAAACAACTAGTTTTCATTTAAATGAATAATCTGACTACAACACCTTTCAAGAGGAACTGTAATTATGACAACTGAAAGCCTGTCTTTACTGAATGAATCGGCGTTGGCCGGCGAGAGCGCAAAGCTGATTTTTATTATAAGGGTCACTATACGACGAGAGCGCAATGTGTAGTCCCCGATATAAGATTATGAGCGGCGCATGCGGGAAGACACTTAGGCTTGTTGCATCAATGTTATGTCATGATGTATAAAAATCATGCTTGGTCTTGGTAAAGGAGGCAAAGTAAAGAGAAAATCGAAGACAAAAAATAAAAAACATTTCCACTCTGTGTTTTTGCGGGGTTGTGACCGCCTCTACTGAGCCCACATTAAAAATAATAGATGTTTGCTAGCGACTGTAGAATTCAAAATTCTGGGGGTCATAGTAAGTTTTCTTGTTGTTCATCAATGTGTATATGTATGTGTATGTATATGGATGTATAGTTATGTATATATGTATTTATGTGGATATGTGTATCTTGTGAGAGTATATTTATGTACCTATATATAATTTTAATCGATCACTCATTATATTTTTCCAATTTTGATTCCCCCATGTTTGTCATGTTTTTTTAGGCCCTGATGAAGATATGAAATATATCGAAACGTTGGCATTTGAATAGTGTTTTCATCATTGACTGACCCTCAATACCCCCAGATTTTTAATATTAAAAATAATAACGTTCTAATGTATTCGCCATAATAAATAATAAAAAAGTCCATGGAAATAATGATCAAAATATTACGAGAAATAATAATAAAGTTGAAATATAAAGAATAAAGATATGATGATAAGAAAGAGAAACAAAAAAAAATTTTAATAAATTGATAATATATAATTAATATCAAACATCTTTGAAGAGTTTTAATGGAACGAAAATGTGTTTTATTTTTCGTCTTCGATTTTCTCTTTACTTTGTCTCCTTTATCAAGACCAGGCATGATTTTTATAAATCATGACATAATATTGATGCAACAAGCCTAAAGCCTTTAAATAATAAGAAGAAAAGAGTGTGGGTCAGGAATTATTTGAAGAAGCGACCGACCCATGGTCATCGTAACCTACTTCGCGAACTGAGCTTGGAACCTACACTTTATCAAAATTTCCTCACACTGCGCTCTCTTGCTACAAAATATTGACAGGTCCTCAAAAATTTTCTAAACTTTCAGAAAACTTTTGAACGCCCCACAAAATATTGAATACCCCTTTTTTTGCACAATATTTGTCCTCACACTCTCAATATTTTTCCACAAAACCGACATCTTCAAATTTTTGTGCAAACTTTTTGCCAGTGTGAGGGCCCCTTAAGTGTCTTGACGCATGCGCCGCTCGGCCGCCGCTCATAATCTTATATGGGGACTAGACATTGCGCTCTCGTCGTATACCATGCGTATACCTGCTATAGGCTCTGCTATATGAAACCATTTATAGAGGCTTTGCGCCCTCGACGTATAAAAATGGGATTATTTTTTATTATCTGCGCTCTGGTCGTAGATGGCCAATGAATTGATAACCAGCAATATACTTCCATAGCGCGAGTTTATCAAATAAGTGTTCTTTGAAAATCAATAGGCGTCTTACTCAGGAATTTTTGAATCAACATACAGAATTATATACACATTTCATTTCGATATATTCATTACAATCGAAGTTATTGGTGTTTTTGTGATAAGCCCCTATTTCTCCTTCCCTGATCGTCTCTTTCTCTTTGGTCAATCTGACCTAAAATCAATAGTTGTCATTCTCATGGGCTTCTGAATTCACATATAAAATTTCGTGTCGATATATTCATACAATAAGGGAGTTATCGTGTTCACAAACACAAAAAGAGGACTTTTTTTTTCATTTTTGAAATTAGGGAGTCAAAAAACATTAAATTCTAGTAAAAATATTGAATATATGACCGATATATGACATAACTTCTCCTTTTGTTTAACGTCAAATGGTCTATTTCATTGACCTGGATCCTGAAAACAAGAGCACAATAGATAATATTCGGATCGAATGATTTCCCAGAGAGCAGCTGAACTTTCCTCATCTGCCTTGACCTTTTCGTTTGTGTTAGAATATCGTATTGGTTCTGTGAGAAAGTATTCTTTTATTCACGAGTTCCATAAGTGAAGGATATAGAACAGGGGTGGCCAACCAAAATGTTCTTGCGGGCCACTTTGGATATGCATTATAATCCCGCGGGCCGCATATAAAATTATATATCCCCATATTAGATTTGGACCCACTACAAAAAACATTTGGAGTGAATGATTTCCCAGAGTAAAAATTTAAAACAGAATGAATTATTATTATTGTTTTTATTATTATTCATACATATAAACATAGATAATATAATAATGATCGAATAATATTTAATTAGTGAGATATTTGTTTCTCAACTCTTTCACTTAGCTTTTGCAAGTCGATCTCAATGCGTGTATTTACACATGTTTTGTGCAAAAACATATTTTGTAAAATTGTGATGAATCTCGCAGGCCGTAAAATTATTGAAGGCTGGCCGCGGGTTGGCTACTCCTGGTATAGAAGATAGTATGTACTTGGAAGGAGTGTAATCTCATATCTAACTACAACAAAACTAATTAGTCAATAGAGATGGAGGAAGACATCTAAGTTATTATGACTCAAGCCCGAGCTTTGACTATGAGGTCATATCGCCTACTACCGAAGGGCTCTTTCCTCGTTCTGGTGGACATGAGCCCGACTCCATTATGGTAGTCATAAATGTTGCCTACTTTGGCCTATTCACCTAGGGTATGAGTATCTGACATCGTATAGGCTCGGAACATCCCATCCAAAAGACCGATCATCTCCCAGATAGAAAACCTAAAGGTCTCGGCCGGGTTTCGAACCCCCGATCTTGAGCTCAGTATGCAAGCACATATTCCACTGAGCTACCGGCGCCCTCGAAGACATTTTAGGTAAACGGATAAATTCAGAAATCCAATCCAATTTTTAATAATATAACTATGTATTTATGGGAACATTTTGACAACATTCATGAGCCCATTGTGTAACGTACGAACAATACCTTGATGAAATACAAGGATGAAGTTATCATCAACAATGAACAATGAAAGTAATTTACCTACATCAATATGAATAATATAATATAAATGGAACTTTTTCTTATTCATATAAAAATATGAATAAGAAAAAGTTCCTTAGACCTAAGGAAACCGTCAAAAAGCTTAGGAAAAAGGAATTTTGTGTAAGTGGAAAAAAATAGATACAATATAATAATAATATTTATTTCTGTTAAACCATAACATAATAATGTAATAGGTTACTACATAAGAATGTATACATTAAGATAGCTTATAAATTAGATACTTAAACTGATGGTCGGACTCACATGTATCTAACTACTTATAACAATAATAGTAAAAAATAAAATGAAATTTGATAAAAAATTAATAAATAGAAAATAAATCAGCACAAAAAATAATCATACTAATAAATACAGTAGATAGAGTTTTCAATTTAATTTAAGTTATAAGTGTTTTTGTTTTTGTTTTATAATTTTTCCAGAAGTGTCTTTTTTACAACTATATTTCGGGATGTTCCCCTTCTATATTATTTTTTAAATTCTTTTTTATACTTCATTTTTATAAATTGTCATAAAAACTAATTTTCGATAGGACTAACCGTTTTCCGGTAAATGAAGAAAACGTCTAAAAAAGGTTTTCAAAATGACATTTCAGGACGGTTTTATCTCACAAATCAAGCTACGAAAAATCGTATTTCGTATAAATTGTGTCTTTTATTTTTCTATACAACTTTTATTTGAAAAGATTTTTGATTAGATCATAAATATAAGTGGTATCATGTAAAATACACCTAGGCCCCTTAAGTGAAATGGCCTCAACTTTCGTCCATTTCGGCAAAAATCTATCAGATCTAAGTTAGTTACATGTGACTTGTTCATTCCAAATTTCAAGCTCGCAACTACAGTTGTTTCTGAGCTAGAGCGCACACGACTTTCTATTCAAATACACAGACAGACGTCATCTCGAAAATGGTAAAACCTTATTCAGGGGACCTTGTAGTGCACAAATCCTGAAAACTGTGACAGACACAAAACCAACTGGAACCTAGTGGTCCTGGATTTGCTATTCCGTGCTCAACAGTCTTCAACGCCCGGTGCCCCCTCAGAAAATTGCAATATAATGTACCTAATTTAAAAAAATATATATAACGACAACTTGACCACAGACAAACATTACAGTCAAGACTAGGATATAAAAAGCTTCAGTTCCCAGTCAAACGTTATTCGGATTCAAATTATTTTGATGGTTGATTTAAAGGATCTAGTCGGATAAGAGTACGAAAACTGCCCCCAACGATTTTCGGAAGGCCAATAATTGACCGACAGTTTGCACATATAAAAAGAAAATTTCTGCTCCCAACTCTCATTATTCGATAAGAAAAAAAAATCAACCTTTTTTTTTTTTCTCATCGAATAATAGGAGTTGGGAGCTGAAATTTTCAGGAAAAATTTTTTTTATATGTGCAGACTGTCGGTCAATCGCCCATTTGAAAATCGTTGGGGGGGCAGTTTTCGTACTCTTATAGACCCTTTGTGTTGATTATTTTGTTACAACATACTAATATTTTGTGTGCTCAAGAACATGGGTTCGTAACCCGACCGAGACCCTTAGTTTATTTTATCTGGGAGGTAAAATAAACTTGAGCACGCCGTCCTTCGGATGGAATGTTAAGCGTTGGTCCCGAGCCTGTACGATGTCAGGTACTCGTTAAAGACCCATACCCTAGGTGAATACAAATTTAGGGTAGGCAAAATTTAGGACTCCCACAGTAGAGTCGGGCTCATGTCCACCAGAGTGACGAAAGAGCGCTCTGGTAGTAGGCGATATGAGCTCGTAGTTAAAGCCCGGGCATGAGTCATAAAACCTAACCTAATCTTTTGTGTATGGTACCTGATTGTTATGTAATTAAACTTAAACTAAAAATATGATTGTGAAATGTAAACTATTGTTTTATTATGTTGACCAGCTCCCCCCCCCCCCCTCTCCCCCTCCCAGGCCCCCCTCCAGAGAATAATACTACGCCAATGCCAACTCCTTATGTTCATGTTTCACAGTAATTTAATGTTTTTTTTTTTTTGTTTTTTTTATACCTATAGTATCCGAGATCAAGTTTTCTACGGATCTATAAAAAAAATTGATCAAGGTTTCCAATAAAACAGAAGATTGATTTTTTGTAATTTTCTCATAAAGAAAAAAAATGTTTCCTTGAGAACTTAACGGAAATTGTACATTATGACGCAAACAGTATAATCAATACATACGTCGTTTTGTGAAGAATTGATTAAAACAGAGTTATGAATTATTTATGATGAACTGTATGGTTCGTGAGTAGCATGGAGTAGGTATAGTGTGAGTGTAGCAGCTGGACAGTCCTTGTGCCAGGACCACCTTGGTAAGGTCGTCCGTCCGTCCTCTCTCTAGAAGGACAATACTACATTTGGTGTAGAAAGTAACATGGCAACCTTCTGTTTCCTCACGTTATATTACAAGCCCTTTCTCACTAATGTTTTTCTAGTTTGACTTTCTTATACTTTTAGTAAAAGTAAGTATTGTAATCATGCAAAAACCTAAAGTTTTCAATGGAATTTTACGTTTTCATACCTCCTGAAAACCATTTCCTCATTCAGTTTTGACTTAAAATGTGAAATTTCATTTCGATACGTTCATTACATCGGCAGTAATTGGGGTTTTTGAGATCTGCCCCATCAGATCCTCCCTTCTCATGTGACGATTCAGTGGAAAATTAATAAGTGACGTCCTTATTGAGTGCTGAATTCACATATGAAATTTTGTGCCGATGCATTTAATAACGGCAATATCCCTTCTTCCCTTTGGACGTGTTGTTCTTATGGGGTTCTGGTCACATCGATACATTAATTATATCTACAGTTTAATAACTGGAATCACATATAAAATTTCGTGAAGATACATTTATTCTATCGGGAGTAATTATCTTCACAGACATTTTTCTGTTTCATATTTGGAATCTGGAGGTTGGAAAACATTGAATTCCGTAGAAAACTCAGCATTTTTGATCGATTACATAACTTCCTTAATGCTTCGTATAGTTGGGGAAGTTAAAAGAGTCGAGAGGTAATTTCAGAAAAATTTTTGGAATGTATCTCGTAAATCTTTTTGCATAAATATCAGACGAACTCCTTGACTAAAAGATCTATTCCTTAAGAGTCAATAAAGAAATTGAAATTCAAAATAATACGATAACAAACAATAAAATTTGAGGAATCATGCAATTAAACATACTAATACGCTGAGGATCATGAGTTCAATCCAAGCTGGAGAACTTAAGTATTTTTATCTGAGATGTAACATAACCTTGAGCCAAAAACAAGAAAACAGACCGCTTTTTGGAGAGGACATTAAATGGCAGTCCCGAGAATGTACCAAGTCAGGTACTCGTTAAAGTCCCCCATGACTAGGGTTAAGAAATTTATATGGTAAAAAATACAAAATATGTACATAAATATGTATTTTTTTTTTTTTTACAAATAATGGGAAAAAATTAAGTTTTAAAATAATCACCAAAAATAATAATATTTTTTAAACAATTAATTATTTTTTAAATTGTTGCTAATCATATGCATTTTTAAGTTTTCGAACAAAAATCGTTGCCTGTTTGGCCTAAGAATCGACTTGTAGCGGCTAAATAAGCGTTCAACGTCTACTGATGTTACAGGTGCATACTTGAACGCAGCCATCTCCATGGAGTCAAATTTGGCGCTTATAATCCTTATCACAACACTTGCAATATAGCACATCTGACTCCGTCTCAAAAGTTTCATCGGGAAATTCACGTTTGTATTTGGTGGCCAATTCCTTCGACTTAAACTTCACTTTTGGCATTATTTTTGTCCGATTTAAACAACATTACTGCAGAAATCTTATAAACGACGTTTGAAATAAAAGAAAGAAAGCCGACGCGGAGGGGGAGAGTTTACTAGAATGAGATGTATTCTAGGAAAACAAATTATTCTGTTCTAGCGGATCAAGGGATTGTTTATTCAAATGGTTATTCTAAAAAAAACATTCACATGAAAGACTTATAGACTAATGAAATGCAAAAATAATGAAATATTTAGATAAATATTGAATTTAGAGTGAAATATTTAAAAATATGTAAAATAAGGTTAATATTTTGAAATATAAAATATAAAAATGTCTCCAGTTGACTAGATATTACCGAAAAAGTCTTTAGATAGTGCATAATCGTCAAAGTCATGCATAGGAAAAAATATGTAAAAACATAAAAATCCTAACCCCACCCATGACCTACCTAAACCTGGGTAGGCAAATTTCATGACTCCCGGACAGGAGTCACAAAAACAAAATAATAATAACATTACAAAATATATAAACGAATCCTTGAGGAGAAACGTAGGCGGATTGTAAGCTAGGGAATTCCACGTTAGCTCGTGGGTGTAGGAATCCGAATTATTTTAAATAATATGGTGTGTCATATCAACTGCACCTAACTTAGTTTCATATGATTTAGCATATATCCACCTACTTATTTTATTTTTTTAAATAATACTATTTTTGTGGGCACACCTGTTGCATTGGCATTAATCATATATGATGGAATAACAAGAATAAATGAAATTTTGCGTAGTGGTCCACTTAGCAAAGGGGTGACTTTTCTATCACAATTTTTCAGCATGAGTAAAGTGGAACCACATCCAGAATCAGAACAAGGGTAGGTACTACAGCCTTATTCAGCCCAAGATCCCCACCCAACCATGGTTCAAGACATACGACAAGCCTAGATCATTTTTCACCACTATCATTCGCCTTCGTCTTAACCATAATCGGCTCCCTTTTCACCTTCACAAGATACATATTCTTCCATCACCATGCTGCACCTGACAAGCGGATGCGAACCATGTCCTCTTGGCTTGTCCACTAATCAGCTCAGAACGCGAAAATATGTACAGTGTTCTCATTCAAAACAAGATGGTGCTCCCCACTACGGTCCAACTAATAGTGTTTCGAACCAAAAACCAAGACATTCTTGATACATTGTTCAGATACATTTCTGTCAATAATATTGTTATATAACTTTACATTGTAAATATATGGCTGATGTGCTAAGGCCATTAGGCCACAAACCAAAAAAAAAAAAAAAAGTGGAAATCTCTTCATACTTGACTAAAACATGACCCAAATCATAGAGGGGGGTCTCTATCCCTCTCTATCCGGGAGGGATAGAGACTTAATTTTTTATACCCTTAGTATAAGGAAAAATTATGTCTGTCAAACTCAAGAACGATTTTAGCAATCAGACGAAAATTGAGAGAGTTTACTTTGGGGTCCAAGGTATCAGTAAGGTCCTAAAATGTCGTTTTGAAATTCATGTTTTTAGACGTTCTCTTGATTTACGCGTAAAAGTTAGTCCTTTCGAAAAATTGGTTCTTGACAAAAATGTAAGATGAGATACCGCTTATATTTATGATTTAATGAAAATTATTTACAAATAAAAGTTGTAGAGAAGAATAAAATACACAATTTATATACAATACATTTTTTCGAAGCTTGTCTGGTTTGCGATATACATGTCGAAAACCATCCTAAAATGTCGTTTTGAAATCCATATTTGTAGACGTTCTCTTGATTTACGCGTAAACGTTTACCTATTGAAAAATTGGTTCTAACAAAAAATGTTACTTATTAAATTTTCATCCAATGAAATCCCCTCAGATTTCACAAAATAATATATTAATAAAAAAATAAACAAAATAATATTAATAAAAAAAGTGGACTTTGTCTGTTGGACTGTTTATCAGTTCTGAACGCATCGGAAAGTCTGCAGATGGACTTAAAAACAAACATTTGCAAGTTGAAAGTTCTAATTAGAAAGATAACTAAAGAATTATTGATGCATATTGTCTGTTTTGCCATTCATCATGGAGTTTATCGCTGACTTATCACTCAGCAGGCAACATGAACTCCCTTCAAATCTGAAATAAAACCCAGAAAGGCCCTAGCACCGCCTTGTACCTCCATCCTATTGATTTAATACTAGCCTAGCTGCCGAGGTTGGAGGTTCTTTGGTCATACCAGACTACCAGACTGAGGCATGGCGAGGGGCTACTTCCTAGGTTACGTGGGTGTTAAGTCCACTCAATAATATGTTTTGTAAAATGAAAATTCTGATTAACAGAAGGAATAGTTAACCTAAAGAACACATGTATTATATATTATAGATACTGATGATGGGAATGCTTCATGAAACATCTATAATTGCAATTTTTTGAGAAGACAAAAAATAAATGGGAGAAGTGATGCTGTAATTAGATATTATAGGCCTTTATTGACATAAGTTTAGATTTACAATATTGTGAGACAAATATATATGTACATAACATTAAATTAGTCTTTTAAAAAGTACATATTTTTATAAATTACAAAATTAAAAAGTAAACGATAAAATATAAAACATTATGAATGATACTTAACATTTTTTGTAGAGATATTGGGGAGAACTTAATGAAAAATAGAGAAAAATGTATGTTTAAAAAAGAAAAATTGTTTATTTCACAAAATACATATATATATATATATATATATATATATATATATATATATATATATATATATATATATATATATATATATATGGATATATATATATATAATATGGGAGTACTTTCGGTATTGCTACCATCTTCAGCCACGACTTAACAAATACTCAAGTATTCACTGGGTGGTGTTCTGAGCTCTCTAGCGCAAAAACGATTGTAGCTATGAATTTGAAATTTGGAATGAAGAGGTCACATGTTCTAACTTAGATCTGATTAGATTTTGGCAAGAATCGAATGAAAATTGAGACCACTTTCCCCCGGGACCTAACTACATTTTAAAAGATACAGCTTATGTTTATGACCTAATCGAAAATCCTTTCGAGTGATAGTTGTAGAGAGGTGAATAAAAATTTAGGGTAGGCAAAATTTAGGGCTCCCTCAGTAGAATCGGACTTATGTTCACTAGTCTGACGAAAGAGTGTTCTGGTAGTAGGTGATATGACCTCGTGGTTAAAGCTCGTGCATGAGTCACTATAACCAACTAAGAACAGTAGCAGTACATACTCAAGTATTTGTTGAGTAGTGATTGAAGATGGTAGCAATACCGAAAGTACTCCCATATTATATATATTTTGTGAAATAGACAATATTTTCTTAAAAAACGTACGTTGTTTCTTTATTTTTTATATTATGAATGAACCTTATTAATGAATTTATCGATTTGGTTGAAAATTATTCAGGGATTTTTGAAATCCTCATAGTAAATTTCGTGATGAAACATTCGTTACGTCGAAACTTATTAGGAATTTTGAGTTAGGTGATTCCCGCTTCCTTTTAACCGATTTGCTGAAAATTGATAGGTGTTGTACTAATGTACGTACAAAATTTTGTTTTGATACATTTATTACTTTAGCAGTTATTGGGTTTTTTGTGTTAAGCCATGCTCTAACGCTTCTTCCCTTTGGCATGTTATAGGCTGAAAAGGCTACGAAGCGGGTAAAATCAACAAGGAGAGGAGGTTGGTGGTCTGTACAAAAGTGGTTGGTAATTTTTACTTTTTGATATTTCTCTCTCATTTTAATGAAGGCAACAAAATATTGTTTTATTTTTCACCTTTTAGTCTTCATGCCATAATATTGAAATTGAACCGTCGATGTTTTCTAACTATCGATGCTATTTTTCGATGGTTATAATCGAAGATTCTATTTGGATGCACATCCCTAGCCGAAAGATATAAAATATCATGTTCCCATTTTTTGACCGATCGCTTTACTTTTTCTATAATATCTTCGTTCTCAAAGTCGGGGCGAAATGTGGAATATTTTGAAATGGATTTTGAAGATCGAAGGATTTATATAATGGCGCCGCTTTGGATGATTGAACCCAAAAAAAAAAAGTACGTAAAAAAAATCATCCCTAAAAATATCCATAGAAAGTTGGTTCTGAATCCTGGCAAAAACCAACCTAACTGTAGTTATATTGTCTTGTTGATAAGAGTTGTCCAATTTAGAATAGAACTTCTTATAAACACAAAGTGGGCCATTAAATTTAGGTTTGAAGCGTAAAAATGAAAAACATGGCCAATTTCACGGGGGAACACCATCCGTATCAGTAACGAGCATTGACTCCCCTCTTCTTGGACTAGGGTCTTCTCTATTCACTCACTGCCATACAGTTCGTAATCGCATGCATTAAGCACGCGAAAGGATCTTCAAGGAATCCGAAGAAAACCGTTACTGACGTGAACACAATATGACTCTCCCCCTACCGCGACATAGGCTGACGAAGACGGAGAAGAGCTGAGTCACTCTGGCAAAAAAAAAATTGTTCAAATAATTATCCAACCCCGTGCAGAACATGGTTGAATAAAGACTATTAAATAGTTGAAAACCGCTACTTGGACAATTTATTTTATGACTACGAAGACTTTATTATTTCCCCAGCTATACAAAGTATGAAGGAATTTAGGTAATCGGTCAGAAATTCTATGTTGAGTTTTCATTCGATAGAACGGATATATCGACAGGAAATTTTGTACGTGTATCAAGAAGACCTGTGAGTACAAACAAAATATATACACATTAAATCATTAATATTTAAAAAAAATTAATTATATTTATTTTTCTATAAATAATAAGAAACCATTGAAAAAAAAAAACTGTTTTTTAGTGTGGGTAGAGAGAGTCGAGGCCTGGGTTCAATGGAGATGGGCTGAATGAAACATGGAGAGTGGAGTTTAAGCTTAAAGTGTGATGAACTAAATAGGAGTGTATTGACGGTGAAATTGATCCGTAAAGAAGATACTGTTGTTTGTTTATATGTACAGGATATATGCCCAGAAATATATAACTTAAATTTAACAAACAATGGCCAAAATATAAAACAAAAAACATTGAATTAGTGTTAAGATTTTTCTTTTGGTTTTTGTTTGTTTCAATGTTTAGCTTTTAATTTTAATAATGTAGATTTAAGAAAATAAACCCAATATTTGTTCTCGTAAATTCTATTCAATTCATTTTCCCTGTTGGCCCAGTAAGATAATTTGAAAACCTTTGGATTAGATTTAATATTATTTAAAATGAGTAAAAATGGCATATTTTTATAAATCCAAATAAAAAGTTTGTTAATTGAAATTTTTTATAAAAATTACGTGCACTTTCTTAAAAATTGCACGTCTTGAACTTTTGATAATTTTTTAGGGCCTTTTCCGGAAATTACTGTAGAAATTAAAATTTAGAAAAAAAAAATGTCTACAGGAAATGTGGTAATTGTTTAATATTTATTTTATTATTATTAATTTTATTATTTCAATTATTATTTATATTTTTATTTAACAACTATTTCTTTTTTTAATTAACCACAGACCATAAGGAATGGCTGAACATAGGTCAACTGAGTTCCTTTTATTTCTTATTTCGAAATTAATAAATTAATTAGATAGTACCAAAAAAAAAACAAAAAAAAAACATGATATTATGCTTGGGAAACAGAGGACGAGGAAGACCCAGGAAGAGATGGATGGACGCAATCGATGGGTACGCAAGGAACCTTCGGATGCAAAACTGGAGAACGCTGGCGCTGGACAGGAATCTTTGGGGGAAGTCTCTGGAGGAGTCCAAGGCTCGAATGGAGCTTTAGCGCCGAGGAGGATGATATTATGCTTATTATATGTTCATATGCTCCAAGCTCTAGATCTAATGTTGATAAAATATAAATAATACCTTCTTATTGTATTAGGAATTTGAAATTCATGTATAGTCTGTTATTTATTTATTTTAAAAATATATATTATTATTATTCATCTCATATGTGTTTGTATTCAAAGATTATAATCGGTTGATGTATATAATTTAAAAGCTATTTTGTTGTGCAAATTTTTATGACGTTTCCTATTATACCATAACTTGATAATAGGAAAAATATATTATTATTTTTATTATTATAACTGAAATCCCGTTTGTTATTAAATATTTGTGTAAACTTGTTGCTAATTTTTATTTTTCTGTTTTTAATTTAAAACGTATAGGATTAGCTGAGTTGATAATTGGGATCAGTGATCCAAGATGGTAGTTCTGGAAAATGATGTCTATCTAGAGTGAAAGGAACTTCAGACATTACGGTAGTACAGTGGGCATTTATGACAACCAACAAAGCCTAATCTTTATCTATGATATGTAGTTTAACAACTCACGTTGTAAGCTCATAACTGAAGGATTATCTCTTGCTAGATGTTATTGTAGTCATTTCACCAAGAGTGTGGCCAGGGATGAGTTGGAAGTTTAAACCCATCGAAATAACCGAAAATAAAATTTTAAACAAATAGCGTAATAGATCTACAATAATGACATTAATCTATTTTTATATCGAGCAGTTGGACAATCACAGTAAATCTCGTACTGACCCCCTCAAACTCACTTTCAAAAATTTGGCGAAAGACGGTTAAATTAATAATTATTATGTCATAATCTAGTTCATAATTATATTGAAAGCTCAGTGCGATCCTTGAGGTAAGAAGAGGAAATAATTACGTAAAGGTATTGAAAAAGGTTTTTTTATTTTTTTTTCGCAGAACTGATGCAACGTAAAAATGCATTTCCACTATTTATTTATTTTTTTTCTTCACACTACTGACTTTACAAAAAATCAATAAGCGGAAAGATGAAGGGAGAAATGAGACTTGTGGTCGATAAAAACAAACTCCAAGTATTTCTGCCAAGCTTTCAGCAATAAATGTTCCTTCTTCAGGGCCTGTATTAACGTAGATACTATAGTAATAAGCTCAAATAAGCTAAAATTCAATAAAAATAAAACAATAAGAACTAAATATTAACAAAACAAGACCTACGTCATGACAAAATATTATTATGTTACTATATTTTGTTTTATATTAAAAATTTGTATTTTATTATCATATATTCAGTGGCGGACTTGGAATTGTGGGGCTTCGGGCTAAGCGGGCCTTTTTAGGTACAAAAAAGTTTATTTATTGTATTATAAGTAAAATGAAGAACAAAGGACAGTAAACATTACATTTACAATAACGTGAAGGAATTCCTCAACAGAAATTTCGCGAAAAAAAAAATTACAGAAAATCAAATTAAATTATCCTATGTGATAGTAAGATGTGGGACTAGATTTCTAATAGAAATAAAAGACGTTGTCTTCCCACTGTTTTATTTATACCAGAACCGGTTTTCGACGCAACAGCGTCATCATCAGTGGTTCATCCCACCCACACAGCACAGCGGTTGGAAGATAACTGGCTGTGCTGTGTGGGTGGGATGAACCACTGATGATGACGCTGTTGCGTCGAAAGCCGGTTCTGGTATAAATAAAACAGTGGGAAGACAACGTATTTTATTTCTATTACAAGTTAAATTAGTTAAAAGACAATATGATGAATTAGATAAAATCAATTAAATATATTGAGTTAATAAAATAGAATGTAATAATTGAAATAAATAAATAATAATAAAAAGGATTATAATAAATAAAATAATAATGATTACAATAATAACTCAAAAGTGTTTTCATTGAGTAAAATCTTCAATTAAAGTATTTAATCTAGAGTAGAAGATACATCGTTCTCAATGGATAAAAGAGCTAATTCTGATAGTCGTTCTTGAGTCACTGAATTTCTTAAATATGTTCTGATGAGTTTAATAATCTTGAAAAAATCCGTTCTGCAGACGAGACACTCACAGGTATGGTACAATGATTCTCAAAACTATTTCGATATTGGGGTATATTTCGCTTATACTTTTGTATTTTAGGGTAGAAATAATGTCATTATCACCATTGCATGGAGTTTTCATGTAGTTTATCCACGTATGAAGTTTCTATGTCAGATGCTGGTGACAACAACGGTGGAGATGAAGACGCCCTGGATGGTGATGGAGATGAATGATTTTCGCTAGTAGACGGTGGTAATGTGGAAGAAGGCAAATTGTCAAGTTGTTGACTGTAACTTCTGTCTTGACATATTTAAATAATGAATCGCGGAGATCTTCTTCTAATTTTTTATTAATTTTAAAGTTATGATTGCGCGAAGCCCTGGGCAGTTGCCCGTCTCGCCCGCCCCAAAGGCCGCCACTGGATATAGATTTTGTTTAGTTAAAATATAGTTTTTTTGGTTATATTTCTTTGTAATTTTATATAAAATAAGCTTATCACTTAGTATGTGTTAGTACAGGCCCTGGAGAAGCTTGATAGAAATTCTTGGAGTTTGTTTTTATGGACCACAAACCTGATCTCTCTCTTCCTATTACATCAAGTTTGGTCAATCCTGCTACGTATTAATACTTAATTCAAGGCCCAAAGAATCAAGTGAGAGTCACTACCTCAGCAGCAATATCTCTCAGTAGTTACAAATATGGATAATGAGAGCGCGTGCAGGGGTAATAAACCTTAAAACGGAGCCATTTAATGATGATAATAATGAATATTGTCAGATGTGTGGTCTGCAAGTAATGGACAGTACATACCATTTTCTCGCTATTTGCACAAGACTCAGTGATATTAGGTTGAAATAGTTTGCAAGTGAATAATTAGCCAGGGATGAAATGATAAGGTACTTGAATGGAAAATGTTGGACCTCTCTTGCTAATTACTATGGACGAGCCAAAAACATCATAGTTTAACCAGAATACAATTGAAATAATTATTGTGATCTAATGCTATTCTATTTTTCCTAATATTATATATATAATATTACTTATTACTACTTAATCCCATTATTACTTTCTATTTATTAATCTTTTTAAGTTGTATTAATTTTTATTATCATTTTATATTATTTTGATTTAAATTTTAAAGGTCGTCTTTGGTATAAGATTTTTAATTTCGAATTATTTGTATATGTATATTTTATTTATGAATAAATAAAGACTTAATAAATAAAAATACAAGGACCAAAGACAGAAATAGGAGTGGTAAGGTGTTGTGTCAGTCGATAAACTCCATATGGTCGTTTGAAAACAGGTGGATCTCAAGGTGACAGGTAAGATTCATCCGTCACTCCTCGTCTGTGTTCTCTTTAAGGAAATCCTCCTACATGGCCAGACCCAGAGACGAGGTAGGACTCAGAAAATACAGAGGTTCAGGGTTGAGCAACTGTTGGTAGATGTGGTTAAAGGGTCACTCCGTGCTAAACTCAACCACGATGGAGTTTTCAAAATGTTATCTAAAATTTATATTTATGTACTATTATGTAGTTATGAGCTATTAATTTAATTTAAATTGTGGTTTATTACATTGGGGAGCTTCTAGATCTAGGGCATATATTTTCAGATTTCACTAAGAATAATAAATGAAATTAATCGAAGTAAAAGGTGCATAGAAAACTAAATATTGTTTCTCTCTCTTTCTCTTCTTCTTTAATATCTTTCTCGACTTTTCGCAAGCAATAGATATAATAAAAAAAATTAAAATTAAATGAAAAATGTTTGTGTTGGAGGAAATTTTCCGTTGTGACATAAAAGTCGTGTTTCGTATAATAGGTTTAATTCATACTTCGCCTTCATTATTATTTTCCTGACAGCTCTTTCACGAATATCCTCTAAGTTCTATCGTAATTATTTCTGTCTAATATTTTTAATATATCATTAATTTTATTATGTAACTTGTTAATTTATTTATAGAAGTATATCTTTTTTCTTTTTCTGTATTTCACTCTATATTAGAAATTATTATAATATTTAATAAAAATAAATAAAACATGAATAAATAAAATATAGTGATTCTTTTAAGGCCTCTCTGGGATAATTGTTGGTTACTTTTTTTCCGGCATTTCTTCCAAAGATGTCTTCAACTTGGTTTGATAATATTTCGGAACAATTCCACATCTCTTCTTCGGGTCACAATATTTCTTACATCTTGTAGAAGCGTCATAGAGCAAAACGATCGAAGACCTCTACAGGCAACTGCTGAAATGTCGATGAAAAGGAAGGTATTCAAATTTTCATATTCATAGTACATTTTTTAAATAAACATAAAAATAGTTATAAAGTGAAATAGAGTTACACTTAATACAGTAAACAAAGAGCTGTCTGTGTAAAATGACCGTGTTGCGTAAGCGGGGCTTTATTGGCTTTGAGAGCCTAAAATAACTCACAATTAAGATACTAACGAAAGGGCCTTGTGGAAAACAAAATTTCTTATCTGATGAGGCCACTTTCGATTTCTTATGAGTTGGTCGTCACGAGACCATTTTCAATTTCTTTCTTATGAGTTGGGCGTCACGAGGAATCGAGCAACAACTCACTCCAGACCAATTAGTTCTGGACGGTGGTCGTTCTGTTAAAGCAATTCGTATTCGGCACGTTTGAACCTCCTCGACCATCGTCTGAATACTAAATGGCACGATCAACTATTTAATCACTCATGGTAATCGTTATATAAGATTTTCGTGCATTCCCCTCTCGTGAAATACTGTATAAGCTATAAATGTAATAATATTATCCTGGTAAATGATGTCAAATATAAATATATATACAGGGTGTGTCTACTGACCTCTGGCAATAATTCGGGATATGGTTCTTCACTTCATTTGGAACAAAAAAATTCTAATAAACCATGGTCCGATTCGTTCATCTTCACAAGTTATTTTTGATTTCGTGAAATTTTCAATTTTCCTACTTTTTCTCATAAAATCAATAATATCTCAAAACATATTTGTCATAAATCAAATTCAACTACACCATTAGAAACAGCATCAAATGTTCTATAAGGGACAGAAGTTTTATTCAAATTTAATTTATTATAAGTTTTTAAGGCGACTTTATGATCAACTCTACAACGCTTCGACTGTTAAAAACTTTTGAATGCTGTTTTCTTACAATTTCTTCAAGAGTTCTATACGGAATGATTACGGAATAAATATTTGCATTTCACCAATAAATATAAATAACATGGGTTTTTTTTTTTTTTTTGTCAAAGAAAATGCGAAAGAAATGTAAAAACAAGGAAGTGCAAAGTTGAGAACTGTGAGGAAAATACCCTAGATTAGCTAATATTGCCTCTACTTTTTTTCTCATAAATCAAAGTTTATTGTTTGGTAAAATTATGGAATTGGGAATGATAAAAAAAAAATAATAGAAAAAATATGACTTAATTAATGAAAAAAAATCCGTTCCTCGCTTATTTGGGAAAGATTAGCTAATAAAATTAACTTTGGAATCGTAATCTCTCGATAGAAATCCGTCGTTCTGGACCCCAAAGAAAGTATAATAAGGTAAATAGTATTGTTTTTAATACAGTACCAATAATCCTTTACCATTATTATGCAATTTCTTCATTCTAATATATAATTAGTAACATTTAGTCGTGATTTAGCTAGTCATACATCCAAAATGACACATTTCTCTGACAGAATACCGAGATATGGTTTTTATTTACTGGTTTTGTAACGACAGCGCGTCGGAAGCTGCAGCTGAGTATGTTCGCCGTTGGCCTCACAGGCGCCGACCCAACCTGGATTCTGTTCAGAATTTTCCTTTTCGGAAGTTAACTTTGAAGTGTAGGAACCATTTTTCCGTTAGGATAAAAGAAAAATTGACCTAGTTGGATTATATTTTCTCAATAAACCTTTTTTTGCTGCTTCCACCATCTTTTATAAAGTAGTGGGTTTGGGTCAACTTTCTACAGAAGACTGTGGATGGGGTGGGAGGTATGGATGAAACAAAGAGGTCGGCCAGGAGGGATCCTATGTAGATCTGATCCGTGGGAGTTTCACAAGGGTCTCATCTCATCATCATCATCATCATCCTCCCCTCCCGTCTGTCCTAGTTATGCAATCCGACCATACATACCCTCTCTCTCACTGCCACTCCTTTTCCGGCAGTGGCGTAGTCAGAAATGTTTTTCGGGGGGAGTAGCGAGGTTTATTATATCGGTAGTTATTAGAATTGTTGGGTTAAGCCCCTCAAATCCCTCTCTTCCCTTTTCCCGATGTCGCTGGAAATCGGTGTGTTCACACATGGACAGGATATTTTTTTTTTCATTTTTAGAATCAGGAAGTAGGAAAATATAAAATATAAACATCGAATTCGATTACGTTCTCTTATACTTCATATAGTGTAGTGGGAAAGTAATAATATAGAAAACAAGTTTTTCAAAATAATAATATAGTACACTGAATATATTATCCTTAAACTGACATGGTTGACCACAGTGGAGCCACAAGTAAATATTTAAAAAAATCCCTTATCGTACTCATTCTTATATTTAACTTTTTGTTTTTTATTTATAACGACAATAAGGTAATGATTGATTTATATGGTCAAATATGAAGAAAAATTGTTTTGATGGCATACTGGAGGAAAAAACTTCTTTGCAGTTATAAATGTATAAATAGATCAATTACTACATTCTTGTCGTTGTAAATACAAAAAAAATATATAGAGGGACTACGATAAAAGATAAGAGCCTATGTATTTTAAAGAAATACAAAAACTTCTAAAGAAATAAAACATATACAAAAATAAAACTTAAATAAATTAAAGTCGAGTCTCTACCCAACCTCCGAAGGGTGAACACGTACCTAGGTCTCTAGCTTCACTCCCCGCCTTCTCACCGGCTGCAGATATATAAGGACACCAAGTAACTGGTAGTTTTATTAATCACAGGTCGCACGAGAATTAACAACAATATTAACAATAAAAATAATTATTGGCGCAGCTTTTGCATTTTCCTCACAGGTTTTCTTCAATTCAGTCTCGTTTTCTCTTTGTTTTTCCACCTCTGCTAGTGCGTCATGTAGTACTGCATTAGTGTCGTGTGTAGGCGATCAAATCGCGTGTAAATAGGCCTTTCCTCAATTTTCAACTCTATATAATTAATATACTGAGTTATTCGTCTTTTTTGAGATGTACCCTGCCGGAGGGCTCCGGTCAGGTAGAGGAAGGGTCACCCCTCACCCCCCCGCAGGTAGCGACCCTTCTCGAGCCAAGGCCACACGGGCCAATGTAGCTCCCCCCCTATCAATCCCCACCCAATCATCACCGGCGCCGCGCCAACAACGGGTCGCGAAGGCAGCACTTCCACCCCTCCCCACAGGTCCTTCGCAGCCGTCGCCCGCACCGCGTGGCCAGCGGGCCACCGTAGTGGCCCCCCCTCCGCCCGGTCCCCCCCAGCAGTCGCCCGCCCCGCGCGGCGAGGGTCCATACCCACCCCCCGCGAGTTCGCGGGGTTTTTTTCTTAGGCGGCTCCGCACCGCCCGTAAAATCGGGAGCAACATCTCTGACTGGTCGGAAGTCCAGGATTTGGAGGAGCCAGCCAGGGACAAATTGCTTACCTATTTGGGTAAGCTGTCAGTGGTCCTAACGGACTTAGAAGAGGCCCTCCCTAGCGAAACCATGGCCCCGTCCCAGTCTATCACAGAAGTTAGACTGGAAAGGATAGAGGCTACTCTGGCCGCTATCGAGCGGCGTCAGACTCTGCCCCCCCCCTCCTCCCCCAGCCCAGGAGCGCGTCCGCAGTGGCGAGGAAGCCTTATCAGCCCCACCGCCCCCCCTCAGCTTGGGCCAGCGGGCCGTTAAGCCAGCCCAGTCCGCAATTCAACTGCCGAAGGGGACCAAAAACCCAAAGGAGGGGGTAACTAATATAGTGAACCCCTCCCGGGACCCCCCCCCTGCCACCCCAATCGACCTCACCCTCGGCCTCGACGGTAGCGGGGCAAGTGCCAGCCGACCCCGCAGCCTGGACGGAGGTGGTGGGCAAGAGGGCGAAAAGGAGTAGGGCAAAACAGTTAGCCCCTCCAACCGCCCCATCCCAACGGGCCGCCCGGCCAGCAGAAAAGTGGCAGACCAAGAGAGCCATCTTGGAAAAGATAAGGGCCGCCCCACCAGATCCCGCTAAAAAGCAGAGATTCGTGGCCGTGGTGGCCCCTATGGAAGGGCACTCAACCGAGGCCTTTAATAAGCTGACCCCTAAAGCCTTAGGGGTCAACGTGTTGGCCACCCGAACAGCAAGGAGGGGGGCCTTCTCCTGGAGGTCTCAACCCAAGCAGAACTCCAGGCGCTAACCACCAGCCTGGCACTAAGGGAGGCAGGACTTGGGGCAGCGGTGGTTGGCGGGAGAAACCCTCGCATGCAAATTAGGTGTGTCCCAGCGGACTGGACAGGAGAGCAGTTTGAGGGGAGGTGCAGGGAACAATATCCCGATATGGACCCCCCCAAACTCTTGTACAAGAAAGGCCCAAGAGGCCAACCTCATGTACATTGGGTGGCTGAGGTGACGCCGGCCACCAGGACTGCCCTACTGGAGGCGGGGCGAATCACGGTGGGCTGGCATTCCTGCCGGGTTGGCGACTGCCTCGACATCACGAGGTGCAGGAGGTGCCTAGAGTTCGGCCACCCGGAGAAGGGCTGCAACAGGAATGTGGCGTGCGCATGGTGCGCTGCCAAAGGGCACGACGCCGCTGCCTGCCCGAGTAAGGGCGATCCCCCGCGATGTAAAAATTGCGGAACGAAAGCCCGGCCTCATAGGGCGGACAGCGAGGGGTGCCCAGCCTATATAAAGGCTCTGGAGGCGCTGGTCTCCCGGACAGACTATGGCGCATAGAAGTGTCGGAGACCTACGCCTGTGGCAACTTAACATGCACAGGCGCCGAATTGTAGCAGACGAACTGCGCACCTTGATTCCCGAAGGGGACGTTTCAATCCTGGCCCTTCAGGAGCCCTATTGCGTTAGAGGCGTTGTGGCGGGCCTAGGCACGGGCTACAGGATAGTGACCGGGGCGAAAGACAACGAACGGCCCATGGCCGCAATCGTTGTCACTAGCCCGCAAGTGGATGTGATGGTTCTGCAGCACATGTCCACTAGTCATGTTGTTGTGGCCAATGTCAGGTCGGCGAACATATGCTGCAATGTGATCAGCGGATACTTCCCTCCGTCTGAGAACATTGAGCGACAGTTGGGCCACCTGGACGGAGTCTTGAGCGCCCTGGCTGGGAGTATTGTGGTGATCATGGCGGACTCCAACTCTTGGTCGGTCGCCTGGGGGTCGGTTCGTACCGATCGCCGGGGTGATAGACTACAGGAGCTGATAGCCCGCCATGACTTGTGCATAGTTAATGGCCAGCAGTCGCCGCCAACCTTTCAGGGTGCGCGTGGGGTGTCTCACATCGATGTCACGCCGGTGTCGAGCGGGCTATACCCGGCAGTTGGCGGGTGGAGAGTACGGGATATCACGTCCAGTAACCATATGGTGCTGGATATGGTGCTTTCCGAAGCCCACCGGCCGGCAGCCAGGCCTAGGGATCCGCGGTTTGCGACTCGCAAACCAATAACCGAGGCCTTTGTGACGTCGGTGGCAGCCTTCTCCTGCGACGCAGAATGGGAGGGCCTCAACTCAGCCGACCCGATTGACCAGATTGAGGAGGGCGTAGGCCAGCTCAGCTATATAATGCTGAGTGCGGCAGACGGCACCATCCCCAAGAGGGTCAGTCGGGTTCGGAGTGTTCCATGGTGGAACGAGGCCCTCACCCTTGCCAAGAGGGCTGTTAATCGTTGCAGGAGGAGATACCAGCGATGCCGAGACCCCCTGCTGCGTTTGATGCGGAGGGAAGAGTTTAGGCACCAGGACAGGGCTTATGGGAAGCTGGTTCAGTCGGCGAAGAGAGTGAGTTGGCGTAAGTTCGTGGAGGACGAGAGCCAGAGAAATCCTTGGGGGATCCCCTACCGGGTGGCTGTCGGCAGGCTCAGATCGGTCATTCCGATGGCTGCAATCAGGGTCGGTGACGTATACGCGACGTCCCTCGAGGAGGCCGGAGAAATGTACCTGAGGGAGGCCTTCCCGGCGGACAACCCGGACGAGGATACCCCTGAACAAGCAGCGGTAAGGTTAGCATCCCGCGCTTTGCCGAACACAGAAGATGCACCTGATTGGGACAGCATAGATCTCGACCTGGCGATCGGGAGGCAGAAGAATGGCGGAGCCCCTGGGGGAGACCTCATTGACGCCGCCATGGTCAAAAAAGCGCTCCCGATCATCGGGCGGGACCTTTTGTATCTGTACAACACCTGCCTTAGGTTGGGCCACTTTCCTAGGGCTTGGAAACATGCCATTGTCTGCACGTTTGCCAAGCCTGGGGATAGGGACCCAACCCGGGCGGGGAGTTTCAGACCAATCAGCCTGTTGCCTATTTTTGGTAAGGTGCTGGAGGCCCTCATCCTCCTTACTATACGGGACCGTGTATATGCCTCGGTGTCCCAGAGACAGTTTGGCTGTTCCAGGGGTCGTTCCACAGAGGATGCACTCCGGACGCTGAGGGCGGATGTGGAGGAGCGCAGGGACAAGTATGCCCTCTGCGTCTTCTTCGACATAGCCGCAGCGTTCGACTGCGCCTGGTGGCCGGCCATACTGATGAAGCTACATGAAATGGGAACGCCGAGAAATATATTCGGCCTAATCGCGAGCTTCTTGAGCGACAGATCAGCGTCCATAAGCAATCTGTACTCGAGCTCATCAGTGGATATCACAAGAGGCTGCCCACAAGGGTCGATCCTAGGACCGGCTCTGTGGAACATACTCTTTGACGGACTGCTCCGTGAACTCGAGGCTCGTGGATATATGGCAATAGCCTATGTCGACGACCTAGTGGTCACGGTGCACGCAGATAGCCGAGCCGCTCTAACCAGACACGCCCAGGCAGCTATAGATTATATAGGGGACTGGTGCAGCAGCAACAAACTCTCACTCTCACCAAGCAAGACCCAGGCCTTGCTTATGAGAGGGAGAGTGGACGCGCGCCATCCACTCTTGGTCAGAATCCAGGGGATGCGCATTGAGTGCCCGGAGGTCGTAACGTACCTAGGTGTTAGGTTAAGCCGGGGCCTCAATGTAACTCCACATGTTGTTGGCATTAAGGACAGGACCAATGCCACCTTCAACGCCCTGAGCTGCTTAGCCAGGGCCACCTGGGGCCTCGGATACCCAGCGTGTAGAGCAATCTACACGGGGGTTTTTGAGGCAGTAGCCAGATACGCGGCTGCTGGGTGGTGGCAACGCCCCACTAAGCAGCAACGCGGAATTATTCAGCAGGCCCAGCGATCCGCACTGCTGCGGGTGACGAGGGCCTATCGCACCTTCTCTACGGCTGCGCTGCAGGTGCTGGCCGCGGCCCCGCCCATAGACTTGGTCTTGGACGGAGCCGTAGCCTCGTACTATTGTAGACGCAATCTGCCTCTGGGACAGGATGTTGATGGGCCCCTGCGCGCGGCACTAGCGGCGGAAATGCAGGGCGATGGCAGACCAGAGCGCAGCAGGGACGTTGTTCAGGAGTGGATAATGTCCAGATGGCAGCGTCGCTGGACGCATTCATTGGATGGCCGAACGACACACGCCTTCTTCCCGGATGTGCGGGCACGACTCGCAGCGACATGGGTCCAGCCGGACCATTGGACGTCCCAGTTACTAACTGGTCATGGCGACTTCAACGCTAAGCTTTTCTTTTTCAAAAGAAAAGACAGTCCGAACTGTGCGTGCGGTGGCGTCGAGACTGCGGAACACGTGGTCATCGAATGTCCACTGTACGACGGGCCCAGGGCAGCGTTGATACGCTCAACCGGATCGTACCTGGGACTGACCCAGCAGCAACTGGTGACCGAGTTTAGTTACCCGGCATTCACCCAATTTGTAGCGGAGTGGAGGAGGCGAAAAAACGCCTCCTAACCCCGAGCCTCGGCGGACCACCGGTGTCAACAACACTAGGTGGTCCTAACCCGGTATGAGCTTTCCGCGTCACCGCACTCCTGAAAGCTACAACTATGGTTTCCTCAACGGAGGACGAAGAGGGTGTTATGGTCCCACACAGGGATGAAAGCACCCAGGAGCAGGGGTGGTGTTTTTAGTGGAGGCAGTTCCCACACTATTGGGAAGCAAGCTACCTTCCTTTGTCCGTCAGGGATTTTCACCTCCTCGTAAACAAAAAAAAAAATAATAAAAAAATAATAAAAAAAAAAAAATAATAAATTAATTAAAGTCCGTGTTTCCTAGGATTCTCTGGGATTGTTGGTTACTTTTTTCTGATATTTTTTCCAGAGGTTTCTTCAACTTGGTTTGACGTTATTTCGTGACAGTTCCTCGTAGAGGCGTTGTATAGCAAATCGATCGAAGCGCCTCTACCGGCACTTGCCCCAAGGTCCATAAGAAAGAAACCTTATTTTAATAAAAGGCTGAGTATCCCAATTTTTTTCATAGTTTTTTTATATCCCTAATATTTTTTTTTAAATAAATATAAAAATATATATACATAGTGTGAGGGCGCCGGTAGCTCAGTGGTATGCGTGCTTGACTTCTGAGCTCAAGGTCGTGGGTTCGTAGCCCGACCGAGGCCCTTAGTTTATTTTATCTGGGAGGTAAAATAAACTTAAGCACGCCGTCCTTCGGATGGGACGTTAAGCGATGGTCCCGAGCCTGTACGATGTCAGGTACTCGTTAAAGACCCCTACCCTAGATGAATAAAAAATTTAGGGTAGGCAAAATTTAGGACTCCCACAGTAGAGTCGGGCTCATGTCCACCAGAGTGACGAAAGAGCGCTCTGGTAGTAGGCGATATGACCTCGTAGTTAAAGCCCGGGCATGAGTCATAAAACCAAACCTAACCTATACATAGTGTTAGACTTAATACTTAGAATAGTAAACGAAGAGCCGTCTGTGTAGGATGACCGTTCTTCATAAGCAGGGCTCCATCGGCTTTGGGAGCTTGCTTGGAATATGAAAACCTTGTGCTGTGACCGATCCATAATCCTTGACATGTGTCGAACTCCATTCCCAGACATAGTAACACCAAACTAGAAAAAAAACATTATTCTTTAATTTAACAAAAAATTTCGCATTTGAAAGAAAAAATGCATTCAGGATAGTCAGACTGAGTTATTGGCATTAGTCGCTCTTTCGCTGGCTTACTCAGATATTACTCTGGTTGGTTTTATTTTATTTATTTTTTTCTTTTAGCGTTACCTTGTTTTTCCAAATAACAACAAATAAAATATGAAAAAAAAAAAGAACCTGTTGTGTTGACCTTTTGAAAGACCAATACCGTGGGTGGAAACAACCGCTGAGAAATGTAAGTTGATAACATCAGACGCGAGAACAAAAATAAAGCCGCTCCTTCATTCCATAAAATAAATATAAATATAAATATATTGAAGATAAGGAGAAATAAACAAAATAATACTTATGTATATATTATATACTTGTATTATTTTGTTGCAGCTGCATTTCTACATTAAAAAGGAATTTTTTATTATATAATTGTTTCTGGCAACAAGCCCAATCCCAAAATCTAAATCAATTAATATTGTCCTAGTAATTGTATTATGCAATTACTGTCATTTATTAACAATAATAATAGTTTAGTGAGGGTGCTGGTACTGAGATCAAGATCTAGGGTTCGAAACCCTGCCGAGGCCCTTAGTTTATTTTATCTGGGAGGTAAAATAAACTTAAGCAGATTCAGATGGAACGTTAAACAATGGTCCCGGGCCTGTACGATGTGAGGTACTCATTAAAGACCCATTAGGCAAAATTCAGGACTCCCACAGTAGAGTCGGGCTCATGTCCACCAGAGTGACGAAAGAGCGCTCTGATAGTAGGCGATATGACGTCGTAATTAAAAGCCCGAGCATAATTCATAATAACTAACTATTGAAGATGGGCTTGCACCCTGAAACTGGAGAAAAAGTGCTGCAACAGAAATACAAAAAGAATCTCCTTACACATCGAAAACTCAATATATATAGGCAGGGGCGTAGCCAGGAGTTTGAGCAGGGGGGGGGGGGGGGGGGGGCAAAGTTAGGCTACGGGGGTGGGGGGTATAGACTCCTGGAGGTACAGCCCGCAGTTTCCGTAGTTAGTGTTGCAGACTTTTTGTTATTAATTTGGGAGACCCGGACCCTTAGAAGCCCCCCAACCATTGACTGTAACACTTAAACTGACTTTACATGAGCAGCAAAAATGCAAAGCGCAGCAGCAGCAAATGCACATTTCTGTGCTTTTAGAATTAAATGACTCACAGCCAATAGCGTGTATTTGCTGTTGCTGCGCTTTGCATTTTTACTGTGCATGTAAAATCAGCTTTAAGAGTATTAAGTATAACATAAATGAAGATTTTGAGCGAGGAAATGAAATGATGGAATTCATGTATATTTAAATAAATGTAATATGACTTGTTTTGTACATGTACATTTATGTAACAGCTGATTGCTGATTTAGGAATCAGACGCACGGGAAATTTGAAGATCCTATTGGTAACTTGCAAGCAATCCATTTTTAATAAAAACTATTTTTTTATTTTATTTTATTTTTATCTTGGTTCTTTCCTCTGGTCAGGGGGGGGGGGGGGGCGCGTGCCTGGCTACGCCACTATATATAGGTACCATTTGAGAATAAGAAGACATGAACAAGGGGAAGCCAAGGAAATGTAGAAAGGGGGGCAGAGGATAATGTGTAATTGTGGATTGTTGCTAATTTTAATATAATATCCGCGTGCCAGAGAAATGGCGAAATAAATCTACCAAAATGTCCATGAATCCAGCAATTATTGTAATAATTATCCACTCTCCCCCTAAAGCTCCTTCTCCCTTGCCTATTTGAAAATCAGTATTCTTACTTATGCGTTGAATTCATATACAAAATGTGTGTGAATAATTCATTCTATTGCCAATTAATAATTATTTTTCGTTTCCTTTTTGGATTCAGAGGATCAAAAAGGACGTGATACCGATGACAACTTAATATCGAATATTCGACTGACTATTTACAACTTCACCGACACCTCCTACAGCCAGAGGAGTAAAAGATGTCCCCTCTTAAAAGAGGAAGGAACTGAAACCTTCAGATAGATGAGTTAGAGCATGTAAATTCCTCATCAACTTTCTCATCACGTTCCTTTCTCATTTCAACTACTACGACTCCTTTCAATATAGATGTTTTAAAAACTAACCAAGATTTTTAAAATCATTTTACAGTACATTGTGTTGAAGAATTCGAACCTGAGCAACGGCGACATCGCAGAAGTCGACAAAAACACGACACAAAACGCCTACATAACATAATGATTAATAAAGTTGACAGTATCTTTTCAATGTAGAAGGAATTCGAGGTTCTGTCGTGTAAATGAAAAATTTAAAATTTGGCCAACGTTTCGAAAACTATTTTGTTCTTTTCTAACATGATATTAACATCACCATATGTTACGGTAACATTACATATTTATTTCCTTCTTCAGGGCCTACAGAATACAAACAAACAAATTAGTCATTATGGACAATATAACCAGATACTTAATAATAATGTGAAGAAGAGATGGAAACAATTTTTTAACGTAAATCAAAGAGAGAAAAATAATAATAATAATAATAATAAATAAATAAATAATAAAAATAATACAAATTTTGAAAGTAGTAAGACAATAACCTATATATAACAATATATATCTAAATAACTAATAAATAAAAATTACCTTATGGTAATAATAATAATAATAATAAATAATAATTTTTTTTTTTTTAATTATTTTATATCTTAATTCAATTATTTTAAAAATTACTTTATATTTTTTCATACTTTTTATTTATTTTTTGACTTGAGTTGGTTACATTCCACGCAACCCCCCCTCCACCGAGGGTCACGTAGGTAAACTCAGGTAGCCGTCGACCCTTACATACACGACACCATAATAGCTTTATACTGGACACAAACTCACAACACTTACATAACCTTGGTCATATCTCACATTTCACACATAACCCCTCCATTGTTGTCAGCCTCCCGACTGACTATTCTGAATAACATTTAATATAGTTACTAAGTTTAATATATATATATTATATTATTGAGAGCATCGGTAGCTCAGTGGTAGACGTGCTGGCTTACTGAGCTCAAATTCGAGGATTCGAAAACTGGCCAAGGCCATTAAGTTTTAATCAGGATGGTGAAAAAACCTTGAGCACAGCGTCCATTAAGCGATAGTCTCGAGTCTGTGCGATGTCAGGTACTCGTTAAAGATCGCTACCCTAGGTAAATAAACCATGTAGAGTCGGGCTCATGTCCACAGAAAGACGAAAGAGCGCTCTGCTATTAGGCGATATGACCACGTAGTTAAAGACCGTCAAAATAACTAACTATATTTATTACACAATTAAATAATATTTACAATAAAAAAATAAATAATCCCAAACTATTTTTAAAAATATTTTGAGTTTCGGTGTGAAAGAATATTTGTTATAAATTGTTATTATAAATTTAATAAAAATTATTATTTATTATATTTGGAATGAAGACTGTTTTCATTATATGCTCACTATTTCTATTGAAGTGTCATTGGCCCTGGAATCGCGAGATTGAAAGGCCTAATATTCAATATAATTCATTTAGTTAATACGTAATATTACAGTTCGGAACTGAACGTAAATCAAAGACGCAATACAATTATTATTATTATATCTGCCGAGTTTATAATGGCTGAATCAATCTTGGTTTTAGTAAACAATTAAGATCGAAAGCTAAGCAAAATATTATCGTTGTAATGAATAACAGATATTTCCGCAGAACGATTTTAAAAGAATTTACGTTAACTCACTATTGATATTGACATTGAAAAAAATTTTAGAAAGCTGATAATACTAGGACATTACAAAATAGTAGGTAGTAAGCAGTGTTGGACGTCAAAACATCATAATTTGAAGAACTGCTTACTCCAACACATTTCTTTTATACACCCAGTAATGTCAGTACGAATTGAATTTGAGCGGGGGAAGTGAAGGGAGAGTGATCTGTACCAAAGTGATTGTAAGAAAGTCCTGTAATAGCCATATCACATATATTTTTTTTTAATTATTATTTTTAATTTTAAAAAATACTAATAATAAAATCATATTTAAAAAAAAAAAAGAGGGCGCCGGTAGCTCAGTGGTATGCGTGCTTGACTTCTGAGCTCAAGGTCGTGGATTCGTAACCCGACCGAGGCCCTTAGTTTATTTTATCTGGGAGGTAAAATAAACTTAAGCACGCCGTCCTTCGGATGGGACGTTAAGCGATGGTCCCGAGCCTGTACGATGTCAGGTACTCGTTAAAGACCCCTACCCTAGGTGAATAAAAATTTAGGGTAGGCAAAATTTAGGACTCTCACAGTAGAGTCGGGCTCATGTCCACCAGAGTGACGAAAGAGCGCTCTGGTAGTAGGCGATATGACCTCGTTGTTAAAGCCCGGGCATGAGTCATAAAACCTAACCTAACCTCATATTTTAAAATACGAAAATTTATTTTAGATTTTTTTGGAACGCTGCAACTTTATTAATATTGATTGTATCTAGTATCTAAGGGCATATAAAGGTTGCAAATTTAATAAGGAACATTTTTGGTAAGGACCAACGTTTCGATGAGACTAACCGTTTTTGCTCAAATCAAGCAAACGCCTAAAAAAAAACAGTTTCAAAACGAAATTTTAGGAAGGTTTTCATCATATATCTCCAAAACCGAGCCATCTTCGAAAAAATGTATATAAACTCTATTTCAGTTTTCTCTACAACGTTTATTTGAAGATATTTTTGGTTAGGTCATGGACATAAGCGGTATCTTGTCAAATATACTTAGACCCCGAAGTAAAGTCGCATTAATTTTCGTCTGGTTAACGGCCAAATCTAATCAGATGAAGTTAGACCACTCACAACGTTTCAATCTCATAGACACGGATAGACACAAACAATCGTGATAATGGTCAATATATGTTCAAGAGGACCTTAAAACTTGAAATTTCTTTGAAAACTCGATCTCGGATTCCCGCACAATTACAATACATTCTTATACTAAAGATATAATAAGAAAGTAAAAAAAAATAATAGTTTAGTTTATATCATTTAGGTATCTTATTAAAATTACTAATAACTTTAATTTGGTTCTCCGGCCAGATTTCAGAAAGAGGCGGCTATGCACTGGCTTTCCTTAGCAGAGCTCATGTTTACACCATTTCCGTCAGAATCATCTAAAAAGTATAATTTTTTGAATTATGTTAATTAACATCCGGACTACTTTTCTTCTTGACCTAGTTTAGGTATGAATGAATCGTTTCCCGTGACATATTACCTAGTTCCGTAATCAAATATTATTATTTTATTTTTTTTTAAATAATTATTTATCCATATATTTCTGCAATAAAAAATTAATGAATATTTGTTATAGGAAGGTTTGTTTAGTGACAGTTTTGTTACTCTGTTTTTTTCATAAAACACACTAAAAACTGACAGGTTGCAAAATAAAAATGGAGTCTGATTATATCCCAGCCGACTTTCGAAGTAAAAAAAAAATCATTTAGTAAATATACACAAAATATATTATTTATTTTAGCGCATACATCCGATATTTTTATTTCTTGCTTAGACAATTAGAATTTTATAACTTTTTTTACTGAATTATGTTTTTTTTTTTTGTAGACTGCCTGACGATCAGGGCTACCTTGAAAGCCGGCTAGCCTGAAATAATAAAATCTGTGAGATGTCAGACTACATATTTATTCTTCAACCTGTGAAATAATCACTTCTCACTACATCAGCCATGTTCACAGTAAAACGTGACGTTATACAATGATGACCTGTACAAAACCTGTTAGGTTTTATGACTCATGCCCGGGCTTTAACTACCACGTCATATCACCTACTACCAGAGCGCTCTTGTGGACATGAGCCCGACTCTACTGTGGGAGTCCTAAATTTTGCCTACCCTAAATTTTTATTCACCTAGGGCAGGGGTCTTTAACGAGTACGTGACATCGTACAGGCTCGGGACCATCGCTTAACGTCCCATCCGAAGGATGCTTAAGTTTATTTTACCTCCCAGATAAAATAAACTAAGGGCCTCGGTCGGGTTTCGAACCCACCATCTTGAGCTCAGAAGACAAGCACGCATACCACTGAGCTACCGGCGCCCTCTACAGAACCTGTTATTATTATTATTATTAATTAAGAAACACATATGTGCTGTACATTACTGTTGTTCATAGGACTGAAAAGAGTGGGCTTTCTACCAGTTTCCATACTTATCTATAATAACCACAAATTAAGCACAACTTATAGAGGGCACCGGTAGCTCAGTGGTATGCGTGCCTGCTTACTGAGCTCAAGATCGCTGGTACGAAACCCTTATCTAGGAGATAAAATAAACTTAAGCACGCCGTTAGCGATGGTCCCGAGCCTGTATGATGTCAAGTACTCCTTAAAGACCCCTACCCTAGGTGAATAAAAATTCCCATAGTAGAGTCGGACTCATGTCCACCAGAGTGACGAAAGAGCGCTCTGTTAGTAGGCAATATGACCTCGTAGTTAAAACCCGGGCATGAGTCACAATAACTAATTAGTACAATTTAAATTATTCATGAAATCCATTCCTTCGAGACTTACTGACCTTCCACACTACACATTATTTCATACATATATCTATGAGCCCTTATCATCTTCATAAGTTGAAAAATGTATTTTACCGAAACCGAAGGTTGTTTTGAAGATGTCAGCTGGAGGTCTTTGGACGGACACAAAGTAATTGACTGTCTAAAACACAAAAAAAAAATTATTAGAAAAAAAAATACATGAGAGAAAACAGTGGTCGGTGAATCACCAGCAAAGTACTTCCCAGCACTAATTAATCAACTAAATTTCCACTCGTTCCCAAAAGTCAATAGCTGCCTTCTGAATCCTAATACTAAATTTTGTGGCAATACAATCATTACGTCGCATGGTGGGCGTTTCCAATAGAACTGCTGGCTCTAGTACAACTCCCTTCTGCATATAGACATTTTCACATCTGCAGTTACCAATATGATAACATTACTGAAAAAAGAAAAAAAACGGGGCAAAACGGGTCGTCAAATTTAGTGCCATTTTATTATCTACTAGTCAACAAACAAGAATAATGAACGTTTACGAGGTACTGAGGGGTACGAAAAAAGTTACTCCTTCATGAACTAGAATGAACTTTTTTTTTTTCAAACGTGCACTATTCTTGTGGCCTTTCCAACACTTTGTGACTGACTTAAAACAAAACAAAAATTGCTAACACTTTCCTTTTCGAATGCCTTCCATGTAAGAATAATGAAGAAAAGATCAGTAATGTTCGGAAGCGACACTCACAGGTAAGTGATGTAGTCAAACTACCTCGCCTCCAAGATAATACGGCCGTTTGCATGGTTTGTTTATTTCGTCGCTGCGCTGTATTGACTTTGTCCTCTCTAATTTCCTTTGTTTATTTCTCTCTCACATACTACTTGTTGAACCAGGTTGTTTTCTTCCCCAAATCTCTCACTTCATTTTCCGACTTTTGTCCAGCTAGATTTGTGATCTGGCCCACTGTGCGGCGGCAGTTACTAGAATTGAGTTAAGCCTCTCCCCTATTCCCGGTCTTCCCTTTGACCTATTTGGCTGAAAATCAAGAAATGTCCTGCTTATGGGGGCTGAGTACACACAATTTTGTGTTGATATGTTCATCCTACCAAGAGTTATTGCGTTCAGACAAACACACAGACAGGATTTATTTTCATTTTGAAAACAAAATCAAATTTCTTATATAACTTTTCATATACTTCATACAGCTGGGGAGAAGATAAAACAGGCGTTAGTAAAGCAAAGATAATTAAAATATTAATAGTGATTGTAGAAACTGAAGTGAAAAATCCTTTTTATTGATGAGGAGATTGAGACGCTGACGATGTTCGATTGTTCTCTTTTGTTATTGTCTAACTATTTGTTTTAAATACATCATTGAATAAAGAGCAAAAGTGACTGACCTCTGTGTAGCATCCAGCAGAGCCAGGCTTTCTGCCGCCCTAGGCTCCCTCTACATATCTCTCGAGACAGTAAGAATATATGAACATTTGTAATTAGTATGGAGAATACAAAATGCAAATTGCAATGAATGTAATTGCATTTTTCAACAAAATAAAAAAATAGGAGCAGACATACAAACGACTTGGTGAAAGCAAAATAACACTAATATTTATTTCCGTTATATAATTTGTACATCAAAATAGTTCATAAATTATATAAATCAACCGATTTAGTTAGTTATTGTGACTCATGTCTAGGCTTTAACAATGTGGTCATATCGCCTACTACCAGAACGTCAAATGAGCGCTTGATGAGCTCGACTCTGCTATGGGAGTCCTAAATTTTGCCTAACCAGATTTTGTTACCTGAGATAGGTTTCTTGAAAGAGTACCTGACATTGTACAGGTTAAGTACCTGATCGTACAAGCACGAGACAATCGCTTAAAGTCGCATCCGAAGGACGGCATACTCAAGATTTTTTTGACCTCCCAGATAAAAAACTTAAGGGTCTCGGCCGGGTTTCGAACCCGCGATCTTGAGCTGAGAAGGCAAGCACGCTACCTCTGGGCAACCGACGCCTTCTAAATCAACAGATATTTTTTGGATTGAAAACACATATGAGATGAATAGTAATAATTATAAAAATAAAATAAATTATTATAAAATGCCTAATATCATTTATTTTCAGATTGATGACAGTGCAAGATGGGGAACTACTGGAGAAGGAACAGCTGTGCACTATTTGCAGCTTGCCCTGACATGACATTTGGTCTATCTCCTACGGAGGTTGGCTCCAAGCCACTTTCTATCCTGCAGTCTTTCTCTTTAGTCCAATCGAACTAAACAATCATCTGTCGTCCATTTGCAAAGGAGATATATAAAGGAGACACCTAAGTTGATAAACCTGGTTGGTAGATTCCCACAGTAGAGTCGGGCTCATGTCCACCAGAGTGACGAAAGAGCGCTCTGGTAGTAGGCGATATGACCTCGTTCCCGGGCATGATCTCTGCTAACTTCCACTGTACGTTCACCCGAAGAGTTTCCCCAATATAGTTGAATTGAAGATTTGTTATTCTCATTTCCTAAAAAAGTTCGTCTAATGTACATTATATTTCATAAATGGACGACAGAAATGTTCTATTATAAACTCTAGTATAATAATGGAATAACAAAAAATCTAACTGTTATCTGTCAGCCGTTAAGTTTTATCATTGTAAACAAAATAAAGACAAAAACATAAATAGTCTAGTGATAACAATAATGGGGTTGAACAATACATAAATAGTAAAGAAAAACGTCAACCGAGCACATCATAGAAAACAACAAAATGTCTTCATTATATGAACTGTAAGAGCATGAAGGAACCGCACTCTTCCAAAATGGAACCCACCCTGTCATGTTCCCCTCTGTCATGTCTCAATTTGTAATTATGATTAAATATTCGAATGGTTGTGGTACACGGCTCCACTCGTAAAATTTACCAAATTTCCGCCATTTCCAATCCATTATTAGTCTTTCTACAAAAAATTGCAATTAAAAAATAAAGAAAAACGAAATTTTCTATTTCATAAAATATATATAGTGCTACCATCTTCAGCCACGACTTAAATAATACTAAATGGAAGTTCAACCAGTTAACAATCCAAACTGTCCTCTTTTCTTAGCCAACACGGAGTTATTTCCTGTGCCTTCAGTACAGTGAAGTCTAAAAGTATGAAAAACATTAAAAATTAAAATTCATCTCAAATTGAAATCTTAATAATAATAATAAAATTTTGAAATAGTGTGTGCTAATTAAAATACAAATACATATGAAATAAATCAACGATGACATTAATAAATATATGAATAAAAATATAACGATAAAAGGGGTAAATATTTGAGATTGGTCTGATCGTTCGTACAATTTCTTTTTTGTAGTGCACTGTTTATTTCTCGTTGTTCCAGTGAGTTGAGTAATGTACCTTTGTCACAAAAATGTAGGTACTGTATGTCTGTATTTATATCGAAATGGTACGTTGATGTGTTGTGCGAAAGTTGATTTTACTGTTGTATGTTGTGTTTAAGCCTATTTCTGATACGTGATCTTTCACCCTATTTTTAAATTGTCTTTCAGTTAGATTATTACATAAACTGTACCTGAAGATTTTTTAAAAGTGTTTGTTGTTTCACAGTATCTTTGCAAAAAAAAAAAAAAAATGAAGTATCAAATTGCAATTAGCCTTAAAACGGCTGAAAGATACTGACTTGACCTGCAAAACTTTGGTTACCGATGCACTGATATCTTCAAAACCTTTACCTCCATCCACATTGGTTGTATCTGAAATATCAGAAAACAAAATAAAAAAGTTAATAAAGTAGCCAGAAATCGAATGAAGAAATGAATGAAAGGTATAGAGTTTTCCCGGAATTTCGTGTTTTCCAAACCCCTGATTTTAAAAATAAAAAAAATAAAATCTTATAGCCTCTGTGTTTGTGTTCAAGATAACTCTCCCAAACATATATGTGTATCCGGGGTTCTGGATGTGATGTAGCCTTAACAGGACTTTCTTATACCAACCCCTCTCTCTCCCCTTCTCAAAATCATTTCATATTGGCATTACTGGGTATAAGAAAGTCACTCCCAAAATTACGTTGTACAATTGAAAAGCTTGCCTAGCCAATAATGACAGTTTGAAATGAGTGTGAGAGAGAGAAGGAGAGTATTCTGTACAAAAGTGGTTGGTACAAAAAAGTCTTGTTATGGACACTTCACATATTTATATCAACGAACGTTATTAAATAAGAGTTATAATGGCTCATGCCCGGGCTTTAACTAAGAGGTCATATCGCCTACTACCAGAGCGCTCTTTCGTCACTCTGGTGTAGATGAGCCCAACTCTACTCTAGGAGTCCGAAATTTGCCTAAGGGGCCATTCATAAATTACGTAAGGCTTTTTTAACCCCCCCCCCCCCCCCCCCCTTGATAAAATGTTTTCGTAAGAAATTATCGTATTGATAAAATAAAAGGCAGTTTGAGCAACTTGTACCCAAGCTTTAATAATAGTGGCTGTAAATATCCAGACATGTCAGGTATAATAAATGAATGATACTAAAATGACAATTATTTTTCAAAATTCAAGCAATAGGGAAATCCGTAGTCAGCGAGACAATAGAATAAAAAAATGTCTAGAAGTCCTGAGACCATATCGATGGTGTTGACCGAAAAGGGCCAATCTGCAACTTGCAGAATGTTTTTAAAACTAAAAAAAAACTTACTAAAAAAAATGCAGTTTGGCCCCAAACACCAAACACTTTGGCTCTTTTTCATTTCAAGGTAATAGATAATTTCAGTTTGGCTCTTGCAGATAGGCCCAAATCAACTGATGACCTTGATAGGGTGAAATCAGATAGGTCCGAATGAAAAAAAATTAGATTGGCCCTTTTCGCTCAACACCATCGATATGATTTCTGTATGATTCAATACTGAATTCGTGAACTAATCACAGATGGCTCTATCTAATAGTGCCATTTCTTAGCGCGAAAGTAGTAGATTTTAAACTTACATAAGATCAAATTCTTTACCCCCCCCCCCCCCCCCCCCCTAAATGCCATACGTAATTTATGAATGACCCCTAACCAGGTTTAGGGGTCTTTAACGAGTAGTTGATAGTACAGGCTCGAGACAATTGCTTAACGTCACATCCGAAGGACGGCGTGCTCAAAGATTTTTCACCTCACAGATAAAAAACCTAAGGCGATCTTGAGCTCAGTAGGCTTGCACGATAGAATTATAAAATCTATCGCACATATTATGTACGAACAAGACATGTTAATTTATTTTCTTTAAATAAATATAAAGTTTTGGCACTTGGACCCAAGGTTGGGGTATACAATTTCAACGTCAATTATCCTGATAGACATACCAGATGACCTTGAAAGCTACACGCTGAAGGACAGGTTGATAAGTTTGACATAACGTGGCTGGGATATCCTTAGAATTTGGAATTAGCTGCATCCAAGAAAATTCTCCTCTTTCATCCTAAACATTTAGATATTACTTCCCCCCAGCTATATGAGGTATAGGGAAAGTTATGTAACCGGATGTTGAGTTAATTATTTCAATCCGGCAGTTGTCGAAATAAACTAAATGCCTCGACCGGGTTTCGAACCCGTGATGTTGAGCTCAGTAAGCAAGCATGCATACCACTGAGCTACCCGCGCCCCCCTTGCACTATTTTCCACATTTTGTCAGCTGATTCGCGAGTATTCTACCACCAGTTTAAAAGGGAAACAGAAAATTATCCAAACAACTATAATTTGTTGAGCTAAATTAACGGTAAATGATTCACAAGAGACAGCTAACCACATCGGAGAAAGCTTATATCCTCGTTTTACCATTATTTTTTTGTGTTATCATTTATACTAACTTCCTGTTTTAGGTTAGGATGTGCATCAGTTCCCCTTGCTTCATTTTTAAGGTTTCCCAGGCTATATAGGAGATATGTTTTCGCTTCTGTGTCTGACTACCCGTTTTTCTGCCTTCCCATTAGTGCTTTGTTTAACGGACACTCGGCAAATAATCGAATGGAAGTCGATTCAAAACAAGCCTCTTTTTTTTCCTACTCTTGGCCTGATGTTTCGTCCATATTGAAAACAACCCTTAGTGTGGTGTTTATTTGTATTCCATGTATCATTAATCGTAGTTAATTTATACGATATTATCACTATTTTTTTTTTTTTTTTTTTTTTGTTATAATTTTAATTTTATTTATTATTTTTTTTTTTTGGCTTAAGTACGAAGCATATTAGCCATGTCTCTATAACTGTGTCATTTTATGGACCCGGGAGGAAGTTATATCTACGAAATAAAACTCACTCCCCGACGGGATTCGATCCCGCAACCATGGGGAGAACTTGAGACCATGCCCTACACTCTAGTCCGCATGGCCACCATTGTTAATCATTTAGTTATTATAAAGATAAGAAAAGCTTCTGATTTTAATTTTATCAATGTTCTCATGTCATCAGTAATCATTTCGTTAAATACACAAATATCGTTTTATGCAAATATCACATATAAATTAGTTTATCTTGTTAGAATATAATACTTTTAGTCTTAGTTGTTGAAAAAAGGGAATCAAATATTTCCTAACAAGCTAATTTCTAACGGGGATTTCCTATTTGATAGTGTAACCTCATCCTTACCTACCTGATGTACCTACATGAATGATGAAACTTTTCTAAGTTTATAACTAAGTTTGACGATGGTGTAGTGCCGATACCGGTAGCTTATGTAAGTATACATTTCTTGTGCAATCGATTATAGTTTAAAAAACTAAATTTGTTTCATTTACAAGCCTTAAAGCTTATTTTAGGGTTTTATAATATAAAACCCTAAAATAAGCTTTAAGGCTTGTAAATGTAATGTATATTATATTATAATATATGTGGATATTAGTCGGATCCATAACATTGTCCGGTAGCTGCTAACAATGCCCCACTGCTGTTGTTTTGTGTACCTTTCAGTCTGATGGAGAAGTAAATATTTGTTAATTGATTCTCTACCTAGCTTTGAAAGTGAGCTTGTTACTTTTTGGTAAACTTTTCAAAAGTCGGACGAAAATCGTTCGGGACCCTAGACATTCAGTACAAAAACCCTAATTTGTTTTTGCGCCTGGTCATTGCGCGGTTACCAATCAGCTGATACGTATGCCAGGCGCGCTATGCTAGAAGGACTCCTCAAAGTACCCATTACATTAATACATATGTTTTGTCCTCTATTTTTCACACATATACATCATACTAAAACTATCTGGACTTACAGTATCGAGATATAGGGTCAGCCAAAAAATCGAACATATAAGTCTTCATTACAGTCCATTATACTACGCCACCAATGACCTTAACATCCCTTTTGTACCCTCTGTTATTAGGACCTGCAGTCCATAATCGCACCAATCCACTTATTCAACAATTATCCACCACGACGCCTCAAGCGGATATGGCAGAGGGACCTGCTCCAGGACTAGTCAGGTACCTCAGCAGTACAGCCACGCACTGAACACTCCTCATCTCTTCCCACTTACTAATGACACATTATATTTCGTTTTAAATGTATAAATAAATATATTTTTCTATTTTTTATTCTATAATCAGAAGAAGAAGAGTTTCTTATAACAGTCGCATTTACAAAGGTACAATTTCAGTAAAAACTTTTTACTTAAGTGTGACACAAATCAAAAAGTTTTGGTAAAGAAAATAGGGAAAACTCAGTGAGGGAAACACAAAAATATCCGTTCACGATTCTAAATTATAATCTCTGTTTTTGAATGTTTATTTATTTATTTTCTATTCATTTCAGTTACTTTGTATTTTTTTTTTTTTCTTTAAGAGTTTTAAAAATGTACTCTTAAGCAGTAGCATTGTTTTTAATTTAACTGATTATTGTATTGTATACAAGGTGATTATTGTATTTAGTATATAAGGTTAACGGTTAAGGAACATATTGTATAATTGTACCTCTGTAAGTGCGACTGTTGTAATAATTCTATAATCAAATTTTGTGTTTTGTCCTTAAAAATTACAATAAAAAAAAATTGAAAACTTGTTGTTTTTTATTTATGTATATTTTCCTTATTTTTAAAACTTAAGGCTAGCTGCAACTATAAAGCTTAGAACAAACCATTAACTAAAATATATATGACTACGGTAGTCACAAAACAAACTGTTTCCACATTCAATTTAAGGGTTAAGAAAAAAGTAGTCAAGGAATATACATATGTACTTCCCCAATTCTAATAAACTGTTTCCGCTCTCCCTCTAGACCCTCACCCAACGACAGATATGGCTCAAAATCTGTATATATCCAACTCATAGACTTCTGAATTCATCGGTCTTCATCAATTTCGTAACAATTTATACATTCTATAGTAGAATATATACATTCTATATTTATATATTCTAGGGTTTAGAGTTAAGCCTGCTGAAAATCAATAGATATCTTACTCAGAGAGTTATGAATTCACATATTGAATTATGATATATTAATTCTATTGGGAGTTATCGTATAAAAACATAAAGACAGACATATTTTTTTGGATTTTATTAATTATCTCACAACTTGAATTTAATCCTCCATTGGATTTAGTTTTATTTATCGTTTATTATTAATTATCCTCTCATGGTCTTAGTTGTTTTTGTTATGTTTACTTTGGTATTTGTTAACTTTAGAAATGACCTCGGATTTGTTCATCGAAGAGGAGCGTTCAAAAGTCAAAAAGTGATTAAGTGCTATTAAAATGCAGTCGTTTGTTTTTCATCCTGAGTATACAAAGACAGAGGAGAGAAAGTGTCTTTAAAAGACAACAATTTTATTGTTTCTTAACGAGATGTGTCTTTAAATGTCTCAAAGAGATTGAAGTGACACAAAGCAAATAGTTAGTTGGGGAAAGATAAAAAAGTGTATTTTCACTTTCTTATAAATATAGTATTGTGATCGTGTAAAAATCGGAGTTCGACCATTTTCGTGATGATGTCTGTGTATTTTAATAGAAAAGTTGGTGAAAACAATGGTAGTATCTCCCATCAGAGCGACGAAAGATAGCTTTGGTGATAGGCGATATGACCTCATAGTTAAAGCCCAGGCATAAGTCACAATTACTAATTACGAAGAACTATTTACCATTTCTCACGATCTCTGTCTGGCTCTTATGTTACCAACCCCAGAGTAAAATAATAATTTTTAGTCAATTATTTTTAAACTTTTTTGCGATCTGTACAAACAGAAAATATTAGTTTTGCGGTAATAATAAATAATAGAAATTGGATGAACTTCGAAGGAAAGAAAAAAAAGTAGAAAAGTTATTATAATATAACTGAATCGTCAGTGTAGGCCCTACATAAAATTTTATGGAGAAGCATTGATTTATTAAAGTAACAATTTTTAAAAGATACTATTTTATATTATTCCCTTTCAAATAAAATAGTAGAAAACATTTCAAATCTGTGTAAAAGGCGGCCATGTAAGTCACGATTGGTAACACTGTTCAGTAAAACCTTCAGTTGTGACATAGCAGCTGAGTTGTTGTGTTGTGGTGAAGTCTGTGGATCCTTTCCTGCTTTTTAAATGTTAGAATGAATTTATTCATTCGTTTTTTTAACATTTACCAATCCTTTTAGTGAATACATGGAAATCCTAAAACCCTGTAAGTTATTTCGTGAGTGGCGTGGAACTTGTGCATTTTGAAATATAAAATATTTAATTTTTTCTCGTACTTGAAAAAGTCCTTTCGTTTTTATTATTGCATCGAAAATGTAATTCTAATAAAAGTATTACTTTAGTTTCTAGTGAGTGTTAATTTATTTTTCAGTGTTTTATTTTGCTATTCTAAAGTGACGGTTACAATCACAGTATGATTTAAAAGTTTTCATTTAACTTCAGCTAACTTTAAAGTTGAAAAAAAAAATTTATATTTTAATTTTTCAGTTGTAATGACAGTGATGGCAGTTTCTATAAATGAAATATGTGAGAGTACAAAATTAGCTCGAGAAATGGCTGTGATGGGAAATTATGAATCTTCAAGTGTCTATTATCAGGGGGTTATTCAGCAAATACACAAACTTTTGTTCACGATAGCTGATGAAACGCGGAGAAGTAAATGGCAATTGGTAAGTCGACATTGTTTATCAAACATTTATATAATTTATCTTTGAAAATGAATTTTTAAAAAAATACGTTAAAAAATCAGAATTAGTCAACTTCCAAAGAATATTTGAAAGTATTCTTCAATTAAATTTGCTTTTATATTCTCAGGTTCAGCACCAAATAGCCCAAGAATATGAAAAACTTGTCTCAACCATTAACACCCTTGAACTTTTCAAAAGGGATCACCGAGACAGGCCACTTGGTAAGATGAACCTTTTTTTTTTTAAAGATATTTGACTCTTACGCTAGAGATTGAGTTCCTGGACTGAAGGATCAAAAATCCCTTTTTTATTTGATCTATTTACAGTTATCCAGACAGTTATATTATGCCATGTTTGTTCAGTTGTTTTCTTCGTTGAAAAGTGTGTTATTCGTATTTTATTTTATGCTCTTCAAACTGTATAATATTGTAAGACAAATTTAAATCAAATTGACATATGTTGAACTTGTGAAATATGCACATTAGGTGGGTTTCAGTGACCTTGTCCTGACTTCTTACGAATTCATCCTTGGCTTATGACCATGTGCGGTTACCGTGAAGTTGATAAAGTTTTATTAAGTAACATTGACTTCATTGTATTGATGTCTTCCCTAGTCTATCGAGATAGTGCTATATTTATGTCTTAGGAATCATATATTGAAACATAAATCTAACATTTATAATTAAAACTTAGTAATTCTGATAATTTTCGAATTTTGATTAATTATCTAAATAGACTAAAAACATCACGAAGTATTGATTAATGTAATTAACAGTCGATAACATTTTTTGTTCTAAATTCATGATAATGGGAGTATTTCTTGATAGTGAATGATACTCGTTTCCCCCTGATAGATTCATATTCATTGACTGGTAAAAATATTTCGGTATTCGTGTGACATTCCATAATTTTTAAAAATCCTTATTTTCTGGAAGATAGTCAGTATATGGAACAGGAGAATATTAAGGTAGGTACTTTGAATTTCCATGAATAAAAGAATCTGGAAAACAAAATATTTATAATGTCTTCTGCACGTTTGTTGTTATTTGTGTTGCGATTGTTTTTTACATAATTTTTAAAATGTACACATCTTTATTTCCGCAATCCTGACTCCTACTCTATCGGGTTATTAAGGTAACATCATAAACTCGTTCTTCATTAAATAAATGTAAATAAGTATCAATTTTTTAGTGTGATGCACTTAAGCAGGCTGTTCCAGTAAAATAGTTACTTGTTTCGAGTGTGTCGAATATATTATAGTTTATATTTAACAGTCGGTTATTTTTAGGAATTGAAAGATATTTTTGTTTATATGAGAGTAGTGTAGATCCTTTTACTTTTTATAATATTAATATAATTTGATATTTTAATATATAATTGCTGAAGAGTTTTTTCAAGTGAAAACATTAATGCCTATGTCTAGTGATAAGTTACCATCTTCCGGCTCAGTAACGAATTACATTCATGAGACTGATGCTGAACAATCTATTAGAATGTATATTTAATGTATCAAAAAGCAAGATTATTACTTTCTCCAACTTATGGCAGTAGTTCATTGTTAAAATTTACAGAGAAATTATGAATTCTTGGGATTCCGTAAAGATCAAATTATTATAGAATACTATAGACTTCATTGTTAAAATTGTTTCAGATTAACCTAGTGTACAGGGATTTGCAGGATTTGATTAGATTACATTGAGCTACTGGTACAAGTACAGTGTCCAAGAAATTATAAATGGGATGAGTAAAAAAGAACGATCGCCTATTTAGCTTCAATTAATTTTCTTTTAGAATTCAATACATCTGTATATATAGTTATAGGCCCATGGCCCCGTGGAGACGCCACTGTTTGGGCCATGAGTCGAAGGACTCCTTTACTCCGTTTTTACAAGTTATTGCAGGGTTTCCCCCGAAGGAAGTGTGCCATTGACCGGAACAGGTGGTAATCTGAAGGAGAAAGGTGAGTTGGCAACTCGATTCCCTCCATTTTTGTGAGCTTTGCTTAGTATGACGGGGAGGCATTATCCTGTTGAAACTAAATTGACTTCCTATTAGCGTTGTTGGGTAAGATATGTCCACTGAATTTGTTCAAATGGAATTTACAGAACGGACTTCTGAGACGACCTCAGAGTGGATAATGCTTTCATAGTTCCACGAAACTTTAGTACTTTTATTTTTCAATCGCTCAGTTTTGCTACTAGATAGAGCAGCCTGCTCAGGGTCTAGCCATTTCTCATCTGAAGTGAGTGTGTCATGAACTACTCACCGTTGGACTTTACAGGAGTAGCCAGCAAGTTCCTTGGCGGGGTTCGGCTTGCTGTAGTCTCCCTGCAGAACCGTTTCAATTTCCTCACCTCATGTAAATGGAGGTTTTCCCAGTGGCAAGTGCTTGACAGAGGTCCATAGGGCCACGCTATTCAACACAAAGGGCCATCGCCCTCAATCTTCCTCCCTTTCAAGTCTCCTGCCTCCTACCACCGCACGTTAAATTCCTGATCAAAACGCGTGGCTTGAGCGGCTGTAATATTTCGCTCCTAATAATACCACATTCATTGTAACAATAATTTTGTACTTCAAAGTCTTATCTAATAAACGAGTTTCAAACATACACTATGGAACTCTGTTTACATAAAATGATTCACTCATGATCCGAACTTTATTCAATCAAATATTTACAACAAATTAAAACGCTTATTATATAGTTTTTTACTCACCCCATTATTTAATTAATTTATATATTTTAAAAATTGTAATTCTTATTTTATCAAAGAAAAAATTATGTTTATTTCGAATTGACTTTACACATACAATCAAGCCATGTTCAAATATTTGGAAAATTTACCTATGCCATTTGTGAGTTATTATGGTCAATAATTGAACGATAACAATTATTGTTAATTGAAAAAATAGAATAGATTAAAGATTCAGAATGGAATATTTGATACTAATGAATAATTTTAATATTTTCTTATTGGTTATCCTATAGGTGACAGAAAGTATCAATAATATATATATTTTTTTTTTTTTTGCAATCACGTCTGTATTTAAATTTTTTTTTTTTCTAATTACACATTTCTATGTGTAGGTCTGCGTATCCGGAGCCCTTTGCCGTTCGAGGAACCAACGAGAGAGCCATACAGCTGGATGGGGACACCCAAGGATCCCGATGTGTGGCCACCGCCCCCAGACAGGGACCCGGATGTCTGGCCCCCTCCCACCTCTGTAGACCATAGGTACGAGGTCATATTGCCTACTACCAGAGCGCTCTTTCACCTTCACCTTCATTTCAGTTCATTTCTTTCATCCCAAGCATTATAATTGAATTATTTCTTGAGCTATGATGAATTAAACTCAAAACAATATTAGAATCGACCAAAATATATAACAAATTCCTATTTTATTCCATAAAACCCTAAGAAGTTTCAATTACAACATTATATTTCTTGAAGACGAGAAAAGTATTGGGATAATTCGGAAAAATTACATTTACGTTTTATTTACAAGCACTAAAACAGAAAATCTAGAACTGAGTACAATGAGTACAACCATCTAGTTTTTTTTTTTTTGTTAACTCCTTGATCTGCAAAATTATAGTCAATATTTCTCTGGGTGTGATAATGCTTACCTTCTATATTAATATTTTTACGAACCTACTATTGGGAATATCTATCTTATTTTTGTATGTAATAATCGATTTCTTGACAGTTTTATCTACCTTATTCGTCACTTATCAGAAATCAATTGTGTTATGTTTACATTAATGTTTTTTTTTTTTTGGTGTGTTTGTTTTTGTGACTCACGCCTGGGCATTCACTACGAAGCTATATTGCCTACTACCACTCTTACTAATGGAGTCCTTAATTTTGCATATCCAGGTTTAGATAGGATACAGTGATAGGACGATTACTTTAGAACATTTCGTTCTTATAGGACACAGATACTTTCACAAGAGGGGAATTAGCAACTCTGAACCTTCTAGACCCTAGAAATAAAAAATAGTCGGTGAATCACTTACACGAATTAATCAATAATGGCTCCCTCTCCAAAACCAATCGACCGTTTGGGCTAAAATCAAAAGTTGACTTACATAGGGGCTTCCCTAATCATTAGGGTTTTCTTGTTAATCCTCTCTTTCTTTCGTCCGATTCCGCTGAACATCAATAGGTGTTGTCCTTATCGAGGTTCTGAATACTCATCTGCCATTTTGTTTCAAGAAACATTCATTCTACCAGGAGTTATCGTTTTCACAGATATACACCAATTTTGTTTTTCATTTGTGGAATCCAGGGGTCGGAAAACATGAAATTCCGGTGAAAATTCAATATCTAATTTTTGACCGATTACATAATCTCCCCTAAACGAATACAGTGGAAGTAGAACTATATAAAGACCTGGCTTCCTCAGTTGAGTAATTACATTTAGTGAGTAATGAATGTAAATATTCCATTAAAACAGAGAAAGTTTGAGCAAGTTGTAATTTTTTATCTTTGTGAACTTTTGACGAAAATAGCAAATAATGAGTTACTCTTCTGTAGTATGGTTTATTTTAGTCTCAAATATTATCTGTTATTCGTTCCTGTTCATTTTTCTTTCAAAAATTTTTAAATATCTAAGTATCTGTACAAGCAATGTATTAACTTATCCAAAAATATTGCAGTGGGCTAATTTTCTATCTGATTAAAGATTTTACCTTCAAAAGCATTTTTTTTTATCTTGCGATTATGTACGTTTTGATAATGTAAATATTTTCTTTTATCATTCCTAATCATTTATTTATTAAAATTAACCTTTTTATTTTTTTTTACAGGACTACAGTAAACAAAAAAGGGCCATTTAAAAAACCGGAACTTACGAAACCTGGAGTAAAGAATTCAAAAACTAATACCCTTACTCGAAGGAATAATGATACAAAAGTAACTAATAAGAAGAATATAGAGAAAGGTGGGAGGAGCGTACCAAAGAAGGAAGCGGCTAATGGAAACACACATGCTACTAATGTGAGTTTGCTATAGTTAGTACTGCTCATTAAATGTATTTTATGTCGGGTAATAAATCTTATCTCTTTATTATTTATGTATTATTAATATATGTGAAGACAGTTATAGTTTTGGGCTCATGTAAGGTAAAACTTTCCTATTTAATAATATGTTATTTTAATAATGGAGTTAGCTATTGTGACTCATGCCCGGGCTTTAACGGGTTCGTATCACTACCAGAGCGCTTTTTTGTCGCTCTGATGGACACGAGCCTAATTACAGTGATAATTTTGCCTACCTAGGTTATTCACCTAGGATATGTGTCTTTAACGAGTATCTGATATTGTACAGACTCGGGACCATCCGAAGGACGGCTTTCACCTTCCAGAGTTTCGAACCCACGATCTCGAGAAGCAAGTTTTAATAATGGATGTAGATTGTTTGTTGAGCGGTATTTCATGAATATCCTTGGGTCAGCAGGCTCGTAAAAAAATGGCAGATAAAATTCAAAATTGTTACTCTCCTAATTTTGTTTATACTCATGGTAGCTTTCTTTAGCCAACACTTGTAGGCCCTGTGTTAATTTCATGTCCGCTACTTCTCAATTTTTGTTTTTTTTTATATTTGCCTATAGTCGCATTGGATATTGCATCAGAATAATTAATTAAAATCGTGGTAAATTCGTTATTCTCAAGAAAAACTTGTTTTGACAGTATTATATTAAAAATTTGGAAGTAAAATTACTTTAAAAAGTGTTAACTTATTCTGTTTCTGTGATATTATCTGAAATCTAATAATGGTTTCAAGCAAACCTTGTCTAATATCCGTTGGCAGATCAATATATGAGTCGAAAATGTGCTATGCTCCATACCTCCTTAAGGGCTCATTTGAGAGATTTTTTATTTTTTGAAATTGAGAAAATAAAACATGTTTTTTCGTAGAGAGACATTTCGCAATTTTTTATATTAAGCAAACCTTGGTGTAGTTAGTATAAAAACAAGATCAAGAGAACAACAAAATTATATATGAGATATCTAATAAAGCTTTCAAACAAGCCTCCGTCATTCGGCAGGCTATACATGAATCGATGAGTCTAAAAAGTGCAATGCTTAATGCCTCCTATGTTTTTTTTTTGTATGTGAAAATAAACCATTATTTTTCGTAATGCCATTTTGCAAAGCCTAACAACAAAATTATAATAATTAATAATAAAGTAAGATGTGGATGAGAAGTATAAAAGAAAAGACAAAAGTTCAAAGACAATTTGTTTTTGTTCCTTTTAAACTTTAAAATTGTTCGCGTTGTTGTATCGAAATTAAAGCTTTTGTTCACATATTGAGATTCGAGCTTTTTGAACTGACAACATTAAGAAAAAAAATTATTCAAGACCCAGTTTATCTGAATTATTCTTACTGTGTCCATGGCTAAAAATAATGTTTGTGTAATAAAAATATTATTATCAATCTTTTTTTTTTTTTTTTCTTTCGACAAACCTGTCAGTTAAATTCTACGAAATTGGGTTCAAATAGTTACTATCTTCATGTTTGAATCCTATAAGTGTCGTATGTCAGTTAAGAGTAATTTTGTTATTTATATTTTTGAATTCTAAGAATTTTAATTTTATATTGTCATTTAATTGATAATTATTTTTGTATCTTTATCATTTTAGGGTGACAAAAGTGATAAAGAAAGAGAAACACAAGACACTAATGATGTTACTGAAGAAAGAAGGTTTGATCCGAGTGGATATGATCACGACCTGGTCGAAATGTTGGGTAAGGCTTCTATGTTGTTTTTTGTACCCAAAATGTATTTATCTGAAACTCAGCGACGTTAACCTTTCAGTGAATTAAAATAGAGGCGCTGAAAGTCAGTTTTGAGTTGACAATTTGTCTTTCTTTCTCATCTGTAGATCCCTTCCTGACTACATCGTTGTTAGAATCTTTTGTAAGTGAAGTCATGTCACGTAAAAGATTTCTGTATTTTTTTAATTCTGTTTGGTGACGTCATATCTGCCGATCGCTTTTTCAGTCACTTTTAATAGAGATAGAAGGCTGAAACTTGATACATATTCCGGAGATAATGCATTATATCAACATTTCAGCCAAATCAGTCGAACGGTTCTCTGTCTATCCGTTGTATGTTCTAACTACAGTAACTAACTTGACTGTTAAATAAATCTCGAAAATATACCTGTTTAAGGTTGCATTAATGATCTTGTCTGTAACCTGTCTGTGTTTGGTGAGAATACGAATAATAAACAATTAAATTTAATTTCATGTATTGAAGATCTTGTCGATAACCTGTCTACTACACACCGTCTCTGCAATATAAATGCGACACCACCATATCACATCAGAATTTATTTTTTTATTCATATTCCCACCTAACATCGACCGCCTACAGAATGAAAAAGTTTTTTTTTCTGCTTTTCAATGTAATATAATTGAAGTACATATAAGGTATATTTTGAAAAATTTGTATTTTTATTATTATCGGGTTCTCTAAAATTTCTAAGCTGTAATATTTTGATGATCAGTCCGTGTACTCAGTTAAATGAGTAAAAAATGGAGTAAGTCGTTTATAAGAACCTCAATATAAAAACTTGCCTCCTATATATTAAAAAAATAAAATTGAGAATCTTAAATATTATAATTGTTATCTGTTGTGATTGTGTATTGGTGTTTGCAGAGAGGGACATTGTCCAGAAGAACCCCAATATAAGATGGGAAGACATAGCCGACCTTACCGACGCCAAGAGGCTTCTTGAAGAGGCGGTCGTTCTCCCCATGTGGATGCCTGATTTTTTTAAGGTATTTATTTTATTTCTTTTATACATAAACTATATGAGAAGACTCCACCTATTTATTTTCTCAGATGTTTTTGGTGAATCTAATTTTTAAACAGACCGTTGTATAACTATGTAGAATGAAATACGGAATAATTATTATTATTTATTTCCGTTGAACCATAACAAATTGGATACTTCATAAGAATGTATACCACAACCTACATTGAATGTTCGAATACAAGCATATACGAGATGAATAATAATAATTTTAAAAATAAATAAGTAATAGAAAATAAGTGAATATGAAACTCAGAATCTTAATAAATACTATTTTTATTACATTTTTTATTATAAATATTCTAAATTTATATTTCTTTAAGATAAATCTTCTTTCACGACGATATTTTGGGGCAGTTACACGCCCCTTCTCAAGGTCAAAAATATAGAATATTTATATAAATTCAGAATATTTATAATAATAAATAAATTTAGAATATAATAGGAGTATGTGTATATATATACATTTCCATTTCATTTACTATTTACTGATTGTTATTTCTTAATTTATTTATAATATATATTTAATAAATTAATTAAGAAATAACAAGAGTAATACAATTAATAATTTTACTGGAAATATCAAACTAGAAGTAATTACTATAGATATTGGTGCAGAACCTCTGGCAAGAAAATCTAAACAAAAGCAAAGTTAGATTTAAAACATTTTCTGAGGCTTTCCTCTCACATAAACAATTTAAATTGAAGTTTTTGAATGTTGACAAAATGAAAACATGTTCCATTGTACACTGGGAAGACATCAGTGGCATGATGTTGCAACACTTGAACGTTCAATCTTCTAAACCATGAGGCGTTGCCTTTAGTTTTCTGTAACATTTTAAATGTGGAACAAAAACTTGGAAACATATTCTTTTGTGTGAAATTTACAAAAAATCAACTTGAACAATATAATTCTAAAAATAGGGACCTTATTAGCAAAGCCTGATAGAAATGATGGGGAAAAATCTTGTCCGAGATGAAGTCAGATTCTGATAGATCTCCACTGAAAACGTAAAGAGAAGTGGTTTTCTGCATGGCGACTGTGCGTTTTGATCATGAAGGTGTGACTAATACTGAAGCAGATATGATAAAATAATTAATTAAAATTGAATTTTTAATATCATTGAGAGTTTCCTGTTGCGTAAATTTATGTCTCAACTAAATATCATACCAAAATTTCAAAATAATCTACGCCCAAGTTGCATATTTGAGTTTTTACTATGTGAAATAGCCTATTTTATTTATGTATATTTTTCCTTTGTATGACATAGGGTATACGACGGCCATGGAAGGGTGTACTGATGGTGGGTCCTCCTGGAACTGGGAAGACGATGTTGGCCAAGGCGGTGGCTACCGAGTGTGGAACCACTTTCTTCAATGTCTCCTCCTCCACACTCACCTCCAAGTACCGGGGAGAGTCTGAGAAACTCGTCCGGCTTCTTTTTGAAATGGTCAGTTTGTATTTTTTCGTTTTTCATAATTGAGGAGCCACAAGGTCCAAAAGAAATCAGAGTGCATTGGAGACATTAATTGTCGTAGACTTTGGTACATGTTGATAACACAAACTATAATTAAATTATACCAATACTATAAATGTTCATAGTTGAGGTTGGTCAGATCGTTTGGAGGAAGACGAAAGGGAAGCCTCCTTCCATCTCCCATCGTTCTCTCACTACCAATAAGAGCTTCCGTCTCCTAGCTTACCTCTTATTCTTATCTCCAACGTCATCCATCACCTTTACCTTTTTCCTGCCACCAATGAGAATGTTTCATTTTTTTTCTCCCGCCAATAAGAATGCCTCCTTATTTTCCTTAGCAACAGCAAAAATCTTTTCTTTTGATGTGTAAACATCTTAGCTCTCGGTAGGGGCTATGTCAGAGCGTAAGTCTCGTTGATGTGCATCTGTAAGTACGTGTGTGTCGGACGGATGCGCGCGCACCGCACTCACCCAACTACACACTTCTTTATCTGTGATGTCAGCTGTTTTTGAGTATTTCTACGTTCAAGGAATAAAGAAAGTGTGTAATATATTCCGACTGCATTTGACTTTCTATGTGGTACTTTTAATGTTGTGATCATCGAAGAAAGTGGTAAGAAACTTATATAATATTGTTATTAATATATAATACTACTAATAAATATTAAATAACTAACTAATAATACTAATAAACGCCGAAAATATCGTTCAGTAAATAATATATTTGTTGTATACTATAAAATTATCTTTCGGTAAGAAACGTTTAGGTTAAAATGCTCCGATAGCTTAAATTTGTCACAATAAATAAAATTTGTGGTAAAAGAAAATGTGTAAATCTAAAAAAAATATAATTTATATTTCAATATATTATTATTTAATATTATCTAATATAGTTATTAATGTGTAATATTAATAATAACTGCTGAAAATATCGATCAATAAATAATATATTGGTTGTCATATTGTCACAACAAATAATATAATGTGTTGACCCATTTCTGGAGATTTAATGGCTTTATACTTACTACTTTTTTAATTGTAACATTATAAAACAAATTTTAATCAAAATCAGTGCCCGACAGCAACTTTTTGATACTAAAGCAGATGTTTACACATCAACTTTATATAAAATGTATTCCTCTCCCCTTTCATCTCTACTTTTTTTTTTATTTGTATTTAATATTATATTTTTTGAAATATCAACTGTAAGTCTTTAATATACTCATTCAAACTTTTCCTTTTTTTTTAGGCAAGGTTTTATGCTCCGTCGACCATCTTCATTGATGAGATCGACTCGCTGTGCTCTCGACGAGGCTCCGAGTCTGAGCATGAAGCCTCTCGCCGAGTCAAGTCGGAGCTGCTCGTTCAAATGGACGGGATCAGTTCGAACTCCGACGATCAGGGCAAAGTGGTGATGGTACTCGCCGCGACCAACTTTCCCTGGGACATCGATGAGGCACTTCGGCGGCGACTCGAGAAAAGGATATACATACCACTGCCCAACAGTAAGTTTCAGGAAATAGTGTAATAAAGAGTATAACTAAACCAAACTTTCTGGGATTTAAGTGTGAATAGGAAGCCTTAAAGTGACTACGAGGTTCGCAAAGACTTCCCCTAAGAATGATTGCCTATATTTTGTCAAATATTACGGAAACAAGAAGAAATGTATCCGAAAAAACGTTGTAGTGCATTAAAACCTGAAAACGATGCTTGGGCATGACATTTTCTGTATATTTTACTTCCCCAGCTAGACAAAGTATAGGGGAAGATATGTGAACTATTAGAAATTCGAAGTTGAGTTTTCACCGAATTTTATGTTTTCTGACCCCCTGATTCCAAAATTTAAGAAAAAAATGTCGTGTTTGTGTATGAGTGTGAACACGATAACACCCGATAGAATTGATGTATCGACATGAAATTTTATTTTTAAATTCAAAGCCCCATAAGAACGATGTCCATTAATTTCCTAAGTTAATTTGAATACTTTTGAATCATTGATAATGTACTTCCTCAGCTCGAATTATATGTAAACAGCTCAGCTTTAGCACTCTCTCGAATCTCGCCTCCTCTCTGACCTATTTGACTGAAAATCAATTGGTTTCTTAATCAGTTATTATGAAGCTATGTATATAATTTCATGCCGATACAGTCAGTGCAAAGAGTTATTAGGATAATGAAGTTAAGCCCCCCTCTAACCCTTGAATTCATTTTATCCTATTTGGCTGAAAGGGTATCGGGTATATCTGAATCCACACATAATAAAATGTCAATATTTTCATGTCCTATTCGTTAGCGTAAAGTGTAAAATATATATCTGGTGAAAGATTACTACATACTACAGGAGTTAGCTCACTTCATTATGTGTTTAAAGAAATTTACTTATCATGACATTTACTAGGAAATTTGTATCCTGTACAAAAAGTATTGTAAAATTAACACTCCATAATAACTGCAAAGTAATGATGTGATGCAATAAGGACCTTTCAATTTTCAGCAAATTGAAATTGACCAAATGGAAGGGAAGTCAGAGGAGGGGGTCCAACTCAAAAACCCTAATAACTGTCGATGTAATGAATGTATCAACACGAAGTTTAGTATTTGGGTTGAGAAGTTTCTGAGTATGACATATATTTATTTTCAACCTCGTTCAGAGGGAGAGCAAAAACTTGGATGGTTCACCGATGTCTTTTTCTCACGTTTTTGCTAATATTTACTGAAATAATTGTAAAATACAACTTATATAGTATTTTATATTCTTTAACTCATGATGTTCGTTTGTTTTTAGACGAAGGCCGAGAAGCCCTATTAAAAATCAACCTTCGAGAGGTGAAAGTGGAACCAGGAGTGGATATAAAAGAGATCGCAGCCCACCTGAACGGCTACTCAGGAGCAGACATCACCAACGTGTGTCGGGACGCCTCCATGATGTCAATGAGGAGGAAGATCGCAGGGCTTCGTCCGGAACAGATCAAACAGCTGGCCAAGGAAGACCTAGACCTGCCTGTCAGCAAGCAGGACTTCTTGGAGGCCATCGCCAAGTGTAACAAGTCTGTCTCCAGAGAGGACCTCGAGAAGTATGAGAAATGGATGGCTGAGTTTGGATCCTCGTGATGATAGCTCGTACCGTGATCTACTCAGGACACCCGTTAGTATTTACATTTTATTACCAACTATAAAATGATCTTTCGGTAGGAAACTTTTAAATTAAGATGCTTCAATAGCTTAAATATGTCACAATAAATAAAATTTGTTGTAAAAGAAAATAATATAGCAGTGAAAATCTAAAGAAATATAATATATTATTTAGTCATTATGACTCATGTCCGGGCTTTAACTATGAGGTCATATCGCCTACACCAGAGTGCTCTCTCGTCACTCTGGTGGACAAGAGCCCCACTCTACTATGGGAGTTCTAAATTTTGCTTACCGTAAATTTTTATTCACCTAGGGTAGGAGTCTTTAGCGAGTACCTGACATCGTACAAGCTCGGAACCATCGCTTAACGTCCCATCCGGAAGGACGGCTTGCTTAAGTTTATTTTACCTCCTATTGCCGGTAAGACAGTGGTATGCGTGCTTGCTTACTGAGCTCAAGATCGCGGATTCGAAACCCGGCCGAGGCTCTTAGGTTTTTTATCTGGGATGTGAAAAACCTTGAGCACGCCCGTCCTGCGATTGGGACGTTAAGCGATGGTCCCGAGCCTGTACGATGTCAGGTACTCGTACCTTGGGTGAATAAAAATTTAGAACTCCCATAATAGTGTTGGGCTCATGTCCACCAGAGCGACAAAAGAGCGCACTGATAATAGGCGATTCGACGTCGCAGGTAAAGCCCAGGCATGAGTCACAATAACTAACTATTGTATATACTTATTACATTGTAGTCGCTCAGTCATCAAACTTACTTATGGTTTCTGGTAGCCGATTGTAAATAAGTCAATATTTGTTTTTAAATGAAAATAATATGTAGGTATATGGAGAAAGTATTACGATCGAGCGAAGAAAAAGTGGAATATGAGATTTTAATTTCTTTCGATTCTATGTAACCTCCTGAGTTTGTGTTGACAGATGATTGTACAAACTAATGTATGCCCAATAGCTCTTGAACGAATGAAATGTCCAAGAGCTATGTTGAAATTTTAAATTGGTATATATTTCCTTACATAGAACCGATTAGATTTTGACGAAAGATACAAATAAAAACCACTTTACTTTAAAGTGTATTGTATTTTTACAAAACATTCTCCTCATAACACTTATTGAGAAAATAGACATATACGTGTACATAATTCCGGGAGGGTTTGGTAAAACGAAAATGGGTCCGGAAAATATATATATGTATTTCATATAAATACACATATATTCTCTACTGGAAAAACTGGAGCTATTTAAACGAATCCTCCTCACAAAATTCCAAATATTATTTCTATTGAAAATAAAATGAATATTTTTAAATTTCAGATGGTGCGCAACTGGTTGGTTGGGTCGGTGTCTTGTGAAGAACTGCTATTTTTCCAAACTTTAATATAATATTTGTTTTATTTCTAAAATTTTATGTACATACATAAATAATTTTTGGATCTTATATGATCTGTTGTTAACTTTTAACGAGTGTACAATTATGTTAAGTTATATTAACCTAATTTTCCAATCATCTTCTTCCATTTTTATGGATTTACTTCTTTCTTTTTTTTCTTTTTAATTTATTACCTATATAAATTTTTTTTGATGATTGAGAAAATAATTGTAAAATTAAATGAAAGTAACTTTTTGAAAGTGGGCTCTGCTGGTTATTGTTCCCAAAAAATAATAATATCGTCCCAATTTGAACATGAAATAAGCTTTGTATATTGCAATTTTAATTGTTCTTTTTTTTGTTTTTAGTGTTAAAATGGAGTCATTACGACTGATAAGGATAACTTCTTCTTATGATTCTTGTTATTGATCAAAACTTTCTTTTTTAACGAAAACAGATCATGTTTAAAGTATTGGTCGCTCTGAAAATCAAAGTATTCTTTGAAAGCGATGTGTTTTATTAGAAAAATGATATTTTCTTGCCAAGTTGTCTAGTTCAATTGTTGCCTTATACATAGTGTGTTTGGTTCACTTTAAGTTGGCAGGTGAGGCCATGACGTCAGTGGAGGATATCATGTCATTACATTATTATAATCCTTCCAGTTGTTTTATATGATGGTAAAGAAGCAACGTATGTTTATTCATTTTGCCATAAATTAATATTTTTGCCTTTTTCATACATTCTCGCCAAATGTGCCTATTTTTCAAAAAAATAATGTATAATCTTGCTTTTAGTGCATAATATTTGTTTTTAGCACAATAGTGTATTACAGTACGATGTCTAACGGCAGAGTACTTCTACCAAAAACTTCTATATGACAAGATAAATCATTTTTTTATAAAGTAAGAAAACATTTTTAAAAAGTTATTTGAGAGAAAATAAGAAAAAAAGCACGTTTTTTTGAAACATTTTGATGGTTCACAAAATTCACTTGGAAATCAGCTTCTTGTGGGAGAGCAGAGAGGAAGGGCCTCGTAACAGTAAAGATGCACAAATCAGTCCTGTCTTACAATCATTAACATCTATTTGAAAAAGTCCTTAGAAACAAAGATATCCGCTAATAAATTCATTTTTACTGCTTTAAGTAAAAAATGAAACTATAACTTGTCACTAAGAAATTCATTAAAAATATTTATCCTTGGTAAAGAAAGACATGTATGATTTTACCTTATGGTTCCAGTAAGCAGCTAATTTAACAGTAAAGTAATTACCTACTTCAATTATTTAAAGAAATGACTTTAGCTAATTATTTTATTAGTTTTCTTTATCAAGGATAAATATTTTTTTAAATTTTTAATAAATTTCATAAGTGGCAAGATTATGCAGTTAATATATATTGTTTTAAGCAGTAACACAATAAACATTATCACAAGAGAATCGCCGTTTCGTTTTGGAAAATAATTTAAACTTGAAGTTGTACGGATTCTGTGCTACATTTCATTGCTACTTGAAACTTTTTATCGGTGGAAAATTTCCAATAAAGTTTTTGTTATTTTTTGCTTATTATATTGTTAATTTCGTATGCCCTAAAATTCCTTTGTATGAAGTGAAAAGGCTTCTTTTAAATATCCCAACTCATTGACACCATGTCACTCTACTATTTAATTCTCGTCAATTTGTTCTCTCGCTAACCAATTTTCACATCGTAACATTTTTTGCAGAGATATTTTGGAACATTTAATACGAAATAAAGAAAAAGGTACCGTTTATTAAAAATATTGTCGATTTTACTAAATATATGTAAAATATAAGGAGTACTTTCGGTATTGCCACCATATTTTTGTGGAATAGACAATATTTAAAAAATGAAAAAGTTTTTTATTTATTTTTTATTTTTCACATCGCCTATTGCCTTTTTGATAGTGCCTTTTTGTACTTATTTAGGGCCTTAGTGTTTTTTGGCTGCCTGGTTCCTAGTGATGAAGGATGCGCAGGGGTCTACTCGTCTCACCTGTCCAATACAAAATGAACCAACTTTTGTAAAATTTATGCTCACCCGTCATTTCAGTGGGTGAAATGCCATAATAAATAATTGAATAATGATTGTGAATGAAATGAATAAATTTATTAAAAAAGACAATACAACATATCAATGTGTTTATAAAAAAAATTGAACAATAAAACATTTTTAAATTAGATAAGTTTTTCTACATAATCAATGTTTTTAACTGTTTTTTCCTTAACTTATGCACATCATCCCATTTGATATTTGTTATATAACGTGTTGGCCGATGTACTTATTATTTATAACATGTTTCTAGTTATTATTGTAATTAGAATGAGTTTTCTTGTGATTCATATTTAACTCTAGTTTTTAGATCTCATAATAAACAATTATTTAAATTTTAAACAAATGTTAAAATCAAATTAAAAACTGTTTTTCTCTAATTAATTTCCTTATACCTCAATGTTTCTTTTGTTAAAAATGAATTGTGTAATAAGTAAATAAACTTTGACGAACTTTCGTTTAATTTTTTTTTTTTTTTTTTCCTTTTATTGAATTATTGACATTTTTAACTCAGTATTTCTAAATTGTATCAATGAAAATAGAGATTTTAGTTCTGTTTTTCACAAGAGACACCCTGATTTGTATTTGGGCATATAGCTAATTTATGATATTACCTACTTATTTCGTGCATTAAATTGTAAAATGTCTTGGTCTCTTGGACAAAGGAAGAGAGGAGTTGCATTTGTAAATAGTAGATCAGAGTGCAGAAAGTTTTGCGACTCGAACTAGCCTAATACCTATGCCCGGGCTTCAACTCATATCGCCTACTACCAAAGCGCTCTTCTGCTGCTATAGTGGACAGCCCGAACTAGCCTAATACCAATGCCCGGGCTTCAACTCATATCGCCTGCTACCAGAGCGCTCTTTTGCTGCTATAGTGGACAGCCCGAACTAGCCTCATACCAATGCTCGGGCTTCAACTCATATCGCCTACTACCAAAGCGCTCTTCTGCTGCTATAGTGGACAGCCCGAACTAGCCTCATACCAATGCCCGGGCTTCAACTCATATCGCCTACTACCAAAGCGCTCTTCTGCTGCTATAGTGGACAGCCCGAACTAGCCTAATACCAATGCCCGGGCTTCAACTCATATCGCCTGCTACCAGAGCGCTCTTTTGCTGCTACAGTGGGCAGCCCGAACTAGCCTAATGCTAATTCTACCATGATAGTCTTAATTAAATATTTCCTACTTAGGTTTAGTTACCATCCGAAGGAGGCATGCTCGAGGTTTTTTTTTACTTCGCAAATATATAACCTAGTTCAAAAATTATCAAGTTTGCTCTTATGAAGAAGGTATTTAGTTTATTAAAATACACAGAAAAAAAAAATTAAATGAGCAAATTCAACTCAACTGTTGTTTTTTTTTTTACTTTCAAAAAAGTATTAATTAAATTTTAATTATTTCGATGTTCACATGGTAACGTTTCTCCATTAGAAAGACTCCAATTGTTTGTATATTTTTTACCATTTCTTCAACATTTCTATATATTAATAAATAATTGAAGTGTTCTTAACCTTTAAGTAGGGAGGTGGTTTACCCAAACGTAAGTAGGGAGGTGGGGTGCTCACAACACCCAAACGAAAAAAATCGTAAAAAATAAATGCCTTTTTGAAAATTAGTATCTATATTACTATTTCATTTTTTAAACCCTATACCTATATTTTATAAATGAATAATTAACTAAAATGCTCGAATATTGTCTTTTTTTTAATGATACAATTTTAATAGGATTTCTTCTTGAGTTATTATTTTTCTATACCTTTATCAAAAATATGATATTGTAAAATCATATACAATTCTAAACTAAGTTACAATTGATTGTTAAAGGATAGCAGGAGACAAAAAACTACTTTTTATAAAATATATTGTTGCTAACTATACAAATTCAAACAGTAAAGTAGTACCTATCACTTACTCTAAACATTCAGAACAAATTTTTTTCATGTAATTCATACACATAAATTTTTTGCAAGAACAACAAAAAAACTTAGTTTTCTTATCTGCGTTTCTTGGGCGAACAGTACATCTACCGGAAAGTAGTAGTACATCTACTCTGATTTTGGTGCTGGTTCTGGTGTGCTCTTCCCGGACATTTTTGCCGCCTTTAGCCTGATGTTTTTGGGAATCAAAGACCTCTATTCAATTTCTAGTCCAATCAAAAAGTTTGATCTATCCAAGTTTGTAGTAGGATTATTGCCCATATATATTGCCTGAGAGTTAATGCCGGCAATGTCGAGGATTCTAAAGAAGACAGTTAGGGGCCAACATTTACATCGCCGAGCTGCAATATATGTAGCCCACATCTTGTCAATGACGTCCACACCACCTTTCGTTAGATTATAGAATGTAATTATTTCTGGCTTATTACTATCTCCAGTCGATGCATCCAAATCTTTAGAATTTGGGTAAATACTTGAAAGGAGTAAAACATTTTTACCTTTCCTTGGTTTATAAGCAAGTGCAGTGAGCTGGTTACTGTAGGCAAAAATGGTGCTATTTTCTGTCCTGCCTTTTATCATACTTAGCTCAGTAGGAAGCTCCTGTTTATTTTTCCTTATAGTTCCGACATAGGTCAAATTTTTATCTAGGAGTTCTCATACGACATATTAAACTGAAGTCGAACAAAAAATTCTATTTTATATTATAATAACGTAAGTAGGGATGTGGGGTGTTGTGAGCACCCACAGGCAATAAATGATCCTAAAGATAAACAAGGAAAGTTAAATCTGATGCCATTGCCACTTCAATATATAAACAGATGTTATTTAGGAAGGTAGCAAAAAGATCAACAGGATTGCAAACCTATTAATTAAAAATATAGAGCAACTAATGTCGTGGGGTGCTGTGAACACCCCACCTCCCTACTTAAAGGTTAATGGAGAATCTCTCGAAAGAAATTTAAATTTAGGAATTGTAAATTTCTAAAAAACATTTTTTACACGGGGTGTTTCTCCCAACCAGGGAAATATAGTTTTAGCTAAATATTCCCTCTTTGTTTTCCTGTTATTCGTGCTCAAGACGATATTCCCCAGAACTGTAAACGTATTGACCCCTTGGCTAAATTCTAGGTATGAAAAGACTATATAATTTGAAACTTCAACAGCAAGGCTGGATAATAAGATGTGTATTTTGTTTGTTGTGTTTGTGACTCATGCCCTGGCTTTTAATTACGAGGGACTTTAAGCGTCGGTCCCGAGACTGTGCGACATCAGGTACTCGTTAGGGACCCGTACCATAGGGTAACTAAACCTGACTGTGTAAAATTTAGGATTCCCATAGTTGAGTCCACCAGCACGACGAAAGAGCGCTCCGGTTATAGGCGATATAACTTCGTAGTTAAAGCCCGGACATGAATCACAATAGCAATAATATTGCCCACTACCAGAGAGCTGTTTTGCCCTTCTGGTAGGTTGAGCCGTTCGGCATACACATAATTCGTATTGGAGTTCTACATTTCGCCTTATATACAGTGTACTAATATCCTACAGTCTGGGACCATTGGTTAACGTCCAAACCGAAGAAGTGTCTACTCAAGGATTTTTAACCCCCCAAATAAGGATCTAAGGGCCTCGGTCAGGTATGTATTTTAAAAAATATACATAAGTTAAAAACAATTTATTTTTGAAAAGAACACACTAAAAAGGTCTTTTTTAATTTTTATTGATGAAATAATATTCTTTGGATGATTCAAGGTAACTACTACTCTAGTCACCTTGGGGGCGATTGACCTCTCCCATAAAAATAACGTTATCAGCAAATTTTTATCAGTTCTTAAAACTGCAGCAGCTGTGGATGTAACCTCCTGTCTGTCATAACATAACCTTTCCAGTTTCTTTGTGATATTTTCTGATTTCATTATATATATTCAGATACTCTCCTACAATGATTGTAAAAGTGCCTTTACCCCCGAAAAAATCAGCAAAATATGTTACTGAACGAGCTAAGAATGTTGTTATTCATCCTGTGGGGATAAATAAATTAGCACGAGATGTAAATTACTTCATTATTTATCACTTTTTATTTTTTTAATTTGTACTATTTGAAGTTTTTTGGACATTGTGAGTTATAAATAGTTGATTTTTGTGTTCAATTTATTTTAGGTGTTGAAACAGTTACAAGAAGAAAATATCCGAATTACTAGTCCAGCAGAGATGGATACTTTTCCATCAGACTTATCTGAAAAAGAAGCCATAAATTTGATATTTTTAATTGATACTTTAAATTTTTGTTTTTGGACTCCTAAATCTCCCGGATCGAATGAACCTCCTCCGAAATGGGAAATATCATATAAAGGCGAAACGTTTACTGGCTACTTTGCTTTATGTGCTGCGATTGCTAGAGCTATTGAAGTAAAAAACTTATTTAAGAAGTATTAATAATTGTTCAACTAACATGTTTCAAATTGTATTTTTTTGTTTATTTTATTTTACAGAGTGGAAAAATTTTGTATGGTCCTGAAATTTATTCAAAAATTACATTAGAGGAATTAAGGAATATTTTTAAAGGGGTTAATAACATTGACATTCCATTGCTAAATGACAGATTGAACTGCCTCCACGAAACGGGGAAAATATTAATTGATAAATTCGATGGTAAGAAATTGATTGATAAAAACAAATATTTAGTTATATTTTCTATTTGTGTGTTTTTATTATTATTGTTATTACAATGCTTTTCATACATATATATTTATATTGCAGGTTACTTTGTTAACTGTATAAAGAAGTGTAATAAATCAGCTCAACAACTTTTGCAACTTGTTACAAGCGAATTTCCTTGCTTTAATGACATAGCCTCCTATGAAGGCGAATCAGGTAAATTTGAATATTACAATGTAGCTTTACTAAATCACATTTATGATTATTATATTTATTTGATCATTTTTTACGTATAATTTTATTGTTTTCATAGTGTCGTTTCATAAGCGAGCCCAGATTCTAGTTGCAGACGTTTGGTCCCTTTACTATGGTGAAGGAATAAGTGAATTTGAAGATATAGATTCAATTACTATGTTCGCTGACTATAGGTACATTTTTTTTTAATGACTATTTTGTTGGTTATTATTTCTTTTGAATTGTGTAAGGAGATTCTGAATTTATAATATATATATTTTTACAGCCGTATTTACATATTAGACGTTTCGGGGAAAATTCCCATCATCAGTATCTTTAATTTATTTGCTGATCTGTTGGTCAATTAATGAACCTTATTTATCATCTATTTGCTACGTTGTAAAGACCAAAAATAAATTAGGACAATAATAAAGCTGCGGAAAAAATATATTATTATTGATTATTATTTTTTTTTTTTATTCAAAAATTAACGGTAGTTTAGAGGTAGCGTGCTAGCCTACTGAGCTCAAGCTGATTCGAAACCCGGCCAAGGCTCTTAGGTTTTTTTTTCTCTGGGAAATGAAAAACCTTTAGCACACCTTCGGCTTGGACGTTAACCGATTATGACGAGCCTGTACAATGTCCGGTATTTTCCTAAAGAGCACTACCCTAGGTGAATAAACCTAGGTAGGCAAAATTTAGGGGACTCGAAGTAGAGTCGGCCTCATGTTCATCAGAGTAATCGCTCTGGTAGTAGGCGATATGACCTGTAATAAAAGCCCGGGCATGAGTCAGAATAACTACGAGGGATGATCAAACAGTTTCAGGACTGATTTTTTAATAATTTATTTAAAACATTAAAAATTATTGAACATTGTCCCCTTCAAAGAACTCCCCTTGGGAAGCTATAAATTTTCCCCACCACCGTTTCTATTGCTGGAAAGATCCTAAGAACTCATCTTCTGGAATTCTGTTCATCTCCTCCAGCTATTTTTCTTTAATTTCGTCAGTTGAGGGAAATCTCTCCTCTTTTAAGAGTCTCTTCAGTTTCGGAAACAGGAAAATGTCCGCAGGGGCCAGGTCTGGTGAGTACGAGGGCTGGGGGATGACGGCCATGGTTTTTTGTGCAATAATCGCGAATGAGAAACGCAGAATGAACAGGCGCGTTGTCATGGTGCAGCACCCACTTCGCCACAGCTCAAGGTAACGAAAACGATTGTCTCATCTCGTGAAAGAAATTCGTAGTAGGGAACACCCTTCCAGTCGAACAAAACAGTGAGGATGACTTTGACATTTGATTTGACTTGAAGAGCTTCTTTGAACCATCTTGTACCCCTCATGACACCGTGATCGACTCAGACATTCATCCCCAAAAGCCTCTTCCAACATCTGATACCACTCTCGGTTCGCTCGCAATCCAAAAAGTCCTGGAACCTCACCCCTCGTAACTATAACTGACTGTGCACTGAAATACTGCATTGCTTCGGACAACTGTATTATTATTGGAACCTGTATCTTTCACATGGCTGACTTCAACGATCAGTTAAATTTAGACAATGGAATGTTACGTTCATTGCTGATCTAAAATAATATAATTTAAACATAATATAAAATGAAACCTACGGAACCCTTCAATGGGACTTGCAAGCATCCTGTGCTGTAGCCTCAATTCCTTAACCTGGAATCTTCTTCCACAGGAACCTGCTTGTCCTTACAACTAATTTGTGTCTGTGTTGCATTACAGAGTTCCCCAGGTTCTTGTCCACTTTGAAGCCATGTCGTATCGTGAGGATCTTCTCAAGGTACTCCAAGAAGGTATGTTAATTTAAATTAACAGTTAGTTTAAATAACATACTGTTTTACTTTTTATTAAGTGTTTCACAATATCTCAGCAAAAAATGTTAAAAACCACCTTTGTGCAGAACACTCTCCCTTCCAAATCCCTCCTTTCAAATTCATTTCATACTGGCATTACTGGGTGTATGAAATGATGTGTAGGCGTCAACGGTTTTCTTTCTTTCATTGTACAGCGCAGTTCTGAGAGTTACATACATCCGAATGAATTTGAGAGAGGTGGTTGGAGAGTGATCTGTACAAAGGTGGTTGGTAAAAGAAAGTCCTGTTATGGCCACATCACATATATTTTATTTTCATTATTTTCAATAAAAAAACTACCGATAATAAAACAAAAGTATTTAAAAATTTGTTACTATGGGTTACAATCAAATTACAGTCAAATAGTCTATAACGACCTCCAAGGGGATAGGAAAATCTGGTCGTTATAATCACACTCCTCCTCCAATCGCATCAATAACAAATGAAAGGTCAAAACAACATTGGAATAAAGGTTTAAAACTTCCTTAACGCCCGTAGGAACGGCTGCGGATTCACCGGATATTTTTCTGAAGACGATATTATGACGATTACGAAGTCTCTGAATCCAGGACGCGTCAGGTTTGAAATTTTTTTTCAGCAGAACTGAAAATTCTCGAGCTTTTGTAAGTAAAATCGGTCCGTTAATAGAAACATTTTTCTTTCGATGAGCCTTAAACCATTGCAGCAAAGTATTGGGTCCGAATTTTCTTTGCAGAAAAATATTCCTCATTAAAACGTTTTTTGATTTTCTCTTTATTGGCCCACACGGTAGAAATTGTTGAGTAAGAAACACCGAATTCTTTGGATAAAGTGGAATTTGACTCACCCTCTTCCAGCCGCCAAATGATGTTCGCTTTTTCTTCGATGGTCAAAGATTTTCTTTTACACGTCATGTTGACACTTTTAGAAAACACAAACAACTGAGGATAATTGAAAAAGTTAAAAAACCCCACCATGTCTTTTATGATTCTATGATCTAACTTCATAGATCTCGAAACAATAATTGTCATGTTTCCAATTTTCTCTAACTTGATGTTTTATTTGAATTCTATCCGTTATAGACGACTTTTAATTTTCGATGTTGTTTAAACTAGGGTTACTACAGCCGATGTCGTCGTTATATCCACTGTCGTAATAAGGGATTTTTTACCTGTTATTTGTTATGGCGAACCAAACTTTCTCTTGGCATTTCGTCGTTATAGACGGTACGTCATTATACCCGACGTCATTATACAAGGTTTTGACGTAGGTAGTTAAAAATATTTTCTAAGGAAATTTATTGTTCATCCTGAAGTGTCATTTCGTTAGTTGGAAATTGAATAAAGAACATTTTTGGTAGGATTTAATTTTTCGATAAGACTAACCGTTTTCGCATAAATTAAGGAAACGTCTAAAAAATCTGTTTTCAAAACTTTACACACATACATTTTAGGACAGTTTTCAGCATGTATCTCGCAAACCGAGCGATCTTCGAAAAAAAAGTATTACAAATAAAATGTGCCTTCCAGTTTTCTCAACAACTTTTATTTGATAACATTTTTGATTGTCCTATATATATTTTTTTTTATTATTATAAAGGAAATTCCTTCCTTTGGTTGTTAGAGGACGGGGGAGTGTAGCCCATATTTTTATTTTGGCACCACAGGAGAGGGCTTACCGGGGTTATTTGCAAACATTGAACCCTCACCCGCTGTAGTCCATGCAACCAAAGCCCAACTCTCTACCCCACATAGTCCCTAAAAGGCCTTAAATATATCCTCTAAGATGTACTTACGCTCCGGATTAAAGTGTTCTTCTGTTTCCTCTGTTTTACATATTTAATTTTCATATTTTCGCCGAGTGCCCTCCTCCTTTTCTTTTTCTGTATTACTTGAATATTATTATTTACGAGTATATCAGAACATGTTGACGTTGCAGAGAGGGAGCTGCCGAGTGGATGCGAGATGGAGTGTGAGATCAGAGGATGCTCCATCGAGGTGATTGAGCAAGTGAAGGAAGAGGTGGACCGACTAATGGGTGACCAGGAGTTCGTCTGCAATGCCATCCTGATAGACAACTATCTGTGGAGCTACCGAAGAGCCAATGCTGAGGCTGTCGCACACATACCTTATCACCGGGTCTCCTCCATATACTATTGACACCTCCACACCCGCACTGTTTCTTATAAACTTTTTTTTTTTATACTCAGGTCTATATAGGAACTGTTAATGAATTGATACCCTTGGAATTGTCTACTCTTAAGTATAAACATGGAAAACTAATAGGGAACAGCTAAACCCTAAAGAAGAAGGTTATTATTAAAGTTTTGAGGGTCGGAAAATTAGTACCGGAGGATGGTTTTTAACTTTATTTCACAATTAAACTCACACAATTATATGCGCTAAAAGGAAGACGTGAACACACTCGATCTCATGTAAAGGATTGAAAGGATGTGGTATATTGGTTGGAACAAACAGTAAACAATGCAACTCCCTCCCGGGGGCCATGGATGTCATAAATAACTAGGTAACACCATTATAAGAGTCATGGCTAATATGCATCGTACATACGGCCAAAAAAAATGTAAAAATACAAAGAAATTATCAAAAACAGCTCTCATCACAGATAAACAAGTGTGTAGTTGTGTGTGCTCTGCGCGCGCAACCGTCCGACGCTTACGCTCTGACGGTCTGACATAGCCCCTACCGAGGGCTAAGATGTTTACACATCAAAAAAGTAATAGGCATTGAACTTAAAATTGAAAATAATCTAATGAAAATAATTTATCCAAGCTAAACGTCCGTAGTCAATGATGAATTCAGTCTGGTGGTAAAAATACAAAAGAAAATTTCAAGCTAAAAAATATGCTTTGGTTCTTTTAGCCGCATTATTCTAACCGCAATGTGCAACCATTAAGTGATTATTTTTCTTGTTGTGGATTTTTTAAAAAGATAGATTATAGGTTATTCGTAGAAAACAAATTGTCTGCATGCACAAGAACTATGGCTACAGAAGAAGCCAACAAACAAGTGGAATTTTTAACACATTTTTTACCCCCAGTCCCAGGTTGGCAAAACGGACAATTCATTTTTTTTTAATTCGAAGACAAATATTACTTCATTCTGCTTATCATATCGTTGAAAGTAAAGAGTATTATATAACAAAAGTCCTTGAGGGAACCTCCCAGATCTATAATTAATTTGAAATTGTTTTTGGAAAAAAAAAATGAAAAAATAAGCTTTGTGCAGTTGATGCTAGGCTTAAACCCAAACGTTTAAAACTGTTAGGAGTTACGTATCCTCACAATTTTCCAGTGCTTTGTATTTGTGTTAGAACAAAGACACTACATTTTTGGAAATTCATCTATCTATTTTCTGCTTTCTAAATTAATTTTATTTTTAACCTTGGCTGGGCATCCTTCCTTCTCTTTTATAATCAACCACCGTACTATGCTCGGTCGATTTATATTTATATATATTATCAATTTTATCTCTTTCTTAGTTGTATGGGTTTGCTTTTTTACTTATTCTCTTTTATTTTTGTAGATACTTTTATTTATTTTGTTTCATCATATTGAAGTTGTTAATTTTATGTTTTTTCCTATTTTTTTTATTTCCTGTTTATCTATTTTTTAGTTGTATAGTTTTTCTCCAATATAGCACTAATTTTTATTTACCTACCTATCTTTTTATTTCTTTGTTCTGATACTATATTTCATTGTTTCATTTTCATCACTCTCTGTATGTATTTATTCTTAGGGGACCTCGGTCCCAGAATAATAAAATTTATTTTCATTTTTTTTTTTATCTGTTCTCTACATTTCAATTTTTCTCATGAGTGATTTCGGAAATAAGGAAGGTCTCATGCAAACAAGTGTATTCAAGTTTTATTAAAAAAAAAAAAAAAAAGGATAAAGCCAAGTAAGTGTATATATTTTTGGAATCCTCATATTATATCTTTTCAACGATATGCCTTTATAAACAATTTAGGAGGAGCATAATTAGTAATGAAATTTGAATTTTATAAAAGAAGAGGAAATGTACAGTAACAGCTATAGGCCTTACTGAGGTTTCTCCCTTAACCTCATAACCATCCTCACTTTGAATTATGACATTCTTGCAGCAATAATTGTTTTCTCGACGAGCAGTTCAAGCTCAGATGTGTCCTTCTACTTGCTAAAAGAATACGTGAGAATAAAAAGTAAAGAAAAAACGTAATATCTCTGCAAAAAATGTTAAGTATCATATCGTCACCTTAATATTACAACTAGACATCTCGAAATTATTAGTTTTGACCCATTATTAGAATGACCCAAATTGAACTACTGACATTTTTACGTAAGTTCTTAACATATTTTCTTAGAGTTGTCTACTAGCACAACAAAGATACCTGCAAAATACAACTAATGGTACAATTATCCAATACATGCCGATTTTTGAGTTATCTAGTTAAGGTGAGAATGGTTCGTCCTATGCCCATGACTCAAAAACGCCCATTTTTGAGTTATGTCGTTGTTGCAGCAAATGAGCGATATGACCTATCTATATGTTAGATTATAGGTTTCTATATTAAACGATTCAAAAGTTATAAAGCTGTGACAGACAGACGGACGAGTGCTGTGAGCTTTCCATGTGGGTTCCGTTCTTACCTTATATGGTACGGAACCCTACAACGAAGGAAGAACATCCCTTCCACTTTCTCTATACGCTATCATCCTGCTTCCTAAACTAAGGCTAGCCTAGACAGAAGACTAATAGACCACCCCACCTACTTTAACCTAGATCCTCCTCTCTGTGATGAGACTACTCACAATCAGTTATCCCCCCTGAACCTCGAAAAGTTGCGACGATCTCCCATCGGCTTATTGGTTTGAAAATCAATTATTTTCAGATGTTATTTTTATTATCATTAGTTTAAAATATCGGCAGGAATAGGACTTAAGAAAATAGAAAATGGCTTGACATTAGCTACTGATTTAGTTATTATATAGTTAGTATCCAGTCACATATTTATTTTATATAATTATTGTATTCATAATTTACATAGTACATTATTTTTACATATCTATATTATACTTCATTAACTCGATTCCACACTTCTTCGATTTTCGTAGATATTAGGCATTTATGTAAAAATACAAAAATAGTTTAAACAATTAAAAATATTTTGTACAATACTTATTTTGTAAATAATATATGATAGAATAAAATAATTTATTATCTACAGTTGTTTGTATACATGAATTTTTTTTGCAAATATTTTCATTTTATTCTTGGCTTTTTCATTTGTATTCTTGTTTATTTTATTTTTATTTTAATATTGTCAATAAATTTTTTTCCTACTTAATTCTATTATTTTTTCATTTCTTGTATCGTAATTTTCTTAAGCGGGCATATACTTAATTGCAATTACGCGTACATCATACCTCCTGCATTTATCCGGATAATATGGTACATTGATTAAGAAGACAATGAAAATAATTGTTCTCATCATCATTTGATAAAACCTCTGACATAGACTGAACTTAAAAAAAAAAAGTAGTTGAGCACTGCTCTAGAGACCTGGGGGTGGTAAATCGACAAATCTGGTGGGTAGTAAACACTGTGTGGAATGATAAGATGTTATCAGATGGACGGAGAGTGGCGGGGTGGGGGTAGGGAGGCGGTCAGTCGAATGGACAGAGAGGACCAGGTGGACATGGAGTTCGAAGTGACCCTCCCTCTTCACGCCGCTCGACACTGCCGCCACGCTTGTCATCTTCCATGGTAACTAGCTACATAGTTCAGCTAGCCACTACTCAGGGTATCCAAAGCTTTCCCAGCACTCTGCACATCCCTCAAATCCTCATATTCAAACTAACCAAAAAATGTGCCCCCCCACCACAATTTATATTGAAAGGAAATTATTAAATATTATCAGAAACAAAGCTATTGGTTTAAAAGACGTACCCCACGCGCCTATATTTAACAATATTTGAAATGGCATAATTCAAAGTGCAAAAAAATTCTAAAATATCCTCATTTCAGTCGGGGCAGATCTACTGAAAATTATTTGTTCCAAAAAAATTAATTAAATTTCTGACTAACGATTTAACAATCTCTAATTTGAAAAACGTGAACATATTGGAGAAACTTATAATAAATTAATTAAACAAACTTATTTTTTGATATATTATTTATTTCATAAAAATTGTATACATGGACTACCAATTTTGGTATTTACACCCAGTCCAAGGGGGTGGAGCCTCCGAACGGGTTTGGGGCCGCAGGGACACAGCCTTTAGTAAACATTTGTATCGAATATATGTCACTTTATCATTCTAATTAAAACATATCGAATGTGTAATTCATCTCTTTAAAAAAATTAAATAATGTGGTTTACGCGCCGGATGGGGGGAAAAAAAAATGTTCCTTCTACAGATTTGAAATACCCTAAATCTGCAAAAGTATACGTTTCGGGCACATTCGAAATTTTATTACAACTGCTCAAAATGAACTCTCAAAAACTAGAAAAAAAAAATGTCTCCTATAAAATTGTCAAAGGAACAAATGGGAGTCTGGGGATATGGTCGAAAAAGAGTTTAGGGGTCGTATAGGCTAGAGAATAGAGCTCTCACGACGGGTGTGGGTTCAAATCCCGCCTGTGGGAGAATTTTATTTTATAGTTAACTCGTATAACGTCCATAGATGTATGTAAATAACTGTGGTGCCAAAATAAAATGGAATACACCTCCCCGTCCTCTAACAGCTCAAAGGAAGACATTTCTACCAGGGTGGGCGTTGTCAGATTCTGATTGTACTGCCCTCAAATTGTAAAGAAAAGTTGTTTTCCGCATGGCGACTGTGCGTGGATCGGTCTGCAGAATTTTTTTTTCGTTCTATATATGTTCAGCAAAATTGCACCGATTCATTATTAATTTTTTTAATATTCGATTCAATGAGGGGAGACCTCATTGAGACGAACATTTAAAAAAAAAAGTTATACATATAGGTCTGAAGTAGAGTGGTTGTGGTGATATGCGCAATTTTGCATACTACTTTCGTCCACGACAATTGCTGTTAACTTAAATATTTAAATGTAAACAGAAATTGATGTGAATTTCAAATTAGTTTTTATACAATTCGTGATCAATTTCGGTTATCAATAATTGATAATTATGATCATTAAAAAAGTATTTAATTATGATCGACGTTGTTAAAATGTAAGAGAAACTACCTTTAGCGCAAAAAAAAAAATATATTTTGACAATTTATTTTGGAACATGGAAGTCATGATGGTTGTTCTTCATACCGATATTTCCATTTCGATGTATTAGAATTAGACCATCAATATATTATCATTATTGAGGGCGCCTGTAGCTCAGAGGTAGCGTGGCAGGCTACTGAGCCCAAGATCGTGGCCGAGGCCCTTGGATTTTTTATCTGAAAAGTGAAAGAACCTTGATCACGCCGTCCTTCGGATGGGACGTTAAGCGATGATCTCGAGCCTGTACGATATCAGGTACTCGTTAAAGACCCCTATTCAAGGTGAATAAACAGAAATCATGTCAATCAGAGCGACGAATAAGCGCTCGTAGGCTGAGCTCAACACTAAGTTGAATCGGATTTTTATTACCCCGGTTTCTTAGTGTACTTGAGTGGGGCATTCCCCCCCCCCCCCCCCCCCCCCCCCCCGAGTATTGTCATCTGCCTGCGATACACCCTGTATATTTATTTATATATAAATATATATAAAAAATATATATATATAGGTATTTAGTATGTATTTCTGAATCTGTGTCATCACCTTATTGGGGCGTGCTAAACACTGCACAGTGTTGCTGTTGTGAGTCAACCAACCACCTTGCATGTGGCTTATCACTTCCACCGCCTATCAAAACCACAAATTTCCCTCTCATGGCACCACCGTTCTTTACTTCCCTCCAGTCTAGGTCAATTATACTACTTAAGTAGAATCAATAAATATAGTGATTTCGAAGGGTTTTGGGGCCACTTATCCACACTGAAATCTCTTTGAAAATTCATCTAATAAAAGTACCAGACGCTGAATTTTTTCAAATTGTTCAGAAGTGATCTGTTCTATGTGAGTTACTTGTGGTCCTCACCTATGTTGTTTTGTCTAGAATAGGGTGGACATTTAACACAATATTAAATTAAATTATTTAAAATTTAAAAGCTGTTCGTTGCAGGACATCTTCTGTTTCTTCTGTTATCAAGAGTATTACCTTTAAACCTTTATTTTGATCAGACGAACCTTATTATCTCCAAAACTGATTTTACTGCATATTGGACAAGCCCTAACAGATGGCACCACAATCTCAATTCAAAAAAGTGTTACACTCCTAGTTTTCTCCAGACACACTACAATTGATATTTTTAATTTCGATCCATGTAAACATCATTGTAGTCCTTTTCCGCTGATAAAACTCCTGACTTTTTCTCCGAGTACCATATCAGTTTTCTGCCGATTTCGAACAGATATTTACAGTGAATTTTTATTTCCTGTGACAAGTGACAATGTCTTTATTTAAAACTAGCAGTAATACCCGGCATTGCCCGGGGAACTTTGTCTTTTCTCCTAATATCTCTCGTTCGAATCCTATTCAATTTTTCAACAGTAAATTCATGATGTTATAATTTTCAATTATTCATACGGAATAGGCTTATAGTCCTTCAACGGCAGACATCCCAGCTAGTAACTTTTTAGGACCCCTGGGCACCATAGCTAGCACACGCCATTCAACGGCGGAAACAGCTAGTGAATACTTAGAGTCACTGGACGTTCTAGCCAGTGCGTACTTAAGAACGCTTGTGACCACAAATGTGGCGGATCCCACAGCCGCTGTGCGGACCCCACAGCTAGTACGTAGTTAGAAACGCTGGGCTGTACCTTGCAACGGCGGGCCCCACAGCTAGAACGTAGTTAGGAACGCTGGGCACCACAGCTAGTACGTAGTTACTACTACTACTTGTGAAATTTCATGAGAATCCGATTACCTTTAATAAGTCATTATTATTTTTATGCTTAGCACCCCCCCCCCCCCCCCCTCCCGTTCAAATTTTTTTAGATGTCACATAGTGTATTTTTCTATTTAAAAATAACTAAAAATACTACATGTAAAATACTGTAAAATACATGTAAAAATACTACATGTGAAATTCCATGACAATCCGACCATCAGTTAATGACCGATCACTATCTTCGTATTTAGGCCTACTCCCACAACCCCCCTTCCGTTCACAATTTTGCGCTAAAACAATTTTTATGCTTAGCCCCCATCGCAACCCCACCTCCCGTTCAAATTTTTGAGATGTCACAGTGTATTTTTCTATTTCGCCTTAAAAAATATTACATGTGAAATTCCATGACAATTCGATCATCTGTTAATGACCGATCACTATCTTTATATTTAGGCCTACCCCCACAAGTCCTCTCACGTTCACGATTTTGTGACGTCACAAACCCTATCTTTTTATTTGGCCTTTAAGAATACTACATATGAAATTCCATGACAATCCAATCATCCGTTAATGACTTAGCACTATCTTTATATTTAGGCCTCTCCCCACAACCCCCCCCCTTTCAAAATTTTGAGATGTCACATAGCGCATTTTTCAATTTGCCCTCTAGGAATGCTACATATGAAATTCCATGACAATCCGATCATTCGTTAAAGACTTAGCACTATCTTTATATTTAGGCCTACCCCCACAACCCCCCCTCCCGTTCAACATTTTTAAATGTCACATAGCTTATTTTTCAATTTGGCCTTTAAGAAAACTACATATAAACTTCCATGATAATCCGATCATCCGTTAATGACTTAGCACTATCTTTATATTTAGGCCCCCCTTACAACCCCCCCTACCGTTCAAAATTTATGGACGCCACATAGCCTATTTTTTAACTTGGATTTTAAGAATACTACATGTGAAATTTCATGATAATCCATCCATCCGTTAATGCGCTAGAGCAATTTTTGTTCTTGCCCCCCCCCCCCCCCCCCCCTCCCGTTGACCGCTAGGAACTCTCTTCATAAGAACCTTTCTCGGACTTCAACGAATATTTGAAAAAAAAATTAGCCGAATTGGTCCAGCCGTTCTCGAGTTTTGCGCTTAGCAAAATTTAGCATTCATTTTTATTATATAGATGTTATTTTAATATTGGCTGGCAGGTTAATATATTATTATTATATTTATTTTTTTGGTTTCATAACATTGATAAAATCGCAGGTTATATTACTTTTTTATCTGGAAGGTGAAAAACGCCGTCCTTTGGATGGAAAGTTAAACAATGGTCCCGAGCCTGTATGATGTCAAGTACTCGTTGAACACTCCCTATCCTAGGTAGGCAAAATTTAGGACTCTCGTAGTAGAGTCGAGCTCATGACCACCAGAGCGACAAAAGAGGGCTCTGGTAGTAGGCGATATCATCTCGTTGTTATCACCTCGGGCATGAGTACAATAACTAACTATAATCGACGTTTCAAAAAGTATCAGTATATCAAAGTAATTTGCTATATCTGTATGTAAATTTTCTTTTTGTTGTCCATTATATTATTTGGGAGACAATTTATGAGTCTACATATTTGGTACTACTGTCTAGACTGAATTTCTTTGAAAGAAATTTTCTTGAATTTGTGATTTATATTTGGGACTTACTCTGGACAGACGACTGACATGGAATCCTCATACAAGCCTCATACGTAATACACTAAACAAAATATTTAAAATGCTTTATTCTCTTCTGCACAGACATTCAAAATTTCCCTTAACACAAAAACGTAACTACTACACATTTCTACTAAAACCATTCTGGATGTATGGCTCACAAATCTACGATTTGGCTAAAATTTCTAACCTGAAACGTATCCAGGTTTTCCAGTCAAAGACACTCAGACTCATTACACAATGCCCACCATACGTAAGTAACAGAACACTCCACAATGACCTCATGGTAAACACAACTCAGGACCTTTACAGACGTTTCCACAGCAAATTGCATTCACACCGAAATCCATACATCCACTCACTTTCTTCACCACACTTGCAACACAATCCTCCCAGGACATTGAAGAGGAGATGGAACCGTGTCTTACTATAATCACAAATTGCACCCCCCACTTGAAACAAAATCATAATATCCCCATAATAATCATAATATTCATTGTTTATAAATTTCGCCCTGAGGAGCTACCGCTGGGTGGCCTTCCTCTCACGCCGATCACGACATCCACTATCAATCAAGTCCTCTTGGTAGCTGGTTGTTGCATCATGGCAACAGTTGCGACCAACATTATTAAGACAAAAAACAATATATATATATTTAATTCTATGGTACCATTTGTCTTCATTTTGCGAGGAGTACCCTCTATAGCGAGTTTAAAAGAAAAATGTCCTTTACCAAGATACACTCCATGTAACTATTTAATTCTACTTTAAATAATCGCCTTACGTGAGAATCTATTCCATGAAAACTGCGCTTAGCGGAAAGGAAAAATATAAAATCACAAGGTGAATATAAAATCAGGTAAAGAAAAAACGAGGACTTCCTGTAAAACTCACCTGCTTCGGGGTACTTAAGAAAGTTGACTCAGAAACACATTTCTCGACAAGGCCATCGGCCATTGATCCTGTTTATATGACTCATTCAATTGTCACGAAGTAGAATAACTTTATTTACGTTGAACTTGTAAGAATGATCTCAAGTATTCGTGTGAGTTGAAGTAAAAATCACAATATTTGTTACATTGTCTATACTTTTATAGAAGTAAAATTTTAAAGTTTCTAATAAATACGTTGACATTTTCATTCTCGTTCAATAAAAATAAACAATTGTATTATTTCAAATTCAGATGTTCGATGATAACATTTTGTTCTAATGGTTGTACATCTTATTATTATTTCAAACAAGCTCCTCTGCATATCCATCTTTCGACAGCAAAGGAGTATGATATTTAGAGTTAAGATGTATAACATATTCAAAACAAAGATATGTATATAAGTAACATGCCCGTAAAATAAACTTAAGCACGCCGTCCTTCGGATGGGACGTTAAGCGATGGTCCCGAGCCTGTACGATGTCAGGTACTCGTTAAAGACCCCTACCCTGGGTGAATCAAAATTTAGGGTAGGCAAAATTTAGGACACCCATAGTAGAGTCGGGCTCATGTCCACCAGAGTGACGAAAGAGCGCTCTGGTAGTAGGCGATATAACCTCGTTGTTAAAGCCCGTGCATGAGTCATAATAACTAATTATAACATATTTAAAACAAAATACCAAAACATTTAGATTTTGCCTTAAATTAGTCTCCTGAAAAATGTTTATTTATTATTGCAAAAGAAATGTACACACTTTTCCACGTACTGGAGATTATAGATTTAAAGCACCGTTAGTCGATACGGCAAAAGGTACAATGCAACAGGCTTGGTACAGAGAAAACACCCCTCAGTTAAACAATTATAGGTCCACATGTATTTTTTTGTTCTTAGTTCACAGCAGGATTTCTTAAATGATTTTTATCGCATGGGACAAAAGGCTTACGAAAAAGTCAATACAATCTGGGAGGGGGGTGTTTAGGACATTGTGTGCTACAGTGTTTTTATGACTTGTCTTTTGGACTTCATTGCACTTTCATGAAAGGTTTTCTTTTATTTATTAAATGTAAACTTGATAAAGTTACATATTCCAACAAATCAACATTAAAAATATTTATATGAACACTTTATTTTTGTCTTTATCAAATATTAATATTGTAGAATGTTTTTCCAAGAGAATAGATATGAGAAGAGAAGTGAGACAGCTGCTATTCTGCAGCAGAAGTGGAGACATGATTCTGCCCATGGAAGGTATAGGCTGGCGCTAGCCCCATAAAATTCTTTAAATAGAATAAATATTGTTTAAAGGACGTGCTTTGTGTTCCTTTAATTTTTTTATGTTCCACTTTGTTTATCTAAAAGCAACATACTACAATGCACTTATGCTTATTATAAAGTAATGTTAGTAAAAGTAGATGTTGTGTATCAACATCAACTTTCATCAGTTCTTATAGAAGTTTTCCCTGGATTTTCGTGGCATTTTTAAATTTTCGTCACGTGGATGTTGTACTGCTGAGGTACGTGACCGAGGAGGAGTCCAGGCTAGTCCCTGTACCATGCCCGCTCAAGGCGTTGGAATGGATTTGGGGATAATTGTTGAATAAGTGGATTGGCGTGATGATGGTGTTTTGTCGTGAAAATTCTGAGAGAGTGAAAGTAGTTTGCAGAGATTTGTCTCTATTAATTGTTTTCTCGATTTGTTGGCCCAATCTGTTAGCTGGCGTAAATGTGACTATAAGTTTGAGCTTGCTAGTGTTGGGTCTGAGTGTGTTGAGAGAATGGCGAATGTAGCGAGTCGTGAATTGTGTTGTGGAATGTGTGATGTGTAGGTAGAGAAGAGTAGGGGACTGAGGGAACTTCCTTGGGAAACTCCATCTTTTAAGTTTTAATTAATATGTGTGAGGAAGGTGAGTTTTAAGTGTGTATAGATGGTAGTGTTGAAAGTATAGCGCATAGAAACGTATAATAAAAGTTAAATTAAAAATTAATTTTTTTGAATTTTTTTTGTTCATTCATTTTTTTCTAAACCTTGGTGGGGAGAGCTTTTTTTTGGAGGGGCTTGAAGGGCTTAGAGGGGAGGGAAAGGGCTTAGCCTTATAAACATTTGAGCTCAAACTCCAAGTCTCTAGCTGTAACAGAGGCCGAGATCCCTACACATGCTTTGATGAAACCTGAATATCTTGTAAACAGCATACCCGATTTCCACCAAACATGGCTAAGAACCATCTCGCAAATACCAGCTTTTGAAACAACAACAAAAAACGTTTTGAAATCGGTTCAGCCGTCTTGGAGCTACGATGCCACAGACAGACACACCCACACAGACAAAGCCTTCAAACTTATAACATCCCTCCTATATGGTTTTCTTAGTAGTTTCTTAGGTTTAGGTTTTATAACTCATGCCCGGGCTTTAACTACGAGGTCATATCGCCTACTACCAGAGCGCTTTTTCGTCACTCTGGTGGACATGAGCCCGACTCTACTGTGGGAGTCTTAAATTTTGCCTATCCTAAATTTTTATTCACCTAGGGCAGGGGTCTTTAACCCGTAACTGGTGACGTGGATTTTTTGTAACGTAACTGGTGACGTGGGGTTATCTATACCCAGAACTTTTCCCCTCTCCCACGAGCTTAATTTTTAATTAAAATTCCGACACATCATTCAGCACATTCTTTACAGACTGGAATCATACAACGTCCACATATTGGCATTTTGCAACCATTGCAGACTTTTTTGTTTTTTTGTCAGATCCTCTGGGGCACTTCTGGCATCTTATTTGTTTGTCCAAGTCTTCCGGTTTTTTCCATAGTATTAGTTACCTTTTTTTTTACTTTTTTGGTAGAGGTTCATCATAATCAGACCCAGACGAAAAATCTGAGTACAAAGTACGCGGCAGTGAAGTACTTGCCATTGGCGGTGATGTACTTGCCATTACCAATGGAAATTCGTCATCAGTCAATTCTTGTTCTGAATCAGTTTGATGATCACTAACATAATCAGGAGATACATCTTCATCACCACTGCACTCACTGTCTCCTTCAAGTATTGACCTAGCCCAGTCATCAAATCCTTTATCAGAAACGTTTTTTTAGATGCCATAACAATAAAATTATATGTAAAAATTATTCATAAAAAGTTATTTATAAACACAGTAGCCAAAAACCCACAGAAAAAATAATAAAATAAAAAAAAATCGCGAAGTGCAAAAAAGTTACGTATCTGGTGACGTGGGGTGTAAAATACCCTGAAGTTACATTTATTTGGAGCTGACACGAAATAACACACTAGAGAATCAAAACAATACACTAGGCAAGGAGGGCATAGACCGACTGGAAGGTACCTAGTCGGACAACAAGTTACCCCCAACCCTCTGGCGCCGGTGGTGAATCATAGTTTTCGCTGGGTATCACACACCCCACGTCACCAGTTACGGGTTAACGAGTACCTGACATCGTACAGGCTCGGGACCATCGCTTAACGTCCCATCCGAAGGACGGCTTGCTTAAGTTTATTTTATCTTCCAGATAAAATAAACTAAGGCATTTAGAGCTGGGTTTCGAACCCACGCTCTTGAGCTCAGAAAGCACGCATACCACTGAGTAGTTTTTTTAATTAAAAAGGATAACAAAATGAAGATACTTTTATTTATCTGATAATGTATTATTTATTACTTTAGGATTATTAATTTCGAACATATGAACGTTCAAAGTGCGTTATGCTCCCGATATTACCTTTTACCCAGCGAGGAGACAGACGTAGATATACGAAGGAAACAGAGGCAGGTCCGTAAATCATTTCAAAGAATCAACCTAAACACTCTCGTTTGAGTACAATTATTTATCAACCCACATTCTCAAGAGACTGTTTTGAATACTAACAAGTCTTTATGTCATGATTTTGATTGTCAGAAGACTGAATGTTGAATTATCTTTACACGATAGAGATAAGTGTAGTGAGTAGAGGTAGCTGAAAGCTTTCAGCCCCCCCCCCCCTCCTTTATTATGGTTACGTCACCTGCCCAGAAGCTCCAGATAACGAGTGGAGTGCCTCTAAACAAGCTCTAACAGTAACGACTTCCTGTGTTGACAGAGGAGTTCCCTCGACAGGTTGAACGGCCAGACACTTCACCTTCCGTTCGATCAACACTCACAATAGGTGTTACACTTCCGGCACCTGTTTTCAAGAATTACACATTAGTCATGATTGGACATTACCTCCATTAACCCTCTAGTACACTCGCCTTTCATTGTTACATTAGTACACTCGCGCGGCTCTCAGTACCGCATGCTTAACTATTGAGTTTTTCAGCAGTTTTGCATCCCATACAACTCCAAAAAGTTATTATTAGACGCACTGAATGCATAACAATGTTTTTAAAAACTTTATTGAAATAAAATTGTTCAAAAAAACGTAACAAAAATTGAACCTTTTAAACAATGTTTAAGAATTACATAATATGTAATAGTTATAAAGAAAACAAATACGAAATAAAATATTTAAAAAAACACATTTTAACAGAGGCACGGTATACAGTGCCGCAATTGTTGTCCCTTCCACTTTGACCTCTTGTTAGCGGCTGATAAAATATCATATCAATGCGCTACTTGTTGTGTTCATTCATAGACATGTCATTGAAGAATAGAAGTGGGGATTAGCTTGTTATTAAACATAGGAACCGCGAAAATCCAAATTTGGTAAATTTGCGGCACGGAGTGCCGCGGCGAGTGTACTAAAGGGTTAATTTCACCAAATGCAAATGTTCTTTTAAGTACCAAAAAATAGAGGGGTGCAACCCCAACTTACTATTACTCTAAATTTTTAGGGTTCCGTAGTATAGAACCCTTATAATTTCGCTTTGTTTGTCCATGATATTTCGGATCTCATCAAGTAGGGTATCGTCTTGATCTCCTAAAAAAAACACCTCAAACATATTTTCTATTTCAATTTCTTAATTTTCACCTCCCCAGCTACAGGGAAAGTTATGTAATCGGTCAGAATCTTAGTGTTTTTTTTTTTGGAATTTCAGTATTTCCTACTCTAAGAAAATTTCCGTCACTCTGGTGGACATGAGCTCTACTATGGAAGTCCTAAATTTTGCCTACACTAATTTTTTTCTCACCTAGAATAGGGGTCTTTATGGAGAGTATGTGACATCGTACAAGCTCGGGACCATTGTTTAACGTCCCATCCGATGGACGTACTTAAGGTTTTTTCCCCTCCCAGATAAAGAGCCAATAGGCCTCGGCCGGGTTTCGAACCTGCGATTTTGAGCTCAGTAAGCAAGCTTGCTACCTCAGGACTCCCCTGTGTGTGCCCTTGAATACTATAACTCCAGATAGAATAAATATATCGACACGAAATTTAAATATGTATCTAGAACCCAATGAGAACATCCTAAGAGGAGTGAATTGAGCTCAAAAACCCTAATAACTGTCAAAGTATTCAATGTATCGAACACAAAATTTTGAGTAAGAGAAGGAGAGCGAATACTTAATTGATAAATTCGCGCTGGGGAAGTACATTGAATCACAAACTACTTTTTTTCAAATATACCAAATGACGAGTGAAATAATAAAAACTAACAGTCAGCTTTATCGCATTACGTAACATGTCCCAAAACCACTCCAGTCACAAACTTCGACCCATCCACCCCCTCTGTTTCCTAATTTATAGACGCCCCCTAATCCAGAGATTACTAATTAATAATACTGAAACAACTTCCGTTAATGATAAGAAAAAAATTAAGGAACTAAATTACTTTACCCTGCTATGATTAATTGTAAATTAAAGACAGTTTTTTCAAAATTCTTTCTATACAATAGCCCTATAAAATTTAAAATGTATTTATTATTTGAGGAGTGACACCAAATACATAAATAATGTGATCAGTGTGATTTGGCTGTTAGGCAGAAACTCGCAACTAACAGTATATAGGTCGCTGTGGACCTATGGAAATCAACTCTGGGGTTGCACTAAGGAATATATAATAAATGGTGCAGATCTTTCAAAACAAAGTACAGTAGACTCTCCCTTTTCCGGCGATGCCGGGACCGACGTGACGCTGGATAACAGAAAACGCCGGATAACGGAAATCATCAATTAATGAGAAAAAATATATCAATTAAAGCATAAAAAAAAAGTGTTTTTAGGTGTGCTAAGGAATAAAACACGTATGTATTTTGTTGATAACATTTATTAAATTGACAAATATGTTGATTGCAGATGTCCTGCACCGGCCGTACAAAACGTCCGTAAACAACGTAAACAAAAACGTCGCACAGAATCAAATGAAAACTGAGAAAAAGAGAACTGGTGTAAAGGAAAAATACATAGGAGAGGGTTTCTGTGGAAAAAAATTAAACTTTGACTTTACTAGTTGTGTTCATTTCCCGGTAAGATGTTATTGTTGTGCCACGGACGGGACGATACCTTTGTTTTTCTATTCTAGGAAACATTTTTTATAAATGTTTGCTTTTCAACTATGTATTTATTATAAAATTAGTGAAATAGCAAAATATTTTATAAGCGTTCCCTTCATTATAAATACAATGTTCATATATGTTCGTACAATACAAATACATAAAAGATTTGTGAGTTACGTAATTATTATGTGCTCGTAAATACACGTGGCTCATATAATTGATAATCTAATAATTGAATGTTAATTTTAGTTTAACAAATTTGATATTATTTTGCGAGAGCCAGATAAGGGAGCGCGCCGGTTAACAGAACGCCGGATAAGGGAGAGTCTACTGTACTAAGAAACATTGTGAATGCTCCCTGGTATATAAGAAACGACCATCTACACAAAGACCTTAAAGTAAAATATGTCAGTGAAATTGTGACAAAATATGCAGACAACCACGAAAAGAGAATTCAGACGCATGTAAATCCGAAAATGCGCCATGTGAAGGACGAAGTTCCGCGCTCTGTAAGGCGGCTTAAAAGAATGAAGCCACAAGATTTAGTGTCGCAATAATGTAACTAAATCTATAGAACTCTAAAAGAGAAGTCAATTAAACCTGGGGATAGGCCAATGGGCCTCACCTCAGAAAACAAGATCATAATATGCAAGAAGAGCAACTTGTTGGGCCCGCTCAGTTGTTGCAAGGGAGCCCAACACAACACGGTAGTCCTACTACCTCGGAGCTATGGAGACCTCCATTGGAGGCTCCAGGTGTCTATGAGATTTTCACCGACCAACGTAAAAAAAAAAAAAAAAAAAAGAAGTGTGATTAATGGATTGCATTTATTAAATAAATTAATGTGACTATATAATACATTCATCACAGCATTATTTCTTCCAATTTATTTTTGTTGTTATTATTTTTTTTTTGAATTAGCAATTATAGAAATACTCCCGACATCAGTATCTATAGTTTGTGTTAACATTCCTTTGTCAATCAGAATCTTCCTTTTATAGAACATATTTATTGAGTTGACCTCTATACTCAAACAAGTCAAACACCTTGACTTGGTGTTTCAATATAAAGATCGACTCAATAAATATGAACTAGTTAGATTGTTATTGTGGTTCATGCCAGGGCACTAACTACGAGGTCATAACGCCTACTAACAGAGTGCTCTTTCGTCACGCTGGTGGACATGAACGTGACTCTACAATGGGAGTCCTAAATTTTGCCTATCCTAAATTTTTATTCACCTAGGGTAGGAGTCTTTAATGAGTACCTGACATCGTACAGGCTCGAGACAATCACTCAACGTCCCATCCGAAGGACGACGTGCTCAAGGTTTTCTCACCTGTCAGATAAAAATCTAAAAGGCCTCGGCTTGGTTTCGAACTCGCAATCTTGAGCTAAGTACGCTGGCACGATACCTCGGAACTACCGGCGCCCTCAATTATTCGGTCATTTGGGCCAATTTAAAGCACTCTTTAATTACAAAATTATTTTAAATTATATTTTATTAAGTAAAACATGTCAATAAATCCCCAGTATAATATAAATTGCGTTATATATCCCAATATTTTATTTTTTAATGTCTAGTTTTTAATGTTACGACTAGAGAATGTACCCAACAAAAAATATGACATGTAACATTATCTCAATCACTACAATATTGACAAAATATGTTAGCATGATTTAAATAAACGTAGCAAAAGCATTTCTTGCAATACCTAATGCTTTGACAGACAGTTGAACAACCGCTATATCCCATGTAAGGAAATGCTTTTGGGGCAAAATTGAATACCGGAGGTCAGATAAAATATCTGCCCTGATGATTCGTAAATAATATGTAACATTTTAGATAGATTAATTAAGTAATTATTTTACTAATAAATAAATAAAAGTTGTATTTAACGTGTTTTAGTAATTTGACAAATTAATTAGGAAAGACACGTCTAGACATCAAGAAATTACAATGAGCATCAAGGTTAAATGTCCCGTATTATATTATGAATTTATTTCAACAGATGGCACCACTATAGCAGCAAAACTATTAAAGGTATTTTGTCTAAACGGCTCAACTTTTTTTAAATATTTTTTCCCCTTGTATTCAATATAAATGTAGAATTGATATGACACTCCGTTTTTTTTTTTTTTAAATTGTAAATTCCGAATTTTAAGTTTATTATGTATTTATCTTTATTTATTTACATGTTATCTTTTCATGTTATTTAAATTTACAGGTCGACAGTTCTAATCATTTTTCAGATTCAAAATCGGATGAATAGATGAAACGGAAACAGAAAAATACGAAATATGCACTGGGAGAGGGGGCCGGTAGCTCAGTGGTATGCGTGCTTGCCTTCTGAGCTCAAGATCGTGGGTTCGAAACCCGGCCGAGGCCCTAAGTTTATTTTATCTGGGAGGTAAAATAAACTTAAGCACGCCGTCCTTCGGATGGGACGTTAAGCGATGGTCCCTAGCCTGTACGATATCAGGTACTCGTTAAAGACCCCTACCCTCGGTGAATAAAAATTTAGGAAAGGCAAAATTTAGGACTCCCACAGTAGAGTCGGGCTCATGTCCACCAGAGTGACGAAAGAGCGCTCTGGTAGTAGGCGATATGACCTCGAGCTTCACTTAAAGGACATACTTGGGTGGATTTGTTCTAACTCTCTCACGCTTAACGTAACAAAATGCAAATACATAACATTTTCGCTGACATCTATCAATCCTGAATATCCCTTAAAAATCCATAATTGTGACTCCACCCTCTGCTGTTCCTGCCTACCCCTCGAAAGGGTCTCACAATATAAGTATCTAGGAGTCTGGGTAGACTCTAGATTAAATTGGGCCTTTCATATCCAGCAAGTAACAAGGAAAGAAAGGAGTATGCTTTTTGCATTTAGAACCCTGCGGGAAGTCTTACCTGTCAAGGATCTGAAAAATATATATCACGCATACATAGGTTCAATGTTAGACTATGGGATCATGGCCTGGGGCGGTTCAACAGCTTCAGCTGTAAAGCCGCTGGTGACCGCCCAAAAACTAGTTATAAAGACCATTTTGAAAGTCCCTGCTACATTTCCTACTACGCAAGTTTTTTCCGTTTTCCCCGTTCTCCCGATCCGGCATATATACCTCAAAAACCTCCTTAGACAGCTTTTCCTAAATGCTTCAGATACTCTCTGTTCTGTTCCTCACCGATACCCGACACGAACCCCTCACTCCACCAGTACTATCGTACACAGACCACTCACCACTTGGACGACCAAACAGACACCGTTTATTATAGCAACTCTTTTCAATAATTTGCCCAAAGATATAAAACTAGAAATAGAAAACCAGAGAGGTTCTCTGGGCAGGTACATGACTAGGGTCATGGAGTGGGTCACCGGACTGAGCTCTGATCAGGTTGAGTCCTTGTTAAGTTCTCTCTACTCTGACTAGCACGACGCTCTGTTCTGATCTCTTCCCATGTATGCTGTTGTGCTCTGCCAACTTCATGTTCACTTGTCTTGTCTCTCACTCTATTAAAATTCAATGCCAGGTCTCCGAGTTGTCAGGTTCATTCCATCCGCACTTCATTATTCATCTATTTTTATTTTACTTTTCTTCTATATTACGAGAATATTTCTTATTTTAGTCACTTTTTCTTTTTCTCATTCTTTTTTTTTTAATTATTATTATTGTATTTTTTTATTTTTTACTAAAGATACTATTGTTATTTATTTTTGTATTTTTCTTTTTTTTTTGTATTTCTCCTCTCTATACTATGTTAAATAATTGTTAACAGTGATTACAGTCCTAGCTGACTGCTCCCCCTCCCACACTCAGACTCCGTCTTCTGGGAGGAGGTAGCCTATTTATCCTGTAATATTTATCTTTTATTTGTAATTATCTAAAGGCATTAAAGAATAATAAAATCCTCTCCGCGCGCCGACGTTTAAATCCGCCCCATTTTTCGGGATTTTATTATTTTTTTGAAATTCAAATTGCGTTCGATAGAGGACACTTTTATCCTTGCGATAAACTTAGAAAGAAAGAGATGACGCAATGTGAAAAATAATTTTGCCGAAATTGATTTATTTTTACAAAAACATCTTGCTTAAAGAAATCATAGACCCTCGTCAGTAGCGAAATATGCCTCTTCGAGAGGATTAATCCGTGAAAATTTAAATTTAAAAAAAAAAATAATTTAAAATAAAATAGCACATATGGATATATGAAGAACTTTATTCATACTAGACGTCCGTAAAAATGTATCCTGTATACAGGGTGTAACAAGTCGAGAGGGCGATACTTAGGGATCTTATAGTAAATTTAATTCTGAACAAAAAAGTTCCTATAAACATAGGTCCGCAAATGCTTTGTTTAAAAGTTATAATCAAAAAACTGCAGGGCAAAGAAAGAAATACCTGCAATTGGTATAAGGGATTAGGATCTGAATAGGGTTCAAAGTTCAATACCATTCGTGTAGCCTCATCTGTCCAGAAGATGTTGTTACCAAAGAGAAGATTGGATGCTAAACGACGAAGATACCAGTTACAGAATTGCATCCTTGCTTCACATCACCCTCTACTAAATACTGTACTGAATTAAAATGATAGGGGTACATACGTTCGCTCCTTAGGGTTCTGTACACTTCCATATGCGAAACCTGTATTTGAAGCCCGGTTCGACGTGGGCTTTTCGTCGGATTTATTTCAAAAGCTCTGATGATATTTTCACTTCGATTTACATTGACTCGTGGATTATTTATTCTGGTGGGCAGCTCTGTAACACGGCCAGTTTCTCTTATTCGTTGATAAGTAGCCTGGAAAACCCTTCGATGGGGGATCCGTTGAAGAGGGAAACGTCTTCGGTACTCAACAGCTGCATCACTGTTCCCGTTACAAAAACCGTACACAAATAGAATATCTGCATATTCCGCATTCTTGAACATTCGCGGCATTTTATGCAAAACTGATTCACAATAAATGAGATTAGTTGCATTGAAATAGAACCCAACATTCATAAACATGAATGGTATTGAACTTAGAACCCTATTCAGATCCTAAACCCTTATATCAATTGCAGGTATTTCTTTCTTTGCCCTGCAGTTTTTTGATTATAAATTTTAAACAAAGCATTTGCGGACCTATGTTTATAGGAACTTTTTTGTTCAGAATTAAGTTTACAATAAGATCCCTAAGTATCGCCCTCTCGACTTGTTACACCCTGTATATGTATAATAAAAAATAAATCTGAAATTATTTTATTTTAATATTGTAAAAATTTTGTATTTTAAACTTACACTATTCGTCAATAAAATATCTCAAGTTCAGAAGAAAACTAGGAAATTAAATAGTTTTTTTATTTTGAGTTGTGAATTACAACTGAGTTTTAATTAGCAAAACAAAATGTAGAAAGGTAGACTTGTGAGTGTCTTCTTTTATGTTTATCATTTCGGAGTTTTCAAGTAAACACAATGCAGTCATACACCCCAAAAATGAAAGGACTAATAATTTTTGTTGAATCTTCCAGAGAAGAAAGACACAGAGTTTGAAAAAAAGAAGTTGTTCCAGTAGATTGATCCATTGGATATAGAAAAGCAATACCCTTAAAAGCTTCAGTAAAAGATTGCTTGCCAGCTCTATTTAGTCCATCCTCAAGACTGTACCCTTTTGAAATCATCAAATATGCAGCTTTTTTTAAGAATTATTACTGCCCCAGTTATACGAAGTATAGGGGAAGTTATGTAATCGATCAAAAAACTGATGCGTTTTCAACGGACTTTCAAGATTCTAAATATTTTTAAAAAACTCTGTCTGTCTGTGTGTGTGTCTGTGAACACGATAACTCTCAATTGAATGAATGTATCGACACTAAATTATATTTTTGTGTCCAGAAATCTATAAGGATGACACCTATTGATTTTCAGCCAAAGGGAAGCAGGGATTAGGAGAGATTGTAATTTATGTATCACACTAAATTATATTTGTGTATCCAGGACTCTCTAAGGATGACACCTATTGATTTTCAGCCAAAGGGAAGCAGGGATTAGGAGAGATTGTAATTTATGTATCACACTAAATTATATTTGTGTATCCAGAACTCTCTAAGGATGACACCTATTGATTTTCAGTCAAAGGGAAGCAGGGATTAGGGATTGTAATTTATGTATCGACATTAAATTTTATATTTAATTTCAAAACCCTATAAAAATGGCAACTATTAATTTTCCGCGGAATCGGTCAAAGGGAGGACCTAAGAAGTCCTCGAATCAATAACTGTAATAATTGAGGCTGTAATGAATATATCGACAAATAGGACACATATTGAATTTTAGCCTAAACGGTCGCTTTAGAGGGAGAGCGAAAAGGGGAAGTACATAGTCCATTCACCGACTTTTTTTTTTTCTGGGAACATAAGAATAAGCTGAATAGGGAAATACTCTGAATAGATTGCCACTATTTATAATTCATATGTAAGAAACTAATTCATAATTGTATATTCAGTAATTTATTAATAGTTCTGATAATTGGTGGATTGTCCAGTCAGTTATGCGATTAATTAGAAAATATATACGATACCACAAGGTCGACCTAGATTTTATATTCCTTCAACGATTATTTTAGCGGGGAAATATATGAAAAAGTTGTTCATCTCCTATTGTGATAGGCTTATCGTTACATATTCGTGAAGCAGGTCTACGAACAATGCAGTATTGCAGTGATTAGTTGTTTTTCACTGTATACGAACAATTTAGCCTACGACCACCCTCCCGTTGAGAACGTCCTAACTCTAAAAGAGCCAAAGTCCTTCCAAGTTCCTCAGCAGTAAGACGGCGTAACGACATTTTAAAATATGTATGTGAAAACTAACCAGAAATAGTAAAAATAAAAAAGCGATAAATTGCTTAGTATTATTATTACAAAACACATTGAATAACAATTATTGGAATTAAAATTATTTTATGTAGATAAAGAATATATAGTCTATAGTAGAGTATATAGTCTACGACTATCTAATAACTTCCAGTTTAGAGGGAGAGTGGAAACAGTAAGAATCCTATAGCCCACTGACCATTAAACCGTTAATATATAAGTTAAGGTTAAGATCCAACAACAAAGTTAATAAATAATTGTTTAATAACTTAAGTAGAAGTTTGTTTCAAGAAAAATAATTGATAAAAATTAAGTAAATAATTAAAAAAATAAATTAAGTTAAATATTTTATTGTATCTATTATCCTTGATCTATTCCTAGTTGTCAACTGTTTCCTCTGATCTTAGAGTATTTATAGCGGAGACCTCCTCAATACCTATTGTTTCCCATGTGATAGGTTTGCGTGCATGTCTGTAATGTGATTTGCCATTTGGCCCAGGGTTAAAGTTTGTCTTCACCAGTCAAGGCAACTGGATCAAGGTTGGTACCGTCCTCTTCACAAAGATATAATGTGAAGGTTCAACTCAGTACAAGCAACATAGAAGAAGAGAGTCAGGCTATATCATGCATCAAGTCAATTTATTATTACAAAAAACATTGAATAATAATTATTAAAATTAAAATTATTATATATAGATAAAGAGTATAAACCTGATGCTGGCTTGACTTGATTGTCAAAACTAGTTGTTTTGTAAATAAAATAGGTTTATTCATAGCTCATCAATAAAAAGAAAAGGTTTCGTAGATTTTTTTATTGATGATGGTAATTTGGATATAAAACCCGATACCTTTGTGCCATTTCTCATCAAAAAATGGTCCTATAGTAGAAAAAACTTCGTAGATCATTTTTCAAGATACTTTAGTGCCAAAAAATGGAGGAGTTTTTGTGTGTTCATTTCTCTTCATACCTATAATGACCCAGCTTTAAATGACACGGCACATAATGGCAGCCATTTTACAGTTAACTTAGTGCAGTAAATGTTTTTCACTGGAAACTATTTAACACCTTGACTGCGACACAGGCCCCCGGTGTACTGTAATGGTCTTTAACAGAATGCGGCCTAAAATTTTATAAAACCTCTTCAAAATGCGTAAGCTTTTTACCCTGTAGATTTCGTTAGTTTTCACAATCCTAAGTCGTGAATAAAATATATTTTTTTTTAGAATGCGGAAAAGCGGATTTTTCCGTACATGTCTCCGGAGATATGTTTTGCATACAGGTAACAAACTATTATCTGTGTGCGCTACATGCCTCTGGGGATCTGTAGAGTCAGGTTTGTTCATGTTTCTTTCCTGTAAGGGCATGCTTCCTGCTTCCCTTTTCTTTCAGTATCATTTTATAAGTTGAAAAGGAGAGTCGTAACTATGTCGTCGCGAGTTAAAAAAAAATCTGGAGTTAGCTGCAGAAAGGCTGAAGGAACAGAAAAGACAGGAAGAGGAAGAAGAAACAAGACTGGCGGATGGGCAGAGGCAAACGGTGAGTGTCCCGATAGAAGGTGAATCTAGTGAGGAGGATGGTAGTGACGACTCGCTGGTGGATTTAGATTACAGACCATCATCTACTGAAGAATCTGAGTCCGATGATGTTATTGGTTACTCACGTGAAGTGTCTGCACCGGAAAGCGGTACAGTAACTCCAGGTACGAGTAATGATTCTATGTGGTCTGACTTACAATGTGCCTCAAACAGTTTCCAAATGTATACCGAAGCCTCCACACTCTGCCCTGACATTAATTCTACTAATTTTACAAGACCTTGGTTTTTTAAAGTATGTCAAATGACGATAATTTCTATAGATTATTTAATTTTTTTATGAAGAATAAAGTAATAAAGTGTAAAATTTCTAAAAAATGTTTGTACTGTATTGTTTCTGCGATTATAATATATATATGGTGGGCTGGTGTATTACACCTAGGGACCTAAGCATTCAGTGCTTTTATCCCTTCCTTTATAATATGTTAATATGCGATTATACTAGGTTACGCCTATAATAATAAATTGATTTTTATCACATTTCTGTCATTCGAGAAAAACCTCCATTTCATGCTAAACAGCTCACCAGAGATATGTGCGACGGAAACAGGAGAATGATCCAAGTCCTATGTATCCGTAAATACTAGTGACAGTTCTTAGAAGTTAGTCTATTTCTCAAGAGATAGCACCATTTGAAAAAAAAGTACATATACCCGGAGATATGTATCGCACACAAATTGACACTGGATCCCGGGGATATGTAACGCAGTCAAAGACAAAGCACGTAATACACATGCCGCAGTCAACGTGTTAATTAATCAAGTGAGCTTCGTTACTCTTGTTTATGTTATCATATTCCAATCTTTCTCTCGAATATTTAATTATTCACGAATATACCATCAAGCCATTCAGTCTCAATTAATTTTCATTCTTTATTTTTCATTTTTCGAACAATATTTCGTCTTTTTGATAGACATTTTCAAGTTCATTAATTTTTTCTGAAAAACATATTAACATACCTAAAATAAAATGAAACAATGTCTCTAAAATCGGAAATAATTTGTGATCTTTAACATTTAACTTAATGTTTCTGAAGACACGTATTAAGAGTACCATCATGATTTCATATCTGGTCGATATCTAGTTTTCTTTTTTTTTTAACTGCAGCATTATATAATAGTTGTGATGCGAACAGGCCTACCTCTCTGATTTAGGAGAACACGCTAGCCTACCCTAAACAGTTCAGAGACCCTTCTCACGACAACTCCGACCTACTTACCTCAATTCAACCCTAAATTTCCTTTACATAGATCAAAACTTAACTCATTTACATATCATAATTGCTTTTATATATCAAACTGATAAAATTATAATTTTAGAAAATATGTGTTAATTGTTATTGTCTTGACGAAAATGGTTATTATATCATTAATATGAAGAATTAGCTGTATTTTTTTTTTTATTGAAGGTTTCCGGTTTGTAGAAACTGCTTGAAAGCTCTGGATATACAGGGTGTTCATTTTATCTTGACCCAGGTAAATAACTCGACAAATAATGATTTTCTCAAAAAAAGCTTGAGACAAAAAATATAGAGTAGAATTGACCGCATTATTTGCTGTAATCTAATTTTTAAACAAATAAAAATGTTTTTTATAATTTAAAAAAAATAAAAATTTTGACTGTCAACCTATTTTTTTTCCCCCTATTTAGATTCCTGGGGAAAAATTAAGGGGAGGTTAAATGAGACATTTTTTTGTTAGACAATATTAAATCTAATAAATGAATTTTAATATATTTAAATATTCGAACTGATGTCCTGCAACTTCCAATACATTTATCGAAGTTAATTCCCTATTAAGAAAGTCTTGATATTTCTGACCATTTAAATTTCCGTCTATAAAAAGGCACCAATTACTTTGTCATTGAGGCGTTCCAGCCCATACATTAACTGACCTTGGATGTTGTTTATCCATAGCCCATTGACAGAATATAACATGGTTATTAAAATCTTCACCAGATAGAGCTTGATAATATTGGAATATGTTAAGGGTGAAATTTATGGTTCTTAAATATTTTATGAACACTACCAACAGAAATCCTAGAACCTTGAGAAATTTTCCGGAACAAACTTCGATAAATGGGGTTAGGTTAGGTTTTATGACTCATGCCCGGGCTTTAACTATGAGGTCATATCCCCTACTACCGTCACTCTGGTGGACATGAGCCCGACTCTACTGTGGGAGTCCTAAATTTTGCCAACCCTAATGTTTTATTCACCTAGGGTAGGGGTCTTTAACGAGTACCTGACATCGTACAGGCTCGGGACCCTCGCTTAACGTCCCATCCGAAGGACGGCGTGCTTAAGTTTATTTTACCTCCCAGATAAAATAAACTAAGGGCCTCGGTCGGGCTACGAACCCACGTTCTTGAGCTCAGAAGTCAAGCACGCATACCACTGAGCTACCGGCGCCCTCCTTCGATAAATGTATTGAAGTTGCAGGACATCAGTTCGTACATTTACTACAATAAAATTCATTAATATTGGTCTAACAAAAAAATGTCTCATTTAACCTCCCCTTAATTTTTTCCCAGGAATCTAAATATGCAAAAAAAAAAAAAAAATTGACAATCAAAAAAATTTTTTTTTTTTTAAATTCATAAAAACGATAAAAAATTGTATTTGTTTAAAAATTAGATTACAGCAATTAATGTGGTCAATACTACTCTACATTTTTTTCTCAAACGTTTTTTGAGAAAATCATTATTTTTCGAGTTATTTACCTGGGTCAAGATAAAATGAACACCCTGTATAAGTGCCTATTGAATGAGAGCGCATCAGGGTGGGTTTGGACTCACATCCAAAATATTACCCTTATCCAATGACGTGCTTTACTAAACGGGGTTGGTTTTCAAAGGTCGTATCTCCTGAAGAAAACTTTCCAAAACAACGACGAATAGTTCTTTCATTAGAACACCTTTCACCAAAAACCTGATTAATATTCCGTGAATGACCAAGTTTGAACTCGTCAAAAAAAAAAAACATGAACGCGTAGTCAAGGTCCACGCCGTAGATTTTCTGTTAAAACGTCGGGATACAATCATTTTTCATTTTCTTTTCGATGCTGCCGTAGCTCTTGCATTTGCTCGGCACTAAACTTTTTAGGTTTTTAAAATTCCTTTTGATGCGAGCTTTCTTCTGATTTGCATTTTCTATGATTCTGCGCATATTTACGATTCATATGAGACGAGATCTTTAATTTTTTTGCAATTTTCAATTTAATTCCGATTTTTACATATATTTCAGCAAATATTTTTATTGTTTCACTTTGAGTTCTAGTAGTGCTCCTCAAGCTCCTTACAATGACACCCGTATCAACGTCCTATCTAAACGCGTTATCACGCTACACTAATTTCTAATTTTACACAACGCTAATTCGCAACAATTATCCGCCGGCGCCCACACTAGCCCGATAACGACACAGGCAAAACAAACACTGCACAACAAACACGTGACAGACATGCTCTATCATTGTGACCGCAACCGTTGTTATCGCATTATTAGTCTCGTAGTTATTATCGATTGAAATCTGACGGTATTTTGTAACACAAGAAAGTTTGACCGGCTATCACTGTGCTTAACGAGCGAATAGACGTTTTCACGTCAAAATTACCCGAAAATGACGTGTTATATAAACTAAAATATGAATGTCTACTTGAAAGGAAAACAAACATTATTAGTAAATAAAGAATTAACTAGTGTTTATTGCAGACTGTAAATATTTTGCTGGTAATCAACAGGTAAATTTTTAATCCTCTTCAAAGTGTTATAAAAACAAAAACGGACATTTCATGTGTGACGACCCAATAGTATGGCCACACACTGTATATATGTATCACCTATTCTATTTTTATAATACAATTTATACAAATAGATACCATGTTTCAAATATAATTGGTTTTCATAAATTAGAAAAATATTTGAAGAAAATAAGTTAGTGAAATTAAATAAATTTTGAAAAATAAATCTAATTTTAGGGTTAGGTTAGGTTTTATGACTCATGCCCGGGCTTTAACTACGAGGTCATATCGCCTACTACCAGAGCGCTCTTTCGTCACTCTGGTGGACATGAGCCCGACTCTACTGTGGGAGTCCTAAATTTTGCCTACCCTAAATTTTTTATTCACCTAGGGTAGGGGTCTTTAACGAGTACCTGACATCGTACAGGCTCGGGACCATCGCTTAACGTCCCATCCGAAGGACGGTGTGCTTAAGTTTATTTTACCTCCCAGATAAAATAACTAAGGGCCTCGGTCGGGCTACGAACCCACAACCTTGAGCTCAGAAGTCAAGCACGCATACCACTGAGCTACCGGCGCCCTCAAATCTAATTTTAAACGAATCCTAAAGATGTAAAAAATATTTATAAATATATTTATAAATATTTATAAAGATGTAAAAAATATTTATAATGTCCCTTTATGGTAAATTAAATAACTCACAATATTCGCTATTCGCAAAATTGAAAACTACCTAATTGAGTCGGGCTCATGTCCACCAGAGCGATGGAAGAGCGCTCTTATTTATCTGAATTTCATAATAATCACTATGGATTAGTTCCATATTTGAAATACAAGTAGAGTTAGTTTTTGTGACTCATGCCCGGGCTTTAACTACAAGGTCATGTCGCCTACTACCAGAGCGCTCTTTCTTCCCTCTGGTGGACATGAGGGAGTCCCTCTGGTGGACATTCCCTCTGACTCTACTATGGGAGTCCTAAATGTTGCCTACTTACTCGTAGGTTTTTTCATCTAGGATAGAGATCTTTAACGAGTATCTGACATCGTACAGGCTCGAGACAATCACTCAACGTCCCATCCGAAGGACGGCATCCTCAAATTTTTCTCACCTGTCAGATCTAAATCTAAAGGGCCTCGGCTTGGTTTCGAACCCGCAATCTTGAGCTATGTAAGCTGGTACGATACCTCTGAACTACCGGCGCCCTCAATTATGTTCTATAAACCCGACAGTGGGAACGTTGGTCATTAGGGCCAATTTAAAGCACTCGTTAATTACAAAATAATTTTTACTAAGTTAAACATGTTAATAAATCCCTAGTCTACCTAGGTTTAGTTAACAAGGGTAGGGGTGTTTAACAAGTACCTGACATCATCCAGGCGGCTCTAGACCATCGTTTAACGTCTCATCCGAAGGGCCCAAGAGAGATTCGTTTAACAGAAAGGGCCATATCTACTCATATTCAAGGACGGCGGTACCTCAGAAGTAGCGTGCTAGCCTATTGAACTCAAGACCTAGGGTTCCAAGAGGTTCTTAGATTTCTTATCTGGGGGATGAAAAAAAAGCTTGCTGTCCTTCAGATGGGACGGTAAGCGTTGGTCCGGAGATGTCAGGTACTCGTTAAAGACCCCAAGCCTTGGTAAATAAACTTGGGTTGGCAACATTCTTTACTTTTATAGTGGAGTAGGGCACATGTCCACCAGAGCGACAAAAGAGCGCTCGATATGTATGCGATATTACCTCGTAGTTAATAAGACCCGGGAATCAATCACAAAAACAAATAATCAAACTTAATGCCTGGTAGATCGTGTGTTTACAAAGTTATCTATACATCGGAACGTCCAGAAACAGGAACTAATTTTACCAGTATAGATTACCTATCACTTTTCCAATAACGTGATCAAATTGTGATCATGATAACGTCTATGGGTCACCAGGAACTGTCCTGGTGGACAACAATTCCATTCATACGGAAGATAATATTGAACGATTTTATATAAATGTCATTAGGCTGACATGCTTGTGGTCATTATATGACGAATCAAAAAAAAATAACACTTCTAAAGTGGGCCATTGCATGCAAGAACTGCTGGAGAAAGGTGAACGACCTGGGGTCGATAGGCCCACTGCACTCCTCCAGTAGGCTCGATACAACCACTCCTGGGTCTTTATTTATTATTTATAAGTATTATCGTACACGTGGCTCAAACAAATATCATTTTATATTCTTCTAGTTGCCTAATCTCTTGTTTAATTACATATGGTAAATATATTAAATATTTAAGATATATTCCAGAAGTTAATGAATAAAATATAAATGAGGTTGAACTTCCGGAATATACAGACATAGGATGGCCAAGAAAATACATTTTTTTAAATTATTTATTTCTCTAGATCAATTTACAGAACGTTACACATAGTTTGCATAAATAGACAAACTCTAAAAAATAATAACAAAAATAAATAAAATAAACTAAGATAATTTAATGTTTTGCATTGCTTAATTGGATTTTTTTTTGTATTAACAAGGATGATAATAATTTTTAGAATGAATATGTAGTAGGAAAGAAAATAATGACGGAGGAAGAAATAAATAAAACATAAAATAATAATAACGATAAGTATTTTTCGTGATAGTTAAGTAAACTTGTGACAGAGTATTGGATAGTTGACAAGATGTCCTGAGGTAGCCTGGGTTTTTTTTTTTTTTTTCTTTTGGCTTTATGTACGGTGCATATTAGCCATGTCAATGTGTTATATATAATTATTTAAGACATCCATGGCCCCGGGAGAGAGTTCTATCTACGAAATAAAACTCACTCCCGGACGGGATTCGAACCCGCAAACCATGGTGAGACCATGCGCGACCAAAGCCCTACGCTCTAGCCCGCACGGCCACCATGGCCCCCAAGGTAGCCTGGGTTGGAGACGACGATGTTGAGATGGCTGGCCCAGTCGGTAGGAGACCGCTCCAGGAACGAGAGGAAGAGAGATGTAGTACTTGATGAAGTCTCTTCTTGATGTAGTCCTCAATAGTCCCCATGTTAGTATATTCTAAAATGGATGAAAGTTTAAAGCTGTATGTAGGCTTTGGTAATAGATAAATAGATAATCTTATTCTACTTACTAAAATGATAATATTTTTAAATTTAAGATTTATAAAGAAAATCAATAACATTGGATCATCGCGGCCTAAATCTCTCAACATGAAGCCAATACTATTTATATTTTTTCCTTAATAATTATAAATATTGTTATTACAGAAGATATCTGTACCAGTGTTCCTCAAATTGTGGCCTGCAGTTAGGTTAGGTTAGGTTAGGTTTTATGACTCATGCCCGGGCTTTAACAACGAGGTCATATCGCCTACTACCAAAGCGCTCTTTCGTCACTCTGGTGGACATGAGCCCGACTCTACTGTGGGAGTCCTAAATTTTGCCTACCCTAAATTTTTATTCACCTAGGGTAAGGGTCTTTAACGAGTACCTGACATCGTACAGGCTCGGGACCATCGCTTAACGTCCCATCCGAAGGACGGCGTGCTTAAGTTTATTTTACCTCCCAGATAAAATAAACTAAGGGCCTCGGTCGGGTTACGAACCCACGACCTTGAGCTCAGAAGTCAAGCACGCATACCACTGAGCTGCCGGCGCCCTCGCCTGCAGTTAAGTCAGTAGTATATAAGCTAACCTATAAAGTTAGATTTAAGTATTACAATGTTACCTGTTAGAAAAACTACCTAAAATGTATCGCCATAGGATATGTCTTTTGGCGATGGTCTCCGAGCCTGTACGATGTCAGGTACTTGTTAAAGACGTGAATAAAAATTTAAGGTAGGCAACATTTTGGACTCGTATAGTAAAATTGGGCTCAGGTCCAAAAGAGCGCTCTGACCTCGTAATTAAAGTCCGGGCATGTCACAGTAATAACTACAAGGTCATGTCTCTTACTACCAGAGCGCTCTTTCATCGCTCTGGTATATATGAGCCCGACTCCTAAAGGTTGCCTAACCCCAGGTTCAGATGCAAAGTGTAAGGGTCTTTTACAAGTACTTGACATCGCACAGCCTGAAGACCATCGCTTAACGTTTCATCCGATGGCGTGCTACGTTTTCTGTTGAACATTTAAAACACATGTAGGTATGATTGTTGTTGCCCAGATCGCACTGGCTGGGGTGCCTATGAACAATAATCAGCTGATTATAAATTTGTTTATTTTATAGTTATATTTTTTATTCTATATTTTTTATCATCTGTATAAGGTCCTCATATACTCTCAATTAGGGCAGAAAGGACGACATCTCTACAGGCGGCTGTTCTAAAATCGAGTCTCATGCGACGGCAATTTTAAGTTAAAAATCTTAGTTTAAATTTTCAACTAACATTTTTACTTTGAAGACTTTCCAATTTTCCCTTAGTTCGAAGTAAGTTATGAATCCACAATACTTCTTATTCCTAGATGCCTATGTACCTAAATGTTTATAGAAATAATAATTTATTTGTTTGTATATAATTGTGTTTTGTATAATGGTAATAATGTATATCAGTTTGTATATAAATATGTATTATATAATAATAATAATGTATATCAGTTTGTATATAAATATATATTATATAATAGTAATAATGTACCTATATCAGTTTGTATATAAATATGAATTATATAATAGTAATAATGTATATCAGTTTGTATATAAATATGAACAGTTTGTATTATATGGGCAAGTGTCTCTTTAGGCTTGCATGCGAGAAGTGTGTGAGACATTAGTATAATGATACCTTACATTTGTTTACAGATATATTGCAAATATTGTATTTGTTAAGTCGTAATGTATTGTATATATATTTTGTAAAATAGGAAATATTTTAAAAAACATTCGTTTTTCTTTATTTTTAATATGATATGAAATAATTTATTATGTAACTGTTAGGACTGAATTAGTTCGTGAAAAGTGCATTCAATAAGGAATATAGATTAGGTACTTCTATTTCGAAGTTGTTTGATCGATTCTCCACACAAGTTAATTAATTTTACCAAAACCTCTTGCGGCTTTGAAAGAGTGCAAATATTTGCCAGAACTAAATTAAATTATTATTAGTCACGACATTACTATTTATTTTTGAACTTCCGATGACGGAGATGTTCAATAGTAATTTAATTGAACAATAATGATTATTCGTTTTAAAATATGTAAAATAAACTATACATCTATTCCATTTTAATTAAATTTTAAAATTAAAATAGTTTAAAACTTTAATTCTCTATTGATAAGTAGACCGAAGTTATGAGCAGAAAAATTGTAACTTGCAATAAAACAAATGATTGGCATGTACTTCAAGAACATTTATATATATATATATATATATATATATTTTTTTTTTTCGAATTCGTTGTATGTCGTTTTAATGTCAGCATATAACATTCGCACTCCGCCAAGGTGATTGCCCCCCGTTGTCTCATTCCTCAGTGAAATACTTAGGAATAATCCTCGACGGGCGGCAAACTTGGAACTTTCACACACGAATGGTAAGACTCACACTAGACCGCCGACTTAAGCTACTGTATAGCACTTTAAATAGGCGTTCTGAATTATCTATTCGACAGAAACTAAATTGTTTCACCTATCTTCTCCGACCTCTCTAGACTTGTGACATATGATGTAGCAAAAGCTTCGAACGTCAAACGAACAGTTGAAAACTCTCTGACTGATCACAATGCCCACAGTACGTTAACAAGACTTAACACCACGAATTGAACATCATACCCATAGACAGACACCTGACCTCATGAGTACCTGACATCATACAGCCCAGGACCATGGGCTAACGTCCCACCCGAAGGATTTTTCACCTCCTAGATAAAAAACCTAAGGACCTCGCCCTAGTTTCGAACCCGCGATCTTGAGCTCAGTAACACGGAACCTCTGAGCAACTGGTGCCCTGGTTTATTATGAGCTACACAACAATAAATTGGAAAGACAATATGTCAATGATGAACAAATTCAAATTTTCATCAGGTTTCAGGAAAGTTCATCGCATTCCTTTGTCATTTCGAATCAATGAAAGAAATTCCATACATTCTTATATGACGGAAGTCAAATGATTCCATCGATTTAGGTTTATTAGTTGTCATGGAAACTAGTATAACCTTCAGACTGTTCTTCCTTCTCAAAACGTTTTTTCATTTCGGGTTTTTTCTCCATCTGAGTCAAAAATAAATAGTTTTTAAAGTTTTTAGTGTTGTTTTAAGATATACTATTCGGTTTAATATTGAGTCAAATGGCTTTCTTCGGCTTCAATGATCCTTTTTCTGTATTTTTCCAAGATCCATTTTTCAAGTGAGTAGATCCTTGACATTGATGTTCAACAGTTATTATTAAGGCATCCAGGATGTTGAATTAATGCCTGCATATTGTTATTGTTAATAGTGACTGCTATTTTGGCTTAATATAAATATATGGCATATTGAAATTTTATATTATATTTCTTTGTATGCCTATGTAAATATATTAATTTCTTAAATGGAAACCAATGAATATTGTGTAATAATATCCAACTAGCATTGCGACAAGTCCTTGTGCAAAAATGCATGACTTCAATATAACGGATAATATTTTCATTGTTGATCTATCGTCCATATTTCTGAATTAATGTTTAAAATTTTTTTTTTTTGTTCAATTATTTTTAAAAAGGTATTTTTCTGTGATGCATTATTAACCGCGCTTTCTAGGTATTTTCGTGCGTTAAAGGGTCGCAAAAGTATAATAAGTCCTTAAAGATTTATAATTTTTTTATAGTTTTGTAACTTTTGTATCAGAAAAAATAAAATGTTGACCCTTCCGTCGATCGATTTAGTGAAGCAGCACAGGTTAAGATTGTTGTGTATCTAGGCTTTTTTCTAAAAGTAGTCTGAATCTCGGCTACAATCGATGAACCAGCATTTCTCACTAGAAAGACTGACGGGAGTTTTATTTTGTAATAGAATAAACAAAACGGTGAACAATGGAGCATTTCGAACGAGTCCCTTCGCAAGGTCCTCAGACATTTGTCTGTCGTGCATACCTTATGCTCAATTATACACATAATGTTTCAGTACCTCTGGGAATGTCTTATTCGATACAAAATGAGAAAGTTTCTATAAACATTAGTTTGATGTTCTGAGCCATGAGATAACAATCAAAATGAAAAGATCTATGAACAGAAAGAAGGATATTCACTCTTTGAAATCTATACATTTAGAAAAATAAATAAAATAAACTTAGTTTTTTTAAATAGTGTCTCTCCCACAAAAGATGTATACATAAACTACCAGTTTCAAATTATACCATCCTCATGGTTAGTTATAAACGGCCAGTCGTCCACTGGGACCGGAAAGTTGCGAAAAGTAGCGAAATCAGTTCGTCAGAATTCGGCCGAAAATGCACGAACGATCCAAACATGTGACAAGGTGGGGGACCGCGTCCACTAGACCCGTATCGTTCGTCAGTTTTCGGCCGAACAGGTGCGAAGTGATCCTATTCTGCTGGGATTTTACGGACGAACAGGTCCGAATACATCCTCACATTGTACACCAAATAATTCTTCTGATGATTCCTCCGGGGGTCAGTACAACGCATCGTACTATTTTCACGAATTAGATCCTAGTGGAACCTTCTTTGTAAATCAATAAAAAATTACTTACATTTTTTGTACTACGTTTGTCTAGTTATTCGTTACTTTCGTTACGAAAATTACTGAATTTTTCGAGTCTTGAGTAGATGTTGTCAAGAATGTATTGAAAATTGTCCTTTTCCATTCGAAAATAGGAGAAGTGGTGATTATCATCGATTTGAAGGGCACGCCACAAATGAGAGAATTCGCCAAACTCTTCTCTTTTATCGAAAATGGGATTCACCCACATTTCCCGTCTACGTCTATATCGCCTCCGTCGATAAATCAAAGGTGATAATTCCAACGCTAAAAATTCGTCGTCAGAATCATCGGAAAAACCGTTCCGAAGAGCCATCCCGTCTACGCATTCGGACGTACTGAGTGGATCAATGGACGATCGGCATTCGCCCGATTTCGTTGCTTCGCAGTTCGCAACTTTCCGGTCCCAGTGGACGACTAGGCTAAGACAAGTTTACTGAGTGCGAATCACTTCTATAGGTACATCAGGTAGGTAAGAAAGGCGTTGGACCTTCAACTAGGAAATCCCCGTACAGTTAGGAATATGATTGTTCTGAAATATTTCCTTCCCTACTTTCAATGACAGTGGCAAAACTAAAATTAAAGATAAACTAATTTTATGTTGCAAACATCTCCCATATAAATTAGTTAATCTTGTTAGAATATTTCTATGTAGGTATCTTTAATTATAGTTTTACCACTGATATTCAAAGTAGGAAAGAAAATGTTCCAGAACAACCAAATTCCTAACTGAAGATTTATTAGCTGAAGGCCAACCCCTGCCTTATCAATCTGATGTACCTATGAAAAAACTTTCTTGTAGAATAACAATATTAATAAAACAAAAAATAAGTTTGTTTTATTTATTCATTATACGTTTTTACAATATGTCTGCGTTCCTGAACTTAGAAGCTATAATTTTAAACTTTTATGTATGTCCCTTGCATAGATCGATTAACTTATTAAACACAATTACAGCTTTGTTATTTTAAATATGTCTCTTCAAGAGTTACAATGAGTCTTACTTATGTATGTACTTATTTGGATTGTTGGCTAAGGACGGGGACAGTGGGAGGAGGCCGAGATGGACTTCATCAGATGGCCCAGATGATGGACTCGATCATGCTGGATGCCTTCACACCGATGGCCTTCACCAAAGTGACAGCCAGGCCATCTCGGACCCCACATCGGACAGCACCTCAGCCACCAACCTCCAGGAACAAAGGTACAACTTAGCAATCATTCAAGAAAATATTCATATTGTAATACTAGAGACCAGGTTATAGGGGTTGTGTAATAAAAGCTCTGATTTGGATACTTTAAACCAGGGATGGGCAAACTTTTTTTAAGTGCGGCCCAGATAGAAAAATTCAAACGTTATGCAGGCCGTACACTGACAATTTTAGCCGGATTAAAAAAAAAAATGAATGTCATTAATAAGTTTAACGATAGGTACTGAAAAAGACACTTCCGGAAAAGTTACCAAAAATGATCTTAATTCTAATAAAATTAAAAATGTATCTACTGTATTTATTATCTACTTTATTTATGTACTTTATATTATTATTTTTGTACTAATATAGCACTGAGGAGCCCGCAACCTCACAAGAATAACAAACAACCTCACAAGAATAACAACACTTTTCAACATTACAAACAACCAAAACCTCAATAATATACTATACATAGGGCGCTAAAAATGAGAGGAATTGAAGTATTTAAATAAAATACCATTTCACTAGAAGTTTTTTCACTATTTTTTTTAATTTGTTAATAATTAACAGTTAGGTTCTATTACTTTGTATTTTATTATTAGTTTAACGGAAATAAATATTACTGAAGTACATATTTCAGTTTTATGACTGATTTACGTAAGAACATATTATATATCCTACCTTAGTAATAAATTATAACTACATTTATAATACACCTTACATTGTCTCACTACATCAGCCATCTTCATATTTACATTGTTGAATTATGTTGAAAAGAAAAAAAATAAATAGAACCATATAATTTTTCCTTTAAAGCGACGGTCCTATCATTTAATAATTTCGATGTATCCTTTAATATTATCCTATTTGGGTCAAAAACTAGCATAGAATTCAAACAAGGCTAAAATCCAACATAGTTTTCATCAGACAAATTATTAATAACAAATTTTCCGATGCATATTTACACAAATGAATAATATGTTTGTATTTAATTACTACTTGGTTAAACATTGTAATATTTGAAACTGATTAGTTCTTCAGCAGTTTCTTTAATGTTCCTTAATCGCCTTCCTACTATTTATATAATTTCTTATATTTGGATATCTTCCTCACCCTTTTATTTATTTTCATATTGTTTTCTCATATTATTTTGTTTTTTTAATTAACCTTATTTTTAAAACCGTGTCTCCTTGACTGTTCCTAATCCCGAGTCCCTCCATATCGGCCATGTTCGAAGGTGGTCTAAGCTATACTTTGACGACAGAGGTGCAGACTCAGAGGGAGGACCACAGACACAGTTCACCCTCCTCCCGGTCGCCCAACAGCAGACTCATGACCAACAAGTGGATGGCCTCTCTCCGTCGGCGGGATCCAGAGATACAGCCCACACTTCCCTCTATCAATAAGCCTAAGTAAGTTCATCATGTTATCAGAATGGGGCAGAAACATATAAATACTTGTTTAACTTATATTGTCTAATACCCAAAAAAATTATACATAAAGTGTACCTGTTTCAACTTACGCCATCGTCAGTAAAAACTTCAAGTGGCATTGATGTTTAGTGGGTTGTCATATTTATACAATCCTCAGGTTGTATATAGCTGAGATTTCCTAAGGCTGTGACACCCTGTCCCCTAGGGAAGTCCAGGGAGGGATGTGAAGTCCTGCCTCAGCAGAACATTTACAAATATTTGAGTTGTCAATAATATAATAAAATAAAGAAAAAACAATAGTATATCAGAAAAATATAATAATAAGAAATTAGAGAAAAAAATATATTAAAACTAAAAAATTGGGTTTATGCGAATACATAGTATATATGTAATAAGTATTAAATAAGTAATATAACTCAACGTATATCAGAATAAAACTATTTTTCGATTGTTGCATTGTATGAGGAGATTTTCATATAATTTTATATCCGAAATTTATCATGAAAATTATGGATTTTTTGATGATTTTGTGAACTATGCTATTTGATGTCCAATACTCAGGATGGGAGAAGAGAGATTGGAGTTGTCTCCCGGAACATATAACTTATTATGTATTAAGTCTATGACTTGAAATAAATGTCTATAGATGAGATATATAAAGCTGCATTACAAAATTGCTATAAAACTATTTGTGAAAGAAAAGTAAACAATTCCTGTATATGTATATATATATACAGGACATACCCAATATTAGTATGTCCAATAAACGCAGACACATCCAGGATATTATATACAGGTCTTTATGACGTTTGTGGGTCCTCGAAGGGTAATTGATTACTTGGAAAATGTTGATACTTTTTTGGGAAATCTAGCCAAACCCAATAATAAGTTAAGCTGATAAATCAGTACTTTAATAGCGAAAATATCAAATCTAAAAAAAAAAGTATTTCCTACATGACAGACTTGGCCGTGGAACGACAAGGCAAAAGGATAAAAAACGTTTAAATAAACAAAAAGTTTTTTATCTAGTATAAACAAATAAGAGTAATAAAAAATATCGAACTCGAGTTTTCAATGTTTCCTAGTTCTCTATAACTGGCTAAATTATTTTCGGGGTGGTGATTCTAGCCATAATAACTCAGAAATAACTAAATACCCTAGACATTTAAAATACTTACTCTTTAATTTTTCAATGGGGAGAGAGGGCCTTATTTTAAGCTTTATGGCGAATTCTTAATTGCTCTCATATTTTAAATATTTCAAATTTTCTGGTAAAGCAAAAGACCTAATAGGACTTATGTATGTTTTTTGTTTATATTTTATATGTTTATTCATATTACCGTTTGATTTTTTAAGTAGATACATTATCCAATTTTGTTTTGAAAGTAATATCATTCTGTCAAGCCATACTGCATACATGTTTCAGCAGTTAGCATTTATCATTTTTGATGCCTTTCTATTAACCTTTCATTTCCAGTCAATTTTGATGAAATTATCCAGCAAAAATGGATTTATTCTGGAATAAATGCACTGAGAAAGTTAATCAATACCTTACCATTTCATTAATTTGAATTGTTCTGATTATAGGTATAATCCCAATGCAAGTATTCCAAAATCTCGGTCAGTGGAAGGAACTCACTTGATAGGAGTGAATGGAACAACATATAGAAAAGATCGTAGATCTTCCAGAGCGCCCAACAAGAAGGTGAACAGTCTGGATGATGGGAAGAATGGAGAGGACTCCAAGACTGGAAGTGACATGGAAGAGACTAAACCCGAGCCGAAGGAGACTCGGTTCGAAGGGGTTGGCTTTGAACCCCATCTTGTCGAGACGTTGGAGAAGGACATACTCCAGAGGGAGACTGCTGTTCGGTAAAGTACTACAGACTAGAGTGTGTGGTTCATCTATTACTTACTGTCTTATGTTACCATTTATTTTCGTCCTTTCGAAAGAACTGTACTTTTTTATGTATATTGTAAGGGAAAGGGCCTGGCCAATGTCTGCTTTTCTTATTTTAGAAAACAAGGAGATGCCTATGTGTTTGAAAAAATTTTCAAACAAGCTTGTCTCAAAAACTATAGCGTATATTTAGTTAATTAAAAAAAAAAAAATACAGGGAAGGGATATGAGCATTGGATGCTTAGGTCCTTAGGTGTAAAACACCAGACCACCATATATATTAATATTTAATGTTGTCAGACCTTTCGGTGGAAACCGTCATCATTGGCTGCTGGTCGAGTATGGTAAGCCCACAGTACTCGACCAGCAGCCAGTGACGACGGTTTCCACCGAAAGGTATGTCAACAGTAATATATTTACTAGCGGAACTAACCCCTTAGATTATATATTATTATGTAGTTAGTTTAAGAAGTACATATAAGTTTAAAATTCTTCGAAAAGTGAATATTAATTTATTATATTATTTCACTTTTTTTCGTACATTTTTCTAGGATATTGTCCCGAATTGACATCTTGGAGTGAATATTCGCGATTTTACTTTCATAAAAAAGGCCTCTAGCTGTACGCCATTAAAATGACAATTTAAAACCTATGTACTTTTGAGATTGACCCTTTGAAACAAAGCTTTTGAAAACTCAATGCTTATATTTAAAGCAGTATTGCTCTAACGATAATGACAATTTTTATAATAGAAACATGAAAGCCATTTGTGTAAACATTTTTTTTTTTAAATACTCATGCCATAAATTATAAATAACTGTATTTTTTTTTTTTAATTGCAGATGGGGAGATGTGGCTGGTTTGGCAGAAGCAAAAGGAGTTCTCCAAGAGGCCATGGTTCTACCTCTTATTTTACCTGAATATTTCAAGGTTAATTATTTTTTTTTTATATATTTCTCTCTCATTCTTTTATAATGTATTGAGTGTATATAATGTATAGTTTCTGTTTTCATTCAATAATTATTGGAAATATTATTGTATAACAAACACAAATTATTTAAAATTCATATAATAAAATTAAATTGGAGCGTCAGTGGTAGTAGCTCATCACGGGTTCGAAACCTCATTCTTTTACATGGTACAGTGAAACATAGATATAACGAATCTCAAAGGAACAGGAAAAATATTCGATGTTGAGAGGTTTATATATCGAGGTTTAGCATAATTATTTCAATATGTAGGAGGTTTGAGAGAAAGTAGATAACACAATTATACATCTAACTCAAAAATGTATTGATGTTTATACAATTAAATTACTTCACAAAGAATCACGATTGAAGAGCTGTGTAAGAGTAAGACATGCGGTTACACAACGTAACAGAGTTCCGCTCGATTCAAAGAAACAATTATAAGATAAGCCTTTCCCAAAGACATACTTCTCTCTATGAAGAGAGACTTTGAAACACTAGAGATTCTACTGACAGGAAGAATAGTTCGTTTTATTTGAAATATGAATATTTTTTTCAGGGGGCCGGCATGTTTCGAAGAAAAAAGTTTTCGTTATATAGAGGTTCTAACGAATATATCGATGTTCAACTGTATCAACAAGGAGTTATTTTTTTCTTGCAATAATTACTCGAAAAAGTATTGTATAACAAACATTAATTATTTAAAATCCATACTAAATTTGTTTAGAGGGGCAGTGGTAGCTCAGAGGTAATGTGCTTGCTTACTTAGCTCAAGATCGCGTGTTCAAAATGCCGATGCCCTTAGGTTTTTTTTTTTATATGGGAGGTGAATAAAACCTCGAGCTTACCGTCCTTAGGATGCGATTTTAAGCGATGGTCCCGAGTCTGTTGTTGGCTCATGTCCAGAAGAGTGACGACAGAGTGCTCTGGTAGTAGGTGATATTACATCGATAAAGCCTGGGTATGAGTCGCAAAAAGTACAAACAAATGTTTTTGGTTTATTTTCAGTTTTGTATAATAAGACTGTCACAATTATTTCAGGGTATTGGTCTGATCAGGCATGACTAGTTATTACAAATATGAAGAAAAACTATGTATTTTTTTTTTAATATTGTCTATTTCACAAGATATATTGATAAACCAACAAGATATATCGAATATATGTGAGTATTTTCGGTATTGCTACCATCTTCAGCTAAGACTTAACAAATACTAAATTGAAGTTCAAACTGTCCCTTTGCAGCCCCCACGGGGTTTTCCTGTCTTTATGTACAGTTAAATTTTAAAAATATGGAAAACTTTAAAATACAATTTCGTTTCATATTGAAATCTTAATAATAACAGAATCATTTTGAAATAGTATGTACTGAATTGATATGAACTCAAAGGTGGGTAGAGAAAGGTTTTACTCCCCAACCATAGGACAGCATAGCCTTCACGAAGTCAGCAACGACAATGGACAGAGGCTTATTAACTTTGCTGCCTCACGAGACCTCGTTATCGGAAGTACCTTATTTCCTCACAAAAACATTCATAAGGGTACGTGGACATCGCCCGATGGTAGAACGGTAAACCAAATTGACCACATTCTGATCAGCTCCAGGAATAAGTCAAACTTACTGGACGTCAGATCCTACAGAGGAGCCAACGTGGACTCTGACCACTACTTAGCTGTTGCTCGCCTCAGAGAAAGGATCTCTCTAATTAAGAACGAACGGGGAGAAAGAGTTAAAAGATATAACGTTTCTAAACTCAAGGAAGAAGAATCGCACACAAGATATGTGGCGAACTTGGAAGAGAAATTGCGAGCAGTGGAAATTCCAGATGGCTGCTGCCTGGACCAGAGATGGACCAAGTACTGTCAGGCCATTGGACAGACTGCGGAGGAAACGCTAGGACCACAAGAGAGAGAGACCCGAGCCCCTTGGTTCGATGATGATTGTAAAACTGTCACAGATGTCAAGAACGAAGCGTATAGAGCCATGCTGCAGAGGCGTACGCGTAGAGCTAGAGAAGAGTATCGTCAGAGGAGAAGGGACGAGAAGCACCTCCATCGTAGAAAGAAGCGGCAATGGGAAAACCAGGAGCTGGAAGAACTCGAGAGGCTGAGAACGGTAGATGAAAATAGAAAATTCTACCAGAAGGTGAATAAAGGGAGAAAGCCGTTCAAGCCAAGATCGAGGGCTTGTAAGGACGAAAACGGGACTTTGCTGAACGAAAAGAATCAGGTCCTTCAAAGATGGAGGCGGCATTTTGACGAACTCCTTAACGGTGGTCAGAGAAGAGAATCCATGGAGGATCTTGTGATTCCACGATCAGAAGAGGATGAGCTCGAGCCACCCGATGAGCTTGAAATAACCGAGGCCATGGAGAGGTTAAAGAACAACAAGGCACCAGGATATGACGGTCTGTCTTCGGAGTTATTTAGGTATGGTGGAAGCGAGTTGAAGAAGATTATGATGGACCTTATAATAGATATATGGACGGGAGAAGTCATGCCCAGAGCCTGGTACAAGACCGTGATTTGCCCCATACTAAAGAAAGGCAACCAGCTCGAATGTGGCAATTATAGAGGAATTTCCCTGCTCCCATGCGCTTATAAAGTCCTGTCCAACATACTCTTCCAGAGACTGCTTCCCTATGCAGAACGGGAGCTAGGTCCTTACCAGTGTGGCTTTCGACGGGGTAAATCGACCACAGATCAGATATTCTCCCTAAGACAGATCCTTGAGAAAGGTAAAGAGTACCAGATTCAGACCTGCCATCTCTTCATAGATTTTAAGGCTGCTTATGATAATGTCGACAGGCTGCAGCTGTTCAGGGCTATGGAAGATTTCAACATCCCGAGAAAGCTGATCCGTCTTTCAAAGCTGACGATGGCAAGCGTGCAATGTACGGTCCGGATCCAGGGAGAGTTCTCTGAGGAGTTTGAATCGAGTAAGGGAGTGAGGCAGGGTGATTCCTTAGCATGCTTACTCTTCAATCTCGTCCTGGAGAAAGCAGTAAGGGAATCAGGCATACAGACGAACGGGACCATTTTCAACAGGACTGTACAGCTGCTAGCATATGCCGATGACATTGACATCGTAGGTAGGTCATTTCGAGACGTCAAAGAGGCATTTCTGGCCTTGGAGGCACCGGCGAGGAGGTTGGGGCTTGTCATCAACGAAGCCAAGACCAAATACTTGGTTTCAGAGCAGGAGGTCGAGCCACCGGAGCAAGTCACCATTGGCCCTTACTTCTTCGAGAAAGTGCAAGAGTTTGTATACCTCGGCTCTCAGGTAAACGTGAACAACGACATGTCAGCCGAGGTAAAGCGAAGAACAGTGGCAGCGAACAGGAGCTTCTTCGGCCTGAGGCATCATATAAGAAGTCGCCTCCTTTCAAGAAAAACAAAGTTCAGGCTTTATAAAACGTTGATCCGCCCCATCCTAACATACGGGTCCGAGGCTTGGACTATCTCCAAGTCAGATGAACAACATCTTCTGGTCTTCGAAAGAAAGATCCTCCGCCGAATATATGGCCCAATACGCGATGGAGAAGACTGGAGACGACGCACGAACCAAGAAGTCTATTACCTCACCCAGGAACCAGACGTTGTGAAGGTCATCAGGCTGGGAAGGCTCAGGTGGGCCGGACATGTGGCAAGGATGGGCGAACATGAGATCCCGAGGAAGACGATGTCGGACCGGCTTTACGGAACAAGACGCGTCGGGAGGCCGAAGCTGAGGTGGCAGGATGGTGTGGCGAATGATGCGAGGAGCCTGCTTGGAGTCCGACACTGGAGTGCAGCTGCACAAAACAGGGATAACTGGCGGACACTGTTGGAGGAGGCCTTGACTCATTAGTGGGTTGTCGCGCCATTGTGAATGAATGAATGAATGTACTGAATTAAAATACAAATATATATGCATATATAAAATAAATCAAAGATGACAATAATAAATATATGAATAAAATTAAAAATACAGTTTTCTGAGAAAACAAGTACGTATACTCATTATCATGACTAGTTATGCTTAAATACACTGAGTTGTTTACGTTTGGTTTCCAGTGAAGGCCGCATTTCAGAACAATTTAAGTAAAATTAGCACATAAACTATAACAATATGGCATGCGTTCAGGTTTATAGCCAACTTTTTGACTCAGTATTGCATGTATACACCTTTTTTCGCAGATAAACCTAATTTTCTACTTAAGAAATAATTTCATAATTACATGTCGGGCTAACCAACCCCTGAATTAGAGTGTATACAAAATAATAACCCTTTCTGTGATTTGCGGAGGAAATCTGTAATCTTATCTTGAAAAAATACGAAATCTGCGCTTGGTCTGTTTATGTATCATCTTTTGTTATTTAATTATTTTTTATATTCTGCCAAGTTCATGGCAAATGGTTGATCTGAAAGTCGTAGTTAATGTATAATTTTAACTTTTAGGGTATACGACGGCCATGGAAGGGTGTTCTGATGGTGGGTCCTCCTGGAACTGGGAAGACGATGTTGGCCAAGGCGGTGGCTACCGAGTGTGGAACCACATTCTTCAATGTCTCCTCCTCCACACTCACCTCCAAGTACCGGGGAGAGTCTGAGAAACTCGTCCGCCTTCTTTTTGAAATGGTATATCCGCTCAATTATAAAGTATTTTAAACGCTGGCCAATGTAGATGAAAGATAGCTCTCATTTTGTTAATATTGCAGTCATACATAATGAGAAATATACATACGTACATAGTACGATACACTTTCTTATTCTCCTTAACTTTGTAAAAGTCTTCAGGCTCTGAGGGATGAAGTTCAAAATAGAGTCAAACATGTAACCTGGGCAAATCGAATCAATCCATAATTCATTCTTCAACTGTTTTATCTCATTTTAAAAATTGCTCATCAAAAGTCGATAGAGATAAAACATACCTAATTTTTTCAGCGATAAAGTTTTATCTAGGTATAATAACCGAATACTGCTGTTTTTTCTTTTACGTTTAAACAGTAATAGCAAATTAAATTGATAATTAAAAGTGCCAATTAAGGTTTCAGATGACCTCTTTTAAACTGTATAGTACAAGTTTTAATATGGCATCTATGTTGATAATCTCATATCTACCAAAATTTAAAAACCTCGTCGATTTACCGGAAAAAAATAATCTATTATAATATTTTATATTTTAAAATTTAGTCTATACATTTCTAGAATTTCAATGGTGTGACTACGACGTAGTAAGCTGCATCTGATTTGTAGACTCCAACCTAATGAGTGTAACATGTTTTCCCAGGCAAGGTTCTACGCTCCTAGTACCATTTTCATTGATGAAATCGACTCCCTTTGTTCTCAAAGAGGGACAGACTCAGAACATGAAGCATCTCGAAGATTCAAAGCAGAACTCCTCATTCAGATGGACGGTATTAACTCCACCGGGTAAGCAATAGCTATCTTTTTCTAAGACAAATAAATGTTGTCTGTACCATTTATAATAACTGTCATCGTTACAAATTTTTCTGTTATTTATAAATTACTATGGATGGTATGTAGTTTTAAAACCCTTTATCTAATCATACGTAAACTTAAAAACTCCTCGTAATAATTGTTTCAAAATATGCTTTGTTTATTATTATTTTTTTATGGCTCAATACCGTTTATGTAACTTCATTAACGAGTGTTTTACCTTCGTCTGTCTGTGCCCTCCAGATATATTGGTACATATTGAATATATATCGCAAATGTTGCAGAAAGTTAAACTTATATTGTAATGGTTGTCATCTGGGGTAAATGTATAAATGAAATTTTATTTAGTAATTTGTAAAATTTGAAACATATTTCTCATATTTAGGTTTATCCCAACTAACAAATTTATATTTTTTATTTATTCTTTTAATGATACAAATCAGGGTGAGTAATTTAAAAAAATAAATTAGTTTTGATACAATAAACTTTTTTAAAGTCTATATTTTAGATAAAGTTATTATTTTTAACCCCCGACGCAAAAGAAGGGGTGTTATAAATTTGAAGCTCTGTCTGTGGCATCGTAGCGCCAAGATGGCTGAAACGATTTCAAAGCGGTTTTTTCTTCCAAAAGCTGGTATTTGCGTGGTTTTTTTACCTAATGGCCTTTCGAGTCCGCGATCTGGAGTATGCACGCTACCTTGACCTTTTTGTAACATTTGGAAAAAAACCTTCTTACCTATAGAAAAACAATTAAAATAAAAACTGACTATATTTTTATTATTATTATAACATAACGTGAAACCAAAAAAAAAAACTAACATAATTGATAAAATGATAATTTTGATTTCTTTCAGAATTCAACATATTGATGTTTAGCATTTGACGAGCTTCTCCGAGATAATTAACAAAATGTACAAAAAAGTGTGTTTTTAAAGAGTTTTTTTTGTTCTACTTTTATTCAATGGTATATTTAATATGTACATTATAATTTCAGAGATGAGAAGGTAATTATGGTACTGGCTGCTACCAACCATCCCTGGGACATAGACGAAGCTTTTCGAAGACGCTTTGAAAAAAGAATTTCTATTCCTCTTCCAGATCGTAGGCATCCAATATTTAAAATAGTCTATTATTGAGTTTATTTTAATTTTTTAAATAATATTATTAAATGTTTAATATCTGTTATTTTTTGTGTTTTCTCATCAAGATGAAACCCGTTTGGCTCTTCTTGAACTCTGCCTGAAGAACATTGAAGTGGACTCCGGGATCGATAAAGAACGAATAGCCAAGCATCTTGATGGTTATACATGCTCGGATATTATCAATGTTTGCAGGTGAGAAACATTTGAAAAAAAATTAATTAATAGTTAATGTGAAGTTGGATGATGTAGTGAAATAATCACTTCTCACTACATCAGTCATCTTCTTTTAACGTCAGCTGGTCAAGCTAATAAAGCTACAAAAAAAATATATATCCAGTCTACACTAAGAAGCCTATCAAACCTCTCTATACCAAAAATGTTAAAAACTACTTTTCTATTTTACAACCGGCGTTTAATAAGTATTATTCAATGGTTAGAATTTAAACGCACAGAAAAAAAAAACAGCTTACCGAGTAAGAAAGATTAATAACATAGTATAATTTGATAAATGCACAGTAAAATGCAACACTGTAAATACAATTTTAACCCAGTAACTAAAAATGTATTGCCTAGTAAGTTAATAATAGTAATAAGACGGTTAATAAGGCGCAGAAGGAAATTTTAGAACACTCGGTAAAAAATTTGAATGCCTAGTAAAAAAAATTAAAGATTAGGATTTAAAATGCACAGTACAAGATTGCAATTTACCGAGTAAATCCAGTTGATGTCCGAAGAAATACAATTTTGACCCTCCCGTCGGTCCTTTTATTAGTGAAACAGTCCAGGTTCTCCTGATATAGAGAAACCCCATGAGTGAAATATAATATCTAATTGCAAACAGGCTAATTTATTTATCGTGAATATATCCTTTTTACTCTGCCTTTATTTTTTTTTTACTATTCGTTAAATATTTTATACTAATATTTAATTTATTTACTGTGAATATATCCTTCTTACCGTGAGTTTCTTTTTTTTACTATTCAAAAACCGCAAAAACTGCCGATGTAAAGAATGTATCGACATGAAATTTCATATTCAAAGTCAAACCCCGATGAGGACGTAACCTGTCAAATTTCAGCGATATCGGCTGAAGGGAATGGGACGTTCAGGGGAGGGGGCCAATTCAAAATCCCCAATAACTATCGATGTAATGAATGAATGGACATGAAATTTCATATTTAAAGACATAACCTGTCAAATTTCAGCGATATCGGCTGAAGGAGGGGGGGGGGGTCAATTCAAAAATCCGAATAACTGCCGATGTTATGAATGTATCTACACAAAATTAAGTATGAGGATTTAAGAGCACCTATGTATGTTGTAACTGTTGAATATTAGCGCAAATGCTCTACTGGTTGTTGAGTGGGAGCGAAAAGTCACTAATTAATTCGTTCTGGGGATGTATATTGTCGGTGATCCACCGACGACATTTTATGAAGTGTTTTTACCTTGTAACATCGCTTCATGAATAAAAACTAATGGCGTGGAGATGAGAAAGCCAAAATATTTATATGTATATTCTAGTACCTTACTTTAAAACATTAAGGATGACATCCAACATGAAAGTATTTATTCGTCCTCAGTTTTATAAAATGTTAGATATTTATTTATTTTATTATATTAGTAATATGTAAATGTTATTCTTCTAGGGATGCTGCCATGATGAGTGTAAGACGAAAAATAGCAGGACGTTCTCCGGATGAAATTAAAAAATTGAAAAAAAGTGAAGTAGACATGCCAGTAACTTCATCGGACTTTAAAGAAGCCATATTCAAATGTAAAAAGAGTGTAAGTTCGAGGGACATTGTTCGTTACAAATCCTGGATCGAGGAGTTCGGGGCTTGCTGATATTAATCCTCATCTACCACCAATTGTGTTTTGTAATTTTGCTACTTTTCGGTGCACAATATCTGCCTCCATCGTCAGTTATTCATGCTATAAAATTACCTATAAATTTGTTGTTGGTAGATGATATTTACCAATAACTCTTTTAGTTTCGGTTGTAATCCCCACAATAATTGAAAATTGTTTCCCATAAAGACAAACTTTATACAATTTGTACTATAAATATTACTAAGAAAATTGTGTCACTTTACGGTTATATTTTATTTTATTTTTTATTTATTATGTAAGCATTTTGTTACGAGCTAGACATGTATAGTAGTCAGTTATTGTGACTCATGCCCGAGCATTAACTACGAGTACATGTATAGTATATTTATAACTGTTAAAGATAACAAATAAATTTATGAGTGAGAGAGAGTACATTTATTTAAATAACCTTGTAGACAGTATACAAATATTACTATACTAGCAGTATTACCCGGCGTTGCCCGGGGAACTATGTACATTGGTCCCACCAAATCTGACTAATTAAATTGATTAGCTGAAATATAATGAGAAATGGTAATTTTACGATAGAATCACATTTTTTGCACTAAGGGAGCAACCATCTGAAAAAATTACAATTTATCAATTTTTATTTACACTTCCAATTAACTATAAACTCCAAAACTGTAAAAGATAATAACTGAAGACTATTAGGATTTTGAAAGCTCTTTTCGTGTTCCTACACCCGTGTTCCCACTGGAAATGCGTCAGAATTTCAATGAGTCACTGAGTTTTATATCAAATATGATTTTTGTTCCCTAAGCGAATGGACAAAATGCAGGGTGGATATGGGGATAACATAAGAACAAAATCGGATCGCATAAAAAATAATATAAAAAAATATATATATATAATCTAATGTAATATATATATATTTTTTTAAATATAATTTTTTTGTTACATGGTTGATTTGGTTTGGGTAGTGTAGTACCAAAAAAATCGCGCCATGTGGCATCAATAATATCGAGTTTGTAAAAACAAAAAGTTTTGTTACGTGAATAAGATGTCAAATTTAAGGGTTCTGAGAATATAAAAAAAAGAACATCCAAATCCCCCCATCGCTTTTTGGTCTTTGTTCTAAACATGAGGAAAAAAGTCGGTGATTCACTAACCAACTAACCTTCCTCATCCAACATATGTATAAAGTTCTAGTTTTACGTTCGTAAAATGATGATAAAACCATTTACAGTTGAGACAACACACACCCCTTCCGTAGGGTCTGTCTCTACCTCACCCCCCACCATGGAGACGTATTCATTTTAAGAACCACAGACCTGAGAATAAGATTTAGCCTGGGCAAATGAAATGTTGTTATTATTTGAAGCTATAAAATTCATTAGCTGCTATAAACGCCTTTTGTCGAACTGTTTGTCAGACAAATAACTGTGAATTACATGTGAGGTTGATGGAGAATGTTAAATATCGACAACTAACTTCAAATAGTTCTGCTAGATGTCTCTGGAACCTGCAACTTCTTTTATTTACCAACAGAAGTTATGATATGTAAGAAGCATTAAAACGCGTACGTAATTAGTTAGGGCAATTTACCAAACTTTTTGCTTGGAGTTTCCGGAAAAAGCTGTGAGCTCAATTAGTACTCTCATAGTTATGTGTTAACATCATTTGTAACTAAGATCGGATGTGCACTGGCTTTGCTGCGCATGATGTATAACTATATACTTTTTGTCTGTGTTTCATGAGATTATTTTAGTATGAAATGTTATGAAGGGGCGAACTATGATGTTTAGAGGCCAGTGGTACATATTATCTTAACTGAGGATGATAAAGCTTGAGAACGATATCAATTTAAATTTTTTAAATGTAGGTTTTACTACCTCGAAACAGAGTCATTTCTTTTTGGTGTTGTTCATCTCAGTGAAGTGTGCATTTTTTTAGTCCAGGCCTAAAAATTTGAAACTTATCCAAAATTTAGGCCGGAACCAAGAGATGTGTTTGTTATAAGATTTTTCCCAATGGAGGCGAAAATTTAAGGATCATTGGCTTAAGCAACAGCCTTCCTTTTGCCGATTTGAATCACTTGCCTGCCACTTACAAATAATCTGAGGGGAAAAGTGTTATTTTTCTGTATTTTAATTAAAACAAAAATAATTCCGCTCTTGAAAACAAAATTTATTTTTAAATCAAAAAAACTACACATTATAATATTATACATAACATTCCATATCAATTTAAACAATAAAGACAAACTTAACAACTCGAATCATAGACTATTTACAGCCAAAAAATATATATAAATAAATAACTTTAAAGAAAAAACGATAACAGTAAATAATTAAAAATGCTCGGAACTATAAATTATAGTTTTGTTTTTTAAATAATTCTATTCAATAAATGCTTCCTCAAAACAAGCAAAAAAAGTCTAAATTTGTATGAATTCTAAGTCTAATTTACAAATTACTTTTACAATAATTGACACATCGAAAGAATTGAATAAAATAATTTACATATTCCGTAAGTACAAAGGAAGAATAATGTATGTACAATGTAAATAACAAGTAAATAATAGAGGATGTATCGACACATTTATATTAAATTCGTTTGAGTCACTATCATATAAAATACAGTTATCAATCGACATTCATACCGAATTTTCGTAAGTAATTGAAGAATATTTGAACATTCTCATAATAGCTTAATTTGAAAGTGTAAAAAAAAAATTTCATTTATGTATATTTTTTCATTCGGATTGGTTGTAAAAAATTTGCTGAACTTTACTTCACTTCTCACTGATCAGTTATATACCTTTTGAAAAGAAGCGACAAAAGTAGTAGTATCCGGATTTGTGTCAAAAAAAAAAAATTGTATAAGCCAATATGAAGAACTGAACGCTAACGCGAATATTACCAACAATAATTTTGATACTTCAAGCACGACGTACTTCTAGAGAAAAGTAAATCTACTTTTGTCCTAAAAAAGAAGAGAAAATTAGCTCTTTCTCGTTAAAGTTATAGCATTATTTATTATTTACAGAAAAGAATTTAATAAAAAATGTGTTCAACAGTATAGGCTTGCGCTACCATCTGCACAAAGTTTAACAGTAACCACCCTTCTTCTTATGATTATCACCTTATATTCATTTATCTTCTATTATTTATTTAATAATTATTGTTATTCATCTCATGTGTTTCTATTCTAAGATTTAATTACTATCGTTCCATGTACAAAATTGTAGGATGTATCCTAAGTTATATTATGGTTTAACGGAAATAAATATTAGTATTATTCTTACGAACCTTACCGGTGTTACTGTTGTTAACTTTGTACTGACGATAGCGTGAGCCAAAACGCTATATGTATATATTTTGAGGAATTGGACAATATACAGTTAAACAAGTTTTTTGTTACTTCCCCAGTTATACAAAGTATAAAAAACGGAAAAAAATGGCTTTTTTTTCAGCCAAATCGGCCAGGGAAGGGGGAAATTAGGGGGGACACTTAACTAGTTATTAAAATGCCATTGCAATGAATGTATCGACATTAAATTTTTGCGTAATCGACTGACAGGGAGGAGGCACGACTCAAAAACCCTAATAAACTACAGATATAATGAATGTATCGACACAAAATTTAATATGAAACCCATATATAAGTCAACTATTGATATTTAATCCAAATGGACAATTGGTTTTGGAGGGGAAGAGAAAATTTAATTAATTCGTGCTGAGGAAGTACGCAGATGTGCTCCGACGAATGTTTTTTTATTAATGTTTCTTTTGGTTGGGACCTTATATTCATAGTGGTATGGATTGAAACATTAGCCAAATATGTCCAAGCAATTTTTAATATTCTTTACGTTTCGGCCTCTTATGGGCCATTATCAACTGTAGTAGTCAGAGAAATCATAATAAATTTAATATTCATAGTTTAATATTTTCTTAAAAAAATTTTTCAATCGGACTACCATAATCGTCCTCCTAGTAGAATGCACATTTCTTATTAATTTTAAAAGCAATCGTTTCTGGTGAGTGTTTTATAAATATAAAGAATGTACATAAAAACAATTAAAATAATAAGTAATTTAGATGACAATTTCCAGAATTAAAGTGTAAACAAATAGTTTAGTTTGCAATTTTAGGAATACAATGTTGTATTAATGTCCGTTCATTTCATTTCAGTGATAATGGTCCATAAGAGGCCGAAACGTAAAGAATATTAAAAATTGCTTGGACCTATTTGGCTAATGTTTCATTCCAGTTTTTTTATTAAGTTTTCGACTATATTGACACTAATCGCAAAAATGTATTGAAACAATAAAATAAGCAAGTAAACAAGCATAAAAAAACAAAGACAAGCCGAAGCAAACTCAATTGCTACATATAGGAACTGAATTTCACATTTTTCTTTAAATAATTGGAAATAAATATATATGTGAGCAATGATGAGTTAATAAAATAACTGATCGGAATATAAGGTAAAATAGCAAAGAACACATAGATTGGCATATAATTAATTATACTAATTTTACGACTAAACTAAGCTAACCTGGTCGGTTGTCTTTTTTTTTTCTTTATTAGTAAAATTATTTTTATTTTTTGTGCATGAATGGAAATGAAAAGGAAAGAAAGGGAACTCTCTCAACTAAGATAATAAAGCCTGAAAAACGTCAGACTACAGGCATGCTCCCTGATCACAATAACCACCGACTAGCCACTATCAGTTTGAACACCTCTCTGGTCTAGAAACAAATAATAATAACTGTTATAGTAGTAAGTATGAATGTTTATAATTATAATAATACCATGATTGATAGAAGAGTGCATTGTTCACCTCAGAAACATCAGCGCTAGTGAGACCAGCCATTATGTCACCAGCATCTCTCATGCTTCGCTATTTATTTTGACAAATAATTCGTTACATCTTTTATTTTACTTTTACAACTATAAAAAGTAAAGAAGTAATAGCAGGGATATTCGATATTTTTGACCAGAGATGGGCATAATCGTAATCAATGATTACATGATTACCAGAGAAAATAAAACTTAATCATCATCTATTTTATACTTGATACTATCGCACTGTGAATCTAGCTAAAATGAAACATGATTATACTCGTAATCGGAAATCGTGATTACGATTGCAATCATGTAATCATACAATCATAATCAAGTAATCATGTAATCACAATTACTGTAATCGGTGGATTTCGTGGGTACCAAATTTTAAAAAATTGTAATAGCACTTTGGTTACGTAATAAACTTAAAAAAAATTACTTATTAGTGTAAAAAATAAAACAATTTAAAATGAAAGGAAATCGAAGATGATTTGCGCTGTGTAATCATGTGTACATTGTGATTATGATTCCATGATTACTCGATTACAATCATAATCATGGCTGTGATTACGATTACAATCGTGTAATCAAGTAATCACAATTTTTTTTAAATTATAATCTTAATCATAGATTATGATTGTGCTCATATCTGTTTTTGACCCCTTGGTTCAAAATGAAAAAAACATAAACAATTCCTCCATTTGTATGGTTTTTGTTCCACCTGAGACGGATAAAACTGAAACAGTATCTAATTCATGGACAAACAATTTTATTAATAAAGATAACAATTCAGTACAGTCAATTATCATTATCAGAATTTTGATCTGCGTAAAAGTGACTTACTTGAAGTAAATTTTAAGGTAAGGCTACGGAAAGACAATACATTCATTACACGCAGATGATATTCAATATGATAAAACATATTGAATACGTTTTAAAATAATAATAATAAGAGAGAAAATAATAGAAATAATGACAATTTTGGAGACTCTAAAGAAAGGTAGGGATTGCCAAGTGGAGGGCCACCCGCTAAACACACTCTTCTATCCGCCATGACAACACTGCATAATTAATATCCAATAGAAGGAGCTGATGCTATTTTCATGAAACATCAAACGAGAGTTTCAACGTTTTTAAAACTTCCATTACAGTTAGTCCTATGGTTCAGTGTAGACAACATTAAAATAATGAGAAACAAAAGTGTTCTTTGTTCAGTCGCAAAGGTCAAAAAAGGCAGTAAACGAAATCACTTTAGCATTCCAGAACATAGAGAATGATTTTCTAAGAAAAGTGGTGTGTGATTGTCTCACTGGCATCTAGGCTCCGCATATATTAAAACATTTTAATTACTACAAGTATTGTAATGCTAAAATATAATTAAGTAAAAATAATTAATAATATTCAAAAAATTAAACTATTTGAAATATAAATGCTCTTGTAACTAAGATTAGCAGAGGCCAAAACGGAAATGCAAGCATCAATGTGATCTTCGCGATTTCTATGAATCGCTTAAAATGTATTTGGAACTAAACAAATGTACTTTTGAGAAAGCTGATTATATTACAATTTTACAATACCAACTCCACAATTGGGGGAATGGTTCCAATTCAGGTCAAAATTAACTTTTCGTAATTTCGGAATGCACAAAACATGTTTTTGCAAAAAGTCTGACAGAACGTCCCAGAAATCAGGGAAAAGCGATATATAACTTTGTTTTTTTAATAGAGCATTAAACATTTCATAATTTTCTACTAATTTCTAAAGGAAAGTTTTGTAAAAAAGCTATTGCTACTTTCGTAAATATTATGAATAATTTAAATGGATTTTCTAAGAAACAAAATAGAAGCATTAAACAACACAAAAGTTATGGAGTTGGAACAATCCCGTCTGCCGAATTGGATGGATTTTTTATTTATTTTTTTATATTTCTCATGTGAAATAATTTAAACATTTATTTACAGCACAATTGTTTTACAATGTTAGCTTCTAGAAAAAATAATCAATTTTACGAAATAATATTCAAATATTTACATAACACATAAATTATTATCATGTCGATGAAGGTACCTAATTTATTTCAAGTATGCACATGTATTATCACGTATATTATACGTGAATAATTTTCTCTCATTAAAAATAATAATGTAATTACGTATAGAATTTTCAGTTTATACATAAAGACAACAGTAAACATAATTATTAATTAAGAAATAAATCAACAAAATAATAATATATATAAGTAATATGGGATTATATTAGAATATATGAATGTAATGATTACATCCACATACTCTCGCTATAGCTTAATTAAATATCCTAAATTCCCAATGTACTGCAATAATTAACAATAAGTTAATTTGGTAACAGAAATAAAACAATGTCTCTGTTATTAAACAAAAGTAAAAAATAAATAAAAATAAACAGCAAATACTTATTCAAAAAAACATTGTCACATATTAAGGTTACGTATAAAACATTATTCGTAATCGTTTAAATTTCATTTTATTTTAAAAGTTAAATATTAAAAATTGTTTTGGCATTTTAGTGAATGTTTTACCCCAAATAATTACACAAGTAACTACGATATAACTTTCTATTTCATTTCTTGTAACTCTACCGTATCCTATTTAATGGAACTAACAATTACGCTTTAAAAGAGCTGTGTGTCGTGAGTAAATGTTTACAATGTTATTATCATTCAAATGGTCCAAGGAATGCCCCAAGGCGCTTAACTTACAATGAAAGTTTAGATAAGCGTAAAACACAATTTCTGGAGGAAGGAAATAAAATTATACGACCAAGGATTAACTAAATGGTATTGAAAAAACTTATTTTTTCTTGATTCAGTGGTAAAAGGAAAAAACATATATGCATACATACATACATACAGGGTGATCCACCAAACATGGAACAGCCGTTTTTCTTGAAAACCACGCACCTAGAAAAAAAACTGATATTTTTTTTCAATGGTATTTTACACTTTTATGTTGTTCTTTGGACTGAATTGGTTTGTCTGAAAACAAAAAAATTGTTTAAATCAGTTCAGGCAATTAAAAGATACAGCCCTAAAAATGCTGAGATTTGTAGTTAACATTAATGAACCAACACTGGGGCATTAAAACAATTTTATTAACAATAATTGTATAAAATGTCCCCCATGTGACGGGAGACATACCTCACTTCTTTATTTGCTAGGTCGTAAAGAACTAAACGAACCATAACCTAAATAACTTTATACGATTCTAGAAATAACCAAGAAAAATAATCTATTTTGCATAAAATGTAAGTATGTTTTACTATTTAATCTTTTGGCGCAATGAATCAATCACCGAGAACCTTCCAGTTGGCCTGCACCATCCCCATCTAACTCAGATTTTGTTTATATGGTGTCACCTCAAAGATGAGATTTACAATAATAATCAGATAACTGGTGTTTAAGAATTGAAACAACGTACTGTGCCAACAAGTTCTAACTTAGGAAAATACAAATATAATTCTTTCCCACACAATGTATATATATATATGAATAAAACAAACTTATTTTTGAAATATTGTCTATTCCACTAAAGTTCCTCAACTTAGAAGATATATATATTAGGGTGGGTCGAAATCCGGAAAATTTTGAGCCTATACGAAATTTAAAAAGTTTGTTGAAAAAAAAATTTTTTGGACTTTATTAGAAGTTTTTGTCATCGTACTTTTAGCCCCCACAAGAGGCTTGAAAACAGCTATTTTTTGATATTTTTCATGTAAAAATGGTATGTTATGATTTTAAAAAAATTCACGTGTGTGGCAAATGAAATTGTAACAAAGCTGTCATGTACAAGTCAAAAATATTCCTTTTATTCAGAAACCACTGTTGAAAAACATTATACACAACAAAAGTATCCAATATTGTTGTTGAATAATTGTTGTAATTTCATTGGTTTTGACCTAGCCGCGAGAGCTGGAAGGGCATTAGAGCGCAGGGGCACGCGCATGCGCGTCATGTTGACAGCTGATCAACTTCAAGAAAGTTAATAACAATTCAATTGAATTAAAACTAATTCACATAGTTTCGTCGATGAAATTCATATAAAAATAATTACCGGTTCGTGTTTGTTATTGTTAGATTGACTTAAATATTAGAAAAGTAAAAAACCTTAAAGATTTGTTGAAAAAAACGTGAGTTTATTTGAAGAATCGCAATAATTTGGTCACTGTGATTAAAAAACAGTAATAAACAGATATTTCATATTTTCGTAGTTTTTTTACTTTTATCAAGTAATATAGTATTATACATTATTTTAAAAGGTTTTTGACTGACCTTTCATTTGCCACACACGTGAATTTTTTTTAAATCATAACATACCATTTTTACATGAAAAATGTCAAAAATATCAAAAAATAGCTGTTTTCAAGCCTCTTGTGGGGGCTAAAAGTACGATGACAAAAACTTCTAATAAAGTCCAAAAATTTTTTTTTTCAACAAACTTTTTAAATTTCGTATAGGCTCAAAATTTTCCGGATTTCGACCCACCCTAATATATATATATATATATATATATATTTAGGGTTAGCGCTTTCGGTTGTTACACCATCCTCAGACCCTTCAAATAGCACATGCAATATAATCAACAATGCAACCAATTTAACTATTATATATTATGATTTTGAGATTTCTTTAAAAAATTACTATATTTATAAAATATATTATGTAAATTGGTTGTATTGTTGATTATATTTATTGTGTTTTTAAAGGGTCTGAGGATGGTGTAACAACCGAAAGCGCTCACTGTAAATATACATCTTGTGTGGCAAAGGTCTATATTTTTATTTTCCTAATCTTCAAGATTCCCACTACATCAACCAGTTCCAAGAAAATTCCGAAGTTCTTTACGATGTAACACATAATGAAGTGAAAAGGGTACTGAACTACTTTAACGCCCTAGAGATGGTTCATTAATATTTTAACTATGAATCTCACCACTTACAAGGATATACCTTTTGCCTTAACCGATTTAAAGAATTTTAGCATCATAGTTTTCAGAACTTAAAACATTTTTGAATGACATGAGTGCAATTGAAAAAATAAAAGTTAGCATTGCTGGGGAGCTTGCCGCAGCATGGTTACAGAAAAATATTTACACGGAGCACAATATTGAAGTATGAAAATGGCGTTAGTTTCGTTTTTCTAGGTGGCGACCTTCTCCAGAAAAGCATGTTTCCTGGACCACCATATATATAAATATATTTATACATTTCATTGGAAAAATAACTCAGATATGTCATTTTCCTTTCAACTGACAAAGATTATCAAGAATAACTGGCAAAAAAGAGTGCCATTTCATAAATAAACAGAAACATTTCTGTTACACCATATAATATTTTGTATACTAACAGAGGAAAATAACCCTCTAATTGAGGTATTTAGCTAATAATATATAATTAAAAAGAAAATTAACAAATTATACAATTTAAAAATTCATTGATGATTTCTAATAACAATAATTTGGTGTTGTATTGAAAGAAAAGGCAGAAACAAACGCCTTAAAAGTTTTTAGACATTAGTTTAAAATCTCTTAATATATAATCCTAATTCGATCCTATGAAATTCTTGTCACAACCTTGCTGAAGCTCCTTAAGAAGTACATTCCATAAAGAATTTTTTTTTAAATGTTTATATTATACAATAAATTACAATATTAAAAAATAAAAATTATTGCTTTTTCATTTTTCTTTTTCTTATTCAACGAGTTATCAATAAAACTTGATAATCTCATAGAATTAAAAACTTATCTAATCAATTTTCTTCGTCCCACGCGCTCTCCAAGCAGTTATAAGATTGTTGGCAAAATACAGGGAAAATATGTGAACTTGAAGGGCTGGTAAAATGAACGTGTACCAGAGCACACCGTAAGGATAGTCCTGAAACAATAAAATAGAGTTAGCTTTAGGTATGTACAGAATAAACAGGCAAATTATAGATACAAGGGGAAAATAACAAGTGTAATCATTAGGCACAGGACAATATACCGAGGACCGGGCATTCAGTAATATTCCGGGACATTTTGGATGACCCTGTATTAACTATGGACACAGATTACACAAGTATTCAACTTTAAAAAAATTTAAAGTATCAATATGTGTATATAAGCTGTTCGATAAAAATCGAGAGAGGAGCTGGAATACATGGGAGAACATTCAGAGGAAATACCAGTGTATATGTGTATCAAGCTGAAGTATATGCGACCCTCCAATGCGCCCTGCTCATCAAGAGAGCCTATCATCAGGGGAGGCCGGATCTTAATATTGTCTGACAGCCAAGCAGCACTACAAGCTGTCAACATCGATTCCAAAATCGTCCTAGAATGCCTTCAACCACTGGAGTCCCTGGCGGATCAAAACAGAGTAGAGTTGAGATGGGTGCCAGGACATCAGGGAATTGATGGCAACGAAAAGGATGATCAACTGAACCCTTCTGTGGGATCTCCAAGAGCTGGGGCGGCAATAAAAAGCTGACTAACTACAAAACATCCAGTTCTGGAGAGGGGTCCGTAAGCAAAGGTATTCAAAACTGTTTGTTGCGGAATTCTCACAGAACAGGAGAGAGCTTCTGTACATGTGGAGAATGGACCTTAGAACTATGATGGGGCTGACTACAGGACACTGTCACATGAACCAACACCTGCACAATATGGGCATCACTAGAAGTCCTCTGTGTAGAAGACGAGGAATACGAAACTCGGGTCCTAAGTCAGTGTAAAAATCTAGAAACCAAAGATTTTACGGCTTCGGGTCTGCCATAACAGAACTGAGGCAGTGTATAGAGAGAACCTGCAACAGAATTCTTAACTTTATTAAAGATACAGGGCTGCTCTAGAGACAAACACACACAGGGCACACAATGGGCGCGGTAATACCTTCAGCTCTCATTGGAAAACAAAAGTCAATAGGCATGTTCATAATATGATCCAATACAAAACTATCAATCCCAAGAACATAAAGGTCGGGACAAAACTGAAATTCAGAATAGTGGAGTATATAGTCTACAGTGTGCGATGTGCAACCGATTGTATATTGGACAGACTGGCCGACGTTCTAAAGGCATAATTAAAGAACGTACGACTGAAATAATGAACCAAGCCAATTCCTCGACCCACACTATCGACAAGAGGACACTGGACCCAACTAAAGGCATATATACCTCAATTTCTGCCCAAAAAGCAGGTTACTTCATAGCTAAGAACAACTGGAAATAAATAAAGCTACCAAAAATAACATGTGCGTGAATGACCAGTTATTTCAACTACGCCCCTTTGTTAACAACTTAAAACCAGTTTTGTTTCTATTTTTCTTTTGGTGTAATTTCAATTTATACCTTTACTGTTATTCATTTGATTGTTTTATAGATATGGAAAGTTAATGATTTAAATTTTATTAGTATTCTCATGTCATCAACAATCATTTTGTTAGATACACTAACATTATTTCACAAAAACTAGCTAGCATTTAATAATTTTATCTTTAATGTTAGTTTACCACTGTTATTGAAATATTGTAAATATTTCCTAGTTTAAACTCCAACCCCTTCCAGATTCACCTATAAGAACGATACACACCAAACAAACTTCTCTTAGTTTATAACTAAGTCTGACGATGGTACAATGCCGAAAACGGTAGTTTATGTATAACTTTTTTTGATGAATAGAAAATATTTCAGAAAAGAGGTTTGTCTTTATCAGTAGTTTTTCTGGAGGTTCTCTATCGGCAGGTTGTTGGGACCATAAAAACTGATTTTTCAATAACAGAGGTTTAGCTATACTATCAATAATTCTTATCTTGAATGACAGTACTGTATCAATATCATATGGCAGTTATGTATATACATACAAACATATGATAACAATCTGATATTTATATTAGACTTAATCTAAGTGGTGGGAATAAAATAGAAAAGATTAAAATATTGTATGCAAAATTGGAATCATTGTTGAGAACAATCTGAAATACATTTTTTTTACCTGCCAAACAATAACATCTTCAGTTTCACCAGTTGATACATATGTCCAAACATCTGAGATGTAATAGACAGCAGCATAGAGAACTGGCAACAGCCCTAAACCACCGATACCCATCATATAACGTTTCATAAGGAGCACCCTGTTTCTTCTTGCGGCTGCCAGACCAATAAATGAGAACAATAAACTCAAGCACCATACATATTCCCAGATCAAAGGCTGAAAATATTCTTTCATTAGATTTTAATTGAAACATACTATATAAAAATTAATACTGAATGTCAAACATACTTTTGGAATTTGAAGTTCTTCGATCTCAAGGATGAAAACATCAAGTCTATCCAATATATCCGCAGACAACTTCGCCAACATGGCAAAGAAAAGGAGAAAATGGAAAAATATACAATATTTCAGTCTGGACTTATTTTGTGCGCTAAAACAGAAAAACTAAAAACTATAGAGCCACAGGTGAGTTTTGATTTAACATATTGCAAAGAAAATGTAGTCTCGTTAAATACGAACTAAAAATAACACTTTATAAAAAATTAAATATGAAATTAGCAGGGGAATATCATCTACAGCTCATCATAGCTATAAAAATAAAAGGAATTGCATACATTTCATAAACTGTAGGAAATAAAATAAAATAATTTATTTATAATAACCTTATTTGATACTGTGCGGCAACTCGTTGTCTATGGGAAAAATCGGTCCCGTCTGTTCCAGTAATCATAGGTCCACCCCGAGATGCCATATTGAAAGTAAATTGGTTATACTTATGTATTAAAATATGTTCAGTAACAATTAATCAAAATCAAACAACGAGTATAAAACGTTTACAAATTTTTTTTTTATCACTGGTGAGATATCTACGTGTACTCAGTCGGTGCTTCTACCTCACGACATTATAATGAACTAATAACAAAAATTTCTCTTTTACCAGTGCTCCATGAATTATAAAGAATAATACTGAACAAAAAAGAACTTTAAGAAAATGTAACAGTTGTCTTTTAAAAAAATGTTAGAATTAGTTTTACAATTATTTTTACTTTAAATATCAATTTTGAAATGTCTCACAGGCTAGCGTTGTATGACACAAGTGGATGATCTCTCAACCAAGATGGCCGACTTGAAAAAGTAGTTCCTAACTCAGTGGTTTATTGCTCTTTGTTGTTCTAGTATCGTGTTTCTGAGTTTGATTATAGTTAGATTATTCAACTATTTCAGCTATACATTAGTAAAGTGACTATTATAAATTATTAGAGAGCCATATGAAGCTTTTTGTTATTGTGGCGGATGAACATAATAACCTTTCTGCCCTAACCTCCTTTCGCGCTATCCATCTATTGATGTAGAAATGCGAAATAATGTTTTGTGTCGTGTAAAAATGTGTCGGTTTTCTATTTGTGGTTCGTTGTTAACTGGCTTAAACATAGCCAGAAATATGTGTGTGTTTAAGTGATGGGAGTAATATGGTTTTCAGTGAAGTGGCTTTCGAACATTTTCGGTATAACGTAAGGAAAAGCTAGATGTGTTTGCAGTGGCGGGGTGTTGGCAGCGATAGAGGCTCTGCCTAACATGGCTGCAACGCAAGCTGAACCCCAGCAAAATGACGTGAATCGGGATATTGTGCAGCAGGATCAACCTCCAATTTCGGTAAATAATTCTTTCCAAAATGGAACAGATAATGGTAATTGCCGCAGTGTGATTGGCACGGACGTTGTTGGGAGTAAAGGTAAAAAACTTGTCCAAAGTAATATTTCTGTAGACATGAGTCAATATCGTCAAGAAACTGGTCCTCCCGTTAACAATAATGAACAAAATGTTAATAGTTCGGAAGACAGTGGTAAAGTTAATAACTCGGATAATAAAACATTTCCCCTTAATTCAGATCAAAGTGTTAGTGAAGTCAATTTTGGGAAGGGACCTCCCGACGGGCAAAACATACCAGGTTATGGATTGCCATTTCCCCAAAGAGGTAATTATATGCACCCTGAGGCCGGTAATCCTATGCATTTGGGTGGTGATACAATGCACCACCAGACTAATTCTTATGGACATTTTAACCCCAATATGAGACATCCTTACCCTGGGTCTAAACCTCTCCCTGTGCCTACTAGACCTCCGAGTGGTGGACCCATCCCTTCGAGTGGTTTTCCTCCTCATTCTCAACAGCAGAGGTTTATGTCGGCCCAGAGTATATCCCCTCCAACAGGACCGACCCCAACCCTCAACCAACTGTTACAGTCTTCTAACTCTTCAGTGCACCGATATCAGAATAGTTATGGTGACTACGCAATGCCTAAATCCGGCGACCAGCCGCAAGGAAACATGCCATACAACCAAAGTTGGCCGCCTCCTCGACCTATGGCACCTTATCCCCCGCAGCAACCTGGCCCTGGATATAGAACTCAACCTAATCCTGTGAGTATTCATTTATTATTTACTTAAATATTTACAGAGTGAATTGTTTGCATTCTTCGGTGAAGCCGTTTTTAGTTACAATTATTGAAACATGATCCTCAATGTTCTTTTCTCTTTTTTTTTCTAATCTGAGCTAATAATTTTGTTTTGAAATGTTTTTCAGAATCCAACTAACTTGCTTAGCTTTGTTTTTGAGAGCATTTTTATTATTTTTTTATTGCCTCTCTGCTATATTATAGTATTTTCTTTAGTATCACTTAAATTTATGTGCAACTTTTCCCCCTTAGAATGTTATCTACTATATATTATTTTTACTATTAGCCAATATCTGTACTTTTAATGTATGTAGGTTTTCAATTGTGTTAGCCATTCTGTTATTTCTTTCCTCTTGAACAACATTTCATTTCATCAATATAAGTAATATATTTTTCTGGATTTTGCAGTACTGAATTCTCATTTGAATTTCTTTAAAACCTTTTCTTATTTTACATTTTGTGTAATTTCAATTAGCAATTTACATCTTAAGCCATGTCTTTCAATTTTGGTTGTTGCGCAAATAATTATATCATTTTCCAATTTTTTTAATGACAACTCGATTTGGACATTGCATTATTTGCATGCATCTAGCACTAGGAATAAAAATTCCATATAATGAAATTGTATGTATACATATTCCGTTATGTTATCCCTGTATAGGTTATATGATGAAAAATACTCAGTTTCTCTGAACCGTTTGTATTATAGAACTAAATGTCCATAAATTCATTTTTTCGTTTCTGATATTACATTTTTAATATTTGTTGTAAACAGATTGTGTGAAAGGGATCTATAAACTATATTTTTAGTTGATAAACTATCTTCGTCTAAATAGATTTTGTTTTTCTTTTCCTTAGTAGGTTATTATTTATTTATTAATAGTATATTATTTCTTTAAATTTTAATTATTTACTTATTATTTGTTTTCCAATTATTTGTTTCAACAGTTCCTTTAGTTCTATCCATCTGGCATATCGTGTCTTCTGTTTAGGGTTATTTCTTTTTACCGTTAGTCCTTGCCGTTTTGAAAAGGAAGGTGGATGCATTTTGCTAAGTTTTATTTTAGTATAAACTTATTTTTTGTAACTTGAAATCAGATTATTTATTTAGTGTGATAACGTTTAACGTTTCTGTACCTTGCATTTTAATTGTCTTATTTGTGTACGTTTCATTGAAAACAACCACCGTTATTAAGTTGGTATGAAATGTTTTTTGTACAAAATTATTTATTGGTAATAACTAGTTTTCTTTTTATCTATTTGAAATAATTTATGTTTCTTTCCTCAAACTTTGATATTTTTCTAGTAATTGCTTACTTTTTATGAATCTGCCCAGTTCTGTTGTTTTCCGTTAGAATTATGTTTAACAGTTCCTGCTTGCCTTTTCTAAAATGAGAATGAATAATTTCGCTAAATTTTCATTCGAAACGTAACTTATTCTTGTTATGATATAACTTCTTATTTAAAGTAAGTTAATACTTCTTTTAATGGGTACTTTAATGCTTTCACAAACTTTTGATTTTTGTTTGAATAGTTTATTTAATTTCTTAATTAAATGAATTACTGTTTGATCCAATTTATTTTTTCGTATGTGTTTATATTTTATCATAGATCCACTTTAAAGCTGTACAGATTTTAATATTCTTAATGATGTCATTGTTTGTCGAATTTTATGAAGAATATTGGTGCATATGCAATTATTAATTTCTTAGCTAATTGACATTGACCAGGTAACAATTTAATTTATTGTTGACTGTTATGCAATGAGAATATGCAATAATAAGAATTAATTCATCAGTTATTAACTTGGTAGAGCATTATTCCATTTCATTTCATTCCTTGGTTATTTCTATTTTTAAATAATGCATTTTTTAAATTAATTTGTAATAATTTATGGAAACGAATCATTGCTATAATAATATTCATTGCATTCTTATTATTTCCTTCAAGTTTATTTTTCTAGCAGTTTTCTAATTCTATCCTTTCTTGTCGTTTAGAGCTAAGATGAAGCATTTCGTTAATTTTTCCTTTCAAACACTATATTTTTGTTTTACTCATTGTTTTTACTGGTAAATTATTTAAAATAAGATGTAAACCAATTTGACTGATAACTTTTGTTTCTCCTTGTAGCTAAAATTTACTACATTAACGTTTGTTTGAAATACATTGTATTACTTCAATTTGAAGAAGTACATTTTTGTATTCGTTATCAAAAAATGGGGAAATGTGGATTCGCCAGAATTTATTTTTATTTTGCTATCAGTATACAATTATAAGACTATTTCATATGTAGATCATTCTAATTTTATTTTCTAAATATATTTCTCAATAATATACTCGTTGATGTTCTAGGCTTCGAATGTTATTTCATTTTCATTATTTTTATAATTAATGTTTTGTATTTAGGTTTCACCTGATTTCCTCAGACCCAGGTTTTTTTTTGTAGTTTTGAATATATGCCCAAGTACTTCATAATATATATTTATTTTTGAATGAGTAAGCTAGAAAAATATAATGGTCAATTATAAACCGAAACAGAACATATAGAGTAGTTCTTGTTTGTTGAGTTATGAAACATTTTAGAAATGCACAAGGATGTTAAACCAAACAACAAACAAAACTGAATTTTGATAATACTATTACCCATCAAACGTATTTTGATCTAAATTGATAATGTTTACAGCTGATTTGTCAATGTATCATAAATGTAGATATGTATTTTTGTAGGATGTATTAAAGCGTAAAACTGATTTTCATTTATATTTTCATGAAATATAGGTTTTGTATAAGCCTAATTAGTTTGCGATTTCCATTTTTTTGACTGTATCTTTTTTTATTATAATTAAATATTTTGATTTAAGGACCTTAGAGCTGGATGTACGGGCCTTTGCAGGTTGCTTCCTCGAAGCGAAACTTTTGCAATTTTATCATTTCTAATTTCAAACAACATAAACCGTAAAAAATATAGAGCATAATACTCAAGTCCGTCCTATAGAAAACAACAGAACACCGCGGAGCCGATCTCGTATAACTCTTGAACGGTAATTGATTATTAAATTCTGTTGAGTGCCAATTAAGGAATAATATAATTATTAACTAAGTAATTAATTTCTCCCGCCGGTTTACGCTCAACGTTTTGTATATACTCATGTATATGAACATTATCATTATTCACGTATAAAGAAATATAAGTTTAATGCAATGAAAACTCTTCAACATTTATTTTTAATCGAAAAATATAGTCAGTCGATACACTTCGGAGTGTGATTAAGATCAACTCGGTAACAGCATTTTTTTTTTTTTTTTTTTTTTTTTCTCCAAATTAACTACTGGGTGTTGGTATTGAGTAAAATTGATCCGTCTAATGAGTAAATATACAGCATGAGGGGAGGGGGAGAATGCCGGTAGCTCAGATGTAGCGTGCTAGGTTCGAAACCCGGCCGGGAGACCCTTAGGTTTTTAACTTGAGCACGCCGTCCTTCGCAACGGCTGTAGGTTGTCAGATACCAGTCCTACACAAGGTGAATAAAAATGTAGGAGTAGATTCGGGCTCATGTCCACCACAGCGACGAAAGAGCGCTCTGGGAGTAGGCGATATGATCTTGTAGTTAAAGTCCGGGCATGAGTTACAATAACCAACTACAGCATGAAGGGCTAAGTTTTTATCGTGCATTATAAATATTAACAGCTAACTTCCATGGTTTTGTTAATATCCGTAACGGAATGATCCACCAGTCCCGAAACTTTCTGATATTATTTTTAATTGTGTATCAATATTCATTTTGACAAGAGAGTTGAATAATTTGACTTTGAAATTATCATATCTGATCCTATGTGTTAAACATAATATTATGGTTAACAAGTAAAGGTTAGTGACCTCCGGGATTTACATTTTATTTTCAAAATGCCTATGACTTAAATCGGCTTATTCTAATCGGAACGTATAATGACTTGAATCGTATTCAAATTAGTTGTTAAAGAAATTATTTAATCTTCCATCGGCGTCAACTTTTAGTCTTGACTAACAATAACATTTAACAGAAACTGGATACAACTAACTTACACTTATTTCAAATGTGTATCGGATATATTTCCTCGGTGACTATAATTGTATTTTATTTTATTAATAATATGTAATAATGATGAGGGCGCCGGTAGCTCAGTGGTATGCGTGCTTGCTTACTGAGCTCAACGTCGCGGGATCGAAATCCGGTTGAGGCCCTTCGTTTATTTTGTCTGGGAGGTAAAAAAAAAAAACTTGAGCACGCCGTCCTTTGGAGTTAAGCGATGGTCCCGAGCCTGTACGATGTCAGGTACTCGTTAAAGGCCCTACCCTACGTGAATACAAATTTAGGGTATGCAAAATTTAGGAACCCTATAGTAGAGTCGGGCTTATGTCAACCAGTGATGAATGAGCGCTCTGGTAGTAGGCGGTATGACCTTGTAGTTAAAGCCCGGGCATGAGTCGTACTAACTATAAAAATGATTATATAATTACTTGAAATTAAGGGTAAACTACAATATTAAGTAACAAAATTATAGATTGAACTACTTTTTTTCAGTTTACCAATCTAATAATTACATTTTTATTCAAATTATTATTATTTTTACTCTCGAAGCTGAGTAGTGTTATTAATTCACTATAAAATGTTTTATTCATCTTTTTCAAAAATCGATACAGCTTATCTGACTAATATTGTTGTATTTTGCTCACTACTGCTACGTCGTACCCCCTAATAACGGTGATTCCATTTTTTTTCTAATTTTGCACAAAAATCGTTTTTGTAAACAGGAAAATCAAGACTACCAAAAGAGTTGGAGAGGGGCTAAATTTGAAAAATGCATTATTTCCATATATATCAACATGACAATTATAATAACTGCTGTTCTAATGAATGTATCAACACAATATTTCTTACGTAAACACAATATCCTATAAGACGACACACTTAGTTTCCAAAAATCGGCCAAAGGGAAGGAGAGGATCCGAGGAGAAGGCTCAACTTAAATACTCTAATAACTGCCGATGTATTATAGGTATCGTCATGAAATTTAGTATGAGGGTTCAGCCCCTATAGTTAGTGAACTATTGATTTTTAGTCAAAACGGTTGATTGGTTTTAGAGGGAGAGAGAAAACTTAATTGATTAATTCGTGCCGGGGAAGTTCATCACTGACATATTTTTTTTATTTACTTTTTTTACAATCAGCCATTTATTTAAATGACAGTAAAACTAAATGGTCTTAATTTTTCGCCTGGAGGACTTGACACATACGAGTTAAATTTAATTGGTTTTTGAATAAAATACCTACCTCGTCTATTTAGATGTTAATTATTCCCCTCACGTTTATCCTACCTGATTTGTGACCTGCTGTATTTTAACTGTATTTACAGGATATGTGTCATGTAATCAAGTCTGCACATTATATATTAACGTAAAATTTAATTCCAGCTATGGGATTAGTTATACATGCTTCATTATCATGTGTCGATTTTCGTACTCATCCATTAACCTGTAAATATCCTTTTCGCGGGCTTAACTATATGTCGCCATCAAATTTTGAACAGGACAAAGAGCTTTAGTGACACCCAAAAACGAAGTGGCAATCATACAAGCTTATTGAAGTGTACATTCGTTCTTTAAAATTGCCAATCATTTATCCCATTTTTTTGAATTTAACATTTTTTTCAGGAATTTAATTTTTACCAATCAATTTTACAAAAAATAAATGTTATCTAATTTATTTTTTAAAGTGAATAATGTGTTAAAATGATTCCCATTTTGTTTTTTTATTGTATCTAAAAATTCCTTTAAAATGCTTGTCTTGTATGTGTGGCGTTTGGTTTCAAAAGTTATATCCATTTTTTATTTCAATTCAAAATTTGTTTTTTAACTTTTTTCACGAGTTTTCGGGCAGCGCATATAGTTGAAGATTTTCATAATATCCGCTTGTAATCCTTAGTCGAAGGATGGGAAATGAGTTGGATCTTAGCTTATAACTGTATGTAGGTTAGGTTTAGGTTAGGTTTTATGACTCATGCCCGGGCTTTAACAACGAGGTCATATCGCCTACTACCAGAGCGCTCTTTCGTCACTCTGGTGGACATGAGCCCGACTCTACTGTGGGAGTCCTAAATTTTGCCTACCCTAAATTTTTATTCATCTAGGATAGGGGTCTTTAACGAGTACCTGACATCGTACAGGCTCGGGACCATCGCTTAACGTCCCATCCGAAGGACGGCATGCTTAAGTTTATTTTACCTCCCAGATAAAATAAACTAAGGGCCTCGGTCGGGCTACGAACCCACGACCTTGAGCTCAGAAGTCAAGCACGCATACCACTGAGCTACCGGCGCCCTCTATAACTGTATGTATTCCTAGACAGATTAGAACTATATATTTTTTTTTTGTAGAAATAATAATATATCCAAAAATGTAAATTTCAGAGGTATTACTGCATTAAAAAATTTTCATCAATTTTAGCCCGGAAAATAACTTTTTTTTTTTTCTTTTTTTTCGGGTGCTCCTGACCCCTTAGGGGGTCGGTCACATCACCCTATGTTCTCCCGGCTCCTTACGCCGAGTGATCTCGGGATCTTGTCGGGGGTTCTGTTCTGCTTGTGTCCCGGAGCTGGGGGCAGCCGCCGCACGCCTGTCGGTGGTCGGTGGGGCCCCCGGCACCGGGTTAGTAGGCTTTCTTGATTCTCCGCCAGGAGGAGACGAACCGACCAAAAGCCAGGTAGCCAGCCTCTGTCATCAGTCCCGGCAGGTCCAGTCCCAGGTACGATCCTGTCTGGCGAATCAGCGCCGCCCTGGGCACGTCGTATAGCGGGCATTCGAGAACTACGTGTTCCGCAGTCTCGACGCCGCCACACGAGCAGGCTGGGCTGTTCTTCTTCTTAAAGAAGAAGAGCTTGGCGCTGAAGTCGCCGTGACCTGATAGCATCTGTGACGTCCAATGGTCTGGTTGTACCCATGGAGAGTCAAGGCGCGTCTGGATGTCTGGGAAATAGGTGAAGGTTGTACGGCCATCTGTCGATTGCGCCCAACGCTGTTGCCATCTTTCTACGATCCATTCCTGGACAATGCCCCTCAGGCGATCTGGTCTCGCCCGTCCTTGCATCTCCCTTTCCAGGGCTTGACGCAAGGCCATGTCCATGTCTGCCTCTATTGGTAAGCCGCGTCTACAGAAGTACGAGGCGACGGCCCCATCCAAGACAAGGTCTATGGGTGGGGCCCCCGCCAGCACCTGCAGCGCAGCCGTGGAGACTGTACGGTAGGCTTTGGTAATCCTGAGGAGGGCTGCTCTTTGAGCTTGAAGTAGCAACGTACGCCGTCGCTTGGTGGGGTGTACCCACCATCCGGCAGCGGCGTACCTTGCTACTGCCTCGAAAACCCCGGTGTAAATAGTTTTACACGCGGAGTAGCCGTGACCCCTCGTCGCTCGGGCTAGGTAGCTCAGAGCGTTAAAGGTAGCTGTTGTCCTATCCTTGATGGCAGCAGCGTGGGGCGTGACGTTGAATCCCGGCCCAATCCCCACACCCAGGTACGTGATCACGGCCGGAAATTCAACGCGTCGGTCGTGTACTGCAAGAACCAGGGGGTGGCGGGCGTCAGTTTTTCCAATCATCAGCATAGCCGCTGTCTTGCTGGGAGAGAGGGTTAACTTGTTCAGTCGGCACCAAGTGTCAGTAGAGTCGATCGCGGCTTGGGCTCGGGCAGTCAGAGTGGCACGACTGTCAGCGTGCACCGTGACCACTAGGTCGTCAACATAGGCTATTGCCCTGTGTCCACGAGTCTCGAGGTCACGAAGCAGTCCATCAAAGAGTATGTTCCAGAGTGTTGGTCCGAGGACCGAGTCCTGGGGACACCCTTTGGTGATGTTCACTGTAGTGCTGGTGAATTGCTGTCTCACCGTCGCAGAGCGCTCGCTGAGGAAGCTGGAGATGAGCCCGAATAGGTTCCTAGGTATTCCCACAGACCGTAGTCGCAAGAGAATGGCAGGCCACCAGGCGCAGTCGAAGGCCGCGGCTACATCGAAGAAGATGCAGAGAGAGGTTCCCTCTGACCTCCTCGACATCCGCCCTTAGCATTCTCAACGCATCCTCAGTGGATCTGCCCCTCATGCATCCGAATTGTCTGTGCGGAACAAAGGCCTGTACCCGGGCCCGAATTCCCGACAGGATCAGAGTCTCCAACACCTTGCCGGAGACTGGGAGTAGGCTGATCGGTCTTTAGCTACCCGCCAAGGAGAGGTCCCTGTCCCCAGGCTTGACAAACGTGCACACAAGTGCCTGTTTACAAGCACTCGGGAAGTGGTATGTCCTTAGGCAGGAGTTGACCAGATGAAGGAGATCCGCCTTTATGGCCGGGAATGCCTTCTTGGTCATGGCGGCGTTTATGAGATCTATCCCAGGGGCGCCGCCATTCCTCTGCCTCCCTACCGCCAAGCTTAGATCTAATTCATCCCAGTCCGGGGCGTCCTCTGTATCCGGCAAGGCACGGGCAGTCTCTCTTATAATTACCTGGGCGGGGGTATCCTCCATCGGGTCGTCCGCCGGAAAGGCCACCCCCAGGTACATCCTTCCTGCCTCCTCCAGGTACAAGGCGTAAACGTCCCCGTCCCTGATGGAGGCCACCGGGGCGACCGGCCTCAGCCTCCCGGTGGCGACCCGGTAAGGGATCCCCCACGGGTTTCTGACACTGTCCTCTATGAAATTCCTCCAACTTACCTTCTTCGCAGTGGCGATGCTTCGGTTGTAGGCTTATTCAGTTGTCGGTACTCTTCCCGTCTTAACACCTTCAGAAGCGGGTTCCCGCACCGTTGATACCTACGCCTGGTGCGGTATACAACCCTCTTAGCGAGGGTAAGCTCCTCACTCTCTAGGGAACCTTTTTGAGTCTGTTTACCTTCCTGGGGATGGTTTCGTCGGCAGCTCGGAGTAATATACTACCGAGCTGTGCAACTCCCTCCTCGATCTGGTCAACAGGGTCAAAGCTCCCGAGGCCTTCCCAATCCTCGTCACAGGAGTAGGTAGCAACGGCGGTCATAAAGGCGTCTGAGATGGCCTTGCGTGTAGGAAAGCGCGGGTCTCTAGGCCTGACCGCTGGAAGACCCGGGTCAAAGAGTTGAACATCTATGACGCAATGGTCGCTAGATGTGACTTCTCTGACACGCCATCCTCCCACGGCCTGACCTAGTCCGCCGGACACAAGTGTGACATCTATATGGGATTCTCCCATTGCACCACGAAATGTGGGTGGGGAGTCCGGGTCGTTGACAATGCGAAGATCATGGCGGGCTATCACATCCAGTAACCTGCCACCCCGGCGATCGGTGCGAGCCGATCCCCAGGCGACTGACCAGGAGTTAACATCCGCCAAGATGATCACGTTGCCCCCCTCGAGTTCATCAAGTATATGATCCAAGTGGCCTAAGTGATTGGTTTCTTTTACTTTTTCTTACTGTTTCTCCGTTGGCCACAGGCCCAAGTGGTCATTCGCCGATCTGACCAGCCGCTTTCATCGTCCTCGGTCCTTGGCTGCCGCTCTCTAGTTGACAATATGTAATTCAGTCCCGTCTCTCTTGATAATGTCGCTTACTGGAGCGCCCTCTTCCTGAGGATCCTCGCCTGGAGAACACAGTTCTTCAGTCTGGCCACTCTTTACTTTTATTTCTCTAAATATTCTGAATTTACTATGATCCCATTAGTTTTATTCCTTAAGTTTTCTAATATTGTTGAGTATATTATTTGCATAACGTTATTTTCAATTTTGTTGCTAGTTTTGAATCATAATTTGTGTGTATTCCATGTCAGTCGTTCCATAGTAAATGTCTTGATATCGTACATTTGACCTTGGAATTGAATCTGCATTCGTGTAAAATTTTTTTTAAATGAAATGAATTTTCTTTCACCATTGAAGAGCCCTAGCTCCCCTCTCTTACGTTCATTTAAGATCAGTTTCTTTAGATAGGTGAGAGGAAGGCTGCTTGGAAACCAGTTACAAACTGTAATTGCAAAATGTAACTCATTTGACCTTTTATAAGATTCATTACTTTAATTAATTTTTCCTCTTATTACTTTCCTTGTGTTACTCCACTGGATCCAGTCTGAATTTATAAATAACACATTCCACTCTAACCGTTGTTTGGTAACATGTCTTCAACTTAATATTGCTCAGTTGCGCGGCTAAGGAATGAATACTTTTCTTTACAGCGTTCATTCGTCGACCTTATAGTTAAAGCCAGGGCATGAGTCATAACAACTAACTACTCTCACACAACCCCCTCGTTGAAACTATCAAAAAATTAGTGAAAAATATTTCTGTGTATCCATTGTAGAATCATTAAATATAACTATAAGACAACCTCCTGGTTATTAGTTGTTTTTATACTATTTTTATATTGTTATTAACCAATTCATTGCCATTGAATTATCGACAAATTTCGATCGGAATAGTTTTCCTTTGATAATTTCAAGGAAGCGCATAATCTGTGATAATAGTTTAGCTCAAAAAGCCTCCAAAATAGACCGGGTACACACAAAATTACTATTATTTTCCGTTTTGTATTTTAAAATTGTATTTATAACCTACCCGCTAAGATCCATATATCACACTATAGTGGTCCGCCCTTCTATATTTACGCTCCTCCCTAGTTACAGTTTATATGGTATATGATATTTCCTTGTAAACACCTTTATTGTTTGTTTTTTTCTACAATATTCCATAATGTTAATTATCCTCGTATTTTGAGTATGTTATTAGTTATTTATAGATATACTAGCAGTAATACCCGGCGTTGCCCGGGGAACTTTGAATTTTCTCCCAATATCTTCTATAAGGCTATTCAGTTCCTCGACAGTACATTCATGATGTTATAATTTTCAATTATTCATACGGAATAAGGCTTATAGTCCTTCATCTGTAGTAACGCTAGCTTTGGAGCTAAAACTAATTTATTCAAAAAGATTTCTCATTAATCGTTGCAATGGTTTTCGAGTTACAAAGATTGCGTGAGTGGATGCTGGGATGGACCAGGGGTTGAGGTACTAATTCGCCTATAACCTTCCACAGACGATGACGAACAAATTAAAAAAAAAATTAATCAAATCCATCAAGCCGTTCGTGAGTTATAGCGGTACAACGCACAGACATTTTCAGCTTTATATATATGATTAGTTGAAAAACTAAATCTAGAGCTTATATTTTTTTTTTCATTAGATTGGAGGAGATTGGTTACTTTCTCCCTAATTTTAGTGTTTGTTGTAGGCTCAGTAAATGTAACCTCTACTCACTTATTGACTAAAATCCATTGCTAACTAAAATATAGAGTTAGGCACGTGGAGGTGTCGGACAACATTTTTTTCAACATTATACCACACATTTTTCCAAGAAGTTTTAATTAAAAGCCTCGGGTCGCAATGAGGTAATTCTACCTGTAAATTCATTCAATGAAAACTAATATTCTAGTTAGTTTGCTCTTTAATTGCAGAGAATATTCTACTGATCCAATGTGAAAAACAATTAGGCCCCTTCAATGCGTTAGACTGTCAATCCAGCAGTAACTATATTTCAGTTGGTCAGTGATGATGGGGTTGAAGAATTATGTTCGAGAGAAGGTCCCGTCCTATCCTCAAAACTTAGAGAAATGGGATTTCACATGTCGGCTATGTGTATGATTGTGTGTCTGCCTTGATTACTTCGAGCTCTAGGGATGCTAGGCCAGTGTGATAGACAGCGCAGACCGACTGTTTTTGTACGGCGACTGAGCTACAGCGGTTTCAGTCAGGATGGAGTGTGAGGGGTTGCGGCGCCAGTGTGATAGACAGTGCAGACCGACTGTTTTTGTACGGCGACTGAGCTACAGCGGTTTCAGTCAGGATGGAGTGTGAGGGAATGCTAGGCCAGGCGAGGCCAGTGTGATAGACAGCGCAGACCGACTGTTTTTGTACGGCGACTGAGCTACAGCGGTTTCAGTCAGGATGGAGTGTGAGGGAATGCTAGGCCAGGCGTGGCCAGTGTGATAGACAGCGCAGACCGATTGTTTTTGTACGGCGGCTGAGCTACAGCGGTTTCAGTCAGGATGGAGTGTGAGGGAATGCGAGGCCAGTGTGATAGACAGCGCAGACCGACTGTTTTTGTACGGCGGCTGAGCTACAGCGGTTTCAGTCAGGATGGAGTGTGAGGGGTTGCGGGGCCAGTGTGATAGACAGCGCAGACCGACTGTTTTTGTACGGCGGCTGAGCTACAGCGGTTTCAGTCAGGATGGAGTGTGAGGGAATGCTAGGCCAGACGAGGCCAGTGTGATAGACAGCGCAGACCGACTGTTTTTGTTCGGCGACTGAGCTACAGCGGTTTCAGTCAGGATGGAGTGTGAGGGAATGCGAGGCCAGTGTGATAGACAGCGCAGACCGACTGTTTTTCTGATTACATGGCTTCGGCCAGTTGCAGGACCCAGCCACTCGCCGGGACGATCGCCTGGGTCCTCCAACCAACCTACCTTATTGGTGTTTCCCGAGATATCTCCGGACCAGGACATTAATGTTCTACGGCTCCGTAGAATGGCCCATATATAGCCACCATAAAATGTTTAAAAATATCTCTTCTCTCTTTTTAGGTAGCCATATATTTATGTGTAAACAACTAACCTTTTTTCTTCTTCTCTCTCTAACTGTTAACAACATTTACATTCGATTTAAATTCGGCAGGGATGTGGGTCTCCCCCACAGCTCCACTTGAGTTAGTCTGTTAATGACCAAATAGGGGGTGAAGGCTGGAAGATGAGTGACCCCGTGTTTGATCCAATGCCAGAGAGAGAGCTCTATCCCCCTAATTGTATCACTATGTAAATGTCTATGGGTCAAGGTCTTTCCTCTCTTCTAGTTAATGTTGCTCCTAGTCTCAAGTTGAAGGTGAACTCCGTCTTATGTAAGTGTCCTCTTCCCATGCTAATTCCCCACCCATTGTTTCTCTTTTTCTTCTTCAAGATCCCTTCTTTTCTTCCACCGTCGATTCTTCCTTTTTTCCTTTTCATGTTGAGCTATTTATTGTCATGACATGAGATTCCACTCTACTAGGAATAACGGGAACCAACCTTTTTTATTTTTGGCCTATTGAAATCGCAATCCTTTGTTTTGTCTCTTCTTTTTTTCTTTTACATGATCCAGAATGTCATGAAGACGAAGTCTATTAACGTTCAGCCAGTTCAACCGAGGGGGCAGGGGGGATTTGGATATATTAATTAACCCATAAACCCCAAATAACTGTCGATGTATTGTGATGAAATTTCATATATTGATTTAGAACCCTGTTGATTGTCAGCCAGTTTGACCAAAGGAAAAAGCAAGGGCTTAACACCAAATCTCTAATTGTCGATTTAAAGAATGTGAATGAATCATGAAATTTTTATTTAAATTCAAAATCCCATAAAGACATGTATCTATTAATCTCCTCGAAAGAAGGGAAGGACAATCGCTCGACAAATAACCCTAATAACTGCCGATATAATGAATGTTTTGATGAGGATTCAGAAGCCAGTATGTAAGTCATCTATTGCTTTTTAGCACTAACGATCGATTGGTTTTAAAGGTTGGGTAAAAACTTAATTAATTCGTACTGGGGAATTATATAACCGGTGATTCACCGACAACTTTTTTTCTTCCCTATATACCAAAATATTGAGCTTTACCTATGACTATGATGGATGTTTCCCTGTTACTTAGGAGCAGCTTCTTGTTAATCGAGTTGATAGGTAAAAATAGAATCATTTTCTAAAATATTGTCGTACATGGTTTTACTTCCCCAGCTAAGCGAAGTATAAGGGAAGTTATGAAATCGGCCGAAGCGAAGGGATGATCAGAGAGGGCGGCTCGACTAATAACAACGTAAATGATTAAAGTGTGCTGGGGAAGTACCGATGGACTATCGGTGATTCACCAAATACATTTTCCCCCGTACCTTTCAAATGTTCACTATTTGGTATTGGTTCGCTCAATGTATACACACGGCTGAAGTGAATGTGGTATGTTCGACGTTAGTAACTTGGTGTGGGTGTGGAGGGAGGAGTGACTGGAATGGAGTATGAAGTAGGTATAGGTATGTGTAGAGAGAGAGGGAGACTTGTGGCCTTGTACTCCATCCCCCTCTCAGACCCCTCTTCTCGGGAGGGTGTCTTTTCCTTTTGTACTCTCTGGCTGGCCTTGGGACATACAAAAACCCACCAGCCACTAGAGTCATTAGCTGACGCCTTCGAGTCTGATTGATGTCTATTTTCTTTCAGAAATGGCCCAGCCACTCGCTCTCTAACGACCCCGCCAAAAAATGGACCATTCGTGGCAAAAAAAAAACATCCATGCACCATGGTTTTTTATTGTGCCATTCTCATAACTTAAATTTTAAAATGTTCTAAGTGGAAAGGTAATTTTGCGTAGTCTGTAGAATATAGTCTTGGCTAAAGAAAAAAGATTTTTATTTCCCCATCTATACAAGGTATGTTTTACGATTTTCTGATTTCAAAAATTAAAAGAAAAAAAATTGTGTTTGTGCAGTTAGTTCACACATTCGAAGTGTTACTTCCGTCCCTAACTCTTCTAGTTTCAGCTTCTCTTTGTGCTAATAGACTATATTTTTATTTAAACTATTTTTGTTAACATTGGTACGGGGTTCCTAATTTAATTCAGGAAATGTTTTAATCGTTAACAACTTTATTTACAGTTAAGGTTAAAACTGCATTAATTCAAACACAAACGGATAAGAAATGTTGTATTAAAGCATCACAAGTGAAAGATGCGCACGAGTATGTGCAGTCTGCTCAGTGGGCGTCTAGAATGTTACGATTTTTCGTTTGCGTTTTGGAGGGGGGAAATGCTGCATCTACCTCAAAACGTTCTGTTGTAACGAAGTTACACTTCAAAAAAAATATATAATTCGTCTGTCCGTCAGTAGGCCTGATAACTCTCGATAGAATGAACGTATCGATACGAAATCTTTTTTGCTCTAGTCGCCGAGACGACATCTCTCGTGTAACTGTAATGATGTCGAAATTATGATAATATCTTGACATTTCTTGAGCGCTCATTAACAAAATGAAGAAATAGAAATGTAGATAAGTTTCCGATCAGTCTCAATTCCAGTTCTGCTTGATCCTAGATTAAACCTTGAATTGATTATTTTACCAGGTCAAGCAAGCACTTTCGCTTCTTTTGCAACGGACATCCGATCCTTCCTTTCCCCTCATCCTGTATAGCTATTAGGAGAGGCTTTCAGATCGTGAAAATTCAAAAATATTATGGATAAGTTCAAGCTAATTTTTAACAATAGCTTATTTTAGTCACTGTTTTTAAGGGCAAAGTCATTAAGAGAAAAAATCTAGTAGCTTCTGACAACATTGACCCCGCTTAGTTAAACAAAACTAAAATAAATGAACAGAAATAAAAACATTATTGTAAAAGAGCATGTCACAAATGACCATATCATAATATGTACTCAAAAAATGTATTTAGAACTAGTTGGTTACTGGGCGTTGCCGGGTTAGTGACGCTATCTGGTCGGTTAATAACTATAGGTTCGAAATTATAAGTATTGTTTGCGGGTTCGAATCCCGTCCGGGAGTGAGTTTTATTTCGTAGATAGAACTCTCTCCCGGTGCCATGGATGTCGTAAATATAACTAGATAACACATTGACATGTCTAACATGCCCCGTACTTATGGCCAAAAAAAAAAAAAAAAAAAAAAAAAAAAAAAAAAACTAGGTTAGATTGATTATTTTATAAATATGTAATATAATAACAAAACTTCAATGAGATTTTGAGGCTGTAGAAGTATTCTGTCAAGTCCCCCCCACCCAAAAAAAAAAAAAAAATTACGCGTTGGGAATACCCAAGTACCCAGCAAATTTCCTGAATATACGGTCAGCCGTTTTCTCGTGAAGCTCAGAAAACTGTATCTTTACTCTGCTTTGTTCTTATCACATGTTGATAAGTTGTCAGCTGTTGAGGCCTTTTTATTATCTGAACGTTATCAAACCTGACATTCTTTGAATGGTTATAAACAATTTGAGAAGGTAATCATTATTACATCATTTTAATTTGGACCAAGTGCTATATGTAGTTCCTTGCTCCAATTTCGTCTGTATATTGTATAATAACCTTCAGATCCTTCCAGTGCCATTCCAGTTCCTCCTCGAATGTGTTGTGTACATAAAAATGTGTATAATAATATTCATTTCCATTAAACCATAGAATGGTTATAAAGAAAAAAAATTAATAAATATCCAAAATTTTAAGTGGCTCCCTGAAGATATAACATGGAGTAAGAGACTTCTTAAGCAATATATTTTCAAATATTTAATTTAATTTTTTAATATAGAAATTCACGGAGAATTTTAATGACATGTAATTTTTAACCTGTTGCATATATAATGTAAATAAATAAAGGGTAAAAATATTATTATTACTTTGGAAAAGTTCTGTTTTGTTAAACATAAAAATGTGTATAATTATAATATTTATTTCCGTTATACCATAGAATGGTAAAGAAAAAAATTAAAAAATATAAAAACGAAGAAATAGATAATAATAAAATAAATGAGTATAAAACTAATAATACTAGTAGTTAGCCCGGGCTTTAACTACGAGCTCATATTTCCTACTACCAGAGCGCATACCATTTACCATTTTTTTAAAAAAATTAATATTATTTGAACTAATGATTTTAAATATTATTCATATTTTATTTTATTACAATGACTTCTCCAGTTCCTCTCTCACTGCACTTATCCGTTAATTTCGCGACTCATCTCGAGATAGGCTGAACGGATTTAGTCATTTAAGGTATCGATCGGTTGAAATTGGCAAGGACAAGGTTTATTTGTCAAATACAAATGAACAATTTAAATTTCTTTGAAGAATAAAATAACTGATGAAATAAAATGTTACTTAAAGCTTTATAATTCGAACATGGTTCAACTAATTCGTCATCATTTAACCAGTAATCTTTAATCTCTTCAGTGGCTTTACAACCGGGCTTTCTTTAGGTTACCATTATTTTCTAAACATCTTATGGTGTTTTTTTTTTTTTTTATTAAACATTCCTGTATATTTACGCACAGTGTAGTAACGCTATCATCATTTATGAATTCATGATATGTAAATATTTTTGAAAAAGGAAAAAGGCTGTTGGGAGTTAGTAATCCTGAAGACTTGGTGGAGTTATGAATATACATAAAGCCCTAAGAATTTGCATTTAAAATTGTTTACTATCAACTGTAATTCTAGACCTGTTAATTTAGTTTGGTACATAATTAAAGAATGCTTGGAAGTTTAGTCCATGTGTGAAATTTTATTATATTTGAGGTATGTTTGTCTCTCCAAGATATCCAGTAGATACCGACCACAGAGACGAATTAGGCGGCCTATTTTATTTTATTTTTTTTTTTTTTTGTTAAGGTGTTTAAACTGTATATTTACGTTGTTGTAGTTACTCAGGGACTTTATACATTTTCACATTCACTACTAAATTTTTACAGCAGTAAATATTGCCAAAAAACATCTTATTTATTATGAGATGAATCATTTTTTTTTTTTTATTTTTTTTTAAAAATAATAATAGAAGAACATTCCTTACACAATTGGAACTATTTACATTTTTTATTATAAATATTTTATATTTATATTTCTATAGTACTGTACTTTCAGGATGATATTTCGGTGCGATCAGGGGCCTCTTCTTCAGATCACAAAGAGCGATATATATAGAGAGAAAGAGAGATAATACAAAAAAAATATATAAATAAATAAATTAATAAATCCCAGTAAAGTAAGTAATATATAATTAAAAATTGATAATAATAAAAATATTAAACAAAAGTAATTACGATAGAAATTATAGGATATTGGTGAAGGTGAAGTGACACTAATCACTGTCACTGCTGCTGCTAATGAGGTCCCTAGGCCAAAGGCGCTTAAGGCGTCGTGGGGGAAATATGGCAGAATGGGAGGGCACGGACTAGAGAATTATCTTGGGAGCTATGGGAGGAAAATAATTTTTACTTCCCCAGCACGAAGTAAAGGGGAAATTATGTAAATAATCAGAAATTTGATGCTGAGTTTTCAACGGAATTTCATGTTTTCCGACCTCCAGATTCATATATATGTATATATCTTTATATTTACGTCGTTATATATTTACTTCATCAATAACAAGAGATGAATGCTAATGTATCGCTCATTTTTATCTGTGAGCTGTAATCGGGGATCTTTCATTTGTTCGTGCATGATCCGTAGTGTTTTCACCCGTTCATGGGAATATGGCTGATCTGCGGATTACATAACTTAACATATTGCCACATTTTTCTTGTCAAGTAAAATCGTTAAATAAAATTAGAGAAATATGTATAATTAATGGTATAAGATATTTTTTGAGGAACTGTAATCACTTTGCATATAAATAGGAAAGTGAGAAGGAACTGCATATTCATTGCTGAATATGAATTTTCAATTGAGATTTATATTCCACCTCTTATTCATTCATATTCTTCTCTTATACAAAGTTACAATTAATTAAATTGTATATATTTTCTGAACTACTGTATTCATCATGATCGTGAAATTCATTACGGTTCTTCTAGTTTCTAATTATATTCTCATTTTCTTTAATATTTTGTAGGTTGAATTGAAAAAAATAAATAAAAAATACTGGCATAGAAAAAAAAAAAGCTCACATTTGGATCATTACTGAATATTGAAGTAAATATTTAAAAATTCAAAAAAATGTATATATATATATATATATATATATAATTCTTTGACTTCTTCAATATTTACTGATTTAATATTGTAATGGTAATTATTCTAACACCGGAGTGACGAAAGAGCGCTCCGGTAGTAGGCGATATGACCTTGTAGTTAAAGCCCGTGCATGAGTCACAATAACTAACTTATAGATTTTCAGCCAAAGGGGAGGGGGGGTCAGAGGAGGAGGCTGAACTCCAAAAGCCTTAATAACTTCCGGATTCAGAAGACATTATGTAAGTCAACTATTGATTTTTAGCCAAGACGTTGATTGAATAATTCGTAATGTGGAAGTACATTGTCGGTGATTCACCGACAAAATTTTGGTTTTTTGGACAGTGAAAATTTGTTTAGCTCACTCAACGACTCTTTCCTCATTGTCATTAGTCATTAACTTGTCTGTGACTATAGCTAATCGTTGCCATTAAGTTGTTCCTTTTGAATCTTTTATAATTGACATGAGAGCCCCAGGGAGAACAGAATCCTTAATTTGAGACTTTTTTTTTTTTTTTTTTTCGAGTGATCCCTAGAAGGGATGATTTCGTGTTCCGTCAACCTACTGTAAGATTGTGTTGATTATGTCCTGATTAGATAGCGGTGATCATGCATAATACATGTTACACACATAGCCAGTTCTCAAATTATGTTCCTCCTTCTAAACATGAACGCATCCTTCTCTCCGTGACTAACGACTAATTAAATATCCAATCACTGTCTATTATAGACCAGTATTATGAGACTATAATAAATACATATAATAAATATTTTTATTTATTTATTTTTTATTTTATTTATTTATTTTGTTTTCAAAACTTTTACTATGGTGGATTTGTCATGCTTCATATATAAGGATAATAAAATTTAAAACAGTCATTAATTATGAACGGAAGTTAATACTTCAATATCATTGCTTTTTTAGTGACTAATTGTATTTGCGCGAAACTATTGTATGGTTACTTGCCTATTGAGCTCAAGATCGCGGGTTCGATAACCGGCTGAGACGTTGGGTTTTTTATCTGGGAGGTGAAAAAATCTTTGAGCACGCCGTCCTTTGGATGGGACGTTAAACGATGGTACCGAACCTGTACGATGTCAGGTACTCTTTAAAGACTATCCTAGGTCCTAGTCCTAGCTTGGGCATGAGTTACAATAACTAACGAATGAAGATCTCTCCTAGTTCATTGTAATTAATTGTTTTCTTGTTACTTTTGGAATTGGGACCTATTGCTTGAATTGATTCATTTGTTTAATCATAATAATTTCAATATAAACTTTTAAATGTGCGACATTGTTGTTCAGTTTTTTGAATGAATTAGGTAATTAGTTGAAGAGAAAAATAGTGTAGTAACAATTGGATTTCCGCTAACTGACAGTATGGCATCTGTGTGGAGCTGAGGCCAAGGTATGAAGGCTAAGGCGCCGCAGGTATGTGTGAGATTACTAGAGTGCACCACAGGCCTATAGGTCTATATAATTGGATTTCCGCTGACAGTACGGCACCTGGGTGGAGCTGAGGCCAAGGCTAAGGCGCCGCAGGTATGTGTGAGATTACTAGAGTGCACCAGGCCTATAGGTCTATATAATTGGATATCCGCTAACTGAAAGTATGGCACCTGTGTGGAGCTGAAGCTAAGGTATAAAGGCTAAGGCACCGCAGGTATATGTGAGATTACTAGAGTGCACCAGGCCTATAGGTCTATATAATTGGATTTCCGCTGACAGTATGGCACCTGGGTGGAGCTGAGGCCAAGGTACGAAGGCAAAGGCGCCGCAGGTATGTGTGAGATTACTAGAGTGCACCAGGCCTATAGGTTTATATAATTGGATATCCGCTAACTGAAAGTATGGCACCTGTGTGGAGCTGAAGCTAAGGTATAAAGGCTAAGGCACCGCAGGTATATGTGAGATTACTAGAGTGCACCAGGCCTATATAATTGGATATCCGCTAACTGAAAGTACGGCACCTTTTAAATCGTAAGAAATTCCACAATTGTATAAATGATGAGTTCATTAAACCTATTGGATAGGATCCAAGTTAGATTCCGTGATTCTCTTTATATAAAAGGTCAGATTTGTTGCTCGTATTTATAGATATAAAATATAAACATTGTGTGTTTGTGTTGTCCTAATTATAAAAACAGAAACTATATTTACATAAGTGAGTGAGGGTCATGTTGATACTTATCATCATATGATATGGGTCAGGTGTCGTTGTCCTCTAGTCCTTGGCAGGGTCACTTGGTCATTTCATTTCAAACCTCACATTTTGTAGCTTTCCATTTTAGTCATCCTTATTTATTTATAGCCATGTCCATGTCCTTCTGGTAGTCTCTCTGCTTCTCTTCCTTTTGTTGTTTCGTTTTACTTTTCCAGAAAGTGAGTAGATGCTACAATATGTCCGACCACATTTCTGCGCCCATATAGTGGAAAGCTAATAAAATAAATAAATACAAAAAAACTTGTTTAAAACGTTTATATTATCCAGGTAGCAGAGTTACCCAGCCTTGCTCAGGGAACTTTGACTCATAATATATCTGATGCAATTTCTAGGTGAAGAATGCTTCGAGAGTGCATTTATGACATTACAATTTTCAATGAGTAACATGGAAAAGAGAGTTGTCATTCAAATCCTGGAATAGTAATATAAATAATTTTGTTTTGGTACGAATTTTTTTTTTATAGGCCGAACAACGGTGGGGGCAGCTAATGTAATATGTTAATGAGCTACTACTAATCTTATGATTTGCATCTCTCCTCTCCCCCTGCTTTTCCGGTCAACGTTTTTCGACGCTATATAGTCAATCGGGCTTTAAAGACAGCTGCTACATGTGAAGTTCCATGAAAATCCATCCAGGGTGTTGTTGGAACATACCCTGTTTTTTTAGCTTTATTAGTATAGATGTATATATAGTTGAAAAGTGATATTTAAGTTTCCTAAGTTGTCATATTTATACAATCCTCAGAATTCCTGAGATAACCTAAGGTTGTGACACCCTGTCCCTTATGGAAGTCTTTGGAGGGTAGAAAGTGCTGCCCTAACAGAACATTTTAAAAGATTTGAGTTTGAACATAAACGAAATCAGAAAAAAAAATAAAGAATGAGGTTTATTGTTATCTAACTAAGTAATAGTTATTGAGACTTATGCCCTGGCTTCAACTACGAGGTCATATTGCGCTCTTTCGTCGCTCTGGTGGATTATGGGAGTCCTAAATTTCACGTTCTCTAATTTTTTTTATTCACCTATAGTTAGGGGTCTTTAACGAGTACCTGACAAATCTAAAGACCTCGGCCGGGTTCCGAACCCGGAATCTTGAGCATGCACCGGCGCCCTAGTAATATAGAAGAAAAAAACAAGAACATTTTCAGGCCAGGTAATGCGTCGTTTGCTAGTTTGGTGCGCCTTCCATTCAGATATTAACAGTAATCGTTTGAGGAGAAACCTATCCCCATTCTACAAGATTGCAGGTGCTTCTGTTCGGCCGGAAGTAATAAACAGGACATTAATATGAAAACTTCTAGTCTAATTATTTCTTCAAAAAGAAAGTATGAAATTCTTAACGGAGATGGGATTACTTTAAAAGTCTTCTCCTGCAGATCCAGTTTCTGGTTGCCTTACCCCTTGCCTATTTTTCTATCACCATAACTTCATGATGAAATTACATGTCTTCCTCTATATGTATTTTGGAAAGTAAGATGTTGGCTGCTTGGAGAACAGTGAGTGATTATTGTCAGGAAAAAAGGATCAACTCCGAGATAAAGATTCTTCAGTCTGTGTTGTGATAATAATAATAAAATATTTATAATAAATAATTATCATCAAATTTCCTATAGAAATTTTCTGCTCGTCTTCTAATAAATTTTGATTTCTACAGTAGTTTTCGAAAAGGGCCTTAATAAAACATATAGAAAGTTGACGATGTGCAATTTTTAAGAAAGTGCACATACCTATATAAAAAAAATTTCAATTAATAATTACTTCATTTGGATTTGTTCTAAAAGATAATTCTGAGATGCCAGGAAATTTTTACAAACCAAAAGTGTTTTATTATTTAATCCAGAGGCATTTTTATTTGGTTGACAGGAAAAATGCTGCATATAATCGAGAACAAAAAATATTGGGTTTATAAACACTTAACCTACCTACATTATAAAGGTAAAAATATAAATTTGGAAAATAATAAAATAAATTATATTTACTAATAATTCCTAAAATTACATCAATCTTTTCTCTGTGGCCCCTCTTTAATGGGCATATGTAAGTTAATAAAAAAAAAACATTACCTTCTTTTGTAGCTCACTCACAATTGTCCTTCAATCTTCTATATCCTGCCATTCCTTACAATATGTACACAATACTGATGATGGCTACTTCATCAAGAAAAAATACAAGTCACAACTTTATTTTACACTATATACACACTCATCTCATGTCTCTTTGGTTCATATCTGTAACTCGACTATCTTGTGTGTGTCTCTAGAAAGAATATGGCACTTCCAGCTTTTGTTGCTTCGACTGCCTTTTGTTCTTTTTCACTTTTAATTAAAGGGAATATATTTAATTAATAGTCTCTTTATATTTTTTTAATTTGTTTGTGGCCTTATGAACTCTTTATATTTATAATAAGTAATTGAATCGCCCCGTGGAGAAAGGAACTAAGTCAAAAAACACAACTTTACAGGAGACACAAATAACTATCTCACCCTCCGCCTGATAAAGATAATGGATCCATTTTTTTCTCTCTAGTACTTCCAACTGACTGAACAACACCTCAAATACATGTTTTTTCAAAATACTTGACTGATATTGAAAAAAAGGTTTTCGGAAATGGACTTAGTTCCCTTTTCCGCCGCATTGATTGTAAATAAGGAAAATATATATATATTTTTTTTACATTTCCTTTATTGATATTAAGGATCATAAATAAACATAAAACAAAAAGAATAAACATCAAACATTATAAATGAATAAGGTAAACGTAAAAAAAAAAGATTTAATCTTCTTCGGACTCGATATTTTGATCCTGTACCTACAGTTGGCCAACTAACAATATTTTAGTAGAATAACTACTATTTGCCATCTGGGACGTAGTGTACTAGTTTTTTTTTAGATCCTTCAGATTTTTTGGATTGATTGGGACTGAGCCCGAGGAGTTTGCAAGTTCCCGGTGCATTGATAGTTCCAGAGAATAGCAAAGACTTTCCCAAGTGGAACGTATGTTTTAAGACTCTTATAGGAGTTCAAAAAAAAAAAATATATATATACATTTTTTTGACTTGGTTCTTTTCTCCACGGGACGATTCAATTAATTTACTATATTAATCAATTAATTTAGTATAAAAAATAATTATTAATTTTAGAGTATTTTATTCCTTATAATATGTGTACTTTGTAGATGACAGTATAGATGCCGTTTCCTTATTACCTTTGATATTACCTTTAATTGGAGTTGTGGAGGTGAGGGTTGAAGCTGGGGTTGAAGCTGGGGATGCCAGACTGAGATGATGTGAAGGGTGGCTGACTCTGGTCCTGTAACGATGCCCTGCCCTAGCAGAGATAAGCCAGTAATTGGATCCCTTGTGGTTCCCGCCTTGTTACCTCCCCCCAACCTCACCAAACTAGATGATTTATCTGTCAGCTCCTCATCTACCTCACCAAGGGTTTCCTGGACACCTACTATACTGTACAACTAGCAGAAATTAAGCTTCATTTTGCCTCATACCAATTTTCCGATTTCATTGAAAATTAATAGGTTCCAAGGAATGAATCATTATAATAAATTTTCTTGTTGATAGATTCGTTGAATTGACAGTTATTAGGGTTTTTGAGTTCTTCCCCCACCTCCTCGTCCCTCTATCATCTGCCCGTCTCTTTGGCTGAGAAAATTGATAGGTATCATGGTTTAACGATAATAATAATAATTATTATCTTATAGTGATCTGACAAGTGTTGCTGGAGAATTTAACGGAGTTGCCTGGAAGAGGCAGTTAGATGTAGTGCAATTGTAACTCGCTTGCAGTATTTGTAATGTTTAGAGATTTGCACCAGCGGGCTAATACTACTCCTGCAGGTCTTTTGTGGCACTTTGGCCCTTTTGAATATTTCACTCTTTAAATTATCTGCTGCACGAATAGTTAGTTATTATGACTCTTTCGTCACTCTGCACGCACGTGGACATGAACCCGACTCTACTGTAGAAGTCCTAAATTTTGCCTACTCAACATTTTTATTCACCTAGGTCAGGGGTCTTTAATGAGTACCTGACATCGTACACCATCGCTTAACGTCCCATCCGAAGGACGGCGTGCTTAAGTTTATTTTAGCTCCCAGATAAAATGAAGTAAGGGCCTCGGCCGGGTTTCGAACCCACGATCTTGAGCTCAGAAGGCTAACACGCATACCACTGAGCTACCGGCGCCCTCAAATGGCTGCACGAATATTAAATGCACAAACCTTTTGAATCATGTATGATAATTCGAAAATAATGTTCTTTCTCAGTAATACGGTTGTCTAATTAGCTCTAATTTGAGAGACAGAAATTATAAGTTTTTTATAAATTACGTCATCTTTACCTTCTCGTTCGAAACTACTTACACAAAACTATCGCTATAAACACATGATAGCTTCAAATTAACATAACGATTCCACTTTTTTTTTTCTTCTCTTTTTTTTTCCACCTTCCAGCTATACTTCTTAGTATATATCCAAAAACAATTTTTTTTTTTTTTTAAATTTTATCTGTAAGAGTGTGAGTATTTCTGAACACGATAATACTCAACATAATGAATGTATAGACACGAAACTTCATATGTATCCGGAACCCAATATACGGGGACAGGTATTGATTTTAAGCCAACCATTGGAGGGGGGGGGGTCAACTCAAAACATTTAATAACTGCCAATGTAAATAATGCATCACTCCGAAATTTTGTATATGGGTAGAGGAGTCCTTAGACAGACACCTATTATTTTTCAGCAAGATCGCTCGATTGGTTTTAGGGAGTGAGCGAAAATGTAATTGATTACTTCGAGCTGGGGAAGCACATTGCCGCTGATTCACTTAATTACTTTTTTTTCGGAATATATATTACAGCTTCTGAAGTGCGTTTTCTTTCTTTTCACATTCATAGAAGAAAGTATTTAAAATAATTATTTTTCTAAATCTTGTAGTTTCAGAGGTATTTTGAAAATAAAATAAAAAGATTATTATTATTATTATTTTTGATGGTGGAATAAGTTTGAATGATAGTCGTCATTAGTCTTCTCAGTTTAAAATAGGACTGATGATCCCGAGTCTGTGCGATGTCTGGTGCCCAAAGAGCGGTGAGTAACTAAACCTCCACCAGAGCGACGAATAAGATCTCTGGTAGTATGTAGATGATATGACCTCATTGTATTATTTATAACAACATATTATTTTATATATATGACTTGTCAGCTGTCTTTTTGTTCGGAAGTAAAATGTATCTAGTTGGATGTTTAAAAAGAATACTTGAGTAGTGGAGTCCCGTCGCCCAATTGACTGGAAATTTCTTCTTTCCACCTGAAAGATAAATTTATTACTTAACAAAATTAAAGTCAATGAATCAAATGGTTGAATGCATTCCAACGTTGTTTTTATTTTATATTAGTCTGTGGGAACGGTTATGAAGTAATATGTAGTTTCTGGGAACTGTTATGAAAGTAATTTGTAGTTTCTGGGAACTGTTATGAAAGTAATTTGTAGCCTAATATCTCTAGGAACTATTACTTTATATTAGTGTCTGGTAACTGTTATGAAGTAATATGTAGAGTCTGGGAACTGTTATGAAAGTAATTTGTAGCCTAATATGTAGTCTCTAGGAACTATTACTTTATATTAGTCTGTGGGAACTGTTACGGAGTAAGATGTAGTTTATAGGAACTGTTATGAAAGTAATATGTAGTCTCTAGGAACTATTACTTTATATTAGTTTCTGCGACTTGGTATTTTATATTAGTCTGTGGGAACTGGTACTTCGTATAAATCTCTGGGAACTGGTATTTTATACTAGTCTCTGGGGATTGGTACTTTATATTAGTCTATGGGAACTGGTACTTCATATTAGTCTCTGGGACCTGGTTCTTTATATTAGTCTCTGGGAACTGGTACTTTATATTAGTCTCTGGGAACTTCGTAAGTACTCTAGTTTTGAAGAGGGAGAAAATACAGTGGGCTAAGAAGTCCAAAATTGCCGAGAAAGGATATTAGCCTGAGGTTAATGAGGCATTTTATCCTCTAATGGGGCCTAATTAAGGTATGGATTTTCTGAAGGAAATGGAAACAGTCTTTTTAGAAGGGTTGTTGGCATAAGTTGGTAAAACTGGAGAGGAAGGAAGACTCGAATTTAAATTACCGAATGGTTGAAGTGGTGGTAGTTTGAAATGGGGGAGGAGTTCTGGAGTTGGAAGATACCAATTAAAGTCGTCTTTTTGGCTCCTCTTATCAAGAAGTATCAACAACCAAGGGAATTGGAGGCAAAAGGAGTGAAAAGAGGAAAATGTTTCTGTATGAAGTTTAAACTGACAATTAAACCTTCCTCAGCTGTTCAGTTAGTGTATTGTGACCAATGCCCGGGCATTAACTACGACGTCATATCTCTATAAGTTTAGTTAATCGAGAATAGGGTTCTTTAACGATCTATACGTATCTACCTAGAGTATGTCAAGTTGAATATTTGGTTTTGGTGTATAATCACTTTGGAATATTAATCTATTGTTGCCAGAGGCCTCTAAAACTAATTGAAGGATAATCCCCAATTGATTCCTTGAATCAATCCCCCTCTATTGTACACCTCAACTCTCGGTTTATAGGTTCCGGATTTTAGTTGTAAATGGATACTATGGGTACTTTTTTTGTTTTGTCACGTGTTTCTAACTCTTGTAATAGCGTAGGGGAAATCAAGGATCTCCCTGAAAGAAGAATGAGCTTTCAAGACAATATTTTGTATGAGAAGGCGCATAATTTATTTATATATTTAAAGATGTTCAGCGATACATTACTTTCTAATTAGTTATTTTGACTCATGTCCGGGCATTAACTACGACGTCATATCTCTATAAGTTTAGTTAATCGAGAATAGGGTTCTTTAACGATCTATACGTATCTACCTAGAGTATGTCAAGTTGAATATTTGGTTTTGGTGTATAATCACTTTGGAATATTAATCTATTGTTGCCAGAGGCCTCTAAAACTAATTGAAGGATAATCCCCAATTGATTCCTTGAATCAATCCCCCTCTATTGTACACCTCAACTCTCGGTTTATAGGTTCCGGATTTTAGTTGTAAATGGATACTATGGGTACTTTTTTTGTTTTGTCACGTGTTTCTAACTCTTGTAATAGCGTAGGGGAAATCAAGGATCTCCCTGAAAGAAGAATGAGCTTTCAAGACAATATTTTGTATGAGAAGGCGCATAATTTATTTATATATTTAAAGATGTTCAGCGATACATTACTTTCTAGTTAGTTATTTTGACTCATGCCCGGGCTTTAACTACGAGGTCATATCGCTTACTACCAGAGTTCTCTTACGTCACTCTGGTGGACATGAGTCCGACTCTACTATGGGAGTCCTAAATTTTGCCTACCCTAAATTTTTATTCACCTAGGGCAGGGGTCTTTAACAAGTACCTGAAATCGTACAGGCTCGGGACCATCGCTTGGGGGACGGCGTGCTAAATTTATTTTACCTCCTAGATAAAATATACTAAGGGCCTGGGTCGGGTTTCGAACCTACGATCTTGAGCTCAGAAGGTAAGCACGCATACCACTGAGCTACCGGCGCCCTCGGTGAGTAATCATGTTTACCATCCTTTCACATGAAAAACGGAGGAAACAATGTAGATGATTCAACAAAAAATAACAAAAATCTTTTATTTTGTGTTATTTTAAATATAAATAGTATCTACATTATATTAATGGAGTATTGCAAAGAAAAAAATTAAATAAAGCATATGTGTTTCGCTCATAACTGAATTTCGTTATACCAACTACTTTTGTACAGGTCACTCTCCCAGTATTCATTTCATACTGCATTACGAATTTAATGTGTTTACATCAGCTGTTTTCCTTCTTTCATTGCACAGCGTGTTTCTTATATACCTAGTAATACTAGTTTGAAATGAATTAGGGGGGGAGGGTATCTATAAGAATGTTGTAATAACACTGTCTTGTTATGGTCTCCTTAATTTTTTTTTTCTCTTTATTTCTAATCCAATAATGAAAATATATCAACATTTGTTGCTATGCGTTACAATCAAAACGTTACTCAGACATATTTCTACAGGAATTTATTGTTTATGGAGCGCTATGATTTTGTTCGTATGTCAAATCTGAGAGTACATAGGCGATTGGGAATTTAAGGAATATTTTTGGTAAGAACCAACTTTTCGATGACTAAAAATTCTATGTAAATCATGTGAACAGCTAAAAAAAAAAAATTGTGCTTAAAACTATATTTTAGGATGGTTTTCGGCATGGTTTTAATACCGTAAAAATAGTATTTCACATAAAATATGCCTTTCAATTTTTTCTAATAAGATCTGTTTCAAATTTCAAGTTAATCGCTTCAATCGCAAACTTGCAATCACATATACACACATATCGCGAAAATGAGATGACCTTGAAACGTAAAATTCCGTTTAAAACTCGACCATGGATATTTTTTTCACTCACATATTTTTCAACCTTGTACAGAATCTGTGTGTTGCAATAGCTAATCTTAAAATCCCCGACGTTCCTATCGTCATGGAATTGTTATTTTCAGTTTTTCCTCGTGTTACAATAGGTCCAGACAAACATAAAAGTTAACAGGATACATGTTTCCCATCTGAAATGTTTTTTACTAGTTTACCTACCAAGTTAGCTACATTTAGATAAAGGAAATGGCCTGGTTCCTTGCCTTATTTTGAGTTTATTTGTATATATGTGTATGTTACTCGTTGAACAGTTGATAGTTAAGGAGCTAAAAGTGCATTTAAGTTCGTGAGATGTGGCTTGTTTTTTCATAATTCTCTATTCACGTTAAAGCTGAGCTTTGGATTACTTGAACAGTTGAGAAATGCATTGAATAGTTATGGCCTTATGTGTTAAGAGTATGTAGAAATTTCGATTAATTAGGTATTTCAGTAATGATAATAATTTTTAAGAGTCTGGAAACGTAAGTAAACTTAACTTGATTTCAACGTAAGTTAACTATCTGTATAAGGCGCTAAGTAAGTTAACAAGAGCGTTCGGTAGCACATAGGTAACAACATGCCCAAGATCGCGGGTTCAATTCCTCCTGGGGTCTTTAGTTTTTTTACAACAAAATCCTAATCTTCAGAAGGGACTCGAGTTGTGATTTCGAACTTGCGCGATGCCAGATACTCCATTGAAGATCTTTACCCTAAGTAAACCTGGGTTGGGACTGGTGAGAGAAACGTCTATTAACTTTTCCAAAACAATAAATTGACCTTTTATGTTTTACGTATAAAACCCCAATAACTGCCGAAATAATGAATATATCAACAGAATATTTTATATATGGGATCCAGGACTTAGTCGAAATCGGCCGAAGGGAGGGGAGGGATGAGAGAAGGGGGAAGGGAGAGGTCAACTCATCAACTCCAATAGATGTCGATGTAACGAAATTACCAACGCGAAATTTAGTTAGGGGATTCAGGACTCCCAGAGTAAGACACCTGTTAATTTTGAAATAGATCGGTAAATTGGATTCAGATTCAGATGAAGAGCAAAACCTATTCATAAATGCGCTGGGGAAGTACATTGCTGGTGATTCACCGGTCTTTTTTTTTTTTTTATGCCCATGAAGAAGTATAAACAATACTCGTTTTCCAATAAGGTCTCAAAAACGTTGCTGTATGTATCTCGCATGAAAAAAAGATGAAGGGATACCAACATTGGCCAAGCTCGGTGTGCACAAACACGGCGATACGTCAGCCCTGTTTACCAAAATTCCCTCTTCACTCACCTTTCTACCCTATTTTTCTCTTAGCGTCTCGTCTCTTTCTCTTTTTTCCCCCCTCCCTTATTGTTTGTCCCACATTGTTGGGCCCTGGGCCCTCTTGTTTACCCAGTTCCCAATCCCTCCGACCCAATTCAGCACCCACTCCATCCCGGTCTGGGATTGTTTTCAACCTTCTCGAGAGCGCAATCCTTCAACCCTTCTTCCAACAAATCAAATAACACTTTGGTAAACAAAAACCGATATTCTGGATGTTGACTACCAACTGAACATGATCTGTGGCAAATGCATTTTAGGACATATACTAAAATTCATTTTGTCTCTTGGTGTTCATAATCCTAAACTGCACTTTACAATTCTTGTTTTGCTTTTTATGTGCGGTTTCGTCAGAAAATTTAATTCCGATTATTGATAGTTTTTTTTATTCAAAAGGTTAAGAAGAAAAACATTTTTATTTGGACCATGCCCTACGCTCTGGTCCGCATGGCCACCATTGTTATACATTTAGTTATTTTAAAGATAAGAAAAGCTTCTGATTTTAAATTTATCAATGTTCTCATGTCATCAGTAATCATTTTGTAAAGTACACAAACATTATTTCCCGCATATCGCATATAAATTAGTTTATCTTGTTAAAATATAATAATTTTAGTCTTAGTTGTTGTTGAAAAAAGGGAATCAAATATTTCCCGCATTATCAAATATTCCCACAAACATTATTTCCCGCATATCGCATATAAATTAGTTTATCTTGTTAAAATATAATAATTTTAGTCTTAGTTGTTGTTGAAAAAAGGGAATCAAATATTTCCCGCATTATCAAATATTCCCACAAACATTATTTCCCGCATATCGCATATAAATTAGTTTATCTTGTTAAAATATAATAATTTTAGTCTTAGTTGTTGTTGAAAAAAGGGAATCAAATATTTCCGAACAAGCCTCCTAACGTGTATTAATGACAAAAATGTTGAAAAATAAAGAAATATTATACATATGAGATGGACATAACAGAACTTTCTTTATACCAACCATGTATTTACAGATCACTCTCGGAATTGGGAATTGTGGTGTACAGCGAAATCGACCGAAGGGAATGCGGAGTTCTGGGAAGGGGAGGGAGGGGGGGGGGGGGGGGGGGCTCAAGTCAAAAATCCCTAAAAAAACTCTCGATGTAATTAATTTACAATTTATCGCCACAAAATTTAGTTTGAGGATTTTAAAGCCCCTATGTAAGTCAATAATTGATTATTAGCCCAAACGGTCGTTGAGAAGAGGGAGTGGAAAGTTAATTAATTCATTGTGTGGAAGTACATAGCTGGTGATTGACCGACGACTTTTTTTCTGTAGTTTTCTAGCAGATGAAACAGTTCGATTGAGTCCAATACAATTTATTATCGCATCTGTTAGCTACCTGTACAATTAATCAAAATTACAACCTACACAGTCTCTAGTGAAACTGTCAGGAGCAACCCAGGAAGTCATGTATCATACACTCTTGTCTATTAGCATTTAATACCGAAATTAGTGTAGTTGGATCATTTTGAATTGACTGGTCCGCGCACCTCTCTTTATAAGGTCCCGCCCATCCAAACCCCCACTCCTTCTTTTTCCCTTAATACTCATAGTTGTATCTTGTCTGTAGTACTATGCCCTACCCATTCACGGAGAAGTTCCCTTGCAAAATGCAGACTGAGAGGAGGGGAGGGAGGATACATTTATTGTACTTTTTCGGGAGGCAATAAATTTGTTCATGTTGGTCCTATCTTAAATTAGAGGGCATTTTGATACTTGGAAGTTTCATAAGGAACATTTTTGGGAAGAACCAATTTTTTGTTAGGACTAACCGTTTACGCGTAAATCAAGCAAACGTCTCAAAAAAAAAAAATGTGGTTTAAAAAACATTTCTAGGATGGTTTTAGAACATCTCGCAAGCGGCTTTTAAAAAGTCGTATTTTACATAAAATTTGCCATTGTTTTCTACAAATTTTATTTAGAAAAATATTTTATTTGGTCACAAATATAAGCGGTATCCTGGAAAAAGTACTTAATTTTCCTCTTTCTAAGTGATCTTAATTTCCTCCAGTTTCGGCAAAAATCTAATCACATCTAAATTATAAGTTATATATGTGATATCTTCATTTCTTTCGATTTCATAGCTACACTCGTTTCTGAGTTAGAACGTTGGTCAAAACGTGTTCAAGGGACTTTGAAATTTAAAATTATTTTGAAAACTCGATCTCGCATTTTCGCACGATTACAATACTACCTTATATTTAAAGGCATAAGAAAATAAAAATCAGCTATCATTGTTATTTGGTTAATGACTCAAGCTCTGGCTTTAACTGCAAGGTCATATCGCCTACTACCAGTGGTATTTTTTGTAGCTCGGTTGGACATGAGTCCGACTCTACTAGGGGAGTCCTAAATTTTGCCTACCCTAAATTTTTGTTCACCTAGAGTAGAGGGGTCTTTAAATAGTACCTGTCATACAGACTCACGACCCATCCGAAAAACGGCGTGCTCAAGGTTTTTTCACCTCACAGATAAAAAAACACCTTAGGGCCTTTGCTGTGATTTCGAACCCGCGATCTTGAGCTCAGAACGCTACCGGCGCCCTCTACTTTTAATGTTACTAGGTGGTCAATTCCTACCTTGAATCTTTCAGAACATGTATCTTGACTCATTTATGAATAACAAACATTTATGTGTTTACAATTAATTTCCCCTTCAAGGACTGTTTATAGAAAAGTGGAGTCAAGGTTCAGTAACTGACAAGATATTACAAATATTTGCATACATATGTTTCCGTGAATGTTCCCCATTGTGAACATTCTATTCTGCCTTTTTATATTCATTGTCGTATTTGAATTCCTCATTTGACTATATTTGTTTATAAACTTTTCAGGAAGGGTTTATACATATTGGAGCGGTGCTAGGAACTCAAACTCTTGTTTTTATTGATATTTTGTAGTTTATATGTTGAAATTAGGGAGAGAAAAAGTATATATATATATATTTTTTTTTTCTCTCTCTCTTTAAAGGGGCATTCTTGTCATGATTGAGGATATCTAAAATTTTCGAATTTAAATCAAATGCATGTATTGTGCAAAAACCACTCTGTTAAATGAGAAGGGCTACTTTTTTTTGAGTGTGAGGGAATATCATTGAGAATTTAGCAACGAGACATTTCCTAAGGATGGGACTTAATTGTTAGCATATTTACTGCCCTCTAGGGGACCTTACCCGACGTTCCTCGGGAACTTTGTGTTATAACGTCCCGAGATAATCGTTGGGGTAAAGACATTTCCGAAGAGTTTTTTGAAAAATAGTTATCTTAATTTTTATTAAATTGAAAAATGTGTCTACTTATCATAAATGTATTTATGTATTATTATTTTTTTATACTCATATATTTTTAAGTTTTTTTTTTTTTTTTTTCTCTGTTTGGCCTTATTGAACGTGCACATTGGCCATTATTAAGTAATATGTTACAAGTCATCAGTGTGTCCTATAAGTTAGTAGTGTGTGTTCTTGGTTGTGTCTGTACGTATGTATGTGTGTTTATAGAGTAATGTTGTTTGTCTTAATGTAGCTGTATAATTCCAAGTATAAGTCGTGTTCGTTATGTGACAGTATTGTTTGTAAGTTAGCCGGCAGTGGGCAGTCAGTCTGTGTTATTGCTTTCCACAGTTGATCCCTACCAGTGTACTTGTTGCACGCCAAGATGGTGTGGTTGGCATCCGCCAAGTATTTATTTATTCAGTTTTTATTAATTAAATTTGCTTTTTAATAGTTTTGTCATTACTACTAATCATGTGTTAGACTCACAACAACTTCTTGTTAGTTCAAGTAGTTATAAATCTAATTTATTAGCTATCATAATGTATAATTTCTTTTGACGTATCCTATTACAATGTAATTACGGCTTAACGGAAATAAATGTATTATTATTATATTACTTTACCTGAAGCTGATTGCGATACTCAGACAAATAAAGAATAAGTAAAAGTTTTATTTATAAAGATTTACAAACATTGTTAGTTGGACTTGAACGGTAATTAGTCTATGTTTACTATGACTTGGTCTGTTAACTTCCCCAGCTATACGAAGTATATGGGAAGTTAGTTATGTAATCTGTCAAAAATTCGATGCGGAGTGTTCAACGGATTTTCATGTTTTTCGACCTCTAGATTATAGATATGGAAAAAAAAAATTGTTTCTGTGAACAGGATTTCTCTCGATAGAATGAATGTGTCTACACAAAATTTTATATGTGAATCCAATGCCCGCTAACGACGACACATATAGCTTTTCAGCCAAATCGACCGAAAGGGAAGGGGGAGGCTTGAAAATTCTTATAACTGACAATAGAAGGAATGTATCGAAAAAAAAATGTATATGATTGACCAAAACCTCATAAGGACACCACCTGCCAAATCGGCCCAATAACTGCCGATATAATTAATTTATCGACACAAAATTGACAGAAGATTTAGGAGCGCTTATGTAGTAAGTCATCTGCTGAATATTAGCGCAAGAGGTCGACTGGTTTTGGAGTGGGAGCGAAACGTTTATTGATTAATTCGTTCTGGAGAAGTAAATTGCCGGGTTTTTTTCAATATGGTTTGCTTTATGGAAGGAGTTTTCTCGCTTTGATAGTAAGTTTGCTTATATGTGCCCACAAAAAAAAACGAAGGACCTGGCACGAGAGAAATTGGCTTTTGACCGAACCTGATCACCGTATCTAATGAATGTCTAGACCGAGGTCCATCCTACATTTATCGTTCTTTTTCTTTCATTTGAAGGTTAAGGTCAACAACTGAACTATTTATGACGTCTGAATGTCGTCATACAACAGTCCAGTTGGTCGACTTACGTAAGAAATAGTTTATTTGTTGGTGAATGATTGCTCATTTATTAGTCATTATGAGTTGGTCCACTATCGAAAAAAAAAAATGTAAGCTTTGCTTGTCCTCGGGGGCGACAATTCGATGTATCGTTAACGGTATTAGTTTTAGATTTCGAACCAACCCTTGGCAAGGAATAACATAGAACTAGATTTGGGTATATCTACGGCGAAGGATTAAGTTTCATTTTGTAGCCTTAATATACGAACTTGACCATTACCATTGTCCATAAATCTATTGAGTTAACTCACATGTTCATGTGTTCACACTTTCTTTCAAATAACCTGTTTCGCTTGTTTTTTGTTTGAAGGTAGTTATTAATATTATTTTAATGGTGTTACACAATTTTACAGTATATTTTAATAACTTTTAGACGTTACAGACAGTAGTTGTTCAGTGGAATTTTGACCAATTGTACTGTATGTAATCTTACTAAATCCTATATATATCGGATAAGAGTGACTGAGTCAGTGAGTTAGCTGCTTCATGGATTGTGTCAGTATCCAGTGAACAGTTACCAAGTTAAAATGTATATAATTAATTTAAGTGTTGTTTGGTTGCGAATTAGTTAAATATTGTAACTCAAGTCCGTACCATTCGAAGAACGGCGTGCTCAAGGTTTTTTTACATCACAAATTAAAAACCGAAGGGCCTCGGTCGGATTTCAAACCCGCGATCTTGAGTTGAGATTTGGAGTTTCGAAACGACTTATTTTTTAAATTGTAGTTGTTTCTTGACTAGAATAATTTTTATTACTTATAAAATTAGTTATAAAGACAGTTGTGTATTTTCTCTTCTCATTGAAAACTTCCGTAAAAGTTATCAAAAATTATTATTTTAATTTTAATGTATTTATTAATATTATTATTTTTGTACTCATAATTTCAAGTATTTATTTATTAATTTCATTTTATTTTATGGTAGTACATATTGTTCATTTTAATCTAAATGTGTCAGACTCTAAGTTAATATCTGTTTATGTATCTAATTCATAAGCTATCTTAATGTGTACATTCTTATGATGTATATTATGGTTTAACAGAAATAAATATTATTATTATCATTACCATGAAATTTTGTATAAAGCTTGAGAAGTCCCCATAGTGAGACTAATCGTTCAATTTTAGAGAGAGCTCAAAAGCTACCTTTTGCTCTTGTAGACAGACCGCATTATACTTTTGCTTTTCAATTTTCAGTTTTCTAAAAACTGCAATGAAAATAACCATGAAATGTTCTATAAAAAAAATAAACCTTGCGGGGATACTTTTTCTAAATATGGCCCAAGCGTTAAAACCTGAGGTTAAAATTCCTATATGTAACACAATATTTATATATTATTATTAATTCTGTCTTGAAAGCCTATGAATCAACTAAAATAAAAATCGACCTTTAAAAATTAAAATAAATTATCCGGTAGTGATCTATTTTAAGAAGTATTTACTTTTTTCATTTTGATTTCACCTTGTTTAATGAGATTTCCCCCTCAAGGTTTTGATAACTTTGTGTAGTATTTTTATGGTTGTTGATTTTTTTCCGCCGTTATCTGATTTCTTTTTCAAACGACGACCTCTGTGTATTTTATTTTGTTTTTATTGAACTCGTTTTATTTTTTTTATTTTATATTCTTTGTACACTGTTACTGTTTTTTTCAAGTCAACAAACCTTTTGAAATGCCTCTCTTTTATGAAGAAAAAAAATATATATATATATTTTATACAGGACCTGTTTCACGATAACATTTTATTTGATTTATTTTTTTGACAAAAATTTATATTCTGAAGTTTTAACTGAAAATTTAAAGTTAGTTATTGTGACATGCCCGGCCTTTAACTACGAGGTCATACAGTCCTAAATTTTGCCTAACCTAAATTTTTATTCACATCTGGTAGGATAGGGGGTTTTTAACGAGTACCAGACATCGTGCTGACTCGAGACCATCGCTGAACGTCTCATCCGAAGGACGGTGTGCTTACGTTTTTTTTTCAATTACCCGTAATTTTGACCCTTCCGATTACAGGTAAAAGTCGTCTGTGGTATTGAAGTCAATCCCCCCTCCCCACGTGTGTTGAAACTACATCGTCAGGACAAAACAACAGTGAATTTTTGGTAGATTATGTCTCACTCGCTGTATTGCGTAGAACTAGGTAATTTCGCTTATTTTATCTGGAGGTAAAATAAACTTGAGCACGCCGTCCTTCGGATGGGGTACTGGTACTGGTTAAAAACCTCTACCCTAGGTGAATGAAAATTTAGGATTTCCATAAATAATAGAGTCGGGCTCACCAGAGCGACGAAAGAGCGCTCTAAAGCCCGGGCATGAGTCATAATAACTAACTAGGAAATTAAAAGAAAAATGTCGTCTTCGGGTAACCTGCGATGTACTTCCCCAGCACGAATTAATCAAATTAGATCTTACTCTTTATCTAAAACCAATCGATCGTTTTGTCTAAAAGTCAATAGTTGATTCACACGGGGGCTTATGAAACCTTATACTCAATTTCATGTCGATACATTCATTACATCGGCAGTTTTTAGGGTATTTGGGTTGAGCCTCCCTCTTCATTCAGCCGATTTGACTAGAAAGTTGATAGGAATTGTGAAAATTAATCATTCAAAAAGGACTTATTTTTTTAAATCCAGAGGGGTTGGAAAACATTTCATTCCGGTTCAAACTCAACACCCCAACTTTGTATTCCTGGGGGAAAAAATTGAAAAATTAGTTTTGTGTTCTCCCAGCCAAAAAATATATGGAGCAAGAATTTTTCTCCTATGATAGACAATAGCTTATTTGGTTACATTACTTGAGGTGTATCTTACATTGTATTTATACCTTAGTTATGAGTTATGCCCAAGGCTTTAACTACAAGGTCAGATCGCCTACTACTCTGGTGGACATGAGCCCGACTACTATGGGAGTCCTAAATTTTTGTTCACCTAGGATAGGAGTCTAGCGAGTACCTGACGTTATCGCTTAACGTCCCATCCAAAGGACGGCGTGCTCAAAGTTTTTTCATTTTTTAGATAAAAAACCTAAGGACCTCGGTCGTCTTTTCAACCCTCAGTAAGCAAGCACGCATACCACTGAGCTACCGGCGCCCTTGTATACCTTTGTTTAATAAATCTACTTGTGGTAAACAAATACATATACTGAAAGGAGTTCCTTGAAATATCTTATTTTCCTCTGAATATCTTGAGTTACTTGGCTTATCTAATCGGTTCCTGATAGCACCTTCCTTTCTGAAAAGTTTTTTCTTAGTTTATCATATTTCTTTTCAATTTACCTTTTTGAATCATTTTGCTCTGTTTATTTCTTTATACAAGAGTTCCTTTTTTCTTTTAAATGTATTTCATAGAACAGAAATTCATTTACTAAGGAAAAAGAACTTTTTTTTTTCATTTGTAACTGCGGAGTTAAATATCCTATTTCTACTTTAATTTAATATTGTGTTTTCTTTTCAACATTTTTTATTAACAATTCTTCTTTTCTTTTTTTCATTTTATAAAAATTATCTGTATATTTGATTTTTCTTATCCGTTCTTACTTCCCCAGCTATACGAAGTATAGGATAGGTTATGTAATCGGGCGAAAATTTGATGCGGAGTTTTCAACGGATTTTCATGTTTACCGAACCCTAGATTCCAAAAAATTCCGTTTGTGTGTGTCTGTGAACATGATAATAATTTATATGTGAGTCCAGAACCCTCTAACGATGACATCTATTGTTTTTCAGCCAAACGACCAAAGGGAAGGAAGGATTAGGAGGGAGGCTTAACATAAATCTCTAATAACTGCCGATAGAATGAATGAATCATCCGAAATTGACAACCCCATAGGGACCACACCTATCGATTTTCACCCAAATTGGTCAAAGGGGGAGAGGCTTAACTCAAAAACGTTAATAACTGCCTTTGCAATAAATGTATTGACACAAAATTTGATATGTAAATTCAGAACCCCATAAGGAGGACACTTATTAATTTTCAGCCAAATCGGCAGAAGGGAAGAGGGGATCAGAGGGGGCTAAACTCAAAAACCGTAATAACTGCCCGATGTAATAAATGTATAGACATGGAGTTTCATATTTAAAGTCAAAAGCCAATGAGGACTTAAACTGTTAAATTTCAGCGGTATCGAATATCAGCGCCAACGGTCGATTGGTTTTGGAGTGGGAGCGAAAAGTCAATTGATTAATTCGTTCTGGGGAAGTACATTGCCGGTGATTCACTGACTACTACCGTGTATGAATCACAATACTAACTTAGTAGATGGTAAGTTATGTAATCTGCGAGAAATTAGTTTTTTTTTCTGGAATAATTTTAGCTGTGTTGTGTAGTAGTTGTACAAGCCGGTTATTCTTTTACTAGTTATTATTTATTGCTAATCTACTCGTTCGTGGTCAATGTTTTATAATTATAACTACCCGTTAACCATTCTTTTAATTCTCACTAGGAGTACCTTGACTTGGAAGGATAACTGTTAAAATATATATTTGAAATTAATGATCCTTATGTTCTGTGATGAGATATTTGAACGGTCGGGAAATAGAAGGGAGAAGTTTATTTTTCTTTCTCTGAAAGCAATTATTTGAGGGCTCCTCTGCAGAAGAGGGAGACCGAGGAAAAGTAAGAGAGAAAAATAATTTTTTTTTTTAAGAGGCAAGGGCGGGGATACTCGAGCTAAATGATAAGTGTAATGCCATTAGGGGGGAAAAGGAGGGTTGATAGGAGAGGGGGTAGGGCTTTTACAATATTCCCAATGGTAGGCGGGGGAGGGAATAAAAAATTCAGAGCGGACCTTCTCTGCTTAATGAATTGTTTGGAGGTGGGGGGGGGGGGGGGGGGGGGGGGCGGTTATTAATTCCCATGGGTAGTGTTGCGTTGTACCCGTGCGAGCAGTTCCAATTAAGGAACTCGTCTCTATCTCCTCCTCACGTGTCCCAAGGAGAAAAGCTTATTTGACACAACCCTAATTGGACTCCTACAGCCTCCAGGCTCGAGTCCGTTACCCGTCAACTCTTCCTAATACCTACCGACCCTATTCCAATTACTTCTTATCTTTTTACTTTCCCCATGCAATGAAAAGCGTTAATAAGGAGAAAGTATTGAAAAGCCACACATGAACAGAGTTTTCGCGACGTTACGCCTTGGCTACTCCTCGTTTAAGACAATCTATACCGGAGAATTCTTGGTTGAAGCTGGGTGCGCTACATTCGGTTGCTGACATTTAATGAAACCCAGCGCGTTATTTAGGTGCAAGCAATACAAGGCTTTATTGAATTGTGTCTGCGCTTGCGCTAGGGGAGTCCCACAGATCTTGATGAGTCCTTCGGCTACCGTTAGGGGTATACTTATACACCGTCATTGATGTAGCTTACAACTTTTACCGCAACTAGCGCCCCTAACGGTGAAACTCCGAAACTTGGTTTTGAATAATTGCAAGGATTAGCAGAAAAATATGCACCTGGCAAATTTCAGGATATTTTTTTATTTATTTTAAGAGGTTGTACGTGTTAAAACATTAAATATTGACGAAGATATACTTAAATGAAAAATTGCACCTTTCAGACGTTTTTTGCACATGACCAAATTACTGGCAAATTTTTATTTTATTTTGCCAATAACTGGCAAATTCAGGCCTTTCCAACGAGCCCAAGAACATTAAAAAATATTAATTATTAAAAATAAAAACGGTTAACTTCACGCTCCCTAGACTTACCTGCTGAAGGAGAACGGCTGGCTAGGCGAGTGTTCCGCCGATTCACCCTATTTGACTTTCTCATATTATGCACTTGTGTGGGGTCTTATACTGTGGCAGCTTCATAGAAAAATGCACTCCTTAGCCCTGCAGAGGTATTCAACTCCAACAAATCTGAGTTAATGCTGATATCTGAAGACCCAAGGTTCTTAAACGATGTCATCTCAGACTCGCTAACCGATGCCTATCTGAATGTTCTTCCTCACTCTTGCTGATCGTACTTGACCTAAAGAGAATTGAAATCATGTACATTTTTAAGAGGAATTTTTCTAAACATTGAAATTAAATAACATTTATTTCGAATATTTCAAGTAAAAACTTACAAGTATACTAAAAGGACCTCTTAAAACATTATATTATTCAATATGACTATGATGTTATTCAAGTTGAAATGCTGACCATTATTTCTTGTTTATTTTAGTTTCAAGTAAAGTGTATCTTAGAATAGAATGTTCTAATTATAGGTATTTGTTGTTAACTCCTCCAGGGAAGTAATGATGTTGATTGTGTACTATTAACAGCAATTACTGTAAGTGGGTGACTGTGCCGTATTTACTCTACAGGGTTTTGACCCTCATCTACGGTTCATTGTCGTCATCTCTCACATTTTATATATATATATATATATATATTCTTTCTTAATCTCATCTGTATTTATCTACTTGTTTTTGTTATGTTGTGTTATTTATGTTTTCAAAAACATTCACAATAACACCACTGAAAAAAATGGTCGAGTTTGTTTCTTTATATAAAGATATAGCGGCTCATGTTTTTGGAACAGCATGTAAAATCACTTCACCGTCTATCGTGAACATTCAGTTCATTGTTCAACCCCTTCTATTCTATATTTAGACTTCCCTTGACTAAGTTAAGGGTGGGTTTTTCCTAATTTCTTTCCTCAGTGCGTAATTGAACTTCAAAGTGGATAAGTCGCATTTGTTGGAAATAATCTAACACGCGAATATTAGCTTTATAAAATATAAGTACCTTTTATCTTTGATTTTGATACATTTCAATGTATATTAATTCTTCACCATGTTATATTTATTAGTTAAAATACAATATAATAATAAAATACATCAAAGAGGAAACAAAAACCTAACGTGCGACAATTGCGGCATTAGTGGATTACCTGCTAACTAAAAAGTAACATATATTTTGAATTATTTATTTATTTTATTTATTTATTACTACATTGAAGCCTATTAAGGCTTATTGTAGAGAGTTGAGTTACAATTTGAATTTACATTTTATATAATAATAAAGTAAGAATTTCACACTTAATAAATTTTCTAAATATCTAAATATTAAAAAATAAATGCGCACATTTACTTATATATGCAAAACAGAAAAATATACACTTTTTTGTACATACATACACATATACATATGATAATAACATTAAAAAAAAAAAAAAAAAAAAAAAAAAACTAATAAACATTAAGTCAAACCACTTTGTACTTAAACTGTAAATAATAGGTATTTAACAAAAACTTAATATGAGAAATCCAACTTTAAAATTCATTTTCCATTATCTTTTTTTTTTATTTTTTTTTTTATTGGAAGTTAGATTTTTTTTTATTTTTTCTTTATAATGTTTGCTTTTTTTAAATTAATAGCATTTAGAATATAGTAATAGACATCATTAATTTGCTCCATGGAAACAACCTCTAATATTCTAATAATATTACTTTCGTCTTCATCAGAGTTTTTAATATATTTAGATAAATATCTTTCTCTAATATTATTATACAAAGGACAGTTTAATAAACAATGAACAATATCTTCTTTGAGTTCTCTAGAACAACATCTACATTGATCCTTTTCAAAAATAATTTTTTCTTTATTTATATACAAACTGATATGGTGTTTAGAAGCCAAACGTAACTGACCTACTGCTCTAATTTTATTAATATGACAATTAAATAACATATGGCAACTCACAGAACCAAAACAGCACATATTTCTATAATATAAATTATACTTGGAGTTGAGGATTTTTTCAACATCTTTACTGATGAGATTATTTTGGAATGAAGTGATTAAATTATTAAATTCATTTTCTAAATATATTTTGAATTACTAAGTTTTACTTTTTTTTATGTCAGATAATAGAAAGTAATACATATCCTGAATAGGTTTTAGTAAAAAAAAAATGAGCAAAATGATAAATAACTAAAAGTTTGAAGAAATCAAACGCGCGAGTGACCAAGTTAAAAAAACAGGGCGCAAGTGGAGGAAGGTTAATAACACGTTATAAGAAACTTGAGTTTTTGTTGTTATACGAAGTATAGGGGAAGTTATATAATCGATGCTGTTTTCAACGGAATTTCATGTTTTTCGACTTTCTGATTTCAAAATTAAAAAAAAAAAAAGTGTCGTATGTTTATGAACATGATAACTCCCGATAGAATGAATGCATCGTCATGAATTTTATATGTGTGTCCTGAACCCTCTAAGTACGACACCTTTGGCCAAAGGGAAGAGGGGGAGGCTTAACACAAAAACCCTATTAAGTACTGTTGTAAGGACGAGACATTAAAAACCGTAATAACTTTCATGATGTAATGAACGTATCGACATTGAATTTAATATGAGCATTCAGAAATCCCTGTAAAAATCAACTATTGATTTTCAGCTAAACAGATTGGCATTATCATTTAGCGTCGAATTTTTTCATTAATATTAAAATTGATGTCAATCTGATATATGGCGTCACCTACGATGTGAAGAAACGGATGATATGGAGTAAAAGTTGGTAGCCGCTGAGCGGAGAGCGAAGAGCCTCACGTAGGCGGGGAAGTGGATCTGCATAATAGATTAAGTTGGTGTGGAGTTGGTGCTATATTTGAGAGAATTAAGTTTAAGTTAAGTCTGGTTTAGCCGGTTACTGGGTCAGGCAGGCATCATCCCCTTCAAATAGGATCATTTCGGAACTCAGATCACAACTTTCCTCTTTCCTTCTTGGTATTAACAAGATTTGTGTTTGCCTGAGCGAGAGAGAGAGAGGTGAGATACTTACTGATTTTATATGAATCTCACCTTGAGAAGAAAATCCAAGGATAATCGTACGGAGGTTGCTGGGTTGTTAGAGATAGGAGCAGAAATGTAGTACGTATGACAGAATTGCGATGTACTAAGCCATTGGATAACACTGCCTTATCAGTTGCCTCTTTTCTCTCTAGAAGGTTATACATTTAAAAAAATTTAAAAAGTCGATGAATCATTGGCAGTATACTTCCCCCGATCGATTTAACTAACTGTCCTCCTCTCTATCTCCCTCTGAAATGAATTTACCGATTTCATTCTAAATCACGTTTAAGTTAGAAATAACGAGCATTTGCTCACTTGATCAGCCTCATCTCTTATTTTTCGCATTCTATCCACCCTCTCTCTACGTATGCACCATTCTCGGAACGTAGGGAGACGATTTGAACTTTGTTCGGAACATGAGTTTAATCGATTAAATTGAGTTAGCGGACCGTTCCACAGCTGGAACTCGGTTCTTGGTTCCGTTCCACCCCTAGGCTTTACTAAAGGGAGGTCTCAAGCTTCATTTACCATTGTAAAGAAGCTACTCACGGTTTCTGTTAAAGATGCATTAGTAGTTTTTCGAAACAAACTGTATCGTCGCGGAAGGGCAAAAAGCAAAGAACCTCAGTATGAACAGGTGTAAATAATAGGCTTCCCATTGAACGACACGGTATTAAGTAATCAAGTCACCAGAGCGTGTTAGTTGACACAATGCAAAGTCGTGACTGAGACAAGTGAGATCGGATCCTCTGGGTGGCTGGCACTCGGCCCCATTTGCATTCATGAATGGACAAAAGTCAGCTGGGTCCTCCATTCATAACAGTACCCCCCTCCCCCCTCTCTACCTATAAGGGGTTTGGGGTGGATAGCACACAGAGATGAATGTTTTTTTTTTGTCCAAGAGATGAAAGGTTCCCGTTAAAAATAATCGTCCTCTCTCTCTCTCTCTCTCTCTCTCCTTTTTACTTCCTACAGTTTTCCTCAGACCTCACTACCTTTATCTTTATTGCCTGTCCGCTAGTTCCCGTTTTATAGCCTTTAGACTCTTTTAAAGCTTACCCAGCATCCCAAGGGTCTTACTACCATTTACGTAGGAATCGGAGACTCCTTTTAGAGTAAAAACTAAGAAAAAAACTCTTAAAACAAAATACTTCTCTTCACTTTAATAGATAGATTTGTAATTGTGTAAATCTACAGTAGGTTATAATTTTGAGTTTTCCTTGTACAGTGATTACCTACTTTGTGTTCCGTTTCTTTATATCTTTACCAGCTGTGGCATCAGGTGTTGCCCGGGAGCTGTGTCGTTCCGAGTTTTTGAGGGTGGCCTCTAACAGGGGTAACACACCACTTCTACGACCTCAATAAAAACATTTAACCTTAAAGTTATAAAGCGGCCGAAGCCGGATAATCTGCTTGTCTAATTAAAAAAGTTGAAGAAGAATATCCTTGATTCGAGACCAGTATGAAGTTCACTTGATAAATGTGGTTTAAAAAAAATATATACAATGGCCTTCGGTCTCCCCCAAATATATTTATATTATTTTTGTTGACGTTTCGCCATTATTCAGGCATTATCAAAACTTTTGGGACAAAAAAAAACCAATTTATAATATTAAAAAGTAATCAATCAACCACCATGTGACTTAGTAATTTAGTAAGTTTTGATAATGGCGAAATGTCAACAAAAATAATATAAATTTTAGTGAGATCGAAGGACAATCTTTTTTTTAAACCACTATCATCAAGAAAACCAATATTTTTATTATTATTCTCTTTGTATTAAAAAAATTTTAACAAAACAAAACCTTTTCATAAATAACTTCATTACTTTTCACAAATTTATCCAATTTTCAATATTCTTAGCTATTTTGATCGTTTGGTTTTAAGAGAAAAACCTACCACTAAGCCAACAAAAATTCATATCTGGTATTTTTTTTTTTCTTTTAGAGGAAAATGTTATAAACTTTTTTTTTTTCGTACAAAATATCAAAATTATTGTTTTTTACTGCCAAATCATCGCCTTAGTGTGTAAAATGAAGTTACCATAAAATTTCGTCCTGTCTTTTGTAATTCTGACGTCTAAGTGCGCTAGACACCCTCTAATAGCCAGTCGAAGTAACTACACTACTAAGTCCTTCCCTAGTAAGCCATCAATTTTTTCGGAGATTTTTCTTTTTGGGATGTTTTTAATTCCTCGGCATAGGGCCGAAGAAAGTCCTGGTCTTAAAATGGTCGTAAGAAATGTTTTAAAAGTCCAAGTGAAAACAAATAGTGACTTTAAACGAATTTTTAACATTGGATGTTTCAGGAACAGTCGTTTGATGGAAGGAACCAGTTTACTGTTTACTATAAAACATTTTTACTTTTTTATGTCTTTGTAGAAGTAAGCATCGTAAGCGAGATCGAGTTATCTACGGAATGACACTTTTTGAGGTCCTCTGGAACACGATTTGTTCATTTTCTAGTAATGTGTTTGTAACTGGAACGATATGAGCACTGGAAAACAATTGTAGTCATAAAATTGAAATGAAATCGCCAAATATCCTCGATTAGATTTTGGCCAAAATGGGGCCACTCAATTTCGGGGCCTAACTACATTTTATCTCATACCTTTTATATTATAGATGTAATCAAAACTCACATCAAATATATTTAAAAAAATATGGTTTGCTAGATATATATTGGATCCCATTCTAGATGTTTAATTTATTAATGCCAAAACTTGTAAATTTGTCCTATCCAAAAAAAGAAGAATATATTTCGTCACAAATTCGATGTTGAGATATCACTGGAATTTAATGTTTTGCGAATCTTCATATTCTATCTTAGGTTTTTGAAATTAATAGATAGGAGAAAATGAAAGAATGACACTTTTTGTTAATTTATTACATCTTCCTTGAAAAAACATTCAATTGACAAAAAACTGACATATTCATAATGAGAATTGTCTTGTTCACATTTTAGGAGCTCACTCAATTATACTTTGTATTTAATTTTGAAGGTCTGAACGATCTGAGAAATATTTAGTGATACATTAATTTGGTCCGGAGTGTGGTTCAAAGTAATGTTCGAAATTATAAATTAAAGAAATTGACTGGATATCAGAAAGTCATCGTTGGGCGGTCTAGATATTTAATTGTGTGTTTCTGAAAGTAAAATTAGAATGCAAAAAGTGCATTATAAAGAAGACTAATTAATTATTCTTGAGGAATACCTAAAGTTGTCGAGGAATAAACTCAGGGATGTTCTAAGAGAATAAACTTCAAAGTTAATGAAGCTTATGATGGTAAAAGGATGCACTGAGGATCTCTAGCTACTTTATGTTCTAAGAGAAGGGTTCAGAATTAAAGGAATTAAAGTGCACTTGAAGAAAAGTTGGATTCATATTTACCAGTTACTTTTGTTGTTAAGAAAGTGTCGTTTCTCTAACGTTCAAGTGTCTTATAGCTTCTTAATTGGTCTCTTGTATCTAAAATTGTATTCATCTACTTAATGAAAACTTACCATACCCTTGACCTTAACAGAACGCTGGTCTTCTTGTATTAGAATGTAAAGCGATGTCCACCCATCTCGGCCTGCGTTCACTCATTATTACCTTTTGATGGAGATTCAGTGGGGTTTACCTAACTTAGGCATTATTCATGTTCAAAGAGAAGTTAGATAAGCACTTTTATTACGCAAACGATCATAGCAGACAGATGTCAACTGGGAAAAATACGGAGTCAATGTTAATGGAACGAAAATTACCAACTTACGATTCGCTGATGACGTCGTTATTTTTGCCAATACCCCAGAGGAGCTATCGAGTATGCTGAGTGAGCTGAATGATGCTGGGAAAAAGGCAGGACTTGAGATAAACTTCCAAAAAACAGTCATTCTGGCAAATGGGAAAACGGAAGAAATAAGTCTGGACGGGAAGAAGTTAAACTGGGTTGAAGAAGCCGTTTACCTAGGACAACTACTTTCATTCAAGAATGGCCTAAAAAAGGAATTAAATCGGCGAATCGCACTTGGATGGAAGAAATATTGGCCTACAAATATATCTTCAAAAGCAGAATGGCCATGGACCTGAAGAAAAAGGTGTTCGACTGCTGCATCACTCCTTGTCTAACGTACGGATCCCAAACCTGGGCTCCCAAGATGTGCTGAGGAGATTACTCAAAGAGCAATGGAGAGGAGCATGCTGGGAATTAAGAAAAAGGATAAAATACGGAACTCCGAAATAAGAAAAAAGACAGGAGTACGGGACGTGAAGGAAGTGGTGCTGCAACAAAAGTGGAAATGGGCAGGACATGTGGCGAGGATGGAAGAAGGAAGATGGGCCAAGAGGACGACAGAGTGGTACCCGATATACCTGAAGAGAAGAAGGGGAAGACAACTGGTGAGGTGGCGGGACGATCTGGACAGGACAGTGGGGAGTCTCTGGCACAGATCGGCCTGGGACAGGAGTGCATGGGAGAGGCCTATGCCCAAAGATGGGCCTAGTTTCAAATTTATAAAAATATCTAGTAATACTATTGTTATACTATTATACTAAAGAAGAAATAAAAAAGGCTATTATTATTATTATCATAGCAGACATAAATACTGAAATACACGAGTACTATATTAACACTGTAGTACTACGAGTTCTCAGCCCTCGATTTCTTCGTTTGACAGTCCATCCAACCCGTACGTCCTGTAATTGAACTGAAGAACCTCGTTGTCAATTTTTTATGCCCTAGAATGAAAAAGGGGACCTTTCCAATATATTTGATCGATCCTGAATTGGTAGAGTATGAAAGGTAGGTTGGGTTGATTTTCCAGACGGTTAACCTTGGGATCGATTCCGTCCACGTCTGAAGAGACACACAGAATGGGGCAGTGCGGGGGGGGGGGGGGGGGGGGGGGGGACTGGGTTGTTGGTTCCTGTAATTGGTCCTGGGGGCTAGGAAAAGAGGACTAATGGACAGGGTAAACACGGCTGTCACTCCTCTTTAATTCGGGCCAAACCTCCCCCCTTTATAACGAGGGCCGCTGCTCTACCGTTCTACCTTTCGTGTACACTATACCCTCTTTAAAGAGAGGAGGGTGGAGGGTGGGCTATACATTATAAAGCACTCAAGCACACTAAACGTCGGGGAGCTTTCCAGCTCTGCTGAATATTGACGCCAACTTTAGTCTAGCCTTCCCCCTCGCTCAGTCAATAGCTCTCTTTGCTTCATTAAATATTACTTGTCTACCCAGTACCTCCCTCGTCAAAACCTCTCTCTTCTCTATCAACATTTTATCAAATCCTCTTATAAATAACTGCCATATATTTAGCTATATTCGTAATAATTTCCTTTATTAAAGTGTTTCCAAGTATGACAGTGTCAAAATGTCATGAGAGGAGAAATCACCCAGTGGTGACACTCCCTAGGTACTGAGTCGCACTCATTTATTACTAATCACTGTCGCTGCCTGATCTGAGAAGGTCTCTAGACCATTGGCGCGTATGGCGTCGTTCGGGAAGTGTGGCAGAAGAGGGTTCGGACTAGAGGATTAATGTGGGTACTGAAGGAAGAAAATAATTGTTGTGTGCCTGGATTTCGCTAAATCGATGACAGGGAATATTGAAATCAGTGTGAAGGGTTTTGTTGGAGATGTATTAAGGTGCATTGCCATAGGTCCACATAGGCTTGAGTATTGCGTTACATAATATGCGTTATATTAGTCGTTTCTTCTACTGCTGAGGTGGCTAAGAGCTAGTCATTCTTGTCTACTAAACTCAAGATCGAGGGTTCAAAACCCGGCCGAAAAACCCTTGAGCACGTCGTCCTTAGGATGGGACGTTAAGCGATGGTCCTAAGTGAATAAAGCTTGGTTGGCAAAATTTAGGACTCTCATTATAGAATCGGGCTTATGTCTCACCAGAGCTCTGATAGTAGGTAGGCGATATGATCTCGTAGGTGTCTGTTAATCCTACGGCCCATTAATAGACTACGTTTCGCTCTCTCTCTCTCTCTCTGGACTTGGTTCACCAATTTGGTTAAAAATTAATAGGTGTCTTACTCTACTAAATCTCCTGTTGATGCATTTGTTTCATCAGGTACATAACCACTACGTCTCCCTTTTGTGGTCCTCCACTTTTCTTTGGCCTATTCGTCTGAAAATTGATGGGTAATTGTCATTATGAGGTTTTGGAAGTATATTTAAAATTTCGTGCCGATACATTAATTACTTCGGTGCTTGTTGGGTTTTTTGTGTTAAACTCCGCTCTAATCTCCCTTTTTCTTTGACAGATTTGGCTGAAAATCTATAGGTGTCGTCCTTATGTTGTTCTGGATACACTTATAAACTTTCCTGTCGATATATTCATTGTATCGGGAGTTTTAGGCTCCGATCGCCGGTGGCTATTGATATACATTTTCATAATTATTTTAGTACTTAAAAACTTGCTAGTGATTGCTATTATGTTTGTAATTCACTTTCTAAAAGAGTCTCTCATGTGTGAATGTGGTCACAGCTCACTTTTTCTTCTTCAAATCCCAGTTGTTCCCGAGGAACAATGGAAGCTAACTGTAAAGAGCAGATAGACGGAGATCATGTGTTGGAGGGTGTCACCACTTAGCTCCGGGCAAAGTCTCCTCGAGTATAAAGAGAACCATTGTTGAGTCACCGTTGCCATTGTCTCCCAGTCGATCCGGTGTAAAGGACGTTTTCTTCTATGCATGCATTATTAGCCATTAAATAGTAAAAACTCTTCACCGTTGAACTACTTGAGGCAGATCCTTAAAAAGAAGAAAAGTAGTCGGTGAATCACCGGCAGTGTACTTCCCCAGCACGAATTAATCAACTAACTTTTCGGTCCCTCCATAACTAATCGACCGTTTGAGCTAAAAATCAATAGTTGGCCTAAATAGAGAGTTGTGATTCCTCATACTAAATTGTGTGTCGACATTATATTGGCAATTAAGTTTTTTGAGTTAAGCCCCCTTCTCTAATCCCTTATTTCCTTCGTCCGATTTGTCTGAAAATCAATCTTCCATTTGCTCGTTAAAGACCTATAACCCAGGTGAATAAACCTAGATAGACAAAATTTAGGACTCCCATAGTAGAGACGTTTTGATCCACGTACACGACTATGTTATTATTGCTCTTGCAGTGCCCATACTAGCTCACTTTTACTCATTTTTTGAGGAAAAACGCTCTCTCACTATTTTTTTTTTTAAAGAAAATTTGAAAACTTACTTTTTTTCTATATTCATAAGATAATTAATACAAAAAAATTAATCAATCGGAGAGAACCTAATCGTGGAAAAACCAAATAGCTCTTTTGATATTTAGATTTTAGTTGAACATTTTTAACGACCATCATAAATATTTAAAGTTGGAAAATTGTAAACTTTTTTTTTTATTTTTAAATACCTTTCAAGGAACCTGTTTTTTCATCCACATCGGTAACGGTACTCATCGTATTCCGGAATTCATAGTTGCGCCCAAGAATTTTATTAAAATTGTTACAATGGAGTGTGGTATTTTACGGTTGAAAATAATTTACACAATTTAAAGATTAAAACAATAAAACGCAGACATTTGTTTTCTTTAAAAAAAAAAAAAAATACAGTTTAAGTTTTAATTTTTTGAATAGAGTTTGTGTCTGCGCAAAGTCATTAATCAAAATCTGCTACCTGATGTAGTACCCTTCAAAAGTAAATGTGCAGTATGGTTAGAGGGAGTGTCATTTGCAACCGTATTATTTTTTATTTTATCATTCAACATAAAAACTAATAATAACTCACTTTTCAAATAAATTTTACTTATTATTTATTATGTTTCCTTTATCACTTTTTATTAGAAATTTTTTTCTTATTTTACTCACTTTTTTCGAAATTTTCAATCACTTTCTCACTTTTTTGACCCAACGAAGTGAGTTTGGGCACTGTCTTGTTACAATTTCTCAATAATTCAATTCTTTTATCAAAATTATATTTAATTTATGTTTCCTGACTGTTTAATATTTTCTTTTACACTTCTTTTAGGTTGCCCTGTTTAGATATTTCGTATCTTTCTTTGTCCTTACCGTTCATCTACAAGACGATGTATTGTATATCTGGCGTTCATGGCTGTGGTTCAAATGCTGTTAAACAATAAACAGGAGTTAGAAAAGAAAATTAATTCAGAAGCATATTTAAAAAAAAAAAATATATGAAAGCGTTGAAAGTTGATATCTGAATTAGGGAAGCGAAGAGAAGATTAATTGGGTTGGGCATGGTTAGTTTAGTTTGAAATGAATCTATCAGGGGTTGTTGACAAGGCTCTTTGCATCATTCATTCTATAACTTCCATCTTCTTGTTTGTTTATGCAAATCACATTTCTCCATCCATCCCCCCTTTCTCTCTTTTCAAAATATAATTAGCAATGTTTTTATTTCTTCTCTTTGTTTGTATCGCAAGACATTGAATAACATTTCTTATACAACATTTTCAGTTGAAAGTATTTTCAATGTCTGCAGATGTAACAACGCTGACGAGAACATGAGGACTCCCGTCCGTATTATCAAAATAATGTTTGTAAGAATCACCGACAATGTACTTCCCCAGAACGAATTTATTAAGTTTTTCTTCTTCCTCCAAAACCAGTCTACCGTTTGGGCTAAAATATTTGACTTATATAGTGGTTTCTGAATTTTCATACTGAATTTTTTATCGTCGCATTCATTACATCGGCAGTTAGTTATTATGAATCATGCCCGGGCTTTAACTACAAGGTCATATCGCCTACTACCAGAGCGCTCTTTCGTCACGGTTGGGCTTGAGCTCGACTCTACTATGGGTAGTTCTGAATTTTGCCTAGTTTATTCTAGAGGTCTAAATGTTACCTAGGTTTATTCATTCTAGGATAGAGGTCTTCAATGAGTTCCTGACATCGTACAGGTTCGGGACCATAGCTTAACGTCCCATCCAAAGGACGGCGAGCTTAACTTTATTTTACCTCCCAAATAAAATTTAAAAAACCGCGATCTTGATGTCAATAAGCAGGCACGCTTATTACTGAGCTATACATCGGCAGTTCTTAAGGTGTTTGAGTCGTCCCCCTTCTCTTTGGCCGATTTCGCGGAAAATTAATAGGTGTCATTGTTATGTGGTTTTGAATTTAAATATAAAATTTCATGTATATAGATTTTATTCTATCGGGAGATATCGTATTCACAGATATACAGAAATTTTGTTTTTCATTTTTGTAATCAAGGGGTCGGAAAACATGTAAAGAAGCTGAGTTTCCGAAAGGTTTCAGAACTATGTTATACATATAGCTATTGTGATTTACCTTTATTGATAATTTTAGTTGTTTATATTATTAGTATTAGCTCTTGTATATTCCATGCTAATTTATATATGTAGCTACAACTAACAAATAAAACAGTAAATGGTGAAGCGCACGCGCTACACTCGAGACATTCTATGGAAGACGAATCTTAAGAGAGAACTCTTAAGGAGTTGGTGAAATTTCCAATTTAGAATTGATCACGTACAATTCAGTATTTTTTTTTTTATTTTTTTTTTTTTTTATTTCATTTTATTAAATTATGGCAACAGCTAAATAATTGTTTGCTTTGAACTCTTCCTACATTATTTTCATTCTCCCTTTTGTAAGTTTGTTTTAGGATACTAGAGATCAAAGACACAATCTCCCCCTTGAGGCATCTGCATTCCTTGGTTTCGATTTATGCTAAATCCCCTCCCGGATCCCTCTCCCTTGCATATCACTGATGGATCACTTCCCCATTTCTATCCTCCTGTTCCTTCTTCAGCTCCGTTTTCTTCACCCCCCACCCCTCCACTTCTGTCCCCCAGGGTCTTCCTAAATGACCCTTGATTATAATTAAGGTGTGTCTGTCGGGAGGGAGGGGGGCGGTATCGGGTATCGAGCGGGTACCGCCCCTCCTTTCCCTCCCATTGGCCTCATCGACCCACCCCCCTCCCTATCCTCCGCCCCCTTTTTAGATCATTTTTCCATTCCCCCTCCTACTCAAAAAAATATATTTCCTCCATTAAAAGAGGTGCATTTTATGGGTGCTATTTACCTTGAAAGGGATAGATAAATGTGTACTGTATTGTGTCAGTAATGAGGGTCTAACAAGATAGGTCTCTTTGATCTCTGTCTACAATTGTTTGGCTGAGGTGAAAGGGGGGGTTCATCCCTTTAGTTCAATTAAAACCTAATTCTCTGTCTCCCTTTCCTATTACCTCCCTCTCCCACTTTGTCCATTCATTTTAATAGAATTATTGCCCCTTTTGTCCCTCTGTTCATATTGCCCCTATATAAATATTTTACGTATATTATATATATATGTCACGTACCTCAGCAGTACAGCCACGCACCTGACACTGCTCTATTTATCACAATTGCTAATGGCAAATGTTATTATGCCGTTGTAAATATATAAATAAATAAATAAAAAATTATATATATATATATTTTTTTTTTTTATATTCCTTAAGTTTTATAATATTGATTTTAATAGGTACTCGAAATTAATTTCGAAACTTTATATATTTAATTTTCAGAATTTTTGGACAGGGTCAATTATAAAAATGGGGGGTCGGCGTGTTTCTCTAGATAAAAATAAGAGAACATTTTTTTTTAAAAATATTCCACAAGAAAAAGAATTGGTTCTTCTATTAATGAATGAATATTTCTCAGTTCTGGATTCTAAGAGTTCTTGTCGTCATAATTTAAGGACATTAACCTACATTTCTAAAGAAAAACCTCCTTTTTCATCGCCTTAGGGTTAATCGTAATTTTACAATATCCGTGATGCCCGCCTCCATCGTTACCCCGGTTAATCAGTGCTCTTATCCCAGAAAGAAGAAATTAAGGAGTATTCAAAAGTCCTTCAGTCATATATATTTTTTAAAATATTTTCATTAGTAATATCATAATTTTTACTTCCCCATCTATACGAAGTCTGTCTGTGAACACGATAACTCCTGATAGAATGAATGTATCTACACAAAATTTCTTATGTAAATTCAAAACCCCATAAGGACGACACTTAACAATTTTCAGCGGAATCGGCCTAAGGGATTTGCCAATGCAATGAATGTATCGGCATGAAGTTTCATATTTAAAGTCAAAACCCCATGTGGACAATACATGTTAATGTCATAATATCAGCGAAATCGGCCGAAGGGGAGGGGGCTGAACTCAAAAACTCTAATAACTGCCGATGTAATGAATTTATCGGCACAAAATTTAGTATGAATTTTTATTAGCCTCTATGTAAGTTAACAATTGAATATTAGCGCAAACAGTCGACTGGTTTTGGAGGAATAATTCGTTCTGAGGAAGTACATTGTCAGTGATTTACCGATGACTTTTTTATATAGTTAAGGTTCCGCCATTAACTTTCAAGAGCAGTTGTTCTATTTTAACTTTTCATTTCATTTCACAATGTTTTTAACAAAAATGTCTGTTTCCGTCAGTATAACCATCTATTGTGTATGGATTTATACGTGTCATTACAGACATCCTATCCCATTCACTAGGGGGCTACTACAGTAGAAGCTTCATTCATTATTCCCAGGAGGGCTGCACGAAATCTCGCATGTTCAACCCCTTTCTCCCCCTTCCCCTATCCGTATTAGTGTTCCACCATCCTACACAACTGCTCTTATCATAAACGGCATTTATGACTTTTAAATGAGACCAATCTATTCATTTGAGTTCCCTGCTTTTTGATTACTTACCATTTATTCATTTTCATCCCTTATTGAATTAATTTGTCAATGAAATTTTATTCTATTTTATATATTTTCAATTCTATTTGTTTTGTTCTTCTTTGTCATGTTAATTAATCTTCAGGTTGAATAGAATGGTGTGGGGTTTATAGGTATATTTTTCTTGATTCCTTAATCAATTAAAAGTAGACTTGTGTAGTGTTAGGCATTAATTGAATTAACTCAAAAACTAGTTGAAATAACTGTTTATTTACTCCAAATTATTTCAAATACTTTAAATACAATTTTTTTGTTTTTCTTAATACCTTAAGAGCTTAACTTGGATTTATTTTTCGTAATAGTAATGACTGATACATTCCGAAAGTCGTATAACAACCAGACACATTTTGAGAAGCAATGCAGTTGTGTGATTTAAAATTATATTAGTTTAGTTCAACAAATAACTTTCAAAGTTTATTCTACCTCAAGGAATTTTTATTGTGTTGGACGTTGGACTAAGGCTATTTTAAGTACTCAGGTTTCAAAGTTTATTCTACCTCAAGGATTTTTTATTGTGTTGGACGTTAGACTAATGTTATTTAGAGTACTCAGGTTTCAAAGTTTATTCTACGTCAAAGATTTGCCTATTGTAGAAGTTGGACTAAGGTTATTTAAAAGCCCTTCAATTTTAAGATTTAAAAGTACTTCAATTTCACAGTTTATTCTATCTCAAGTATTTGTTTATTGTTTCATATATTTTCCATTTATGTTATAATGTCTTTCATAATTATTGTTCGGTCACACCACTAGCGAGTGTAACATTTTATGTTGATCTGAAATTAATAAACGTATAGAAAAAATATAGTTTGATTCAAATGGAAAGCATTAAATAAGGAGATAATTGGAGAAGAAATTTGGATTATTTGGTACTGTATAAACGATCCCTCAGAAATACGTTTGCATTTTTTTTTTTTTTTTTTTTTTTTCTATAGAGGGTTTGGGTTTATAACTCATGCCCGGGCTTTAACTACGAGGTCATATCGCCTACTACCAGAGCGCTCTTTCGTCACTCTGGTGGACATGAGCCCGACTCTACTGTGGGAGTCCTAAATTTTGCCTACCCTAAATTTTTTATTCACCTAAGTAGGGGGAATAAGGGGACTCTGGCACAATGGCTAAAGAGCAAGATGGCGGCCGTCCCCCACTCCTCTCCCACCACCACCACCCTCCCCAACTCCGAATCACTCACCATTGTACATCCCCAGCTCAACCCTCCTACACCCCCTAATTTTTTCATCTCAATTTTTGTCCTTTGAATCACTACCAATCTACTTCCCCATCTAAATAAGTTTCCACTCTCCCTCTAAACCTCAATAAGTTTCCGCTCTTCCTCTAAACCTCAATAAGTTCCCCTCTCCCTCTAAACCTCAATAAGTTTCCGCTCTTCCTCTAAACCTCTATAAGTTTCCGCTCTCCCTCTAAACCCTGCTTTACATTTTTATCTCACCCCTCGCCTGTGCCCCTATATTTTTTTTAATTAGCCACTAGTAACAATTTTTATATTTTTAAAGACTGATTTCGTGACCTTGAACAGGCACTTTCGTGATCTAACATGTCGAACCCTGCATTCGTGTAGCCTACCATATCATGTCCTAGCATGATCATCATCATCATTGTATTCAGTATTATTTTAAACTGAAGTATAATGATGGAATAATCGCCTACCTACAATTTTGAGCATGCCGTCCTTCGGTGCCTTGAAAAGTATTGCATTTAAAAATATAACTCAAAGCTCGTCATATTGAGTATGTTGTCCGATTGGAGTAATATGATGGAAAAATCGCCTACCTACACTTTTGAGCATGCCGTCCTTCGGTGCCTTGAAAAGTATTGCATTTAAAAATATAATTCAAAGCTCGTCATATTGAGTATGTTGTCCGATTGGAGTATTATGATGGAAAAATCGCCTACCTACACTTTTGAGCATGCCGTCCTTCGGTGCCTTGAATGGTATTGAATTTAAAAATATAATTCAAAGCTCGTCATATTGAGTATGCTGTCCGATTGGAGTAATATGTGCGAAAAAATATTTATCTTCAATTCCGAGCATGCCGTCCTTCGGTGCCTTGAATAGTATTGCATTTAAAAATATAATTCAAAGCTCGTCATATTGAGTATGTTGTCCGATTGGAGTAATATGTGCGAAAAAATATTTATCTTCAATTCCGAGCATGCCGTCCTTCGGTGCCTTGAATGGTATTGCATTTAAAAATATAATTCAAAGCTCGTCATATTGAGTAGATAACTACTGACCAAACAGAACGTATTTATAGTTTTTTTCATCCTACATGCAACGAAAGGAGCCGATAAAATCCGAGACGAGCCGAGAAGAGCCGATCATTAATGGGTTTCCAGCAATACACCTAGCCCCAACAACAATAAGAAACTGCCTATGATATGGAACCTATATACGATTTTTATTTCTTAATACTGACCAGCTTGTACTCACCAATTTTTCTTATAATCACGATAGTTATTACGCAGTCACATTCATCACAAAAAATGTTCCTGAATATGCTACAAAATTTTCATAATTTACGTAAATTTTCGAAAATGTAAATAAATATTAATCGCATAAAATATAAAATAATATGACTAAATAAAAAATAAATATATGAAAGGATGTAAGATATGTATAGGACTTTAAGAAAAAACAGTTGAGTGGAGTAGGCGTTGTATGTGGGGAAAAAAAAACTGTGACAAATAATGAAAAAAGAAATATACTAAAATATTAAATAATCCCGGGTTTTGTGGCTATGAAGATGAATCGGTAAAATAACTGTTGTATTGGGTCATCGTAAGAGTTTTGGCTCTCAATACCATATATGCGGGGAAGGAGGGGTGAATTGTGGGGTCCATGAGATGTGGGTGAGGATGGAACAATAATACTATATGGGTTCTCAAATACCGGTGGGAACTGTGATGTATATTAGACGAAGAGCTTGGGACTTGAAAAATAAATACAATGGAGTATGGGTGTGAGGGCTGCGTTATAATATTAATTGAGGAACGGTTGAGTGTTAGTTGTAGAAAAATGTCGGGGGAACTATAGAAAATATATTATATATATATATGCATGTAGGAGATTGGTGATAGCACCTATAGAAAACCCTATCTATGGTGCATGACTGAGAAATAAAAGTTTAGATTGATAGGAATGGTGTTCGGGTTGGGGTTACTTTAGAGTTTAAGATATACTATAGAGGGGAACCTGGGAAAGAATTTAGCTGAGGAAGTATATAGAAGAGTGGTGGGGTTTTTAAAATGTGTCCGAGCGACTTCTAAGTTTTTTAGATTTGGGGAAGTTGCAGTTGAGTGATGTTTATAGGGATAGGTGAACAATTCCGTATTTTTGTGAAGTGTTGTGTCGTGACGATATATTGGATCTCTCGGAAGGATTCTATTGTCTCTGCATAGTCTCTGATTTGTAGAAAAGTACATCACAGCTAATCTCTGATAATGAAATGTTACACAAGGCCGCCTACCCATTCAAAAAATATTAGTATCTCTACTATAAATAATTATCCGGCTCAGTGGGTAAAGTTTTCAATGACTTCTTCTTAGGATAGCTATATAAGAAGAGTTCCTATTGTATTGGACACACCTTATATGTACGTTGGGGCTGTGTTATAAAATAGTTCTTTAACTGATCTCGTTGGTGATGAAGGGGTCTAGAGCCTTCATCAGTATGAAATCTTAGGAAAAATACTTGAATATGAAATTACCCCCGGCTTTTGCAGTTATAAAGATGGGTTGACAGGTACCAATGTGAGTGAGCCTACACAGCAGGGGTCCTAGGTTAGAGTTCTATTGGTGCTCAGATGTGTGGGAGTGGGTTCTGAATATATCCGGAGTAGTGTTGTGCAGGGGGATAATTTAAGTTCCTGCTAGATTGTAGGTTATTAGTCGTAAAAATAGTGATGGTAAAGTAATATTGGAAATGCGAATCTAAATATCGACGAGAACTGTGGGGGTGTTGACCTGGCGGTTTAGGTAGGGAGAAGCATTTAAATTTGATTTTCTGCATGTGATGCAAGTGTGCAGGTATGTCTGAGTGAGAGGTGGGATAGAAGTGGTTTGAATGAGAAAGAAATGTTGACGGGGGAGTAGTCTACACTTGTAGGGTTCTAACTTGATATGATGTTGGGGAAGTAGAAGTGGAGAGCAGAATATTGGGATGGATTGGTCGTTGTCAGAATTGTGCGGGGGTTTAAGAAGGTTAGGAGAGCAATTACAGTAGAGGACGGTTGGTGGAAGGAAAAAGAAATTGTTTTGACCGCTATAAACGAGGATTGGAATACAGTAGAGGTGCTAAGTAAGTTAAGTGCTGGAGATGAGAAGTAGTATGTAACATAACGTAAGTTGAATATACTGCATGTTAGCCCTAAGAATGTATCCATGGAAAGGTACATCTAGATCTAAAGATTACTCCGCGTGTATGGGCGGGTATGTATGAGTAAAAGGTTTTAGAAGTAGAGAACAGAAAATTGGTAAGGACAAGTTGAGAAAAAACAATTAGACGATTGATGTGGGGAAGTAGAAGTGAGTCATAAAAATTAGGAGAAAGACCTGAGGATTAGGTGTGGGTTGCAAAGTCTCTGCCGGTTGGAAGAAGTCTAATAGGTCTCAGGAAGTAGAACTATTATAATTAAAGATTATGTTTTAGAATAATTGATGTGGGTATGTGCATTGAAGATGATTTGAGGTGGGTAAGTTTGACTGACAGAGGGAAAGGCTAATGGACGTAGAATGTAGGTTTATGTATGGGTTGACCGGGTTATGATGAAAATGTCAGACGATCTAGAGAGGTTGTAGGTGTTGAACAGGGGCGAAGCATGATGGTGCTAAGAGTAGTGGACTATGATGAAATCTAAAGAAAATTGCTTGGATGTGTGTCTGAGTAAAAGGTTTAAAGGGAGAATTAGGTGGGGAAGTATAAGTGAGAAAATTGAGATGGATTGGCTACGCCGCTATACTGAAGATAGAGAGTAGTGAATCGGAGGGAGAGCGGGGGTATTGAGATGGGGAAGCACATTGGATGTGTTAATTGACGTGGGGATGTAAGATTAAATCATGAAATAAAAATTGGTGAAGTATGCCTGCAACAACAGGTCTCGACATGTTTGAACATGTAAACAACGACTTAATTCCTATAGATACGAAGGTCATTTCCAAACCATGTTAGATATAAAAAAATAAAAAACAAGAATTCACAAATAACACCAAAGGACAGCGTGCTCGGAATTGAAGATAAATATTTTTTCGCACATATTACTCCAATCGGACAACATACTCAATATGACGAGCTTTGAATTATATTTTTAAATGCAATACCATTCAAGGCACCGAAGGACGGCATGCTCGGAATTGAAGATAAATATTTTTTCGCACATATTACTCCAATCGGACAACATACTCAATATGACGAGCTTTGAATTATATTTTTAAATGCAATACTATTCAAGGCACCGAAGGACGGCATGCTCGGAATTGAAGATAAATATTTTTTCGCACATATTACTCCAATCGGACAGCATACTCAATATGACGAGCTTTGAATTATATTTTTAAATTCAATACCATTCAAGGCACCGAAGGACGGCATGCTCAAAAGTGTAGGTAGGCGATTTTTCCATCATAATACTCCAATCGGACAACATACTCAATATGACGAGCTTTGAATTATATTTTTAAATGCAATACTTTTCAAGGCACCGAAGGACGGCATGCTCAAAAGTGTAGGTAGGCGATTTTTCCATCATATTACTCCAATCGGACAACATACTCAATATGACGAGCTTTGAGTTATATTTTTAAATGCAATACTTTTCAAGGCACCGAAGGACGGCATGCTCAAAATTGTAGGTAGGCGATTATTCCATCATTATACTTCAGTTTAAAATAATACTGAATACAATGATGATGATGATCATGCTAGGACATGATATGGTAGGCTACACGAATGCAGGGTTCGACATGTTAGATCACGAAAGTGCCTGTTCAAGGTCACGAAATCAGTCTTTAAAAATATAAAAATTGTTACTAGTGGGCTAATTAAAAAAAATATAGGGGCACAGGCGAGGGGTGAGATAAAAATGTAAAGCAGGGTTTAGAGGGAGAGCGGAAACTTATAGAGGTTTAGAGGAAGAGCGGAAACTTATTGAGGTTTAGAGGGAGAGGGGAACTTATTGAGGTTTAGAGGAAGAGCGGAAACTTATTGAGGTTTAGAGGGAGAGTGGAAACTTATTTAGATGGGGAAGTAGATTGGTAGTGATTCAAAGGACAAAAATTGAGATGAAAAAATTAGGGGGTGTAGGAGGGTTGAGCTGGGGATGTACAATGGTGAGTGATTCGGAGTTGGGGAGGGTGGTGGTGGTGGGAGAGGAGTGGGGGACGGCCGCCATCTTGCTCTTTAGCCATTGTGCCAGAGTCCCCTTATTCCCCCTACTCACCTAGGGTAGGGGTCTTTAACGAGTACCTGACATCGTACAGGCTCGGGACCATCGCTTAACGTCCCATCCGAAGGACGGCGTGCTTAAGTTTATTTTACCTCCTAGATAAAATAAACTAAGGGCCTCGGTCGGGTTACGAACCCACGTTCTTGAGCTCAGAAGTCAAGCACGCATACCACTGAGCTACCGGCGCCCTCTCTATATTTCTGTAGATATTTGTAGTTAAATAATAATAATGGGTAAATTCGAATAATTATCCTTATTTTAGTGTATATAGCCTCGCCTATAAAATCCGCACAAATGCCTCCTATAAGTCCAATACTCATAATGTATTATTTTTCTTTATTTTTTACTTGTATTCATTTATTACAAATAAGTTATAATGTATTATTTTTCTCTATTTTTTCAGACGGGGAGGGGTTACGCTGGTTCGCCGGGAGGCGGTCCTTATCCTCCACCGCCCTCCGCATCCCCCTCTCAACAATACCCACCCCAACCTTACAGGCATCCATACCAAGTAAGTTTATTCATTTTTATGTATAGTTGTTTTACTAGAATATAACTAGGTCGAAGCTGCACAGGTCTGTTCCATAGGGCTAACAGTGAGTTTCAAAAAATTAAAGCTATCCCACTTTTAGCTGATCGAAGAACAGAAAGGCTTCCTTAACTCTAAAACCATTTTTTTTTTTTTTTTTCAGTTGTCAAAAATTTCCAGGAAAGCTCAGCTTACCAAGTAATTTTACATGTTGAGCAGTAAATATGTTCTCGGAATGAGCGACTATATTTGGGAATAATAAATGAACTAAGAAATTAAACAAAATTAAATTATAATAATGACAATAACGGAAGAAAGAATAGGCGAACAGCTATAAAGCGTTAATGTTGCCATCCGATTGAAAAACGATAGCTCTTTAAATAATATAAATGATGGATGAGAGTACGAGCGTTTTTGTTCTTGGGGGGGGGGGCTGCCTCTCAGACTTTCCCCTCTTCACCTGGCTTCCATAAATTTCCGCGGTCATTGATCCTCCTATGTGCCTCTCATTGTTTAAAAAAAAAATAATATAAAATAATTGACTTTAAAAATAATTATACTATTAAATACAGTTTTTAATTATCATTAAATTATGATTATTATTTTTATAGTTCTTCCAAAAGGTTTTTTTACGAAAATAATTCAGGACGTTCTTATGTCCTTTTCTCAGGTCACAATGCACGAAATATAGAAAACAAATCAAAGTAAATAAGGAAATAACAATAAAAAAAAGTCGTAAGTGTATCACCGGCAATACTAATATTTTAAGCCAATCTACTTCTCCAGAACGAATTATTAATTAACTCTTCACTCTACCTCCAAAATCAGTCGTTTACGCTAATATTCAACAGTTGAGTTACATCGGGGCTCCTAAATCATACTAAATTTCGTGACGATGAATTCATTACATCGGCAGTTAATAAGATTTTTGAGTTGAGCCCCCTCCTTACCCCCCCCCCCCCCCCCCTTCCTTCTGCCGTTTTGATTGAAAATGGGCAGGTGATGTCCTTATTTGGGCATACGTATAAAATTTCGTGTCGATACATTCATTATACCGGTAGTTAGTTATTCGATATTTATGTTGAGCCTCTCCCTAATAGGTCTCTTTTCTTTAGTCGATTTGGCTGAAAAACAATAGGTGTCGTTGTTGAAGGGTTTTGGATTCACGTATAATATTTCGTGTCGATACATTCATTTTTTCGGGAGTTATCGTGTTCACAGACAGACTTCGTAGCTGGAGAAGTAAAAGTTATGACTAATGAAAATATTTAAAAAAATATATGACTGAAGGACTTTTGAATACTCCTAAATTTATTGTCGATTATTACATTGGCAGTTACTTAGGCTTATGAGTTGAGCCCCTTCTCTTCGGCCGATTTTGCACCGGTTACAGTTATTATTTCCTATGTAAAGTTAGTAATGCTCTGTAAATATCCTTAAATGGCATTTGCGATAACTATAGAACTGTTGAAAGTTGAGCTTAGCTTAGGCTTAGGTTTGATAGCGCTTTTTACTGGTTTTTAACAGCCGCCGACGGTTTGGCTAGAGAAACTAGTCTATAGTTGAATGATCCTACCACTGTACGGATGTGGGTTTATGAAAAAACCCTTCATTTGTAATAAAAAAACACTTTTTTTCGACCTCCTGATTCCAAACATGAAAAAAAACTGTGTCTATATACAGAATACTCTCGATAAAATGAATGTATCGACATGAAATTTTATGTCCATCCAGAACCCTATATGGGAGACATGATTATTAATTTTCAGCGGAATCGGCTGAAGGGAAGGGGGCATCAGAGGTTATATTATAACGTATCCTGTAATGTATCGATCGAAATTATATTTAATGTGACGATGAATTCATTACATCGGCAGTTAATAAGGTTTTTGAGTTGAGGTAATTTTTTGTTTATGCTTCAAGTAAAAGCTATATTCGATATTTTTTGCCAAATGTGGAGGATTTCAGAGGATTTTCATCCTTTAAGCTTTTTATTTTCTTCCTCTTTCTTCTGTTCGATTCTGAGTATCAATAATGTTAATAATAATATTTTGTTTCGTTGAACCATAAACATGGTAATTGGATAACTAACGAATACAATAAACACTATTTTTACTAAATTTTATGTTTACATTCCTTTGAAAAGGTATGTATACACCCATTGGCGATTATTTCGGGGCGATTATACACCCATTCCCCAGGTGGAAAGTGTAAAGTATGAATAAAGTAGCAAATAACTAATACAATTAATAAAAATATTCAACAAAAAGTAATTATGGTGGAATTTGAAGGATTTTGGTGTAGTTAGTTACCTTTGTCAAGGAAATACCTATGAAATGAAAACTCTCTCGGACGGGATTCGAAACCCGCAACCCCCTAAGTCCTATTATGCTTTCCCCTCCCAAAAAAAAAAAAAAAAATACTAATTTGAATGTTGTTTTCTATGGGAATGTTTCAAAAAGGAGTTGAAGGGAGGGACTCTTGCGTGGATGTGCTGGAATTGGGGAAGAAGATGAGCCCATAAAACTAGATAATCCGCGGCCATATCTGTGGTGGATCGTTTCTGTTTAATGGCATCATTAAGTTATCGGGAGTTCTTCCTTCTACAAGGATCATGGCACACGCACAAAACTCAACACGCTTCAGCCAGACATTCCCTCCCTCCCTCTACAGCCATCCTAGACAAATATTTGAACATAGTTCACAGCCGGCCATTCTTCTGGCTTTATTTCCCCAGCTGTACGTAATAAAGAGACTTTTATTGAATCATGAAAAATGAAAAAAAAAATGATGTGGCTATTACAGGACTTTCTTATACCAACCACGCCTACAGATCACTCTCTTTCCCCCCTCTCAATACATCATACTGCCATTACCGGGTATAATAATGTCTACTCTTAAGATAACGCTGTAAAAGAGACAAAATGAAATGATTTTGAGAAGGGTAGGGGCAGAGAGAGTGATCTGTAAGCGTTGTTGGTATAAGTTAATCTTATAATGGCCACTTCACAAATATTTTTCTTATTTGTTCAACAAAAAAAAAACTACCAATACATAAACCATATTTTAAGTTCGTTGCTGTGAGTTACTCTTTTAAAAATTACAATTAGATATATTCTATATAAATATTTAGTTTACATTCTTCTGGGCGCTATATCTTTTGTCGTATTGATCCTATCTCAAATCAAAATTAGCGATTGGAAATTTTAGAAGAAACAATTTTGGTAGGAATCAATTTTTCGATATGCCTAACCGTTTTCTGGTAAATCAAGGAAACGTCTAAAAATATGTGTTTAAAACTACATTTCAAGATGTAGCATGTATTTCGAAAACTGGACTACTTGTAAAAAATCATATTTCATATAAATTAATTATTTCAGTATCTTTCTTTTACCACTATCACTGGAAAAGATTTTTGATTAGGTCATAAACATAAGCTGTAAAATGTAGTTAGGTCCCGGGGGAAAGTGGTCTCAATTTTTGTTCGATTTCGCCCAAAATCTAATCCAGACCTAAGTTAGAACATGTGACCCCTTCATTCTAAATTTCAAGTTCGTAGCTACAATCGTTTTTGCGGTAGAGAGCTCACAACTTTTCAATCGCATACACACACGCATATGCACAGCGGAAATAGTCAAACAGTATTCAAGGAGGCCTTGAAACGTAAAATCAGTTGAAACCTCGATATCGGATTTTCACACGATTAAAATACTATAGGTATAAGAAAGTAAAACTAATTTCCTGTCTTCGTGTGTGTGTGTCTGTGAACTTCTGATAGAATGAATGTGACAACAGCTATTGATTTTCATCCAAAAACCTATTTCTCTGTAATATTTTGGGAAGAGGGGGGAAGAAAAAAAGTTTCAGATTACCTTATGTTAATGAAATTTGAGTTCATGAAATTACACATTCAGTTTGTAATTAGTAATCATTTAATTTGTCCCAAAAAGACAATTGATGTGAAAAACAGGAAGAGTACAGAAATAGGTTGAATGGATACGGGGGTGGGTTGGGGGAGTTTTGTCTGTGTCACTGTTTTATTCAAGAGGCCAGGGCTCTGGAGTTGTCGTCACTAAAAATGAATGAGGCAGTCCCTGACAGAGGTTGCCAATTACCAACAAATTAGAGAGTAGAGAATGGGCGACTTGGGGCAGTTTTTGCCCCTGGTATAGGGGAGGGGATTGGGGCACATTGTATGTACCTCCTGGATAATTTAGAGTTAACAGGGCGCACAGGACTCCTCTCTGCTCTTCTCCAAATTAACAAGAGGTCAACTGACTTTAATGAAACATCTGTTTATTTGTACTCAGACTCTCTCTCTTCCTTTCTTAATCCAGTAGCTCTATTTTATTAATATTTCTTATTTTATTCAACAAAAAAATTCGTCGATGAATCACTGGAAATGTACTTCCCCACGACGAATTAATCAATTCACTTTTCGCTCTCCTTCCAAAACCTAACTACATTTTGTATCGATACATTCATTGCAACTGCAATTATTGAAGTTTCTGAGTTGAGCCTCTCTAATCCCCCTCCCCTTTGGCCGTATTAGCTGAAAATCGTTGTCGTTATGTGGTTTTGATCACACATATACAATTTAGTTTTGATACATTCATTTTATCGGCAGTTATTTAAGTTTTTATGTTAAGCCTCCCCCTAATCCCCCTTTTTTCTTTGATCGATTTGGCTGAAAATCAATAGGTGTCGTCGTTAGAGGTTTCTGGATTCACATATAATATTTCGTGTCGATACATTCATTTTATCGAGAGTTACCGTGTTCACAGACAGACTTTTTTTTTTCATATTTATAATGTGAAGGTTGGAAAACATGAAATTCCATTGAAAACTGCGGATCTAATTTTTGACCGATTATATAACTTCGCATAGCTGAGTTCGTTGATTCTTGGTCTAAATAAGACGGGTTTTTTTTTTCACATTTTTGTTTGTTTGGTTGACATTTTTGAGGAATTTTGGAACATCGTGTGTGTTTCTTGCAGAAAACCAATAAACCCACTTGACTTAAAATCAATTTTTACTCATTCGTTACATCGGCAGTTACTATGGTTTTATAGTTGAGATTTGACTGAAAAACTGGATACAGAGTTCTGACTGATTACATAACTTCCCTTAATGTGATGATGGCTTATGTAGTGAGAAGTGATTATTTCACAGGTTCGTTGATTCTTGGTCTAAATAAGACGGGTTTTTTTTTTCACATTTTTGTTTGTTTGGTTGACATTTTTGAGGAATTTTGGAACATCGTGTGTGTTTCTTGCAGAAAACCAATAAACCCACTTGACTTAAAATCAATTTTTACTCATTCGTTACATCGGCAGTTACTATGGTTTTATAGTTGAGATTTGACTGAAAAACTGGATACACAGTTCTGACTGATTACATAACTTCCCTTAGTGTGATGATGGCTTATGTAGTGAGAAGTGATTACTTCACAGGTTGCAAAATATCTATCTCCATCCATGAAATTTTTTATTGTTTTATCAGACTAGGGCAACCTCGGAAGCCGGCTAACATAAAATGAGAAAATCTATGAGAGGGAAGACTACATGATATTTTGCAACCTACGTAACTCCAGGGGAGCGTATAATTTTTTTTTTTTCTTCGTTAGGGGTTGTTATATTTGACAGATTTGATGAACTACGTCCCTCTGTATTTTACTGTGCCATAAGAGCAGTGTGAGTAAATATATATATATTTATCAAGCGAGTTGCCGCCCACAAGTTATAATAATCATGCAGCGAGCATCTCTGTCAGACAACTGTGATAAATGTTTCTTTTCAGCTTTTGCAAAAATAAACTTTAGAAAAAAAAAAAGAGATCCTAAGAACATCATATAACACACTTATCAGGAAAACTGACAAATGATGATTCTCTAGAGGAAAAAAGGAGAAACATGAACGTGATAAATTGCCCCCTGACAAGAGGCTAAACTAAAAATAAAAAAAATATATATGTCAGTATTATTCGTCATGTTATCATTTCCCTTAGTAAATTAGTCTGTCTGCAAAGAAACATTTTGTTTCTTCCTTCTTACAACGTTTCTTTCAAGTGACACATAACAAAACCAGCTATCATTTGTTTTTCGCATTTTTGGCAGTGCACAAAATTAAGGATTTTCATTAAATGTGGCTAATTCCTGCTTTTGTTGAACAAAAAATAACATTTGTTGGTCAATCACTGTCAACGTACTTCCCCAGCGCGAATTATTTTAATTTTTTTTTTAACATTCTTCATATTGACAATTATTAGGGTTTTTGACCTGTCCCTCCCCCCTTCTTTCCTTCGGGCGATACCATTGAGTTGATGTCATACTTTAGATCCAAGATCCGCATATGCAATTCTTTGTCAATACATTAATTATTTCGACAATTCTTGGGGTTCTTATATTAGGACCTTTTTCTTTTGAAAATCAATGGATGGTATCCTGTAAGAAATCGAGGTAATCCGAAAGGCATCGAGACGCCAAGGTGTGAGGTGAAATTGATTTAAATTTGATAACGAGAAGTTATTTGTGGTTTTAACTTTTTCACTTAATTAAACTGGAAGTTTCTATTTTACTTCTCTCAGCTGCAGGGATTATTGGAGAAGATATGTCCTGATACCAAAAATTTTAAAAAAAAATCTAAATACGATTACTCCTCAGCCAAATCTATCAAATGGAAGAGGGCTTATTAACGCAATAACCACAAGAACTGCCGAGTAATGAATATATCGACACGAAATATTGTATAGGTATGTGGATTCATTCTGATGAGGAATTCAGAATTCGCCTGAGTAAGATACCTTTTCAATTTCAAACAAGTTGGTAAATTGGTTTCAGAGGGAGAGAGAAAACTTATTTGATTCATTCGCGCTGTGGAAGTACATTGTCGGTCATTTTCCGACTGATTTTTATGAATTGTATAAAACCCTTATTGTCTTTTTACAGCAATAGGTTATCTTATTCTTAATTGAAAAATAAAGAAAAACTTATGTTTTTTTTTTGTTTTTTTTTCAAAAATATTGTCTATTTCACAAAATATATATATAATATGGGAGTACTTTCGGTATTGTATCTTCAGCCCAGACTTAATAAATACTAAAAAACACAATTCACAATATCTCTTCAAAAAATTTTAAGTATCACATTACTCTTAATTATCACTGAAATATTACAATTTTTCATAAAACAGTTTTATATAGGCAGTTGTGTGTTTTCTCCTCAAGTTTTCTTTTGGACTGGCTCGTTCATTAAGTGTGTACAATAATAAGTATAATAACAAATAAGTGTGTAAAATAGTGAAGTAATTATTAAGTGACAAGTAGACTCAGAAGTAACAGTATTATTGAGAAAATTAAGCATGAACCATTAGTATAATATAGTAATGAAATTTTAGAGTGTTCAACCTGAAACAATTTTATGAAGAATTTTCATGATTCTGTAATCATTAGTGACTGTAAGTCACAAGTAGACTCAGAAGTAAGAAAGTCTTTGACAGTATTATTGAGAAAATTAAGCATGGACCATTAGTATAATAGTAATGCAGTTTTAAGGTGTTTAACCTGAAACAATTTTATGAAGAATTGTCATGATTTTGTAATCATTACGAATAAGGTGACCAACTAACCTATTAACTATAAAAAGGCAGTAATGTGATAAGTTGAAGGGTTTTATAGGCTTTTATAGTTAGTTTCTCATGGTCATAATAGCTGCTTTTACTAGGACGATCGTTTGAGATGTGTAATAAAGAAAGTCGTTTCATTAAGACATAAAGAAAGGAGAGAGAGAGAGAGGAGGGATGGCATGAGAGAAATCAACTTTTATAGCCCCATAGAAAGCAGCTGTTCCTTGCTCACTTGGAAAGACGTGCTCGGGTTACCGTAATCCAAGTTACTCACTTCCTTTCTCAAATAGGTGGGCACAGTAGTAATAGTTCTGAAAAGTACCACAACCTCCAAAACTCTTCTAGTATTCATCAGGTGGATAAATCGGTAATAAATAGCGGGGTAATGTGGTCTATAATGGTTGCGGGTTCGAACTCCGTCCGGGAGATAGTTTTATTTAGGTTGCATAATGTACAATGTATATGTAACCAATAAGACCGTTATAGTTGTAGAGACATAGCTAATATGCAACCTACATGAGTCCAAAAAAAATGAATGGTACTCTTTTTCTCCTCTAACTGATTCTTGTCCTGATATTTATCTATTCTCAAATAATAGCATAAATAATTAAACAAATCATATTTATTCTCAGAGTAATAATTAAACAAACCATATTTATTCTCAGAGTAGACGTCATTTTAAGATGGTTAACCGCGTGTATGTCGCAAACCAATATTTCAAATGAATATAATATAATATTTAAAACAACAAAACTCTTCTAGTATTCATCAGGTGGACATTTACGTGACCATATTCGGTAATAAATAGCGGGGTAATGTATGGCCGTGAGGGCTTTGGTCGCATGGGTTAATAATGGTTGCGGGTTAGAATTCCGTCCTGGAGATAGTTTTATTTAGGTTGTATATGTAACTAATAAAACCGTTATAGTTATGGAGACATGGCTAATATGCAACCTATATGAGTCCAAAAAAATGAATGGTACTCATTTTCTCCTTTAACTGTTATTTGTCTATTGTCAAATAATAGCATAAATAATTAAACAAACCATATTCTCAGAGTAACGTAATTTTAAGATGGTAAATCGCGTGTATGTCGTGTATATATTTCAAATAAATACAATATAATATTTCAACAAAACAAACCTAAATATGTTGTCACACATAAAATAAGGTAATCTCAAAAACAACCTACATAGAATGAAACAAATAATCATTAATATGGTTGAGGTTACATACGTATACACTCACTTCATTCATCAGAAAACAACATCCTAGCAGAATGAAGTGAGTTTATGTGTACGTAACCTTTACCATATTAATTATATTTGTTTCATTTTATTTTGTTTTAGTTTAAATAGTGAAAATTCTATTCGGAGGTGATGTATGTTGTTTTTGAGATTACGTTATTTTATGTGTGACAACATATTTAGGTTTGTTTTGTTGAAATATTATATTGTATTTATTTGAAATATATACACGACAATTATATTATATTTATTTGAAATATTGGTTTTGTTTAGGTATAATATTTTAGTTTGTTTGGGTGTAAAAAATTTAAAGGTTGTTGTTCGTCACAGTTTGGAATAAAGTGCAGCAACGTTTTAGAAATGTTAAATATTGCTTTTGGTGAGTCTGCTATGAGTAAAACTAGGGTTTACGACTGGTATAAGCGTTTCAAAGAAGGCCGTGAAGTAAAGAAGAATCACTGTGTTTTTCGATTTTAACGGCATATAGTGCACCTTGAGTTCTTGCCAAAAGGTCAAACAATCAATAAGGAGTACTACCTACAAGTGCAACGCGAAAGAAACGCCCGGATTTGTGGCGAAACAATTCATGGCTTTTGCACTGATAATTCACCTGCTCACACTTCATTGCTTGTTCGTGAATTTTTGACCAAAAACAACTCTGTAATGATGCCTCAGCCTCCACATTCGCCAGACATGGTTCCGTGTGTCTTTTTTCTGTTCCCAACAATAAAGAGAACCTTAAAGGGCCATCGTTTCACAAGCATAGATGAGATTGAAGCATCGCTGAGAGAGCTAAATGCTATTCCAAAGATCGAGCTCCAGAAGTGTTTCGGGGATTAGAAGAAGCGCTGGCATAAGTGTATAATATCTAATGGGGACTATTGTGAAGGGGATAACATTGATGTAAACGAATAAATAAAAATATTTTTAAAAACTGAACGATCCCGTTATTTTTTTAACACACCTCGTATATTGTGAATACAGGCCCTGAAGAAGGGACACTGAGTGCCGCCGAAAGCTTGGCAGAAATTCCACAAGTTTGTTTTCATGGACGACAAGGCTGATCTCTCCTTCCTATTGTCTGTAATGTTTGTTTCCAGTGAACATAGAAACCGACTTGAGGCTTGTTTGGATCCCTAAACATTAAGGTGGGGGGGCGTCTTTTCTCCAACAGAGTTTCCCTTTGTTTGATTCCAACCCCCTTCCTATTTATGTTGCCCAAATGCTAATTGAACGTCATTTTCTCCTTTGAGTTTCGTCTCTCAGTGTTTTCTCTAACAGTCTCTCTCAACGTAATCTCTTACAATTTTCTCTCTTGTTCTTTTATCTCCTATTATCCCTTCCACTCTCCTCTTTCTTGTCCTTAAAAAAAAAAAATAAAAAACTGATGGGCAAGTTTTCTTTGGTTGAATACAAATAAATGTTTTGTCTTATGAAGGAGGCAAAGGGGAAGTAGTAACAATTCAGTGTGAGTTTTTATTGAAAAACTCTGAGTAATTAAAATTTTAAAGTAATGAATGAATGGGTAATTTCAAACTTCACTAGCGAAGCTGAAAGGGGTAAGTTTCCCTGACATAACATGTTTGCAAACTGAGCCGGTTATGTCACAATAACTAACTTACTACTGTTTTGATGAGAAAAAAAAATTAAAATGTTGAACAGTGTAATTAATAAATCAAAATAAGTTGTTTTTATATGTGGGAGCGGGGGGTCTCCAACAACCACCTTCATCTGGAACCATAAAACTATAGTTTTCTCAGGAAGTTTTTTTAATGCAAGTTGGAAGTGCATTTTGGCACTAAATACCAATTCCATTGTTAACAAAGTCCCAGGATGTGTGATAAGGTGTCTAGAGATAGGCGCTCCTGTGAGTCATCGAATTAGTTTCATTTTTCCCAGCAGCCCTGTCGAGCAGCATGGGTCGATTTTTAAGTTATTTTTTAAAGACTATTTCGATGGTGCATAAAATAAATAAAATTTTCAGTGATTGTTTTTTATTATTTATTTTTTTTTTTTTTACAAGAAAGTACCTACTTTAGGAATTGAGCCAGCTGACGCACTCTTGTCTCATATAAATGACACATATAAAAGGGGTCAATAGCCTTTCAAGGTCGAAACCCAGGGGGTGAATAGTTAAATGTACCCATTGTCCTCCCTGTCGATATGTCTCTCCTGGATGTTGGAGGCCTATATGATATTGTTTGTTTACATAAGTAGGAGTGAGAGAGTCAGCTGGTGCTCCCTTGTCCCTCGTATAAATGTTTTAATTTCCCCACTCTGATAAAAGGGATAATTGGGGTCAATAGCCTTTCAAGGTCGAATCCCAGGTGACGAATGGTTAAACTTACCCATTGTCCTCCCTGTCGATATGTCTCTCTCCTGGATGTTGGAGGCCTATATGATATTGTTTGTTTACATAAGTAGGTAAGAGTGAGAGAGTCAGCTGGTGCTCCCTTGTCTCTCGTATAAATGTTTTCATTTCCCCACTCTGATAAAAGGGGTCAATAGCCTTTCAAGGTCGAATCCCAGGTGATGAATGGTTAAACTTACCCGTAGTCCCCTCCCCCAGTCAGTCTCTCTCACTCCATGCCCCTCTCGCTCTGTCTCCTTTCTTCTTTCCCCCTTTTAAGGCCATTCCCTTTCATTTTGTTTTGTACAACTGACCTATTTTATTTACAACTTTTTTTTTTTTTTTTACTTTTACATCCTTCACAATGACAACATTGGCTGGGTAATGTAAATCTAAAATGAGTCATTCAACCACTGAAGGTAGAAGTCTATTGACTAAGTTTTAAGTTCTAAAACATAGAATATCCTTTTCAAAACTGAAACATTTTATGTAGTTGCAGTCGGGAATAAGTCCAATTGTACTTCCGCTCATTTTTCACTAAAAATCATATTGACTTTGGTTCGCCCACTACTGATTGCTGCTCTTTGTGTGTTTCATTAGAATGAAGCATAAAAAACAAAACAAAAAAAAGTGAATCACCGGCAGTGTACTTCCCCAGAACGAATTAATTAACTTTCCGTCCCCCCTTTCAAAATCAGTCGACCGTTGTTTGAGCTTATATTCAGTAGTTGACTTACATAGCAGCTCCTAAATCTTCACACTAAATTCTGTGTCGATAAATTCATTACATCGCGGCTGTTATTAGGTTTTTTTTTTAATGAGGCCACGCCCCTGAACCCCCTTCCCTTCAGCCGATAACACTAAAATTTGACAGGTTAATTAATTAACTTAAATTAAAAAGTTTTTATTTTTTTTTAGTGTGTACAAAATTATTTTACAAATGTTGATATTTTGTATTATATCTGTTAAGCCTCCTTCCTAATCCCCCCTTCCCTTTGGTTGATTTGGCTGAAAATAATTAGTGTCTACATTTAATTCGCCTACTCCCGCACTGCGCCATGTAACTGTAATTTTTTGATGTCTCATGGATTTTTGAACCTATGAAGATATTAAATTGATTGATCATAACTGACCTCGGGGCACTGGGCCCAAAATTATCGTCAGGTATTGGTTTAAATTAACACATTTTCTTTGACAGCTATATTTAGCCTGGAGACCTAGACAATATAACGCATATATCAATTGACTCAATGAATATTTAAATCCACTCCGGTCAGATATATAAGTTTGCCAGGACTATTTTAGTCCTTAGTTCATTCATCTTCTCAGTTATCCTTTGGTTAGTTTCGAATTGCCAATTGTGGCTTTCGTGCCAATGTTCTTTATAAAAATTATTATTGTTGAGTATATCTACTAATATCCTGTTTTTTTTTGTTTCTTTTCCAGATGGGCGGAGGGCCTGCCAACAACGGTGGCAGTTTCGGTCCTGCGGGGACGGAGGGCCGGGGCTCGTCGTGGAGTCCTGGTCCTCAAGGTGCCGCCCCTCAGCCGGTCACCAACCAACAGGAGCCCCCCTCTCCGTCTCCTCATCCACATCAGGTCAGTTTTTACCATTATCTTTTGATTTCACATGTTGCAAAATAAAAAAAAACGTAATCCTCTGTAGACCTCTTACAGATTTTATTTTATTATTGTGCTAGCCGACTTTCGAGGTTCCTCTCCTAAATATATATACAAATGGTGGCTATATGCGCTAAAATGAATTGATATGTTCCTTATTTATTGGTTTTGTTTAAAGAATTGAAGTATTTATTTATTTTTTATGTCGAGCTCCTCCCTTTTTTTGGCAAATTTCGCGGAAAATTAGTAGTTGCCGTCCTGAGGTTTTGAAGTTAAATATATAATTTCATGTGCATTACAACTGCAGTTTTGGGATTATTGAGTTGAGCTCCCTTCTTTCTGTTGATTCCGCTGAAAATCAATATTCGTCATTAGAAGAGTGGTCTGGATACACATAAAAAATTCGGGCGAATGGAGGGGGCTTAAATACACTAGTAACTGCCGATGTAGGGGGCCAAGATGGACGTGCGGGCTAGAGCGTAGGGCTTTGGTCGCATGGTCTCACCATGGTTTGCGGGTTCGAATCCCGTCCGGGAGTGAGTTTTATTTCGTGGATAGAACTCCCTCCCGGGGCCATGGATGTAGTAAATAACTTAATAACAAACACATATGGCTAATGTGGTGTCTGCCGAGGCCAATCTAAAAAAAATCCCATGTAATAATTGTATCGACACTAAATTTAGTTTGAGAATTCAGAAATCACTCTGTAAATCAAATATTGAATGTTATCCCAAACGGTTGATTGGCTTTGGAGTGAGAGCAATGTAACTGATTCTATAGCCGGTGATTCACCGACAACTTTTTTAATGCCTTCATTGTCCTGCTTCTTTGATTTTTGATCCTATTATAATTAATAGGTGGGCCATTAAAATAAAGACGGAGGAAGTTGTTTTTTTGAATGTGGGCCAATTATCCATGTGTAAGCTGCCGTTAGTCCCTTCCGGACTGACGATAGAACAAGATAAGGGGGGGAAGAAGTGGAAGGAATTCCTGGGAGTGGAGTGGAATAACCGTAAGGGGGAAGGGGGGAACACCATTCCGGCCGGTCCCAACTTCTCTCTAACGATCACTTCATCTGTTTATATAGAGGGCTGAGAAGGGTCTCCCCCTTTTACATCCAAGGAATGTATCTTGGGCCTCTTCGCCTCCAACTGAATTTTCCCTGGGAAAATATCCCTCTGGAGAGATGACGACGCCTTTTAACCTCTTTTTTTTTCTATTTGAGGGAACGATGAGTCTTTTTGCCGATAACTTATCGGCTCTCTTCAACTGTTAGTTCTCTCAGGGCTGCCATTTGGGAAGTGGGAAGGATTTCTTTCTTTTCACAGTGTCGTGTCTTTCTACTCAATTTTTTGTTATTTCCTCAGCCATATGAAGCATAGGGGAAGTTATGTAATCAGTCAGAAATGTTGTGTTTTTTTTACCTACATTTTATGACTCCCTGATTCCAAAAAACATGTCCGATATAAAATTTTGTATGTGTATCCAGAATTTCTTAAGAACGAGACATTAATTTCCAGCCAAATTCCCCTAAGAGGAGTGGATTATAGAGAGGGCTCAACACAGAAACTATAGAAATTTTGTACGAGAAGAGCGAAAACTTAGTTTATATATTCGTGCTGGAGAAGTACATAGCCGGTGATTCTCCGACAATTTTTTTATCTTCTAATTCCGAACTTATTATCAATTTCTTAGCCATTTTTGACTCTACTAGGTATAAAATAACTACCATATGAAAATAATAATGATACAATACAATGAGTCAATAAAAGAAAGAAAATAATTCAGCGAGACCACCAACTCTTGGCTGAATTTTTAAATAACAAAGTAGTTGAAAGTAAAACAAAAGTAGGCAGAATAAATGATGTAAAATAATAGTACAATGAATGACTAAAGAAAGGATAGAATAAGTAACAGAAACTGAGCAGAAAGGTCCTGAAAATTGTTCAATTAAACTGAAAGTAATATATACAAAAAGAATAAGAAATGATTCAAACTTTTAAAAGATATGAGCGCATTTTTAAAATTTCAAAAGAAAAAATACATGTTATTTAAGGGTTCGAAGAATTGAATGAAGAGGTAGTGTGAGTAGCTAGCGTGGCAGATCTCCTCAACAGTCACCTCGTATCTGATGCCTCTGAGCAGACATAATCCGCACTCCGTCTACGAGGGGTGCATCAAAAAGTTCCAAGAATTTTTGAATTGCGCGCCAACGGAGCGTCGGAGAGTTGTGATTCTTTCTGAGCTCAGCTGTTTTTGTAGATTCCCTACAAACCTACCTTTGTTGTGAAGTAATAGACTTTTTTGTGAAACAAGTTTTTCGTGTTTGGCTATTATGTGATCTTTTGTCAAATGAGTCAAAAAGAAGTGCAACGCGTTTGTGTGAAGTTGGGTAAAACGTTTACAGAAACTTTTCCTATGTTGCAAGAGGCTTTTGGGGATGAATGTTGAGAATTTGTTCGATAATGGGTGTCCTTTAGAACCCTATTTCCTTCCCTTGGCTCAATTGACCCAATTCAATTACCATTATGCTACTCTATCATTGGCATACTGTCACACTGCTGTTTCCATTGATCTGTCGTCCACTCACCATTTTAATTGATTGTTTTCTTCTTATCTGTAGAAGAGGCTGGTTAAAGGGCCCCAGAGAGCCTCTAAGATTTGCCCGGTAACAACTTTGTTTGATAATGGGTGTCCTTTAAAGCCCTACTTCCTTCCCTTGGCTCAATTGACCCAATTCAATTACCATTATGCTGCTCTACCGGGCTCTATCATTGGCATACTGTCTCACTGCTGTTTCCATTGATCTGTCGTCCACTCACCATTTTCATTGATTGTTTTCTTCTTATCTGTAGAAGAGACTGGCTAAAGGGCCCCAGAGAGCCTCTAAGGTTTGCCCGGTAACAACTTTGTTTGATAATGGGTGTCCTTTAAAGCCCTACTTCCTTCCCTTGGCTCAATTGACCCAATTCAATTACCATTATGCTGCTCTACCGGGCTCTATCATTGGCATACTGTCTCACTGCTGTTTCCATTGATCTGTCGTCCACTCACCATTTTCATTGATTGTTTTCTTCTTATCTGTAGAAGAGACTGGCTAAAGGGCCCCAGAGAGCCTCTAAGGTTTGCCCGGTAACAACTTTGTTTGATAATGGGTGTCCTTTAAAGCCCTACTTCCTTCCCTTGGCTCAATTGACCCAATTCAATTATCATTATACTGCTCTACCGGGCTCTATGATCAGCATTCTGTCTCTGCTGTTTCCATTGATCTGTCGTCCACCCACCCACCATTTTCATTGATTGTCTTTGGATGTTTATATTCACCTTATCTAAAGGGCCCCTGAGACCCTCTAAGGTCTGCCCGGTAACAACTTTGTTTGATAATGGGTGTCCTTTAGAGCCCTACTTCCTTCCCTTGGCTCAATTGACCCAATTCAATTACCATTATGCTGCTCTACCGGGCTCTATCATTGGCATACTGTCTCACTGCTGTTTCCATTGATCTGTCGTCCACCAACCATTTTCATTGATTGTTTTCTTCTTATCTGTAGAAGAGGCTGGCTAAAGGGCCCCAGAGAGCCTCTAAGGTTTGCCCGGTAACAACTTTGTTCGATAATGGGTGTCCTTTAGAGCCCTACTTCCTTCCCTTGGCTCAATTGACCCAATTCAATTACCATTATGCTGCTCTACCGGGCTTGTATCAATGACATTTAATGAAGGACCTCTATCAGACAACTGATTCCATTCATCTGTCGCTCATCCTCCATCTGCATTACCTATTGGTTTGTGTTTAGCTTACTAGGGCTGAAGGGAACCCTAGAGATCCTCTGATAACTGACCGTTGACAATGTTGTTTCATTGAAGTCATTTCCTCCTTGTCCCTTTGATGACATATATGGCAACTATCTGATTTTTAGTTGGCTACTTTATTCACAGTAACCATGGGTAGACAATTGGAAGTAAATAATTAGCATCCTGCGAAATGGCAATTATGTGTTTTGTTGCTAACTACTAATCTGAAGATCTAAAAAAAAAAAAACGGCCTGGAAAAGTATGCTTCATTACGGCATTCCGGAGTTCTTCAGCATGCTATATATACATATTTTTTCGACAGGACTTTCAGTTAAATAAAAAGTATAAAACAATTTGTTACTTATTTTACTTACCCAGCTATACGAAGTATAGAGGAAGGTATGTAGTCGCTCAGAGATTCGATTTTGAGTTTTCAACAGAATTTCATGTTTTCCGACCTCCTGATTCCAAAATAAAAAAACAATTACCTGTCTACGTATGCCTCTGATCGCGAAAGTTCATATGTGAATTAAAAACCCCACAAGGACGACAGCTATTAATTTTCAACGGTACCAGACCCCAATAACTGTCGATCCAATGAATTTATGAACACAAAATTTAGTATGAGGATTCAGAAGTCTCCTATGTAAGTCAAATATTGATTTATTATGCCCAAACGGACGGTTGGTTTTGGAAGGAGAGCGAAAACGTAATTGATTAATTCGTTCTGTGTCAGTACATTGCCGGTGATTCACTGACTAATTTTTTCTTATATTTCAAGAATAAGCTAATTTTCCCAAATATTTTTTTTATTTTCCTAAGATATATTCAAAGTACATTATTTATTCCTATTCTTCTTCTTTGAGAAACAGAATTTAAGCTTCATTTTGCCTCATACCAATTTTCCGAATTGATTGAAAATTAATAGGTGTCCCAGGGAATGAATCATTATAATAAATTTTCTGTTGATACATTCGTTAAATTGACAGTTATTAGGGTTTTTGAGTTCCCCCCCCCCCCCCCTCCTCCCTTCCCTTCTTTCATCTGCCCGTCCCTTTGGCTGAGAAAATTTATAGTGATCTGTCAAGTGTTCCTGGAGATTTTAACGGAGTAGCCTGGAAGAGGCAGTTAGTTCAATTGTAACTCGCTTGCAGTATTTGTAAGTTGAAGCCCCTACTTTGTTCCTATTGTTTAGGTTCGGTTTTATGACTCATGCCGGGGCTTCAACAACGAGGTCATATCGGTGCTCTTACGTCACTCTGATGGACATGAGCCCGACTCTACTGTAGGAGTCCTAAATTTTGCCTACCCGAAATTTGTATTCACCTAGGGTAGGGGTCTTTAACGAATACCTGGCATCGTACAGGCTCGGGACCATCTCTGAACGTCCCATCCGAAGGAAGGCGTGTTTAAGTTTATTTTACCTCCCAGATAAAATAAAGGGCCTCCCTCGGTCGGGCTACGAACCCACGTTCTTGAGCTCATACCACTGAGCTACCGGCGCCCTCTGCTACTATTATATATTTCCCTTTTAACATTTAGAGGATATTGCTACAACTTATTAACAAACTTTTTGAAGGAGAAATTCAGGGAGAAAAAAAATTCATTTTTTTTTCTTTTTTCAATTACTTACCTACTTTAGATAGTGAAAAGAAAGGAGAGCAGGTTGCATTGAATTAATCCTTGGTCCTATTATAAATGACTGGGAGGGGATAAGGCTCCCATTAATTAGGATTTAACTAATTTCGTTTAAAGAATTAACTAAGATTAAAGAGTGGACGGAAACTGAATTACTTTTTTTTTTTCTTCTTCTTTTTTACACAAAATATTCTTATTTGTCCATGAATTGGAAGGTTTATTTAAATGTTTATTTTTTGTTAGGCCGTAAAGATAACAGTGAATGCAGTATTTCACAACCTTCCTATTATTGATATCCCTTGAAAATAAATTTAAAATGAAAGAGTACTCTGTGAATCACCGATTGGCCGTTTTAATCAAAAGTTGACTTACACAGGGACTTCTGAATACTAAATTTTGTGTTGATACATTCATTACATTAACAGTTATTAGTTAAGCCCCCCCTAATTCTCCCTTCTCTTTGGTCGCTCTGGGTGAAAATAAAGTTTTAATTAATTAAATGTAAATCAAATTATCAAATAAAAAATGTTTTTCCTTGAATGTTATATCAAAAATATGTACATCAATATCGATATCTGAAGTCTGTTGAAGTTCCAGGCCCCCTTTGGAATTTCCAAGAACAATATTTCCCATTTTTCTTATCCAGGAAGACACTTTCTCTCACCCTCTTCTTAAAAAAATACTCCAAAAGTTTTTTGATCCCATCAATTCCCTTACTCTTAATAATACCTCCCGAGAAGTTTACTGCCATAGGCCGTCTATTCTTACTTCCGCAGCTATACGAAGTATAGAGGAAGTTTTGTAATCGGTCAGAAATTCGAGGTTGAATTTTTACCAGAATTGCACCAACCCTAATATCCTCATTCCTTTTTTTTTTTTTTTTTTAGTTGGTTTTAAAAGAGGGTGCGCCTTGCGTTGCAGCAACATCACTCAGTCTACGTTTAGGCAAAGCTCGGGGATCATTACATTGCCTGTTTCTGCTCCCGCCAGGAGCCGACGAATCGGCAGAACATCGGGTAGTCTGTTTCCGTCACCATCTGCCGTAGATCCAGTCCCAAATACGATCTTGTCTCGATATCGCCGCACGAACAGTTCGGGGTGTTCTTCCTGTGAAATAAGAACAGCTTGGAGTTGAAATCACCATGACCTGATAATATTTGAGACGTCCAGTGATTAGGCTGTACCCATGTTGAGTCAAGGCGTACCCGGACGTCCGGGAAGTAAGCGTACGTCGTTCGGCCATCCGGGCATCGCGACCAACGTTGTTGCCATTTTTCCACAATCCAATTCTGGACGATGTCCTTGCAGCGAACTGGTCTGGACTGTCCGCGCATCTCTTCCTCTAGGGCTAGACGTAAGGGCTCATCAATATCTGCTCCTAGGGGCATGTTGCGTCTACAGAAATACGAAGCGACAACCCCATCCAAGATCGAATTATCCTGATTCCAAAAATGAAGAAAAAAAAAAAAAAAAAAAAAAACGTTGTACACTATGATAGACTGAATGTATCGACACAAAATTGAATATGTGTATCCAGTACCCCTAAGAGACGACAGCTATTCATTTTCAGCCAAATCGGTCTAAGGGAACTGCCGATCTAATGAATGTATCGACACAAAGTTTAATATGAAGATCCAGAAGCCCGGTAAATTAGTTATTTAATGATGTTTAGCTCAAACAATCGATTGGTTTTGGAGGGAGAGCGAAAACGTAATTGATTACATCAATCTGGGGAAGTACATTGCCAACAACATAAATAATGATAATTTTAATTTTTAAAATATTCATTATTTCTAATGAGTATGTTTTTGTTTTAATTGCAGGGCTACCAAAGTAGGGGGGCTGAACAATCACCGACGCCCAACACTCACGCACCGGAACCTGGGGTATGTTTTATTCATTTATGTATTTATTAATATTTCATGACTTTTTAATCTCGAGATTAATTTCAATTGCCATATTATTTATTATATGTGTTAGTTATTCAATGTCTCATTTAATATTTTTCTAAATATAATGATGATAAAATAAATAAATATTTCAAAAGGAAATAAACAGAAGAGAAAAGAGCAAAGATATGATTTACACTCAGCAAAATTGACGTGAGTTTATAATTAAATCTGATGGTGGTGTAATGCCGAAACTGGTTGTTTATATATAAATTTCGTATGGAATATATATTTCAAGAAATTAAAGTTTATTTTATTTACATATGTAAATATAAGGATGATACCCAGCAGTATTGGCTTGGGGGGGAGGGGGTCCCAACTCACAAACTGTAATAACTGTCTATCGGTATAAGGAATGTGTCAACACGAACTATGATGATTCAGTAAGACACCTCCACCAAAGCGATAACTTTGTTTCAGAGAGAGAGTGAATACTTAGTTAATTGGAGCTGGGGAAGTTCACTTTAGGTGAGGTGTAGCAGCAGCAGCAGCAGGGGGGTGGGGGGAGGGTTGATGTAGAATGGTGTGGCAGACATGTGGGGGGTTGTGAAGTTCCAGCTGATGTTGCTAGACCTCCCCCACATCATACATCTGGCTCTCCTCCCTCTTTCACAGACACATTTGTTCCTATTAATCATTGGGCCACCCATTTAGGTGGTAACTCTACAGTAGAGACTCCAGGTCGGTAAAGTGAAAATAATCGATTGAAACACCATTCTCTTTAAACCATTTTAAATAAAAGATCGCAGGTTCGAAATCCGGCCCCTTAGTGTCTTTATCTGGGAGGTAAAAAGCCTTGAGCACATTGTCCTTCGGATGGGACGTTAAGTGATGGTCTCATGCCTGTGCAATGTCAGGTAGCCTCTACCACAATAGAGTCGGGCTCATGTCCACCAGAGGTTCGAAAGAGCTCTCTTGTAGTAGGCGATATGTCGTCATAGTTAAAGCCCGGATATGTCTGTTAACTAACAAATAGGAAATAGGATTATGTAAATTTTAAAAATTTAAAATATGTGAAATAGACGATGCATATTAGCCATAGTTATTCACGACATCCATGGCCCCGGGAGGGAGTTCTATCTACGAAATAAAACTCACTCCTGGACGGGATTCGAACCCGTAAACCATGGTGAGACCATGTGACCAAAGCCCTACGCTCTAGCGCGCACGACCACCGTGGCGTGATTATACCCAGTAATTCATTTTCAATATAAATCTACCAATAAAAATTAATTTAAAATACGCATATAGCGTATATAACGTTACAATTTAAACATTACTTTGAAATTATTCATTCTTCAGAAATTTGTTGTAAGTTGAAGTCCCTACTTCGTTCCTATTGGTTCTTATAAGAACTAATTTCGATAGGGCTAATGAACGTCCAAATTGGGTAATGAATGTATCGACACAAAATTTTATGTGTATATCCAGAACCCTATGAGGATTTTCTGCCGGAGAGACGGGGGGCTGATTAGGGAGGGCTTCACACAGAAACTCCAATAACTGACCGTGAGAGCGAAAAAACTCAGTTAAAAATTCGGGCTGGGGAAGTGTATTGTCGGTAATTCATTGACAACTTTTCTTGAGCCCGATTAAATATAAATAGAACACTCAAAATATTCGTAAGTAAAAAAAAAAACATGTGTTAAACATCAAAAATAAAAAACGTGAGATCATAGTTTTTTTAGGTTGAATGTTCATAAAGAAAATAATACTGTGGGGGGCGCCGGTAGCTCAGTGGTATGCGTGCTTGACTTCTGAGCTCAAGGTTGTGGGTTCGTAGCCCGACCGAGGCCCTTAGTTTATTTTATCTGGGAGGTAAAATAAACTTAAGCACGCCGTCCTTCGGATGGGACGTTAAGAGATGGTCCCGAGCCTGTTCGATGTCAGGTACTCGTTAAAGACCCCTACCCTAGATGAATAAAAATTTAGGGTAGGCAAAATTTAGGACTCCCACAGTAGAGTCGGGCTCATGTCCACCAGAGTGACGATAGAGCGCTCTGGTAGTAGGCGATATGACCTCGTAGTTAAAGCCCGGGCATGAGTCATAAAACCTAACCTAACCTAACCTAATACTGTGGGACATTGTAAAGAACTTCGTGACGTCATAAATGATTCTAGTTAATGTTACGAGGTGATAAATAAAAAAATAAAGTACCCTGTTGTAAAACTTAAAAGCAGAGAGAAAAACAAGGAAAAAAAAAAAAAAAAAAAGACAATAAATATGCTAAACACAAAGAAAGAAAAATTCACTCAATTGAATGAAAAAGGAAGGTAAGTTGAACATAAAATAGATAGGTTAAGTAAACTGGTATCTCAATAAAAAAGAGTCGTCGGTGAATCACTGGCAACGTACTTCCCCAGCACGAATTGATCAATTAACTGTTCGCATACTATCCAAAACCAGAACTTGAAATTGCATATATATATTTTTTTTTTAAAGTGTATACAGTAGACTCTCTCTTATCCGGCGATGCCGAGACCGACTTGTCGTCGGATAACAGAAAACGCCGGATAACGGAAATCATCAATTAATGAAAAAAATATATCAATTATAATATTAAAAAAAATTGTTTTTAGGTGAGCTAAGGAATAAAAGACGTATGTATTTTGTTGATAATATTAAATTGACAAATATGTACATACTTTACTAGTTAAGTGTTCATTTCCCGATAAGACGATATTATTGTGCCACGGACGGGACGATACCTTTGTTTTTGTATTCTAGGAAACATTTTTATAAATGTTTGATTTTCTACTATGTATTTATTATAATTCATTTATAGGATACCTATTAGTGAAGTAATAAAATATTGTATTAGGCGTTCCCTTCATTATAAATACAATGTACATATGTATGTATGTACAATAAAAATACATAAAAGATTCATGAGTTACGGAATTATTATGTGCTCGTAAATACATGTGTCTCATATAATTGATAATCTAATAATTTAATGTTAATTTTAGTTTAACAAATTTGATATTATTTTGCGAGCGCCGGATAAGGGAGAGTCTACTGTATTTAAAGACAAAATCAAATGAAGATCTGTCAAATTTCAGGGTGGATTCACTTTAAAAACCTTAATAACTGTCGATTTAATGAATTTATCGACACAAAATTTAGTATGAGAATTTATGAACACCTATGTAAGGGGGGAGTATATTGTCTCTGATTCACCGACTACTTTTTTTTTTTTTTTTTTTTTTCAAAAGAATAGTTAGATTTTGAAAAATTAAATAAAAAAAAAAGAGATGGAAAAAACAGTTCATTCATTGAATGTAATAGGAAGGGAAACCGGGCGGAACACCATTGACACATAAAAGTAATTGGGGGAAGTGAAATAGATTAGAGAAGAAGAGAGAAAGAGAAGACCGTGAGGGTGGTGGGGGGGATGTTTTCATAGAGATGATGGGCAATATGAACTAAGTTCAAGTACTTGGGTCTAAAACATTTAAGTATAGCACTTTTTACTTCCCCAGGTATACAACGTATAGAAGAATTTATGTATTGAATCAAAAATTCGATGCGGAGTTTTCCAACTTCCTGATTCCAAAAATAAATTTAAAAAATACTGTATCTGTATGTTTTATATGTGTATTGAGAAAAGACGACATCTATTAATTTTCTATCAAATCAGTCGAAAGCCAGGTGAGGCTCAACTCAAAAATTCTAAAAGCAGACGATCTAATGAATGTATCAACAAAAAAATTGTATTTAAATTCAAAACCTCATAAGGATGGCACCTATTAATTTTCTGCGAAATCTATCAAAGGGAAGGTGGTTCGACTCAAATACCCTAATAACTGCCGATGTAAATAATGAATCTATCGACACACAAATGTATGAGAATTCAGAAGTCACTATCTAAGTTAAATATTGAGTTTTAATTCAAACGGTCGTTTGGCTTTTGGTGGGAGAGCTAAAACGTTATTGATTAATTTCTTGCTGAGGAAATACATAGCCGGTCATTCACATTCATTTTTTTTAATATCATATATTTTTTAAATATGCAAAAATATTGTAATTTTAATTCCATTCTAAAAATTATTTTTATATTGTACAATGATTTTTCTAATGGAACGTAGTTCGTTCGGAAAAAACAACACTGATTGACAAGTGGAACTAACAGACAAAAAGTGTTTACTTTCATTATTTTTTATAATTAAGGTGGATCATAACAAAAAAAAACCTTATCGGTTAATCACCGGCAATGTACTTCCCCAGAACGAATTTATCAATATATTAAACAGTTCACTTACATAGGGACTCCTAAATCCTCATACTAAATTTTGTGCTGATAAATTCATTACATCGGCAGTTATTAGGGTTTTTGAATTGAGCCTCCTCCCCTGAAACCTCCATGGAGAGCCGATTCTTCTGAAATTTATTTAATGTGTCGTTTTAGCTTTCTGACTCAAAAGGAAAAACCTTTATATGAAATCCTCATTTAAAAAATAAATTTTAATTAATCAAAACTGTATTTAATTAAAACAGAACATGCAGATAGAAAAAAATAAAATGAATGGAACAAATACAGTGCTTCACATTAATTAAAATAAAATATGCAGACTTAAGTAAAATAAATAATAAATAAATTGAAAGAAACGTAAAGAAAACATCCGTTTCCCAAACTGATTAGAGTGAGTAAGTTCTCAAGATTTGTGGTTGAACAGTTACCCAACAGAAAAAAAAAAGAAAAGAAGGAAAATTCCAGTTTCTTTCACATAACCGACTGGACAAGCAATTAAAATAAAAAAAATATATTAAAAAAAGGAAAGGACCACTTCCTTGTGCTCACGTTCCTTTCTGACCCTAATGGAGTCCCAACTCAACGAAACTCACCTCCATTAACATTTTTATAACTCTTCTATTTCCACTTGCCCAGGTATACCAAGTATAGGGGAAGTTATGTAATCATGATGCTCAGTTTTCAACGTTACCTCATACCTCTTCCGTAAAATATTAATAAATATTAACTTCTTGATAGAAGGCTGACTTGGAACTGGAAACCTCATACCAGTGTTGCCATGTCCTTCCAACAAAATCCCCCTACCTTAAAATAATTCCTTCCCCCCCCCCTCCCCCCCCCCCCCCAAAAAAAAAAAAAACCATCAATTTTTTCATTGTATAATTTTTTACTGTTACCGAATTTCGTTTCTCAAAACGAACTTCTGAAAATAGGGAATAATGGGTAATTCCGTAACCTCTTACAGGATTAGTATTTCATAAGAACTTTAATGACATTTATTCTTGAAAGACACTCCCTTGTCATTTAACTGACTTAACTATATCTAGGGGTTTGACAATAACGGAGACAAATTTGTCCCTAATGAACCATCCCTCCATCAGCATTTTTTTTTTTTTTAATTGCAATTTTTCTTTATGCTATTATTTTGACAATTAAAATATTTCAGTTTTGAGTAGCTATTCCTTTTTTTTATATATATATTTTACTAATACTACTGATTCGTAATGGGAAAATGTTCTTTTGAAGTAATCTCGAAAACTATTTGTCCAATTTGGATAATTGTTACACCGTTAGAAACCTTATTTATTTATTTCCGTTGGACAAAGGCTATGCTTCTTCACGCTTTATCGAAAGAGGGAGCTGAGCAGTGAAGCTAGTCGGAGGAGAAACGGCCGTCTGGCCACTTTAACACGTGACGTCAAATATCATGACGCAAAACGGCTTACCTTTTTATTTTAGGTTAGGTTTATATCGTCTTTAGTTTTGGTACAATAATGAAGGAATAAAGGGAAAAGATATTGTAATACCACTTAATGGACTTAAGATTTATATTTAGGATGTATATTTTGTAGGACAAAATCTCCTTTATATGTGATTCCTCCTACATAATCATCAGACATAAAGGCGTTAATACATTTTTTTTTTATTATAGCACTACGAAACGCGAAGGGGGGGTATTGTTTTTTTACACAATTTTATATGTTCTTTGTTCTCTCGGAGAGCCTAAACGGCTGGACAGATCTTAATGATTATATATCAGTATATATGTTATATTATAACATATGTGGCATTACCCATAGAACAAAATGACTGGCCATATTGTGAAACTCAAAAGTCAATAAAACTCATCTACTGGGGTGTCAAATGAAAGGGGCTGAAAAGATTATACCGAAATATATGTGTATTGTATAGGTTTGTTTTTAAAATAATTAAAATAAATTAAATTTAAAAAAATGTGATGTGGCCATTACAGGACTTTCTCATAACAACCACGCTTACATATCACTCTTTCCCCCTTCTCAAAATTATTTCATACTGGTATTAAGGGGAAGGGGAGAGAGAGTGATCTGTAAGCGTTGTTGGTATAAGAAAATCCTGTAATGGCCACCTCACATTATTTTTCTTAATTTTTATAACTTTTCAAAAAACTATCAATACATAAACCATATTTTAAAGTTCTTTGCGATCTAAAAATTACTTATGTTTGATGTATTTCTTATGGACATTTAGTTTACATTCTTCGGGGTGCTATAACTTTTGTCGTATTGATCCTCAAATCTGAGGACTTATTAGCGGTTGAAATGTTATAAAGAACAATTCTGGTCGGAATCAATTTTTCGATAGGACTAACCGTTTTCGGGTAAATCAAGGAAACGTCTAAAAATATGTGTTTCAAAAATACATTTCAAGATGGTTTTCGGCATGTATCTCGAAAACCGGACAACCTGTAAAAAATAATATTTCATATAAATGATGTATTTCCGTATTCTCTACAACTAGAAAAGATTCTTGATTAGGTCGTAAACGTAAGCTGTATCTTGTAAAACGTAGTTAGGTCCTGGAAGAAAGTGATCTCAATTTTCGTTCGATTTTGGCCAAAATCTAATCAGACCTAAGTTAAAACATGTGACCACTTCATTCCAAATTTCAAGTTCATACCTACATTCGTTTTTGTGGTAGAGTGCTCACAATTTTTCAATCACCTATACACACGTAGACGGACATAAATGATCAAAACGTATGAAACGTGAAAATTCATTAGACTTTTTTTTTTTTCAATTATAAGTTCAATTGGGTGTTGTCAGGAGCTCCTTTTTTCTAATAACTCAGTTGATAGATGAGAAATTGAACAAGAAGGTTAATACAGATGCAGTCATTTGTAAAGTAGCTTGTCTTGAGTTGGAGTCAGTATCAAAAAGTAATTAACCTCTTACAGGATTAGTATTTCATAAGAACTTAAATGACATTTATTACAGAAAGACACCCTCTTGTCATTTAACTGACTTAACCAAATTATATTTGAGGTTTGACAATAACGGAGACAAATTCATCCTTAATGAACCATCTCCCTTCAGTGCTACTTCCTCCATCAGCATTTTTATTTTTAATTGCAATTTTTCTTCTTTATGCTAATATTTTTACAATTAAAATATTTCAGTTTTGAGCAACAAATAGTTAATTTGACTCATGCCCGGGCTTAAACTACGAAGTAATATCGTCTACTATCAGAGCGACGAAAGAGCGCATGAGTCCGACTCTAGTATGAGACTCGTAAATTTTTATTCATCTAGGATAGGGTTATTTAACGAGTACCTGACATCGTACAGGCTTAGGAGGGACCATCGCTTTACGTCCCATCCGAAGCCTCGGCCGTGTTACCAACCCGATATCTTGAGCCATCTAATTTTTTTTTTTATTTTTTACTTATCTATTTTAATCTATAAATAGAGAAAGTTTGTTTGTTTATTTGAGATAATTCTAACCGATTAGGATAATTCCTTCATTGATTGGAAAGCTTATTTCTTTTTGGTATACGTATGCTTTATAAATCTTCACGTTTTATAAGAAGAGAGCAATTACGAACCATTTTCGAGCTGTGGAAGTAAATGTGAGTATCCGAGATTCATCCATTATTATCGCCAGAATTGCTTACCAATTTTACTTCCCATACGAAGTTATGTAATTGGTCAGAAATTCGAGGTTGAATTTTAACCGGAATTGCATCTATCCAAACACCCTGATCCCAAAAACGAAAAAAAAAAAAAAAAAGTATGTGTATTCAGAACTCTCTAAGCACGACACCAATTGATTTTCAGTCAAATCTGCCAAAGGGAAGGGGAGGATTAGGGGGAAGGCTCAACACAAAAAAGTCTAATAACTGCCGTTGTAATGAATGTTTTGACACTAAAGTTCATGTGTAAATTCAAAGCCCTCTAAGAACGACACCTATCGATTCAAAACCCCATAAGGATGGTTACCCACCTAACAATTTGCCGCGAAATCGGTCGAAGGGGAGGGGGCCCTAGAGAAGAAGGGCCCGGACTCAAATAACTGCCGTTGTAGTGAATGTATCCACACAAAATTTAGCATGAGGATTCAGAAGCCACTGTGAAGTGGAGGGAAAGCGAAAACGTAATTGATTAATTCGTACTGGGGAAGTGCGTAGCCGATTCACCTACAACTTTTTTTTATTGAGATACCAGTTTTTTAAACTTCGTTTGTTGTTAAATAGTTGTTATAAGTGTATTCTGTTGTGGTCTTTGACTTGCAGTATCCTTAAAACCGAGGTGAACTTGATATTTCTTCTTTAAGTACATAATAAATTTGAGTGTAAATAAAACTTCTGCTTATTTGTTTTGAAGGAAAAAAGATTTTATCTAAAGATATAAAGATTGATTGAAAGATCGAAAATGAAATAAATAAAAATCCTACGCTAGATACTTAGTGTGTAAAAAAAAAGTCGTCCCTGAACCACCGGCAATGTTCTTCCCCAGCAAAAATTAACTAAAATTTCGCTCTCCCTTCGAGACCAATTTGGTTGAAAATCAATGGGTATTTTACTGTGTATGCAATCTTAAGGACATTTGTGTCAAGAACATCCCTTTCTTTGTCCAAATATGGAATTTTGATAATGAATATAGAATTCCGTCCAGGAAAACATGGAATTCCGTTATACTTAACATCGAATTTTTGTCTGATAACTTCTTCTGTACTTCGTTTATCTGGGAATGTGAAAGGGTCGTTTTTTCTCTTTAATCATTCAAAATAGCGTCCTTTGAAGATAGAAGGGGGTCACGAAGATTTAAAATGCGAAATCTGTGTGAGCTGAAGACAGAGGGGAAGACTCATTGTTAAAAAAATATATATAAAAGAAGAGAAAAAAAAGTGAACAGAAGGGGCATTGCTCCTCCCCCTCCTCCACCTGGAGTTGTGCCCCCCTCCCACTCTCTCTGTTCCATGAATAAACCATTGAGGCATTAGTATTCGGGGGGACCGGGTGTGAGGGTGTGTCAATAGAGCAAGTCTTGACAGTCTCACGCACTTTAGTAGACGTGGACAGTTCCCTGACGTAAACATAGTTAGTTATCAAAGTGATCTTGGAAGGTGCTGGAGAGATTGTCAGTATCCTATCTGGAAATGTTGGGAGGACACATTGAAAGGTGTTTCAGATAAATTGTACATGTACCTGATGTAAACGGCTCTAGTGTTCTTAGTGTAAGATGGCCAGTCTTGACAGGAGCGATATAAGAGATGTGTTCAAAAAATAACGGGAATTTTTGGTTTTTGAAAAGAATTTTATTTATTCGTCTACATCAATGTTATCCCCTTCAAAATAGTCCCCATTAGATATTATACACTTATGCCAGCGCTTCTGGAACTCGATCTTTGGGATAGCATTTAGCTCTCTCAGCGATGCGCTTTTAATCTCATCTATGCTTGTGAAACGATGGCCCTTAAAGGTTCTCTTTATTGTTGGGAACAGAAAAAAGTCTCACGGAGCCATGTCTGGCGAATACGGAGGCTGGGGCATGATTACAGTGTTGTTTTTGACCCCAAATTCACGATCAAACAACGAAATGTGAGCAGGTGCATTATCGTGATGCAAAAGCCATGAATTGTTTCGCCACAAATCCGTGCGTTTTATTCGGATTGCTTCACGCAAACGGCGTTGCACTTGTGGCAAGAACTCATGTTACGCTATGCCGTTAAAATCGAAAAACAAAAGCAATATTTAACATTTCTAAAACTTTGCTGGACTTTTTTCCATTCTTATACCAGAGTGACGAAAGAGCGGCATGAGTCATAATAACTAACCTAATGTTTTAAAGGAGTTTGAACCCAAACTATTTCTTCTTGGTGTTGCAATTTCAATTTCCAAGATCCAAGAGTTTTAAATTTAAAAAAAAATGTAATTAAACTTCCGAATTCTCCATTTATTAAATATTACAATGGTTACTAATGGGCTAATGGTTTGAGTGCTTAGTGTTGGTGAACTTTCCAATTATTGGTTCTGAAATGTATATAATTGAAGGGAAGATGTAATTAATTCATTATTGAAGTGGGTGGGGAGGGGAGGGGTATTGTGGCTGGAAATGTTATTGGATGGTTTCCGCTAAAGAGAATTTCATATATTGGAGTCATGTTTTTGTAGGAAGGGTCCCGTACATTAAACTTTAGTCGGATGGGTTTGGATATTCAAAGTCTCTCACATCAGTGGGCTGTGAAAACCAGAACCAAATGTTTGTCTTCATATAGACAATTAAAGTTCCCCAATCACTTTTTTTTTGTGTCTAAGCCCGTTTGTACTCAAAATTCAGTGTCTAATTCAACAAATCCACAAAACAGAAAAAAAGATAAAATAAAAATAATTTTTAAAAATCAGGCTTTTTTTTGCAAATAATAATTTTTTCCCTCAAATGGTAATTGTTAAACATCATACAAAATTGTAATTTTATTGTATGTTATTAATTCTAATTTTTTTTTTTTTTTTTTTTTTTTTTTTCACCTTTATTACTTAATTTCCAACTATGAATTACTTCACAACTAGGAAATATGAACACAACAAAGAAAAACAGTAACACCACTTGAGTCTCTTGATGAGACGGCTGGTCAACACCACCGCCTCCTCAGGGGTCCTCCTCAGGCAGGAGGTCACGCGGCCAACGACGATTCAGTCGCCGAGGAGGTCTGCCCGGCAAGGACCGGACCGACATTGCTTCCACCAGTGTGTTTGGATGTGACGTGAATTTGTTGTGCAAATTTGTGTATAATTGTTGTCTAACTTCGTGTAAGAATGGTATGTTCAGGTCATGATGTAATGTTATGTTTGATACGTAGTAAGGGCATTGTGTGATTGTTCGGAGGATTTTATTTTGGATGGCTTGAATTCTTTTGGTGTGTGAGGGCTTAGCTGAACCCCAGAGCTGAACGCCATACGTCCAGATGGGTCTGATAACGGTCTTGTAAACACCCAGTTTGTGGTTGAGGCGAAGTTGAGATCGCTTGTCTAGTAGTCTTTTGAGTAAATTCTAATTTTAAACATCATAAATATAAAATTGTAATTTTATGCATAAAAAAAAGCTTATATATTATGTTACATCAATGGATATTAAATCTTCCCCTCTGTCTATATATATTGTGACGTGTAGAGGGGGGGGGGTCACAATAAAATTTTAAAATTTTTTATTCTTTATGTAATAACAATAATGTATCTAGGTTAGGTTAGGTTTTATGACTCATGCCCGGGCTTTAACTACGAGGTCATATCGCCTACTACCAGAGCGCTCTATCGTCACTCTGGTGGACATGAGCCCGACTCTACTGTGGGAGTCCTAAATTTTGCCTACCCTAAATTTTTATTCACGTAGGGTAGGGGTCTTTAACGAGTACCTGACATCGAACAGGCTCGGGACCATCGCTTAACGTCCCATCCGAAGAACGGCGTGCTTAAGTTTATTTTACCTCCCAGATAAAATAAACTAAGGGCCTCGGTCGGGCTACGAACCCACAACCTTGAGCTCAGAAGTCAAGCACGCATACCACTGAGCTACCGGCGCCCTCCAATAATGTATCTAAATAGTAATAATATTAAAGGATATTGGAAAAAAGGTAATAAAAAAAGATGTTTAGGAATAAATTTTGTGTAAAGAAGGAAAGGACAAGCCTGAGTTTGTAGGGTAGGGGAAAAAATGGCGAGAGGCGGAGAAAAAGCGGAATCGGAGTGTGTGGTTTGGAAAAGCGTACCTTTGTATGAAGGGAGTGTAGTGGAAGGTCGTGGAGGAAGAAAATTCCCGAGAAGGTGAAGGAAGAATGTTGTCTGTAGATGATAGAGTAGCGAGAAAAGGAAGAAGAAGAGGTCGAGGAAAAAGTGGCGCCAAGGCCGATTAAAATGATTGGTATAATATTTATATTTTTCTAATGATCATTAATGTTTCAAAATAATATCTCTTTTAATTTGCTCTACAAGTTTTTATTTGAAGAATTTTTTGATTAAATGGAAATGTATTAGAGATTTTAGTTAAATTATTGTTACGCCCTTATGCACAGTGCTCTTTATTTCTGTCCAGTATCGGCTAAAATCCATTCAATGATGTGTTTGATTACATTCCAGTTAAATCACAATTATCAAGAGAATTTATTTATTTTTTATGTAAAAAAACATTTCACAGCACTTTTTTTGACATTTTGTATTCATTTATTAATTTTAAGGACGGTTAGTTTACTTATGACATCATTTCAAACTTCTAATAATCAGTCATTTTAACTGTCTAACCTACTTGGAACGCATTATGCCTCACAACTGAATGTAATTACAAACATAGTTTTTAGGTGCTATGTGTAACTTGTATATAGTTTTGTTCCTCTCCCGAGTTACGCTGGGTTCAACAGCTAGTATTCCACGATCTACGTAAACTAGCTATATTCCTGGAAAAGAATAGTTTCTGATGTCCCAGACATGCAGAATTGAGTGAAGACAAACCAATTACATTTTTTAGTTCTGTTTACTTCTTTCACAATGAAGGTCTTATTCCATGTTGTAGAAGGAGAAATGCAGGAAGGAATAGAAAGAGACAATTTAAATAATTAAGATGTTAATTTAGTTTAAAAGAGACATTTTAAACCTCTACGTGTTTAGAAAAGCAATGAGGATAGTAATGAAAAAGATATATATAAAAAAAAAAAGGTATCCTGTTCTGTAATTAAGTTCACCTGTAAAGTGATTGATTCCCTATGAGGGTGGCACAGGAAGCGTGTGTATTTTGGCGTTGATACAATAAGATACAATTTATCTAAATACATTTGTTGCATTTTATTGTTCTGTTTCACTGATATAACTATGTTTTTGAAAAGGTGCTATTTTGCTATTCAAATCGCTTTTGTTGATTAAAAAATGTACGTTTTTATGTTTATTGTCTTTTTAGTATGGATTTCGGTAGAATTGGCAGAAACTGTTGTAACATATTTTGTGAAATATGTCTATTCTACAAAAAATTATACATATCGGTTTCGACATTACACCATCGTCAGGTTCACTTATATGAAATAGGACTTATCTATTGATGATATAGTTTAGTTAAGGCTCCTAGGTTTGGCTCGTTTTTCAACCCGCGATCTTGTTGAACACAAAAGGCAAGTTTTTGGTAATTTTTTTCCAAGTTTCAGTGCTCCATATTTCGTCGTCCTCGCGACAAACCCCCCGTCCTGTGGGAGCCCGAGGGAGCGAATTAATCAGGAGAGGAGCCCCCCTGGGGTACGAGGTGCGGGGGCGGTATTGACGCAAGCGGCCTGACGTCAGGCCCGGCACGGTCGTCATGGGAACCGCCCCCCGCCATGGCGCCCCCCTCCCTCCTGGGCCGGGGCCGGAGTTAGCAAAATGGGATTCATTTATTTGATGGGGGCGGAGTAGTGGGGGCCACTTTTTCACGGGGCCTCCTCTCCTCTCCCCCAACGGAGTACACACACACACACACACAGAGAGCCGAGTGGTTGTGGAGCGCTCCTCTAATGAAAGTGCAGATTGCTTTGTTGTTTGGGGGGTCGCTATGGGAACAGGCCCCACTCTCGCCCTGTTCTCCCTCTACGTCTGTATTAGATAAGACAGGAGATCATTCAATTAATGCACAGATACCATCCTCCCCGTCGTGAATCTTCTTGTCTCGTGTTTCTCTTACTTGCCTTTCTGTCTCAGCTGGAGACCATAAAAAAGCTCGCTACTACGGTATCGGAGAAACAGGCAAAACAAAACACAAGACACGACCATTTCGCCTACTCAACTCAAGATCGCGGGTTTGAAACCCGGGCGAGGCCCTTAGGTGTTTTTTTTATCTGGGAGGTGTAAAATTCTTCAGCACGTCCTCGTTCCCCATGCGTTGGTCCCGAGCCTGTACGATATCAGGTAAACGTGGAGAACAAACCTGGGTAGGCAACATTTAGGACTCCCACTATAGAGTCGGGCTCATGACCACCAGAGCGACTAAAGAGCGTTCTGGTAGGAGGCGATATAACCTCACCATGAGTCACAATTAACTAGGACTTAAACTCACACACCCCACAAATATAACCTAACCATAACCAAACAACATGTCACCCTGCCAACTGGTTATTCAATAATTATAAATAATACGGTAAGATATCAATTTATTGCATTATTTATTTATAGTCTTTCGGATGGGTCGTTAAGCTAAGCGATGGTCCCGAGCCTGTGCGATGTCAGGAGACTCCCATAGTAGAGGGGATCATGGCCACCTAAGTGATTAAAGAGCGCTCTAGTAGCAGGCGATACCATGTAGTTCTAAAAGCCCGGGCCTGAGTAAGATCGTTTCCATCAACTAAATCAATTTATTGTGAATAAAAATTGTTTTGGAACACGCCCGCTTATTTCTGTAAAAAGATTTTTGGGAGTATAGGCTGTACAATCTTCATAAATGAAATTGTAACGGGATGGTCCACAAACAAATGGACTATATGTCTTCTTTTGTTTGCCATTTGTGGACTCAGAGGGTCGGAAAATATAAAATTCGTTGAAAACTTCTGGCTCATCGCATATTCTCCTCTTGCGTGATGTGAAATCTGTGGAAGTAATGAAACCCAATTTTTTCTTCACCAATGTTTTGAATATTTTTTATTTTTCATCGGAATTGAAGAGAAGAAAGTAGTGCTATATGCGTTTTTGTGCTTCTTTTTTTATTAAAAAAAAAGAAAAAAAAATTGGTGGTTCACCGACAATGTGCTTCCCCAGAACGAATTAATCAATTGAATTTTCGCTCCCCATTCAAAACAAGTCCACCGTTTGCACTAATATTGAACAGATGACTTACATAGGGGCTCCTAAATCCTCACATTAAATTTTGTGTCGTCGTTAGAGGGTTGTGGATTCACATATAAAATTTCGTGTCAATACATTCATTCTATCGAGAGTATTCATAGACACAAAGACTTTTTTTTTCTTTTTTGGAATCTAGAGGTCGAAATTCCGTTGAAAACTCCGCATCGAATTTTTGACCGATTACATAACATCCCCTATACTTCGTGTAGCTGGGGAAGTAATTATAATCCTTAATGTGTCTATAAAAAAAATAAAATAAGATAAATGTTTTTTTCAAACCGTATTTTAAGGTCGTCTCCATTTATAAATAGTTATAATAATTTTGAATTACTTGCCCAGTTGAGGAACAACGGGAAAAAATAAAATAGTGGAAATAGGAAAACAGTTAGTTGTAAAATGAATTAAAATAATAATAATAATTGCCGTACAGTTGTAATTTAGTGGCTATTATGAAGAGGTTATTAGTAGGTTTGTAATAAATTGTTATTTTATAATTACTGACATTCAAGTAAGCGGTAATTTATTATTATGATAACTTTTAATAAGTTATGGTAGAAAGCTTTTCTGTTTTAGACACGTGTCTTGACACTGAATTACCGCATGTTCTTCAGGATTGTGATGAAACAAATGGTCCCCTGTAAACCTGTAAAAAAAAAATAACAGTTTAGTAGGCTTAAGGGGATCTTCTATTGACTAGGTTTATCTCAGCGCTCTTTCGTCGCTCTGCTGGACATGAGCCCGTCTCTACTATGGGAGTCCTAAATTTTGCCTATTCTATATTTTTATTCACCTAGGGGATCTTAAATCTAAGGGTCTCGGCCGGGTTTCGAACCTGCGATCTTGAGCTCAGTAAGGAAGCAGAGAGAGAGAGAGAGAAAAAAAAATCCTTAGGTGCCGAGTTGCACTCATTTTTAACTAATTACTGTCACTGTCTGATGTAAAGGAGGTCTCTATGCCATTGACACTATGCGTCGTTTGGAGAAGTGTGCCAGAACGGTAGGCTAGAGGATTATTGTGGGTACTAAGGGAGAAAAATCATTTTATGTACCTGAATTTAGCTAATTAGGGGACAGAGGGAATATTAAGATCAATTGAAGGGTTTTATTGGAAATGTAATCAGGAGCATTGGCTATTGTACGAAGGATTTTGGATTGCAAGTATTAAATGCACTGAAAATAAGAAGTTTTTGGCAGTCCAATATAGATTTGAGTGCTGCGTTGTATATTACTAGTTTTTTTTTTTCTCAAAGTTAATTTAGATTTTTTGTCTAATATATATTAAAATCAAATAAATTTTTTTTAATTTTGAAAGACATCAAAAAATAAAAAATGCATTACACAATTGTGGACTTCACGCGTTACTTTATTTACTTTTTCCATCCTAAGCCCAACTTGAAAATAATTATGGGTGCGGAATAAATAGTATTTTGCTAAATAATAAGATTGTTAAATAATGAACGGAGGCAGACTGTACTGTTAATGTTTTTTTTTCTGTGCCCTTTCTTTTGTTTATGTAGCTTTCCTTTTTGCTTATTCTTTTAGAGTAGTATCATTTTTATTATAATTTATAAGAAGTACATGGAGAGAGGGGAGGTCGGGTAAGGACCATAACGGGTCCGAGCAGGATGGGATGGCCAGGCTCCCCAGTGTAGCCAGGAGAACCCCGGGTATTGTGTAGATTTATCGTCCGGCAAGGGGGGGGACCCTAGGAGTCTTTTATCTCGGTCTCCAATAGTCTCTCCCTCTTCTCTTTTTTCGCTTTATTCTGAAAATAGTCGGAGAGAGAGGGGGGCTTCCAAGGATTTTGTACCTTCTACCTTCCCCCCCCCCCCCCCCCCCCCCCCTCGCTCCGTTATATAATTCTAGCCCCCCGTCTTTATTTATATTCCGACAAATGGTGTTTGGATGGGTTTCCGGAGTTGGTTTTGGTGTGGGGTGTACAATCTCAGATAGGCAATGATTTACGGTCTTTCCCCTACTGCTCCGTACCATCCAATTCAAATTATACCATTTGGTATTGAAGCTGATTGGAATCGTTTTGAAACTCCGCAAGAAATTATCTTTCTCCTCTTCCATAGCGTGGCATTTAAATTTCTTATGTTTGGAATTACTTTTAAAGTTAGTTATTGTGATTAATTCCCGGGCTTTAACTACGAGGTCATATAATGAACTACCACAGCGCTCTTTCGTCGCTCTGGTGGGCATGAGCCCGACTCTACCTTGGTTTATTCAGCGAGGGTAGGGGTCTTTAACGAGTCGACCTGACATCAAACAAGCTCGGGGACCATCGCTTCACGTCCCATCTGAAGGACGGCGTTCTCCCTCTTTTTTCATCTCCCAGATAAACAACTTTAAGGGTCTCGGCAGGGTTTCGAACCCGCGATCTTGTGCTCAGTATCTATTACCCTTATGATACTTAAATGTGCATTATTTTACATTTAAATGTATATCCTTCTTAGAATTATGTTTTATTTTAACGTTGAAGATAATAGCTGGTAATAACATGAGGACGTGGAAACAAGTTAGCTGGAAGGTTCTGAGAGTGTTGGTTCGAAAGTCTCTATACTGGTTGCCCTTGACTGTGTATTATTGGCACACTACTACGCACAACATATAGGTTATCCAGTGTGACTATTTAAATATCCTTGTCTATTGAAAAAGCTTTATAATGATGCATGGAAAAAGTATAATAATTCTTATTTCCGTTAAACCATAATCTGATAAAAGCTCTAATAACATAATATGTTTTATTCTAGAAAAGTGATAATATTTATGCAATTAATAATTGGAAAATGAATATTGTAGATAATAGGTGTCCTTCTTCCGGGATTTGAATTTAAATATAAAATTTCATTTCGATATTATTATATTATATATTATATAATAATATCGAAATGAAATTTTATACTTAAATTCAAATCCCGGAGGGTGGACACATATTATCTACAATATTAGTTTTCCAATTATTAATTGTATAAATATTATCACTTTCCTAGAATTTCACTTTCATTTATTTTCTGTGAGTATTGTTATTATTTCATCTTTCCTCTATCCTTTTATTTAATTATATTCTATTATTTTTTAAATTATTATTATTAGTACCATTTTAGTTTCACTTTTTGATTATAACTACTCGTCTGTTATTGTCAATTTAAAATTATTTGTATATATAAATATATTTCTTTCTTGAAGGGCGCCGGTAGCTCAGTGGTATGCGTGCTTGTCTTCTGAGCTCAAGATCGTGGGTTCGAAACCCGACCGAGGCCCTTAGTTTATTTTATCTGGGAGGTAAAATAAACTTAAGCACGCCGTCCTTCGAATGGAACGTTAAGCAATTGTCCCGAGCCTGTACGATGTCAGGTACTCGTTAAAGACCCCTACCCTAGGTGAATAAAAATTTAGGGCTCGCAAAATTTAGAACTCCCACAGTAGAGTCGGGCTCATGTCCACCAGAGTGACGAAAGAGCGCTCTGGTAGTAGGCGATATGACCTCGTAGTTAAAGCCCGGGTATGAGTCATAAAACCTAAAAAATATATATATATATAAATAATCTTGGAGTCGGAACTCACATGTGATTAATAATAACAATAGGTACCGATAAAAAAAAAAAAAAAATGTGATTCACCGGCTATGTACTTCCCCAGCAAGAATAATTCAATTTTATTTCGCTCTCCCCCATAGTGGCTTCCGAATCCTCATACTAAAGTTTGCGTCATCAGTTGATACATTCATTGCAACAGCAGTTATTAGAGTGTTTTGTGTTAAGCTTTCCCTTTAATCCCCCCCTCCGATTTGGCTGAAAATCAATACTTGTCGTTCACAGAGGTTTCTTTATATACTTACAACATTTTGTGTCGATACATTCATTCTATCGGGAGTTATAGTGTTCACAGACACTTTTTTTTTTTAGTTAGGAGATGGAAAACATCAAATTCCATTGAAAATATTTTTGACGGATTACATAACTTCCCCTACACTTCGTATAGTTGAGAAAAGTTGAATTAATAAAAAATAAATAAATAAATACTAGAAAATAAAGGATTACAAAAATAATAATAAATACAATTTTTAATTTAATTTAAATTAAATTAATATTTTTTTAAATTCTTCCAAGTGTTTTTTCGCGACAGTTCGAAACGTTTAAGTCCTTCCTCAGGTTACAAAATATAGACAGAAAAACTGTAAAAAAATAAACCAAGAAAAATAACATAAATTAGTAATAAGTAATATATTAGTAATAAAAAATAATGGTGTTTATAATGAAAATAGGGATACATCTATACAGGAAAATATCTGTGGGGAACTCTGCCAAGAAAATAAAACTGAAGCTATGTATTAAAAATGTTTTTGTACGTGAAACACGATTTGTAATATAATTATTTTCCAACAATGAGAAAAAAATGTTTCAGAATGAGGGTTTCCCTAACATTAACATTGTTAGTTGGAGGTAAAATGTTTCTCTTTATTGTCTTCAAGAACTGAGAAAGGGCTAATATTTTTAAGTATCTGAAGTTTTTACGCCCTCCTTTTTGGCCGGTCTGGCAAATCAGTGTCTTACTCTTAGATTTCTATAAACTTTGGTATCGATACGTTCATTACATAGAGTAGTTTAGCCACTTGAGGAATTGATATGCCGAGGAAACGATACGTTTCGCAAATCATCACTTTGACAAATCAAACATCAGCTGTCTTTGAACATGGTGAATGTTGCCAAAGAGACTCGTCAGGGATAGAGTTATTCTTGTACGAACATTATTGACAGGGCTATTATTTGCTGGCGCCCCCCCCATCATTGCTTTTTGTTCGTCCTTTCACAGGAAATGTTTTCAATAGCTCCACTTTTACAATGAACTCTCTAAATACAGTCCTTCCTCAACATAATTACCTCCTGTGGTGTATTTGATGTATCTGTCGGCGGCTCACATGGAATTGCATGTCAGGAACATTCACATTTTTCACCTCTATTTGCACATTACCCTCTGTATTCTTCTTCTAACCGCGAAATGTTATAATCATACGCTTGCTAGAAAACCTTTGAATGGGTAATCAATACACTTTTGTTTTTTTTTTCCCCAACTATCCGAAGTTATGCAGGGCAAAGTTATGTAATCGGTTAAAAATTCGATGTAGAGTTTTTACCGGAATGTTCATGTTTTTAGACCTTCAGATTCCAAATGTGAAAAAAAGAGAATGTACTTTCGGCACCTTGGCCCTGTCCCCATCCTCTTTATTATGCTTCTTTGTTTTATACATTCCGGCACTCCAATATAGCCTGGTCTGGGTAGTTCCACTTGAGGATGAAACTCAATACCTCCTCCATGTCATATAAACGACTCACTCTCTTTCGGCACCTTGGCCCTATCCCCATCCTCTTTATTATGCTTCTTTGTTTTATACATTCCGGCACTCCAATATAGCCTGGTCTGGGTAGTTCCACTTGAGGATGAAACTCAATACCTCCTCCATGTCATATAAACGACTCACTCTCTTTCGGCACCTTGGCCCTATCCCCATCCTCTTTATTATGCTTCTTTGTTTTATACATTCCGGCACTCCAATATAGCCTGGTCTGGGTAGTTCCACTTGAGGATGAAACTCAATACCTCCTCCATGTCATATAAACGACTCACTCTCTTTCGGCACCTTGGCCCTATCCCCATCCTCTTTATTATGCTTCTTTGTTTTATACATTCCGGCACTCCAATATAGCCTGGTCTGGGTAGTTCCACTTGAGGATGAAACTCAATACCTCCTCCATGTCATATAAACGACTCACTCTCTTTCGGCACCTTGGCCCTATCACTCTCTTTATTTAGCTTCTTTGTTTTATGCATTCCGGCACTCCAATATAGCCTGGTCTGGGTAGTTCCACTTGAGGATGAAACTCAATACCTCCTCCATGTCATATAAACGACTCACTCTCTTTCGGCACCTTGGCCCTATCACTCTCTTTATTAAGCTTCTTTGTTTTATACATTCCGGCACTCCAATATAGCCTGGTCTGGGTAGTTCCACTTGAGGATGAAACTCAATACCTCCTCCATGTCATATAAACGACTCACTCTCTTTCGGCACCTTGGCCCTATCACTCTCTTTATTTAGCTTCTTTGTTTTATACATTCCGGCACTCCAATATAGCCTGGTCTGGGTAGTTCCACTTGAGGATGAAACTCAATACCTCCTCCATGTCATATAAACGACTCACTCTCTTTCGGCACCTTGGTCCTATCACTCTCTTTATTTAGCTTCTTTGTTTTATACATTCCGGCACTCCAATATAGCCTGGTCTGGGTATTTCTACTTGAGGATGAAACTCAATACCTCCTCCATGTCATATAAACGACTCACTCTCTTTCGGCACCTTGGCCCTATCACTCTCTTTATTTAGCTTCTTTGTTTTATGCATTCCGGCACTCCTATTGACCCAGGTTGGGGGGTGGGTCGGGCTAATGTAAAAGCAATACCCCCTCCCCCTTCCCTAGGAGGACATAAAAAAACGATTTAGACCATCCTAACGAGCAGACTCCCCTCCCCTCTCGTTACCAACAAGAGCCTTTATCCTCTAGCTCGTTCCCTCTAGCTCCAATCCTCCCTCGTTTTTTTTTTTGACAATTCCTCACATCCGTAAGTGCTCACTTGAATGTTTGTTTTTAAATTGCTGTTATTGTTAGCTTCATGTTAAAATTTGATCTGATCTAAAAAAAAAAAAAATAATAATTTTGTTTTAAAACTTTGAGTAAAAACTCCAGATTTTTTTTCAAGAACTTTTTTTGTATACAGTGACACTTTATGTGGATAAGGTTTATTGTTTTTTAACAGCATTGTTAGACCACTGTACTTTTTTTTTTCTGGTTTTCCCATTTGCAGTATCCCTGCAAGTGAGAAATTTAATTTTCACCGTGTTCCACCAAAGACTACATGTTTCTCTTTCTTACTTTTCCTTTTTGCTATCCTCATATATGAGGAAAAAATGTGAAAGAAAATATATATTGAGTAGGGCCTTTATTCTCAAGCTCGTTCCCTCTAGCTCCAATTTAAAATATATATATATATATATATATATATATATATATATATATATATATATATATATATATATATTAAAAAATAAGAATAATATTTAAAAAATAATAATTAAGAAATAATCAAAAATATAGAATTAGTTGTTGTACCCGTTTGAGGTTTTTATTATCGACACGAAATTTTATATGTGTGACTAAAACCCCATAAGGACAATACCTGTCTATTATCAGCCAGATCGGTCAAAGGGGAGGGGACTTCAATTCAAAAAACCTAATAACTGCCGATGTAACTACTGAATGTATCAAAAGCACAATAAATGTGCTATATTACAAAGGCCTCCGGATAGTAAAGCGTGATGATATGTAGCCTAAAGCCTTCCTTGAAAAATATTCTAAATGTAGGTAGAAACCGCATCGAATTCTATTAATCGCAATTAATAATAACAAAGATAGACAGTTAGCTACACATAGATATCGTAATTTATAGAAGTAACGATTAATAATTATAATATATAAATAATGATAATAAATAAGTAAAATAGATTGATTTTTTCCGGTATTTTTTTTTCCAGAGGTGTCTAGTTCATAGTGACCAGAAGAAGGGACGTGGAAGTGTCCCAAAAGATTGTCAAAAAAAAAAAAAAAATTAACTTATCAACATTCCAGAGAAGTTTAAGAAACACAAGTAAAATAGACTTAATATATAGTAATACAAAAAAAAAAAAAAAAAAAATTAACTTATCAACATTCCAGAGAAGTTTAAGAAACACAAGTAAAATAGACTTAATATATAGTAATACAAAAAAAAAAAAAAAAAAAATTAACTTATCAACATTCCAGAGAAGTTTAAGAAACACAAGTAAAATAGACTTAATATATAGTAATACAAAAAAAAAAAAAAAAAAAATTAACTTATCAACATTCCAGAGAAGTTTAAGAAACACAAGTAAAATAGACTTAATATATAGTAATACAAAAAAAAAAAAAAAAAAAAAATTAACTTATCAACATTCCAGAGAAGTTTAAGAAACACAAGTAAAATAGACTTAATATATAGTAATACAAAAAAAAAAAAAAAAAAAAAATTAACTTATCAACATTCCAGAGAAGTTTAAGAAACACAAGTAAAATAGACTTAATATATAGTAATACAAAAAAAAAAAAAAAAAAAAATTAACTTATCAACATTCCAGAGAAGTTTAAGAAACACAAGTAAAATAGACTTAATATATAGTAATACAAAAAAAAAAAAAAAAAAAATTAACTTATCAACATTCCAGAGAAGTTTAAGAAACACAAGTAAAATAGACTTAATATATAGTAATACAAAAAAAAAAAAAAAAAAAAATTAACTTATCAACATTCCAGAGAAGTTTAAGAAACACAAGTAAAATAGACTTAATATATAGTAATACAAAAAAAAAAAAAAAAAAAAATTAACTTATCAACATTCCAGAGAAGTTTAAGAAACACAAGTAAAATAGACTTAATATATAGTAATACAAAAAAAAAAAAAAAAAAAACTGCTTTGAATAACACCTGCATAAAATAACACAAAAGAAAAAATGGCAATAGAAGATAACAAAATAATCAATGAAAGGAACTTTACCAATGTGCAAATAGAACCAACCTAATTTTTTTTTTTTAACCAATTAATTTGTATGAAAATGTGAACAGAACGGATTACTGATAATTATTTTCTAAATCTACCATAGGATGAGTAGCTTTTAGCAGAATGAACCTAAGAACTATGACAGGGACACTGTGATGTGAACAAACACCTACTCAATATGTGCATCGCTAGAAACCCTCTGTACAGAAAATATAGCAAGGAAAATGAGACTCCAGTTAATATTGTAAGCCAATGTAAAACTCTAGAAGGAAGCTAGAGGTTTTACTGCTTCGAGTCTGCCATAACGGAACCGAGGCAGGGGCTATGGGCTGCAGAGTTATCTTCAGTTCACAAGTTTCTTGTATTGTAACTCAATAGGATGAAGATATTAATTTTATATCTGGAATCAGTAGTCAAGTAAGACACTTTGATTTTCGGCCAAAAAAAAGATCATGATTAGAGGACTTTACTTAAAAAGTTAGTTGATAACTGATAATTCGAGGTGGGGAAATACATTGATACTGATGCATCTATTTTATTTAATTCCACAGCTAGTTATGCAATCGGTTGAAAATTCTATGCGCACTTTTCAATGGAATTTCATGTTTTTCCGACCTCCAGATATGAAACGTGTGATATATCTGTGAACACGACAACTCCCGATAGAATGAATGTATCGACACGAAATTTCATATTTATGACCAGAACCCAACGAGGACATTTATTTTATATTTTCAGCCAAATCGAACAAAGGGAAAAGGGGGATAGGAGAGAGGCTTAACTCAAAAACTCTAATAACAGCGTTGTAATGAATGTAACGACAAAAAAATTTCATATGTGAATTGAAAACCCCATAAGGACGACACTTATTAATTTTGTGCGGAATCGGCAGAAGGGAGGGATATATTCAAAAAACTATTTACTGCGGATGTGATGAATTTATCGATTTTTTTTTTTCTTTTTTGAGCTGTCCATTAAATGGATATTATGGAGTTAGTAGCCTATTGTTTGTTGAGTGCGTTGAAGAAGGTGTGGTATATGTCATTTGAGTTGTCCTCTGCAGACCTGTCCTCCTGTCCTGTGGCCCTACATGAGTGACATGATGTGATGTTAGCCTGGCAGACAGAGAGGATCCTGGGTGTGGTTTGGGACAGGTCAGTTGAGTGACGGCACAGCTGTCCTAACCAAAGAAACATTAATTACACAATATTATGCTTTATTTCCATTCTATAATTAATTATAGTTTAATACATTGTGGAGCTTTGTAGCTCTGGTGCTAATATTCAGACTTCAAAAGAAAGCATCAAAAACCATATATGGACAACTCATATCAGACTGAAACGCACAGACCTCAAAATACGATTTGGACGACTGAAATCAATCATCGGACGACGATCGACATTATCGCTTGAAAACAAACTTCACATTTACAACACTATACTAAAACCCATCTGGACTTACGGCATCGAGATATGGGGATCAGCCAAAAAATCAAACATACAACGCCTTCAGTCATTACAATCCATCATACTACGCCACATTGCCAATGCCCCATTTTACGTTTCCAACCTTACATTACATAATGACCTCAACATCCCATTTGTACCTTCTGTTATCAAGACACGATATCAAAATTTTCACGACAAACTCCATCATCACGCCAATCCACTTATTCTGCAATTATTCACGAACACGTCCCTGTGTTAGATGTTCTTTATTTTCATCCGATTCAGATCTATATTGGGATGTGTGAAGTACATTTTATGGTTATCAGTATTAACGTTTAAGCTCAAACAAAATTTGTAAAATAGTTGATTTGGACCCAGTGTGTAATATTGAGTATATTGTAATTTTGGGTGGGAAAGTGGAAAGGTAGAGTGGGAGTGAAACGGGTAGTAGCTAGATGGAGTAGAGGTAGAGTAAGTAGGTTGAGCAATGAGTAGAGTTAGAGGTAGGGGAGGCAGATTTATCATCCCCCCTGCGTTCTACTATTAATTCCATTGAATAATTCCCTCTCGGGGCGGTCTCCTAGTTGCTTTCCTCCTGTTTTTGTTCTCTTCCCTCCCCTCTCCCTCTCGCCCCCTTGCTACCCTGCTACCATGTATTATTCCCTGGTTCAACTCTGCGGAGGGAGAAAGGTAGGAGGGGAGAGTAGAGTTGCAAGAGAATGGCGCATTGGCGCATCCTCTAAACTCCACTCTAGAGCCTTCTGTAACAAACTATCTCTATACTCTCGATGTACCCATTACATACGGTTTTTTTTGTTTTTTACTTCTCCAGCTATATGAAGGTGTAATCGGTAAAAATTCGATTCGGAGATTTCAACGGAATTTCAGTCTGTGTGTTGATTTTCAGCATAATCGGGAATCGGGAGTCTCAGAGAGGGTATATATATATCGCATTGCTTGGATGGGACTGCAGTCCAATTTCAAGTAAATACACCGATATTCGGTATGGCTAGTGCTAGTTTCCTATACCTCCAGTGTGAGAGCTCCATGTGACTTTCCTAAACAACGCCGAGCACAATAGCTAGTTCAAGAATACATGGAAGAATCTAATTTTAAAACACGCATGTTCTTGAGGAAGGTCTGCTGTCCATGGAATATTCCGTAATTTCCCTTCCATTAGGCCGCAGTTCCCCTGTCTTCTTAGATCCCATGAGGAAAAAGACCCTAAGGTGTAATTTAGATCACATCAATCATGATTTTTCTTCAAATACTTTATTCCTAGTCCGGGACATTAGCGATTTATATATAATATTCATGAAAAACGCTTTGAATTAGTAAAAAGAGATTGGTTCTCTGGTTAATTTTGCATCAAGTGTCTCTCCTTTATAATTAATTCAATTCATATTTGTATTTTTTATTGCTCCTCAATTATTAAATTTTGAATGAAGAAAAGCTTAGTTGTTTACTTACTTATTCTATTTGGGGAAGTAAATTGCTGGTGATCAGTCTTTTTTTAATTTTTTCTTCCAAGAAGCGATACGTCATGCTGTATCATGGGTTAGTGACTTCCATGGTTACTTTGCGCTCAACCTTTAGACAAAAATATATTGAACATTTTTCACTAAATTAATTGCTTATTATTTATCTCATTTTTGAGCACTGAAATAGGGGTGTGCAATCGGGTACATCCTTCGTAGGCGCCGTGTTGCTGGACTCTCCACTGTTAGCAGTGTGCATCCGTGTTTATATCCTCTCTCGTAGGCGCCGTGTTGCTGGACTCTCCACTGTTAGCAGTGTGCATCCGTGTTTATATCCTCTCTCGTCAGTAAACTTGCCCCTGACAGATCTATCAACTGTCAAAATGGGACTCCTAGTGTCTCATCGTGCTCATTGCAGTCTTGGAGGCATAGATTCGGTCATCCCTAAAGAAGTGCACTACAGGTGCCTTGCCATAACGACTGGATAAGCTCCTTATTTAACTAGACTAAGCTCTTCCATTGAGTGAGAGTGTCTAGAAATGAGTTGTAACATGTGGTGTGTATTGGGTTAGAATGTGGGTGAATAAAAATTGTCAGTAGTCAGCTGACTGGAAGGGAAAGAGGGGGGCACAACCTCTGACACTGACCTACATTTGAGAGGGGGAGGTAAAAGTGTGACGGATCAAACACCCCTCCACCCCCTTCCCCTCTTTACCCCTCCGTGACCTCACAACTCACCCCCTTATACCACACCCACCCCACATAACCCCCCTTTTTCTCTTCATCTAAATACCTTTCCTTACTTACTTACACATTTTATTTTTATTTTATTTATATTTATTCTTTTGAGATTGGATGAGGGAAAACTACTATGGTTATCATTTCCCGATTTTTCTCGTTCAGTTTTTGAGAAGGGTTTATTGCTTCCTAAAGCTGCAAACACATTTTTTGGTACGTGACGGACCCCAAGAAGATTCTTTTGCGGCGCGCACTCTTCAGGTATGTTTTGACAGTGAGGATTTCGCTACATGTTCAGCCAGTGTTATAGATAATGTTTTACTCTCCCAGCTTTACGAAGTAGGTACCTATAGAAGTTATGTAATTGGTCAGAAATTCTATCTTCAGTTTTCATCGGAATTTCATTTTAAGGTGGACACCTATTAATTTTCAGCCGATGTGAATGTATCAACACAAAATTTAGTAATGAGAAGTAAGTCATCTGAAAATTGTCAAGGTATTCCGTGGATTTCTGGTTGAGTGACCACATTGGTTTAGTTTTGATAAAGACCGACCTAGGATGTTGAAGAAGTTGAATCAGATCCTCCAGCCTTCAGTTTATGTCTCCTTGAGTCTGGTGTACAGCCGTCAGAGTATCCTGTTAGAAACGCAAAATTTCAGGGCATTCAGTAATGATGGAGGAAATTTTTTTCTGAACGCCTTCAACTATATATACTAAGTAGGCTGGTTGCGGCAGTTCTAAACATTGCCGAGTACCTGATATAGGAACCAACATTATCCTCGTCTCCGAAGGTCGGCGTGCTCAAGGTTTTGTTAGTTCACAGATAAAAAAAAAAAAAAATCAAGGATCTCAGGCGAGTATCTGGGATCTTGAGCACAGTAGACATGCGTGCTACCTCTGACAGGTAATATTATTTTGTCATCTCTCACACTGAATCAAGAAGCGACTCTTGTATCCGACGACGATGGGGTTCCTTCTGGTGTTGTCGTGGTATGGATGGCAGTTTTGATAAAGGCCGACCTAGGATGTTGAAGAAGTTGAATCAGATCCTCCAGCCTTCAGTTAATATCTCCTTGAGTCTGGTGTACAGCCTCTACCTCCTAAAAGAGAGCTGGAAGGCTAACTGCTGTCGGTATAGGGGAAGACCTCCAAGAAGTTGGCATGTGACGTCATGGATCCACACTAGGTTAAGGGAAATGAAACCGGTCTTATCTTTCCAATAAATTCTAATTAGTCTTTAAATAAAGTTGCTGCCAGTTGTTGCTATATGTAAGGAAGACATTTTTTTATTGCTATTTGGACAACTTTGGTGAGGGGGGCACTCTTTTCTACTTTTGTCGGCTACTTTCAGCCCCAACAGCCCAGAGCATAACAGCCCGGCCCTAGAGGGCTCCTAAATTCTTAACGGGTCCGCTCCAAACTATAATGTTCAAACTTAATCTGTTCCGGTATTCTATAACTTATATATTAATATACATGGTTATGCAGTTATTAAATCTTAGAGTAATACCAATACTAGTAAATTATATATAACATTAAATAAATTAAAAATGAATAAATAAATGTGTATAAAAATAATAATATAGTATTATTAACATTTTTTGTAATTCTTTCAAAAGTGTCTTTTTCCCAGCGATATTTCACGGCGTTCTTACCTCCCTTTCTCAGGTTACTATGTACGACGTATAAAAAAAATATTATACTCAAAAAATAAGTAAATAAACGAATAAAATTAATGAGTAAATAACTGATAAAAATAGTGATATATATTAGTAATGAAAATATTAAACAAAAAGGTGGAGGAACTGCCAAGAAGATAAAAATGAAAGTTTACTATGAAATAATTTTGTAAAAGAAACAACATTTTCTATATATATTTATTTATTTATTCTTTTTGAACAATGAGAAAAATTTAACATTTTTGCAGAAATATTGTTAATAAAATGGGAAATATTGATAAAAAATATAAAGAAAACTCATATTTTTTTTTGTTTTTTTTCTTTAATATTGTCCATTTCACAAAATATATGGGAGTACTTTCGGTATTGCTACTACCATCTTACCATCTTCAGCCAAGTCGTGACTGAAGATGGTAACAATACCGAAAGTACTCCCATATATTTAGTAAAAAAAAAAAAAAAAGTTTTTCTTTATATTTTTTAATGAGAAAAAAGATTCGTTTCCGAATATAGGGTTTCCTTTAACATAACATAAACATTTTTAGTTGACTTTTTTTTATTGTATCATTGTATAACACATCAGAATTCCAGTCTATATTATAGTTTACTTATGTTCTTTGTTTTTTTTGTTACAGGTGAGTGTGATCATATATCTTCTTATTCTGTAGCCTGTGGTAAGTCTGTTCTCGTACTTCTTCCTCGTTCCTCGCACGCTTCAGACTGATTCCAGAACCTTATTGTATCTAATCTCCTGGTATCCTTGGCGAATTCAGGCTATTTCCAGAGGATATTAAACCGAAATTTTGTCTTATATTCTCAGAACTTACCAACTTTGCAAAATTTTGCTATAACAGCTTTGGTTTTGCTCTGATTCCCATGAAGTTTGGTTGCCTATTCAAGTTTGTTTTGCCAAATTATATAGTATTTTAGTTTCCCCAGCCATACAATGTATAGAGAAAGTTATGAAATCAGCGGGAAGTCGAGTATTCACCGGAATTTAATATTTTCCGACTCATCTAATCCAGAGATGAAAAAAATAATGGATTAGGTTGTAAAATGTAGTGCGTTTCTCGTTGTTATAGCGGTTTACATGTAGTTCTGTCTCGTAGGACTTACAAGAAGTTCTGTGCCCACTTCCACTAAACTAACGGTAGTAATTTAACTGTAGTGAGTGTGTAGTAAAATGGAAACGTATATATGTTATTAGGGAATGGGGTGGGGGTGAGCTAAAAAAAGGAAAGTAATTTGAGATGTGTCATAAAATGGATAGAGGCCCGGGAGTTCCTTTTGTTGGTGACCTAGACCGGGACTAGACTAGACAGGTCCTAGAAAAGGAGGAGTGAAAGGAAGGGATGGATGAGTCAGACGGTCAGACTCCCCCCTCCCCCTCTTCCAGGTCTTATCGCATGTAAACAATACTCTGTGTGTGTATGTGTGTCCCGGCGGCTCTGATTTATCAATGGAAGTGTAAATTGGGGGGGAGGGGGGGGGACCTGACGTGAGAGCCAACTTATCAATAAACATCAGGGTCACTGGGCCAACGACCCCATCCTATCCCATCTTTCTTCTTCCTTGTTCTGTCTCTCTCTCACTCTCATCCATCCCATTTCGTCATTGTTTATATACCCCAACACAACCAATACCTAAACACTTCTTACTTTCTCTATCATTTTTCTATTCCACTCTCTTTAAACATATGAAGTTCTTTTCTTTCATCCCCAACTTTACATAGTATAGAGGAAGTTATGTAATCGGTAAATTCAGTGTTCAGTTTTCACCAAATTTTCTTGTTTTCTTATTTGTTCTGTCTCTCTCACTCTCATTCATCCCAGTTTGTTATTGTTTCTATACCAGTGACAGCCTTAGGAATTGTGCAGCTCCGAGCGAAGTAATTTTGCGGAGCCCTTTTAGGTACAAAAAAGTTTATTTATTGTTTGTATTATAAATAAAATGAAGAACAAGAGGTTCAGTAAACATTACATTTACAATAACGTGAAATAATTCTTCTATTGAAATTTCGCAAAAAAAAACATAATAAAAAAATTTCAATTTAATATCAAGTGACCAAAATTTAATTTATTTTAATGTTATGATTGCTGAGCCCCCCGATATGTCCGTCTCGCCCGCTCCAAAGGCCGCCACTGCCCCCCATCCAACTGTAATTGTGACTATAAATTGAATTACAGATCATATAATTTTTAATTCTCAGTAATTACGAATACATTGTACTTGTAATTACATATCTAATTAAAATACAATTTCTGCATTAAAGTTCTCTCTCTTTAGGATGACCCACCTCCCCTGTAGGCCCTTAAAAACCTTTTTTTTTTTTTTAATGTAATTCATTACATGATGAATTGGCATGCGTTATCACTTTAATTGAAGAAAGAAAGTAATTTATTTGGTCCGGCATTCTAGTGCCTTTCACAAAAGTGACAAAATAAAATACAAAAATAAAGAAAAAAAAAAAAATATATATATATATAATAAATAAATATACTTTAATTGAAATACATTATAATTAATTATACTAATTCTCTTTTTGGTTTTAAATCCTCTCAGTTTTCCAATGGGCTAAACTTGTTTTTTTGTACTCACCTGATTGCCTCCGAGTATCTTCGCTTTTTTTGTTTCGCCAATCAAAGATGTGTTTTTCCTTTTATTTCTGAGAAGTTTATGACTTTTTTCTTCAGTCATGTTCTAAATGAAGAAGAAACGAAAATTTGAAAATTTTGGAAGTAAATCTAAAAATCAAACAAAAAAAAGTTGTCCATGAATTTTGTGTCAATACATTCATTGCAATGGTAGTTTTTGAGGTAAGCATCTTCCCTAATCTTCCCCTTCTTTTTTGTCCGATTTGACTGAAAATCTGTAGATGTTGTCCTTATGGGGTTCTGGTCACAAATATAAATTTCGTGTCGATACATTCATTATATCGGGAGTTATCGTGTTCACTGACACACATTGTTTCATCTAAAGGTCGGTAAATATAAAATTCTGTTGAAGACCCCACAACGAATGTTTGACTGATTACATAACTTCTCCTACATTTCTAATAGCTAGGGAAGTAATAAACACATTTACAAAACAAAAAAAAATAAACTAACAAAAAAATGTACAATTAAATAAAACGTGAATTTAAATTGGGTTATTTAGCTACACTAGCTCGTCAGCTGATCTATAGCGAATCACATTATCGACATGAGCCACATTTTTGACCCAACCAAAAGCTCCAAGAAGCACAGGTTACTTCTTACTGAATTGTGTGGGTTGGTAAATTTAAAAGCTTTTAAAGTTTTCCCTTAGATTCCCCTTGTTTTTTTTATTTGTGTCCTCGTTAAGTTTATACTTTATTGTGCCTGGTGGAGGTGGAGGGAGAGCGGTAACACCTGGTTTTATGCCCCCCTGGTGGTAGTTGCGCCCCTCCTTAAAGTGGTTTTATGGCTTCCTTTCTCCTACTTTACCCCAGCCCAGGATCAACTCCCTGCCACTTTTGGAACAGCCACTTTCAAACATTGCCCACTCCCAAGTTCCGCCCTTCTTTTTTTTATTATTTATAAAACCTGATACAACTTTTCTTTTGAGATGCATTAATAAAAACGGAAGAGCCTTGTTTTTGCTTCCTCGGCGAATATGAAGTATAGTAACTAGCCAGGTTTAGTTAACTAAGGTAGGGGTCTTCAACTTGTACTGTGAACACACAAGCTTGGGACCATCTAAGCGATGGCTTAACGTCCCATCCGAAAGACAACCTGCTTAAATTTTTTTCACTTTCCAGATGAAAAATCTAGGGATTCCGAACCCGCCATCTTGAGGTCAGTAGATATGCACGCTACCTCTGTTCTTCCCGCGCCCTCACGTTTTTTGTATTTAATATCTAGATAAAATAAAACAATACCTACCTAAATGTATTTAAAAAAAAAAAAAATCTTTAAATAAATTTTCTGTATTTTGGGCAACAGGACGGCAAGTATATATTTATTTAAAGTGAATCTTATTAGATAATAATATTACCTAATAAGATTCACTTTAAATAAATATATACTTAAAAAAAAAAAGAATTAAATTACCGTGGGTCAGTGTCCAAAAGATTATTAATTTTTTTGCTCCCCCTAACTGTTTTGTATGTTCATTGCGTTTATGTACCTAATTTAATTTTTTAGGTCTGGTGAGTTATAATTAAAGTTCATTAAATTACTATTAAACAAACATGAATTATTTATATCCACTCTAAAATGGGCAAATGAAAACAAGTTAGATCCGTCAACATTTTATTTTCTCTTCTGTTTCTTAATTTAATTTTACATTTTTCATTGTGGTTGTTTGGAATTGGGTGACAGATTGTAAAACTAACTGAATTCTTTTCCAGCAAGGGACAATTTTGACAAAAAGTCATAATCATGCTCAAAATAATTGAAATAATTATAGGAAGGTGGAATATGAGGCTTTTGTGCTCGATACAAATGAACTCCCACAATGTATACCAAGTATATTGACATATATATTAGCAATAAGTTTATATATGGTACAGTTAAATAATTATAGATATTGTACTATAGATTGGCAGACAATTATAGCTTATATAAATACAGGCCCTGAAGAAGGGACACTCAGGAGATTTAGGGGAGTGACTTCATATAATTGGCCGTTATAATGAATGTATTGAAATACCTGTAAATTCAAAGCGCTTTCAGCGGAATCAGCCGAAGGGAAAAAGGGGTCTCAACTCAAAAATCCCAATAACTGTCCGATATAATGAATGGATCAACATGAAATTATATATTTAAATTCAACACTCCATAAGGGTATATTAATTTTCCGGGAGATGTATCGACACAAAATTTAATATTAGGATTCAGAAGCCACTATGTAAGTCAAATACTGAGTTTTAGCCCAACACCTATTGACTAAAAGGAGAGCGAAAACATAATTGTTTATTTGCGCTGGGGAAGTACATAACCACATAAGTGATTCACTGACGACATTTTTTATATTAATTTATTTTTTCCTAGATTATTTTTCACCCTGTTGAATTTTTACAAGGTCTACATCTCATATGTGATAGTAGGATGTTGTGGGATGAGATTTCTAATAGAAATAGAAGACTTTGTCTTCCCACTGTTTTATTTTACACCAGAACCGGTTTTCGACGCAACAGCGCCATCATCAGTGGTTCATCCCACCCACGCAGCACAGCGGTTAGAAGACAACTGGCTCTAACCGCTGTGTTAGGTCTACATCTCACCCTTTAAATTGGTGCACTGAGTAATAAATGAGGGGGAAGCAGCACTTCAAACACTTTTTAATAGACAAAACAATTGATTATATCAATTGAATCATGGAATATATTTCATTTTTGTTTTTGTTATATTCGAGGGTCTCAGATGATTTGGATCTACTAGTTGTTATTATTACAACGTGTTCCTGAATTTCTAAAGTATCATTAGTTGGGTGGGTAGCCGTGCTGCCCCTGGAGGAAGGGGAGGTTGCCTCCCTTGAGGGAGGATGCCCGCCTGCTTGGTGTAGATACCGGAGCTCGCTCACCCTCTCCTCTAACACAAGGCACAACCCTGCTCTTTGAGTAGCCATCATCCATTCTATCTAGAACTCCCTTTAGCCACCTAATTGGATCCTGTACTTACCTGTACATCCAACAAGTCCGACTGACCCCAACTACAACCCAGAATATACATTTTACTTCCCCAATTATACAAAGCATAGGGGAAGTTATGTAATATGTCAGAAATTCGATGTTCAGTTGGAATTTTATATTTTCTGAGCCAAAAAATTAATACATAAATTGCATACCTGTCTATGAGTCTGTGGACACGATATTTCTTTTGGGCAACGAGTTCGGCCTGATATATACATTTTTGAACATTAAAAAAATGAGACATAAAAAATTATAGAATAATATAAGAAAAGTAATAGTAAACTTGAAAGAAATAAAACATAACTCTTAATTAACAAATAAATATAATTCTTCTAGTAAAATTGTATACTCTATTTAACATCCGTTTCCATTCAACATGATTTTTAAGCCATTATTATGTAGAACTTGATATTATTGAACTGATTATTATTATCAATTTTTTAAAGGGTCTTGTGTGGGCTGGTCAGTGCTTCTTCCAGGTACTTTTTTCTCAATTGGCTGAATGGTGTGGGGGACACGATAACGATTGGGGGAGGGGGGAGGAGGGAAGTGAGGTTCCTAAACCGAAAATTCCTAATGTAATGAATCGACACGAGATTTTATATGATGATACAAAAAACCACGGGAGGTGATTTCAGTTCAAAACTTCTAATAACTGGCTGGCAATGTAATGACTGAATCAACAGGAAATTATATAAGAAGGGAAGAAAGTTTATAATGTTTTACTAACCAATAGGTGTATCCTCCGGCTGCCCAAAATATATTTTATAAAATGTTTTAAGATACAAAATCAAATGGACCCATATTCTGGTGTTTTCTAGGGAAAAATAAATAACTTTTCACATCCTTGGTAAATATTAATAATTGACATTTTTTTCATTTTTTAAGGTTTTTCTTGACTTATGGTAAAATACATGAAAGCCCTTAATCATATCCAATTTGGACTGAATGTATGGGCATTTTTATAGAGGAGAATATTTGTAGACTACCTTACTCTAACGAGCTCCATTCATGGCGTTATTTATTGTTAACAAAGTCAGGTGCTACATGAAACAGTCAGCTTCGGGTGTTTTATTATTGTAGAGGGAGTACGCCTTTCCGTAGGAGTTATTTACAATTTTTACTTCCCCAGCTAGACGAAGTATAGGAAAAGTTATGTAATCGGTAAGGAATTTCAGTAGAATTTAATTTTTTCCGACCACTTGATAGGTGAGTTTTATATGTGTGATAAGAAGAACCAACCCCATAAGGTACTTTCATTTTCAGCCAAATCGGCTGAGGGAGAGTGAAAAATTAGTTGATTAATTCACGCTAGGGAAATATAATGCTGGTGGTTTATCGACAATTTTTTTCGGGATTTTTTTAAAAATCTTTCTCTTTATAATATATATTTTGGTAGGGCTAGTGTATACATACCCCTAGGGAACTAATCATTCAATGCTCTTATTCCCTTCACTGTTAGATCAATTGTGGGAATTCTAAATTTTGTATATCTAAGATAGGGGTCGCTTAACGTCCCATCCGAAGGACGGCCTGCTCAAGTTTTTTTTTTACCTCAAATAAATTAAACTAAGGGCTTAGGCCGGGATTGAACCCGCGATCTTGAGTTAAGCCCTCATTTTTTCTCTTTATTCCATGTGTAACTCTTCTAAATTCTGAATTCTTAATATGTATCTTAATAACTGTATTATTAAGTATTTTTTATTGGTCTATATAATATATACCTGCTGTTATTTCCACCACTAAGTGCCTTTCTGAAAGTAACATCTGTTCTATCCTTAAAATTCAACATGGATAAAATTATAATTTCCTAGATAACAGAATTGTTATTAGGTTAGGTTAGGTTTTATGACTCATGCCCGGGCTTTAACAACGAGGTCATATCGCCTACTACCAGAGTGCTCTTTCGTCACTCTGGTGGACATGAGCCCGACTCTACTGTGGGAGTCCTAAATTTTGCCTACCCTAAATTTTTATTCATCTAGGGTAGGGATCTTTAACGAGTACCTGACATCTTACAGGCTCGGGACCATCGCTTAACGTCCCATCCGAAGGACGGCGTGCTTAAGTTTATTTTACCTCCCAGATAACAGAATTGTTATTGTTTGTAGCAATAACAGTTATACCAAGTCTAGAAAAGTAATAATAATATTAGCAAAGAATAGAATAATACTTAGAAATACAAAGTACCTATATGTATATAGTTTTTAATTATAATTTAAATTATGATAAATTTTTTTTATAATTCTTCCAAAAGTGTCTTTTTCACGACGATATTTTAGGGCTTTTTTACTTACGTCCCTTTCTCATGTCAACAATGTACGAAATATTGAAAAAATAAAGAAAAATACTATTAAAAGTAAACAAATAATACATAAAAAATAAATCAATAGAATTTAAATAAAAGAAAAAACAATTAAATAATAATAAAATGAGGATACTAATAATGGAAATATAACCAGAAGGTAATTTCGAGACCTAGCAGGATATCTATGGAGGAACTCAGCCCAAGTAAATAGAAATGTTTTAGTATCTGAAACATGACTTTTATATCATGGTTATTTTATTCTTTTTGAATATTGAGAAAAACAATTTAGAATAGAGATTTTCTCCAATATAAACTTTTTTTGTCAGTCTAAATTTGTTTATTGTATCAATTGCTTTCAAGAAGTGGGGAAGGGCATTAAAAAAATGTAATTCCTTTTATGAGTTATACTTTTTTTAAAAAGAGGAGGAACAATGTTGGGGTGCTATGATTAAAATTTTAGGTTAAGCGCACCGAGAGAAGGGTCAATGGCGCATTGGCGACTGCGCCTGCGTTCCTCCCCCCATTCTTACCAACGTTAAAAACAAAACCTGCTCCGTCAAATGTCGTAAAATGAAGCTGTAACTTTTTCCCATTTTCCCTAAACCACTGACAAATTATAAGACTTACATTGTGTTGTTGTTTTTGTCTTTCCAGTCAGTTTGTTTTAGTGGCATAGACAAAGAAAATTATTTGTGAAGAGTTACTGGCTCTAGCCACCACCAACAATTTTAATGATCTTCGAGTATAGTCGGAGGAAAATCCTCATTTATTCTTTTGATAGGAAAAGAAAAAAAAGAGTCGTTGAATCACCAGCAATGTTTTTCCCCAGCAAGAATTAATCAATTAACTTTTCGCTCGCCTTCTTAAACCAATCAAGCATTTGGGCTAAAAACCAATAGTTGACTTGTGAATCTTCATACTAAATTGTGTGTCGATATATTCTCATTACATCTTTGAGTTGAGGCCCCCTCCTCTGATATATATCTCGAATATAGTTCCTGAATCTGTTTTTTTGAATTGAACTCATATTTTTTTTGTTTTTCTGGTTGAATGATGGTACGAGCTTCCTTAGAAATACTGAAAGAGATGGCTGGGAGTGGAAAGTTCTCAAGTGTAAGTTGATCCTGTTCCAAAGTTTGTGATCCTCTCACAGACTTGTGAATAACTTAGCGAGAATCTTCTCAGATGTCTTCTTTAACTTTGTCTACCCCTCCCCCACCCCCAAGACTGTCTTCTGTTGCTCCAGTCACCCTTTATTTTATTTTCATCCCTTTATTTTGATTTATCTTCAGATCATTATATTTATTGAAAAATCAAAAAAAAAAAATCTTTGGGCCGCAAAGTATAACTTTGATCGTATTGGTTCTACCTCATATTTGAGGGTATGTAGCTGGTTGGAAATTTAAATTTATATAAAGAACATGTTTTGTAAGAACCAATTTTCGGATGGAACTAACCGTTTTCACGCAAATCAAGAAAACTTCTTTAAAAAATGTGTTTTCAAGAAGTCAGCTTAGAACTGTTTTCGGTTTGTTGTATCTTGTAAATCGGGCCTTCGAAAAAACGTATATCATATAAAATGTGCCTTTCAGTTTTCTCTACAAATTTTAGTTTAAGAGGTTTTTTATTAAGTCGTAATCGGTTTCTTGTAAAATGTACTTAGGCTCCGAAGTAAAGTGGTCTTAATTTCTATCGTGATTTCGGCCAAAATCTAATCAGATCAAGTTAAAAATGGTTCAAACTTGTTCAGGGGATCTTAAAACATGAAAATCCGTTGAAAACGTGGTCTAGGGTTTGGGCACAATTCCTATACTAAAGATATAATTTTTTTTTTTTTTTATGGATTCAATTCTTATAAAAAAAAGTAGGAATTATATGGCCTGCATATGAGAGTACCAAGGGCATAATGCTACCTGCAAATGCATAAAGGTTGCCTCCCCCTTGCTTATTCCATTAAAGAATTGCATTTAATGTATGCAAGGTGAGAGGGAGCGGGGGAGTGCAGAAGGGGACGGGATAATGATGGGTTGTCGTGTCAAGATGCTTGTTCAGTTTTCAACTGAAGTTCCACTGACTCAGCAGTATATCATAAGACTACACTTACATGGGACGAGGGATCACTTTAAGCCGATCGTATAGGGATTTGGGTCACTCCACATCAATTCAACACACACAAAAAGGTCACTAACTCTCCAATCAATGCGTTTCTGTCGAATTGAGAAAAAAATCAGCATTTGGTCAACGTTTCGGGAACTTCAGGGCCTTATAATGAGTAGAGTGTGTGGATAAGATATGTTAGTGCCTAAAGATTTTTGCCTGTATCTGATGGTGAACTGTTCATAACACTTTCACCACACACATCTACTCTAGTTATTATAAGGTCATAAAGAAGGAAATAAATTGATTGATACTGAATCTATGGACAAATACTGAGGTTTTTTTTTACACGACAGAACCTCGACTTCCCCCCAACATTGTTAAGATACTGTCGACTCTTTTCAATCAGCGTTTCTTACTTCCCCAGCTATACGAAGTATAGGGTAAGTTATGTAATCGGTCAGAAATTTGTTACGGAATTTCGTGTTTTCCGACCTCATGATTTCAAAAATAATATATAAAAATGTCTCTGTGTGTCTGTGAACACGATAACTCTTAACAGAATGAATGTATCGACACCCCATGAGGACGGCACCTATTAAATTTCAGCCAAATCGGCCAAAGGGAAGGGGGAGAATAGCCGGGGCCCAACTCAAAAAAATCCCAATAACTGCCGATGTAATGAATGTATTGACACAAAATTTAGTATTAGAATTCAGCGGGTGATTAACCGGAGCACACGTCAAAAAAATAATAGAATTCAGAAGCCTCTCCATGTAAGTGAACTACACATTTTTAGATCAAACAATCGATAGTTTTGGTGGGAGAGCGAACACATAATTGATTAATTCTTGCTGGGGAAGTACATTGCTTGTTAACCGGTTTTTTTTATGTTCCCACTGTCGGTCCGGTTCAGTATGGTCAAGTCAAGTCTCGTCACCTTACAGATCCTTTCCTGACAAACTATGCCAAGTGTACTCCCAATCCCAAGGGGCGGTCACCCCTTCTTCTTTTTATGCACCCTCCTTCCATTCCGCCATTTTAAAAGCCTGTTTTTCATTCTGACTTATTTGTGTCCTCTTGGGGTCTCCCCGGTAAATTGGAGATCACCCTTAGTGCACCCTGACAGTAACTGTATTGATAAATCTGGAAGGGTTAAGAAAGAAGAAGGGTACTCAGAAAGGGTTCTAGTTTAATGAATAGCGCTATAAAATCTAAATTGGAAGTGGAGATGACTAGTTGAGAATACTCCTCATTCTAAAGCTTTTCTATCCAAGAACTAGGAAAAATGTACGATTTATGAGAATTTGTAGAAAAAAAGTTAACAATTTTTAAAGTCAGCCTAGTCTAGGCGATTATTAGATCGAGGCCCATATCAACAAAAATGGTTTTACAATAGTTTATCAGAAAAACAGTTAATTTAATTTAATTTTTTTTTTTTAATTTTACAAATAAGTATTTACAACTAGGTAGTATACAGAACAAGCAAATCGCCTAAAAGAGAAAAATATGGCATTGTCAAAAAGGAAGAATTCACCCAGTGGTGACACTCCCTAGGCACGGAGTTGCGCTCATTTTTATAATTTCAAGAAATCATATTATACAAACGAAGACAACCATCTTTTTGTTTTTATAAAATTAGTCTAAATAACAGAAAAAAATTCGGTGGGTCACTGGCAATGTACTTCCCGAACTCTAATTAATCAACTAAATGTTCGCTCTCCCTCCAAAACCAATCGATAGTTTTGGTTAAAATCAATAGTTGACTTACATACGGTATCGTGAATCCTTATACTAAACTTTGTGTCGATACTTAGATAAATTGACACTGACAGTTATTAACGTTTTTGAGTCTCTGACCTCGTCTTAATTATTTGATATCTATATTTCTTGAGGGCGTCGACAGCTTAATGTTATGCGTGCTTGCTTACTGAACTTAAGTTAGCGCGTTCGAAACCATGCCGAGGCACTTACTTAGTTCATTTTATCTGGGTGTTAAAATAAACTTAAGCTCGCCATCCTTCAGATGGGACGTTCAGCGATGGTCCCAAGCCTTTACGATGTCAGTTACTCGTTTAGGACTCCCATGTGGGGCACATGTCCACCAGAGTGACGAAATAGCGCTCTGGTAGTAGGCGATATGACCTTGTCGTTGAAGCCCACGCATGAGTTATAATAACGAACTCTATATTTCTTTAAGATAAATCTTTGAGGATATTTCGAGGCGATTTCATGCACTTTCCTCATGTCACTAAGAACTAAATAAATAAATTAACGAATAACTAATAAAATTAATGATAGTAAAAATATTAAACACAAGTAATAATTACGATAATAAAGAAAATAAAAGTAATGCAAAGTATAAATTAAAGCGTAGATTACTTGAGAAAATAAAAACAATAATAATAATATATTGAAATATAATGAAATTAGTATTAGCATATAATGTTATTAACTAATTAGCTATTATGCGGTAAGAACAGGTGTTCAAATTAATTAACCTGATGTAGAAGCCAGTTTTAATCATTTAGTCATTTAGGAGGGTGGTGATGTAGAAGCCAGTTTTAATCATTTAGTCATTTAGGAGGGTGGTAGGTAGGTCTGGTGCTGCTGGTGTATTCTGTCTGAAGTGGAGCGGTGTGTACTACATGGAAACCTCATTAGTGGCTCACTATTAGATTAGTATCCACAAACTCTCTCATGGGACCCCCCCCCCCAGGCCATCCTAAAATATACCTGCCATAATTTTGGGATATACTCCAGAGTCAAATCCCACACACAAAACTGCAATTTTAAATTACCGCATCTTTTTTTTCATTTTAATAAAATTTTCTGTTTATATACAAGGAGTTTTCCTGTAAAAAATCTCACACCTTTTGAATCACCGACAATGATTCCTCTCCAGCACGAATTAATTATTTATAAGTTTTCGCTCTCTCTCCAAAATCAATCAACCGTTTTAATCAATAGTTGATTAACACAGGGACTTCTGATTCCTCATACTAAATTTCGTATCGATACATTCATTACATCGGCAGTTATTAAGGTTTTTGAGTTCAGCCTCCCTCTAATCCCCTCCTTCCTTTCGGCCAATTTCGCAGAAAATTAATGTAAGTCGTTCTTGTAGGGTTTTGAATTTACATATGAAATTTCATGTTAATGCATTCATTACATCAGAAGTTATTAGAGTTTTCGTTAAGCCCCCCACCCCTCCTACCCCCTCCTCTTTATCCCCCTTTCCCCTTGTCCGATTTGGCTGAAAAAAGATAGGTGTCGTCCTTATGGATTTCTGAAAGCTCATTAATTTCGTGTCGATACATTCATTCTATCATTTCAGATAGGATATTTTTTTTGTTCATTTTTGTAGTTGGGGTCGGCAAAATTAATATTTTGGTAAAAATTCAAGTTCGAATCTCTGAGGCTGGGGAAGTAATAATCTAACTTGAATTATTTTCAAGCTGTAAAGAGCTAATATTGGCCCGAAACCTATAATCTTGAATATTGGAAAATGCTAATTTTTAAATTGTTTTGAAAAATATTCACTATAATCTAGAGGGTCTGCTAACCTCGGTATCGCCCCCGCTGTCGAACCCATCAGCACCTCCGGCCTCGTGGAATTGAGCGTTTAAAGAACCCATTCAAGTTTTGCAATTTTTTAAGTCAACCAGCTATTTTCAAGAATGTTTTTTTTTTCGGGCTATCAAAAAGTTTCATAACAAATGTCAACAAATTTTTATTTTAAATGGAGAATTTTTGGCCAGTACAAACAATTCCTAACTAAATGAAAGATTAATATTATCCTTATAATTATGGTGAATGTTCCACATATTTTTTTGGCTTTTGTACTACTTTTGTCACGTTGTAGTTATCTTTGTTCAAGCGCAGAGGTAGCGGTGCTTGTCTACTGAGCTCAAGGTCAGAAGTTTGGAACCCGGTCGAGGCTCTTAGTTTCTCATCTGGGATTGGAAAAAACCTTGAGCATGTCGTCTTTCGGATGGGACGTTAGTAGATGATCCCTCAAGCCTGTAGGCACGATTTTAGGTACTCTAGACTCTAAAACCTGGGTAGGGTAGCAGTAGGTATAGCATGAATCCCAATAACTAGTATCGGTTGTCAACGAAATTTTTAATGAAAGTTTTATTATTATTTTCTCAATTTCTTTAAAAATATTTTTTCTACATAAAGGTTTGGGGCTGCAAGGAGGGGAGAAGGCAGATAAATTTAATTTTTTTACTACCACAGAGTCTACATTTTAAATTTGGTCATTCTTGAGCTAACTTCCAATTTTCATGAATATATATATTTTCGCTTGATATGCGAACAGACAGAAAGATAGACAACTCGGCTTTACTTATACAGATAGAATCTATGTATAAAATGTTTCATTTTTATTTTATTCAGAGGTTTTGTTTATTTATCTCTGCCTCATGAATACATAATGCGATTCTGTAACTCTTTTTATGATGAAGTTTGCACCCCCTCAAATATGTGCATACGATGAGTTTGAATTATATAAATAGTTTGTGTAATGGGTGGGTGGGTGGTGCTTTTTAAAGATTAGATCCACCTCATTACTATTCATTTATTCACTATGAATTTATTATCCACTTTTTTTTCTTTTTTTTTTCAATTTTTACCACACTCTTTCTTTTTTATAATTAATTAAGCATTTAATTATGATTTAGAACTGTTTTCCAAAATATATCTGCTTTATTTACAATCTGCTCGCTGTTGAGAATTTTTAGATCAATAATGTATGTCATATAATCGGTCAAAAATCCGATGCGGAGTTTTCTACTCAATTGTTTTCTGACCTCTAAATTCCCAAATATGAAAAAAAAAAAAAATCTATATACATATGTGTCAGTGTGTGTACTCGACATTATGTTGAATCCGGAACCCTATTGTTTTTCAACCAAATCGACCAATGAAGGAGGGGGTTTAGAGGGAAGGCTTAAGATAAATACTATAATAACCTAAGTAGGAAGACTTATAAACTGAAATATATTATTGAATATTTTTACTCTGGCAGTCTCAATATCTTTCTTACTTTCCCAGCTATACTAAGTATAGGGGAGGTTATGTAATCGGTCAGAAATTCGATGCGGAGATTCAACGGAATTTCATGTTTTCCGACCTCCTGATTCAAAAAATAAAATGTGTGTGTGTTTGTTTGTGAACACGATAACTCCTGGTAGAATGAATGTATCGACACGAAATTTTATTTTTTAATTCAAAACTCCATAAGGATAGCACCTATTAATATTCCGCGAAATCTGGAGAAGAAAAGGGGGGACCTGAGATGAGGGGGACTTAACTCAAATACTACTGATAACTTCCGATGTAATGATGGGATTCAGAAGTCACTATCTAAATCAAATATTGAGTTTTAGCCGAAACGGTCGATTGTCTTTGGAGGGAGACCGAAAACGTAATTATCATAAATTTTTGGTCTAGTTACAGTTTGTATTTCTTTCAGTACTTCCAAACTCAAGGACAATTTATATAAAATTGTGAAGTGTAATGAGCTTGGAATGATTGGGTAGTTGTAGGGCTTGTTGAGTCTCTGGCTAGTCATAATTCAAAAGGAAATGAAACATTACTCTCCGCGTAATTATCAAGGATGTACTCCGCGAATTCTGCACATTCCCCATCGTTAGGTGAATCGTCAGATCTCATACTGGAGTGCAGTAGAGCTTGTAACTTTCAATCACATGATTCAGAGTTATTTACAACTGTATAAAATCATATATGTATAACAAGCAAATGTGTCACTGCCTGATCTGAGAAGGTCTCTAGACCATTGACGCTTAAGGCGTCGTTTTGGAAGTGTGACAGAAGGGAGGGTTCGGACTAGAGGATTAATGTGGGTAGGTTTAATTTCTGTTTCTTGCTTTGGGACGGAACTACCTTACATACATCTTTGTAAACCAACTATGACAAATCATACCATAATATTTTTGAACTAGAAATGACGAACGGGCTGTGCTCATATGATTTGTAAGACTTAAGGATCACTTATATTATCAATCCAATCTACTTTAGTAGATCTTGGAAATTGATAATACAGAATACAGCACGTTTTGGAAATTTTTCACATTCCGACCGACGATATTTTTCTGCAGCTTGGAATCAAGGGATTGCCCTTTTTCGTTTCTCGTAGGTAGGCTTTTTGATAACGTCAGCTGCCTAAGGTATACATTTCCAAAAATTAAGTAAATTATTTTATTGATCACATTGGTCATTAGCAAGTATACTCGCCTAGCACATTTGTAAGCTGTTGATATGGATTCCAATTTCCTTAATGAGAATTAGAGGGTTGTGTACAGTTTTGCATGTCTGAATTAGACAGGAGGTTATTAATGATTGATGGGGGTGGGCTAGGTCATGTCCCGTAGCTCATGTTTACCTCTCACTTGATATTTGTTCCTGATCTCCTAGATCATTTCATACTCTCCTACAGCCCATTATCTCGTCCAATACCAGGACTCAACCCTCCAGTCTACCTTGTCCAGAGAGGGTCTCCACGACATGGAGGGCGGAGGGTGGGAGTGGTGGAGCTGCCGCCCCACTGTTGCCAGTTCTACCCCCTCTTTCACCCCGCTCTATATTGATTTTCTACCTCCCTCAGCCACGCTCTGGCAACACTGCTCCGTCCTCCCCCCCCCCCCCCCTCCCTCTTCACCCCTCCTATGACCAATCAAAAAGACAATAACCCCATCCTAAGGGAAGGGGGGTATTTATTCAAATAAATTTCCCAAATGCTGACTCCCTCCCTTTTCAAGTAAGGAGGTTAATGCACGCTTTTACTTTCCACCTCCCTTTCCCTTTTGGACAATTATGTGATAAAAGAAGACCTAAAACTTTTATATGGGCCAGTCTTGTTTACTTGTCTTGCCACTTTTTATTGTGTTTATAAACTTTAGATTTATTTATGAGCTTTCATTGTGCTTCTCCTTGAGAAGATAGTTTGAAATGGCTCGACTATTTTTTATTTTTTGTATTGTTCTTATGTACGATGCATATTAACCATGTCTCCATAACGGTGTTATTTAGAACATCCATGCCCCGGGAGGAGTTCTATCTATAGAATAAAACTCTCCCGGACGGGATTCGAACCCGAAACCACGGTGAGAGCATGCGACCAAAGCTCTACGTGTATATGTTATTGCGTTTCCATTCGAAGACATGGCCAAGAGGAAGATGCATCAGCATAGAAGTTTGGACCTCAAAACATAAATAATAGTAAAAGCTAAAAATCTTAAGGAGACAGCCCAAAGGCTGAAATAGTAACGAAAATATATGTCTCTAGAAATATCCTTGGACGATATTTCGGGGCGATCACTTAGGTCTTCCTTTCGAGGTGAAAATTAATTAAATTCATTAGAAGGAAGAGGTGTTTTCTCCTTGAAATGTTGTCGGATTTCTCTGGAAGAATACCGTTGAAACGAAGAACCATCAAGATTCATAGGTAGGAAATTAAAAAAAAAATAATAATAATCGTAATTTGTGAAGCGTTTGTTCCGTGTTGAGATAGTAGAGACGAGGGAAGTTTCATCATTTTAGTTTTCGTTCTATCCGCAGTCCCCTCGTCTGAGCCCCAACAGATAAAAGTCGAATGTGGTACACTTTCACAGACAGTTTTACTGGATAAATATACTTCGTTTTTTTGGAATATTGTCTATTCCACAAGAAATATGTACAGAAACTACCAGTTTCGGCATTACCCATCGTCAGGTTTAGTTACGAGACAAGTTTGCTGAGTGCGAAACATTCATGTAGGTATAACAGGTAGATAAGTAAAGAAGGGAGGGGAGGGAGGGGTTGGACTTTCAACTATGAAATGTCCGAGTCTTACAGTTAGGAACTTGTTTGTTCTGAAATATTTTCTTCCCTTTTTTCAATGACAGAGTCAATATTTTATCACTGTTTGATTTTTATTTTCTTATAATTTTAATTTATATTTTCATTGTTATTCACTTTACGATTATTTTAAAGTTATGAATAGCTTCTCATGCTATCAGTGATCAGTTTTGTTTAATATAAACATTATTTGACGGATATCGCATAGAAACTAGTGAATCTTGTTAGATGTATTAATTTTAGTCTATCATTGAAAAAAAGAGAAAAATATTTCCTTGTTGAAAGTCCAACCCCTTCCTTACCTGATGTACCTATATGTATGATTCGCACTAAGTAAACCGGACGATGGTGTAGTGCCAAAACCGGTAGTTTATGGTATGTTTGTGGAATTGACAATATTTTAAAGCAAATTTAAAAGAGTATGAAATTAACATTGAACTATGTATTTCCTTTGAAGATTCCATTCTTTGGGGCGCTATAACTTTGTTTTTATTGGTCCATTCTGAAATATAAGGGAATATTGGCATTTAGAAATTTAATATGGAACATTTTTGGTTTAAAACAATTTTTCGATAGTACTAACCGTTTTCGCGTAAATGAAACAAACGTCTTAAAAAATGTGTTTCAAGACGACAATTTTAGAAAGTTTTTGTGCATTATTTCATAAAACTTGACAAACCTTGGAAAAATCTTATTTTATATAAAATCTGTCTTTCCGTTTTTTCTACAACTTTTATCCGAAGAGATTTTTTGTTGTTTTCATAAATATAAGTGGTATCTTGTAAAAATTACTTAGCGCCGAAGTCAAATGCTCCTAATTTTCGTCGTGATTTCGGCCAAAATCTAATCAGATCTAAGTTAGCACATGTGACATCGTCATTTCACATTTCAAGTTTATTGCTACAATCGTTTTGAGATAGAGCGCTTACAAAGTTCCAACCACGTAAACACGCGCAGACATAGTAACTTGTCAAAGTATTTCAGTGGAACTTTAATCATGAATGGACTTGAAAAATAAAATAAAACTTGTTTATTTAATATATTGTCTAATTTCACTAACTATATATACATGGGAGTACTTTTTACTTTACATGTACATATAGTTAGTGAAATTAGACAATATATTAAATAAACAAGTTTCATTTTATTTTTCAAGTCCATTTGAATTATTTCACAATATCTCTGCAATAATGTCAGTTTTCTTTAATCGTGAAGTTCCGTTCAAAACTCGCCCTTGGATGTTTGCATGATTACAATACTAAATGTATAAGAAGGTAATACATAAATTGAAGGGAGTTGGACCTATAGAGAGAGTGGGAGGGGAGGGATGGGCCAGTTGTTAGCTTATTTACCTTGACATTGTGGCAATTTTCCGCCCCCTCCCCCCTTCAGTTGGCTGAAATGTTCACACCACTGTCTTGAGGCAAACCTATAGAAAGAAGGAGATCTATAAATACGAATATATATTGCATAAACAAAAATAGTAGTATTTATTTCGTGAGAGCTGTGAATGACCTTGTTCAATGAAAGTGAATGTGAAAGTGACTGTTTAGTTGTAAAGTCAAATAAAAATAGAGAAACAAGAGAAATTAGAAGGGAGGGACTGAGAGAGAGAGAGAGAGAGACCTATAGAGTGAGTGAGAGGGGCCTGTTATTAGCTTATTTACCTTGACATTGACCCCCTTTCAGTTGGCTTACTTTGACCTACCCTTCTAGCACCTCCCCCCTCCCTTTTACTTTGTTCTCTCTCATCTGTCAGATGGGAAGGGGGGGGGAGTCCCTTTTACATGACTCAGCCAACTTTTACACTCCACTTGGCCTTCTCCACTCACAGACACTCCTTTCACATTCTCTATCTACTTCTCTTTTCCATTGACTCATTTGTCGAAGAATCAGATGGGATACTTGGCACAACAGTGAGTGAGCCTCAGGATGTCCAGAGGTCGCTTATTCGCCTAAGGAAAAATAGGATCTTCTGGGTGGAAACTGGTGAAACGTCATTTAATGTGGTATTGACAGTGACCGTAAAATGAAAAGTCCGTTCATACAGAAGCTATGGAAGTTATATCTGATGTGATGCAAAGGCGAGTTGTGAAACTCAGTATTTACCTCGTTTAATGGGGAAGATGCTTTTATTTGAGCGCCAAATTCAGGAAAATGATTTATTTAAACTATAAGCGGATATTGTTTTTTTTTTTTGGGTGTATGTTCCATGTTCCTTGTCTTATATCAGAGCGCTCTTTGTCGCTCTGGTGGACTTGAGCCTGACTCTATTCCGGGAGTCCTAAATTTTGCCTATCCAGCTATTATTAGGATAGGGGTCTTTAACGACTGTTACCACTGATTTTACGTTCCCTCCGGAGAAATGTTGATGGGTTATTGCGATGTTGTTTTGGGGGATCTCGCCATGTATATATTTTACTTATTTATACAGATATTGTTTTGTACACATTCTCATTCATTTTATATATTTATATTTATTTTTAATTTTTTTTTTTTTTTTTTCCAATATTTTGCTTATCCTTCTACATATTTCCATATTTATTATTAACAGGTTGTTATGCCCAATAAAAAAAAAAAAAAAATGATCACGCGAACGGACTCACAGATAAAATGTGTTTTTCTATGACACAACAGCTGGAAAAAAAAGTATCTATTTATAATAAAATTTGTTTTAAATACTAGATTGGTGGACAAAAACAGAAAATGTATTGTAATTTATAATAATTATTTAGTGTTTACATTCTTTATCTTTTTGCCTTTTTAAAGATATTTCTCAGGGTTAAACAAGAAATTTCTTTCACTTGAGGGCTTTTTTTGCAAGTTGGCATTTTACTCTTATGCTTCTCAGTGGAAAATACCGTTAGGTGGAGGGGATGTGAAACCGGATTTTCAAGCTGTGAGTTGTGTGTTGGGTTCTTGTAGTCGAGGCTGTCCTGTCCCCCGACACAGACCTTAATACCCCCGACAATAAATTAACACCATTTATGTTGTACAAGTCTATGAAAGTACTCTTGAAACCATTGGCAATGTATCTTCTATGGTGTTAGCTTGTTTTTAAAAGTTTTAGGTACCATGTAATTATCAGATGATTTTTTTTTATACTCTTACTGTAATTTTTTATGAGAGATTTGTCAGATAAAATAAAATGAAAAAGGGTGCTGGTGGCTCAGTGGTATGCGTTCTGGCTAACTGAACTCGAAACCCAGCCGAGAGACCTTTAGGTTTTTTATCTGGAAAGTAAAAAAAACCTTGCGCGCGCTATCCTTCGGATGGGACTTTGAGCGATGGTCCCGAGCCTGTACGATGTCAGGTACTCGGGGGTAAAGACCCTACGTGAATAAAAATTTAGGGTAGGTAAAATGTAGTTGTCCCATAGTAGATTCGGGGCTCATATCCACTAGAGCGACAAAAGAGCGCTCTGGTAGTAGGCGATATGACCTCAAAGTTTAAGCCCGGACATAAGTCACAATAACTACATTTTGAACCTCCCGTTGGTAGTTTTAGTGAAGCAGTACACGTTCTATTGTTATATTTATGTGATTTGTATTGTCACTTAGTGCAAAACATAATTTGTCGAAAACATACATCTTTTGGAGAAATGGTTATTTCATTTGGGTCTCTTTCATTCATCACATCTCCCACTGTAGAGTCTGGCAACGAAAGAGCGCTTTGGTAGTAGGCGATATGACCTCGTAGTTGAAACGAGCTGGTATGAGTCACAATAACTAACTCACCACGATATTATATATGTCAATCCAAAACCCTAGGGGACGACACATACCATTTTTGAGCGTAATTTACATTAAGTGGACTGGAGCAGAGGAGGGTTATGCTCAAAAATATTTTTATATACGATACGGTTGTTGTCTTTGGCAAAACTTGTGGAGAAAAATAAATGACATTCTATGTAAAATAAATATTTTTGTAGGTCGTCAAGTTTACGAGGTATGTATTAACGAAAAAATGTGTCCTTGGGACTTGTGTGTTGAAGGCTATTCTCTATACGATACAAAGAAGGCGTCACATTGCCCCTAGCTTACATGTTTGGAGTTCTCTCTTTATCACCATATTCCTCTTTATATCATTTTTTTACTTTCTCTGTTTCAGTGAAGTCTTCAGACTCCTAAATTTTGCTAATCCTTTAGTTACCTAGTGTAGAAGAGGTCTTTAAATTCGTACCTTACATACTCGTAGTACAGGCTCGGGATCATCGCCTAATGTCCTATCCGAAGGTTTTTTTACCTACCAGATTAAATAATAATCTTAGGGCCTCGGTCGGGTTACGAAATGTTTCGTTTAAAATTATAAGTCGGGCGTTTTCCTTGTTTTTTGAAAATTAATTTCCATTTTTCTAAATAATAAAACAAATCAATTTACTTCGCAGGATGTCAAATATAAGGTAGTCTGACCTCTCACAGATATTCAACTTTTGAATAATCGAATATATTTCGCATTGTGCTTTAATTCCGCCGCTATATGTAGTACAGTTTTTACCAAAACTTCATGATTATCGACCCCAGATTCCAAAAATCGACACGATAAAAATCAATAGTTGGCTTATTTAGTGACTTCTGAATCTCCTACATACTAAAGTTTGTGTCGATACATTCAATACATCGACAGTTGGGGTTATTCTGTTGAGCCCCCTCTGATCCACCTTCCTTTCAGCCGATTCCGCTGAAAATTGATAGGCTTCTTATAAAATTCTGAATTTTCATATGAAATTTCGTCAATACATTTATTACAACGGCAGATAATAACGTTTTTGTATTAATCCTCCCCTTCCCCATTGGCCGATTACATAACTTCCCCTGTACTTCGTATAGCTGTGGAAGGAAAACAGACGTGCAGATCTGAGGGAAGTTGGTGAGTCCTGAAAAATGTAAATCTTTAGTTGATTTCCGTTGATGTGACAACTGAACAAACGTCAACACGTGTCTACTTGAATCAAATAACAAATAAATAAAACGTTGGAGTTGTTCCCCGTTACTCTCTACTACAGTGGGGGCGTAGAGCTCCATTGAGAGGGAGGCTCATCCAGCTATTATAGGGATTAATAGGGTCAATTATCTATTGTCAGACATGTATGGTTACTGGGAGCTTCAACTACCCCCATGTCTCTTATCTGTTGTCAGATATGTATAATTACTGGGAACTTCAACTATCTCCATGTCTATTACATGTATGATTATTGGGAACCTCAACTACCCCCATGTCTATTACGTGTATGATTATTGGGAGCTTCAACTACCTCCATGTCTCTGTTGTCAGACATACATGTTCCATGTGTCATAGTTATACATGTATAATTACTGGGAACTTCAACTACCCCCATGTCTATTACATGTATGATTACTGGGAGCTTCGACTACCCCCATGACGACACTTTGTTTTTCATTCAAATCGACCACGATATGGAGGAGGCTTAACAAAATCTCTAATAACTGCCGATAGAGTGGATGTATCAACACAAAGTTTTATATGTGTGACCAAAATCCCATAAGGACAACACCTATCGATTTTCAGCCAAATCGGTCGAAAGGGAGGGGGAGATTAGGGGAGAGGCTTAACTCAAAAACTTTCATAACTGCCGTTGTAACGAATGTATCGACACAAATGTGAATTCGAAATTCCTTAAGGGCAATAGTTATTATTTTTCAGCGATATCGGCTGAACGGAAAGAGGGGGGCTCAATTCAATAGCCCTAATAACTGCTGATGTAATGAATTTATCGACACAAAAATTAATATGAGGATTTAGGAGCCCCAATGTAAGTCAACTGTTGAATATTAGCACAAATGGTCGACTGGTTTTGGAGGAGGAACAGAAAGTTAATTGATTAATTCGTTCTGGAGATGTTAATTGCCGATGATTCCCCGACGACTGTTTTTCTTAGTATTTTACTAAGTATAGGCGAAATTAGTTATGTAATCGTTTTTCAGGGCGTCATCAATAAAACCAAACTATTTCTTTTCACAATTCCTGCCTGTCTATTTTTTTTAAATTACTGAGAGAGACTGATTTAAAAAAATTAAATATGCCTCGATATAAAAGTAATAAATCGATGTTGGATGCATTTTTTATAAAGCGGAGTAACATATTATCCGTCATTTGATGGGCTATTCATCTAACACACACTGGTCTATATAATTAAGTAATTGACCATTTTAGTATGGTTCTTCGTGAGGAGAGAGAACCTATATAATTAATAGGATTAGATGATAGTAGTTCGGAATGGACGAAAATCGGTCTTATATTGTTGATATGTACACAGTTCGAAGGTTCTTTAGTGATGTATGAGTACCATTTGGGCAGCACCCTTCACTATATTCCTAGAGTTCATTTGTAAGCTCAACATTTTGTTTAAAAAAAATGTATTTCGCGTTTTTTATCTTAAATAGATTTATATAGAAACTTCTCTTTAATTTGAGGCATAAGACATCATAAAAAATTGAATTGTGAATACCTAACTACGTAAATCTGCTAACGTTACGCTGATTCTACTGTTTTGCTAATAGGTACGAGTAATATTTGACGTAAAAAGTTATTAGAGTTCTAATTTTGTTTCCATGTTCAGAAGGAACAAATAAAAAAGGGGTCAAATTCTGATAGTTATTGTGACTGATGTCCGGGCTTTAACTGCGATTTCATATCGCCTACTACCAGAGCACTCTTTCGTCGCTCTGGTGTACTTGAATGAGCCCGACTCTGCTGTGGGAATTTGTTATTTTGCCAACCCAGGTTTATTTATTCAGGCTAGGGGTCTTTATCGAGTATCTGACAACGCACAGGCTTTGGACCATCGCTTAGCGTCCCATCCGAAGGACGGCGAACTCAAGGTCTTTTCACCTCTTTGTTTAAAAACCTAAGGGCCTCGGGTTTCGAATCCGCGATCTTGAGCTCATTAAGCAAGCACGCTACCTTGCGTTTTTCTTTTTTTCAATGTCCGTCTCGATGAGGACTCCAGACAGACAGACCTATTGATTTATATTATTTATGCCAAACGGTTCCGTGGATGAGTAGAAGTATATGCAATTCTGTGCAATGTTTTTCTCTTCGATAACTTCTGCAAAAATTCTTTGATTTCAATGTTTGTGGAAAAATTTGTTTTAGTGAGAACTAAATGCCTAATAATAGTTTGCGTCAGTGGTTTTGAAAATGTGTGCAATTTTCAGATGTTCTTGCACTATTTTCGTTCACAACAATTGCTACTAAAGTGAACTTGAATATTTAAATGTAATCGGAAATTTATGTTTTGAGAATCGGAGAATACAAATAACAAATTATCTTTCTAAAATGTTTATGAATTTGAAAATAGATCTTGGAAATACAGTGCTTTACAATTTCTATATCGGCAATTTTTTTTTTTTTTTTTTTTGTAAACATTAATCGAGAGATTGCGAAACATTTTTGGGAGAATTTTCAAATATTTCTTACATACATCCACCATCATTTGTATGAATCAGTTGCCTCCTTGTCCATTGCGTCGGTTGTACGAAATCGCCAATGAGTAAATATTACATTTTCTGTATAAAACGAACCGTTTATTCAAGGAATCGAACGTGGAACCTTCACATCCCGTAGAAGGCTCTCCCCTGTTTTGTGTATATGTTTTATCCAACAGTTGTGTCTCTTGCCTTCCTCCATATCTAGGTTTTGGAGAACCGGTTTTTATGTTGCGGCACCTTCGAGTTTCTCTTTTCCACTCGATGTGTCTCTGTCTCTCTGTTCAAAGTTGGCCAACTTGGGTCTTAGTTTGCATATTTATCCTTGTGTATCTTCAATTTTACTTCTCCAGTTATACAAAGTATAGGGAAGTTATGTAATCGGTCAGAATTTTCACCGGAATTTCGTGTTTTCTGGATACTGATTCTAAAAATGCAAAAACAAATTCTGTGTCAGTGTGATTCCAATAACTCCCTATAAAATGAACATACCGTGGGTAAAGACGACACGTTGATTTTCAGCCAAATCGGCCAAAGGAAAGGAGGAAACTAACAGAGAGGCTTAACACAAAAACTCTTATAATTGCCGTTGCAATGTAAATTCAAATCCCTATAAGGACGACACTTATTAATTTTTAGAGGTATCGGCCAAAGGGAAGGAGGGGGATCAGAAAGGGTTCCACTCAAAAACACCAATTACTGCAGATGTAATGAATCTATCGACGGAAGGGAAAGGGGGAAGGGTTCAAGGGAGGTGCCTCAACTCAAAAACCCTAATAACTGTCGATGTAATGAATTTATCGATACAATATTTAGTATGAGGATTTAGAAGCCCCTATGTAAGTCAATTGTTGATTATTAGTCCAAACGGTCGACTGGTTTTGGATGGGGAGCGACTTTATTTGATTAATTTATTCTGGAGAAGTACATTGCCGTTGATTCACCGACGACGTTTTTAGTTGTGGCTCACGGAAAACAAAGGATAGGCAAAGGATTGTCGAATTTATCTTAGGGAGGGAGAAAACATATTTTTGTAAAAATCACCCGGAGAAGATCTTGAGAAATTTGAAACTTTACCAATAAATCGGAAGAGTACCTGAATTTATCGGAAGGAATTATTATAATTGAACGTACTAGTCTATGAAGGATCAATGCTTCTCACGTGCTCCTCTCTTCCAGAATAAAATATATAGTGACCCCTTGTTTATTCGCTCGATACTCCCCTCTCTTGACACTGGCCTTTTTCACTTATTTATTGAATACTTTACTAGTTAACCAATAACTAATGGTACTCCGGCCCGCAGCTGCAAGATGTCGGCCATTAAAAGAGCTGATGGAGCTTGATGTGCACGCTATCTTCCAACCCAGGATCTCCATGCCTAGTGGTACCCGAGTTATGATTTTAATCAAAGTGAAAGTTAATTTCTTTATTAGTAATTAGGATCTCGATGTAATCGTTTTTGAGAAATTTGAATGCGAACAGTGGTCGGGATGTGGTTAAAATCTTTCCAGAGTTGTGTTTTTATTGGTTAAGATCGGCTGACAAAAGTTGCTGTGTCGTTTGGGGATTTCCCATGCGAATGATCTCTAAGGTGACACTCGGCTGGGAGAAGTAACCGATCTTCTCTCGCCGGTCAGTGTCGGCTGCTAAACGTAATCTGTATGGTAAGGAATTTCTCTCCCTGGTATTCTTAGTATCGGTTCCAAAAAGTGATTGGTATAGTACAGGTTCAGGTCAGTGTCGTCTGCAAAAGGTGATCGGTATGGTTAGGGCGTTTTCACGGGTGTTCTTTAGAGATCAGTGTAGGCTCCCAAAAGTGGTTGTCAGTTCAGTGTCTACTCATGCAAATGTTAGTAGGATGATACGGTTGCACTGCAGTCTACCTGTGTGATTCTCTTTTCACATGAATTTCTTTGAACTCAACACTCCGGCCAGTTTCTGCAGTCGAACTTGACTACTGAAATCTCTTGTGGAAAGGCGCTAACCATAGGTCACATCACATTAGGAGGTAATCTTATTGGCCATTGTCCATCATTCCCGAAGCTTGCCAGTCTGCTGTACGTTATGTTATCCCAGTGTGTAGACTATCATTTGCCAAATAATTGAACTGGGTTACGTAAAGCCTGGTTATATGACGGAAAGGAGAGCTGTGAGGTAGAAGTGGGTGGATTAGAGGGGTGGGTATAGGTTGACCCAGGTCCGTGAACACAATGCCGGCACCCACGTCAGCTGATTAGGGACACATCAATCAGCAGAGCACACACACACACACACATGGACAATACAATACACTTGCACTCCACTCACACTCATACATTTTTTTTATACACATCTTTTCCTCTCTCCATTTTTTTTTTTCTGTCATGGACCTTCACATTGAGTGACTCATAACATTGAAAAAAATCAACTGTCACTATCAGCTGTTTTCTTTATTGTTTTCATGTTCTGTAACTTTCAACCAAGGCCGAATAAAGAGGGATTATTCACTCCTTAATTGTCCCATCTCTTTGTTGTTATATGATAGGGCAATGCCTCTAATCTACAATAATGCTAATTGTACAAGGGAACAACTGTTTCAAGTCTCCAATAAGGTATCCTACTAAATACCACTATACTATTTTTTGACTATCTTGGATTCTGTCTAGACGGGAGACTGACTTGGAATCCCCTCACATGACAAGAACTGGATCGATTGTTTTGCTCAGCTCTATCTCTTCTATAATTTATATACCATTATTATACTCGTTATTATTCTTAGTAATACAATATACTTATGTTCTATTTATTTTTTCTGTTTCAGGTAAGTGTTCGTTATTTTGTTGGCTGTGGTAAGTCATTCTGTTCCTCTGTTCTGCTTTGAAATTGAAGAGTGCAGTCTAAAGGTCTGTTATCCGGTACCTACTTCTGTTTTACTATTATTGAAATTAATTTTTACCACCTCTCCTACTTCCTTAAATTCTGACAAAATATACGAAATATATAATATATTGTCATAGATTTCCAACTTCTGAGTCTACTTGTGACTTAATAAACAATCCACACTACAGTGAGTAACACTATTCACTATTTCCAATTGTTCACGCCCAGTGAATCGCTCGGCCTGTCGAAGACTGACTAAAAAATGTGAGGAGAAAACATTAGCTGTACTGGAATTAGGTTTTGATAATAATATTGAATAACGACTAATTATAACAGAACGATAGCTAATGGCGTACGGCTAAAGCCTAAATGCTAAAAAAAATACGATTCTCTATTATGGACGTCAAGAAAATTTTTAGAAAATGTCCTAAGCTAAATATGATGGAATTAAGTAAGCAGATAAATAAGTGTTTTAATATGTACTTTAGTTTTTTATTCATTCGAAAAAATACAAGTAAGATAAACCTGAACTCTTTAACTTTTACGTTAAGCTTCTCCAATTTTACATTATGCTGGTTGGTTCTTTTCTGCTTAATAACATTCAAAGCAGAAATCAGCTGTTTTCAACTTTATTTTTACTCGTGTTGGTGAGGGAACAACTATCTATAGACATATAAAAAAACTATTGTCCAGTCCCCTGAGAGGGACGGAGAGAGGGGATACAAGGGAGTGTCAGAATCTAGTATAGCATAATGCCGGACATAAAGCCCCTTCGGTCTGGGAGCTGTAGAGCCTCCCCATGAATAACATCACTGACACGCCATAACGGCAGAGGGGGGGAATAATTAAATATGACGTATCTCATCCTCAAGTCTCATCAGTCAGGGATTTATTTAGTGACGTTCGCTCCATCCTCTCCCTCTGGAGCAACTTGTACTTCCCCGCTCTACAAAGAAGAGTATATAAGTTGTGTTTGAGGGCGCCGGTAGCCCAGTGGTATGCGTGCTTGCTTACTGAGCTCAAGATCGTGGATTCGAAACCCAACCGAGGCCCTTAGTTTATTTTATCTATGAAGTGTAATAAACTTAACCTGCCGTCGTTCGGATAGGACGTTACGCGATGGTGCTGAGCCTATTCGATGCCAGCTATTCGTTAAAGATTAGATGAATAAAAATTTAGGACTCCCATAGTAGTAGAGTCGGGCTCATGCCCACCAGAGCGACGAGAGAGCGCTCTGGTAGTAGGCGATATGACAACGTAGTTAAAAGCCCGGGCTTGCGTCATTATAACTAACTATAAGTTGTGTAATTAGTTAGAAATTGAATGTTGAGATTTCACCGGAATTTCACATTTTCCGATTCTTTGATCATAAAATGAAATCTGAAATAACCTTGAACACGTCATCCTTCGGATGGGACGTTAAACTATGCTCCCGAGCCTGTACAATATCAGGTACGTGTTAAAAGACCCCTATCAAAAGTGAATAAAAATTTAGGGTCGGCAAAATTTAGAACATCCACAGTTGAGTAGGGCTCTCGTCCACCAGAGTGACGAAAGAGCGCTCTGGTTGTAGGCGATATGACCTCGTAGTTGAAACGAGCTGGCATGAGTCACAATAACTAACTCACCACGATATTATATATGTCAATCCAAAACCCTAGAGGCGCGACACATACCATTTTTCATGTAATGAAGTATCACCATGATAATTATACATTTCCAAATTTCCAAGATATAATTGAGAATTCTCTCAAGAATATTCTTATTTATTCATTTTCACGATATAAATGAGAATATTCTTTAAAGTCTTCCGTCTAACTGCTCTGTAATCGCTGCGCTTATATTTCCTTTGTTTTTTCGTACCTCCACATGCTTTCATTAATTTGGTATTTGGCTTCCATAATATAATTATTGTATTTGATAATACATAATATATATATTTTTAAAAAAATATAAAGTATTCAAATTTTATGAAGGAGAACAAGTCTTTAAAAAACGTACCTGTAATTTTTTCATATAGTGACTGACTGAATTTCAAAACATTATTTACTTTTCAGAAACATGGAGTAAAGAAAATATATAAATTAATAGAAAATTAAAGGAAAAAATACAATAATTAAAACCCTTATGTCCTCAATATAGTGGGGCTTCCTAGGCAGAGCACCCTTAATTTCCATGTCCAACTATTTAATTGAGAAACATGGATTTTGTAAAGCAGATCATTTCGCTCCAGCTCTCTTAAACCCAACCCCCCTGGTTGCTGAACCCATGCCCCCGATCATGGTATGCAACTAGTTACAGTATTATTTTATAGAGCTTACCCAAATTCGGTTCCCACCTTTGTCTTTAAAAACCTACTAAAGGGATGATTTTTTTTTTTTTCAAGGGGACAACTTAGTGTTAAAACGTGAAATTTTTCCTCAGATGTTTCAAAGAAAACTTTAATTTTCTTAAGGTTTTGTGTTCCGCAGAAAAGAAAAGTGTTAAGACAGAGTGGCAGGTGCTTTCTCATAAAGTCAACTGTTCTTAAGCCTGAGCCCAATTTAGGAGGTATAAAGAAAAGGAAGGAGTTGTGGAAGTTGACAAGGAGGGTGGAGCAAAAAAAGTGAGAGAGAAGAAGAGCTCCAACTTTTCATTGTTTCAATTGACCCACTGGAGAGAGAGAGAGAGAGAGGGTTGGAGGACTTGAAAGAGGGAGGGAGGCCTGCCGCATTCCAGCATTCACCTTTTTTTTTTGTTGTTGCTTTGTTTTTTTTTTTCTGCCCCTTTGAGGTAGAGGCTGATCTGGTCCCCTTGTAGGGCCCCCCCGTCATTTGCATCCAAGTCTCATCTGACATAGTGAGGGTAGTCCAGTTAACAGAAGGTGGTAGTACCGTTCTAGGAAGATGCCTCATCCTCCTTGTTATAATACACTGACTTAATAATAAACTATATATAGTATGTACTATAATACATTGACTTAATAATAAACTATAGTATGTACTATAATACATTGACTTAATAATAAACTATAGTATGTACTATAATACACTGACTTAATAATAAACTATAGTATATACTATAATACACTGACTTAATAATAAATTATAGTATGTACGATAGTACACTATCGTTTATATAAGAAACGCTTGCTTGAGACATTATTATATAGTAGCCATTATTGTAATAATCTCTCTCATGTATGCAGATATGTGTTTTATTTACGTTTTTTGCAACAATACAATGTTAATATTAAGTGTATTACAACGTCTCTAAGATGTTGGTTTTCGTCACTCATGTATGGGCTTTAAAATTACGAGGTCATATCGTTTGCTACCCAAGCTGTCTTTCGTCGCTTAAGCGGACATGAGCCCGACTCTATTGGTGGTAGTCCTATTGTGTTTTAGTAAGGCTAGTTGGTCTTTAACGAATTAGTACTTGATTCTGGAACATTACTTAATGTCCCATTCAAAAAATGGTTAAACATTTTTTTGCCTCCCGAATTAAAACTTCAGCCGGGTTTTGAATAAAATCTTGAGCACCCCTTCCTTCGGAAGAGACGTTAAGCGATGGTAACTAATTCTCAGTAGGTGAAATTTAGGACTTGATTTGGGTGGAAATCGATAGGTGTTGTTCTCATGGCGTGCTGGATACTCATATAAAATTTCTTGTCGATATTTTAATTCTATCGGGAGTTATAGTTTTTCCTAACATACACATAAGCAGATTTTTGTTTTTATTTTTGGAATCAGGGTGTTGGAAAACATGGAATTCCGTTGAAAGCACATCGTACTTTGGACCGATTACATAACTTGTTATGACTGGGAAAGTAAAATTAATGATTTAATAATAATCTGTGGAGAAACAGTGCCAAGGAAATAAAAAGGAAAGTTATTATGAAATAATATTTTTATATATGGAACTCGATTTTTATATTATGGTTAGTTTATTATTTTTAAACTGTGAGAAAATACTCTTTTTCCGAATTGAGGATTTCCTCCAACATGAACATTTTTAGTTAAATTTTACATGTTTTATTGTCTTTAAGAGGAAAGGCACTCAAAAATTAAATCCTTTTATGAGTTAAACTTTTTTTTCAAAAAAGGAGGAGGAGGTAGTTTAGTTATTCGAAAATATTTTCTAGTACATAGTAGGGAATTAAGGGGCGAAACAAAGAGAGAAGCTACTCGTTGACAATGAGTGTTGAATTAAGTAAGCTTCAATATACATGCCCTTGACTAAATCTGACATTGGATTAGTACAAGGATTTAGGCAATATGTGCACAGAGTCAATAATCTATCGTTATTTTATTTATCTTTACTTCAATGACGTATTAGGTCATACATGTGAAAATGGCTGATGATCTCACACAATTTTATTATATGCTAGCCGGCTTTCGAGGATCCCTTCATCAGGCTTTCTACAAAAAACCCCAAAATTTAATAAAAACAGGTTATAAAACCCTAATTGCTAAATAAGAACATAACAAATATTGGCTATATGAGCTAAAATGAATAAATATACTCAATTCAGCTTTAGCCAAAGCCGTTTCTTATCTGGGAGGTGAAAAAACCTTGAGCAGAACGTCCTTCGGATTGTTAAACGATGGTCCCGAGACTGTACGATGTCAGATATACGTTAAATGGTGAATATATCTGGTAAAGCAAAATTTTGAACTCCCACAGTAGAGTCCGGCTCATATCCATCAGAACGACGAAAGAGCCCTCTAGACCTCGTAGTTAAAGCCCGAGAATGAGTCACAATAACCATCTAACTAAAGTGTTATATAAAAACTCCTTTTTATACATTTTCTTATCACTTTGTTTTGTGTTGCTACTTCTTTATTGAATGTATTTTTATTTACTTGTTTCGTGTAGCAATTTTTTATTTCCTAAATTATGTTGTTTATTGTATATTGACTAATGATTAGGGGAACCTCGAAAGTCGGCTAGCATATTATAATAAAATCTATGAGACTACATTTTTATTTTGCAACCTGTGAAATATTTAGCCATATATGCTCATGAATGATGATTATGAATTTCCCCTTGCACCGAATTTCAAGCTGTTACATAACTTTCTCTATAGTTCGTATTAAAAATAACCTAAAAAAAAAAAAAAATGTTAGCCTGGTTTACCATTTTAGTTGTGGCATACAAGATCAATTTCCAAACAGCAGATGACCGATTTTAGCACCGTTCTCTTCAATTCTTGTGTTCAGTATAAAAACAATGTCTGAAAGGTCTCAGCTGCATATATAATGATAGTTCAGCTCTTTTTTCTCAGTTACCGATTAACGGAGAAAGTATTAACCAAGAGGTGTTTCCTGGAATACATTTTTCATGCTGACTCATGAGCGAAGAACGGCCGGCTTCTCTACTTTTAACCGATCTCAAAATATTGCCTTGTACAACTCAGAAATTTATAACAATATTGACCACTTGCTCTAAAAAATTAGTGATTTTCTATAAATAAAATCTATAATTAAGTAAAAAAAAATTATATATCTTATTTCATTGTTAAATAGTGTTTAACAAATTCGTCACATTGATCTTACCGTTCCTCTTATCACCGAAGTATCAAACTCCTAGTCAGAAAATTACTTTTCTTCCTTAGTTCCCACAGTAATCCATCAGTCTGTGCCCTCCATTCTGCCACATCTCCTCAACGACGCCTTATAAGCGTCAGTGGCCTAGAGACCTCCTTAGTAGCAGCAGTGACAGTGATTAGTTACAAATTAGAGCAACTCAGTGCCTAGGGAGTGCCTCCAATGGGCGATTTCTCACCTCTTGACATTGCCATTTACCCTCTCTTACTCACTTTTAGCACATTTGCCTGATGTATATACTCTTTACACTGTTGTAATTATCTATTTATAAATTAAAAAAACAAATATATTTATGTATAAATTTTTATGAACAATTCATTTTAGCTCAGCATTTTTATTCCTTTTTGCTTCTTCTAGACAGCCGTCGAGGGCATCCTCGAAAGCCGGCTAGAATAAAATCGGTGAGAGATCACAGACTACGTTTTTATTTTGCAACCCATATGAAACTACAGGAATGAGACGTTCAGGAGGTCTGTCTGCGCGTTGTTGCAATCTTACTCGCACTATACACTTCTTCTCTATATTAAATGTTTTAATTATGAAAACATTACTTTTTACTTCCCCATCTATTTGAAGAAGTTATAGAATCGGTCAAAAATTCGATGCGGAGTTTCATGTTTTCCGATCTCCTGATTCAAAGAATTATGGTGGATTAGAGGAGAGGTTTAACTCGAAATAACTGCCGTTGTAATGAATGTATCGACCCAAGATGTCATATTTGAATTCAGAACCACATAATGATGACACTTATTAATTTTCAGTCAGCGGAATCGGTAGAAGGGAAGGGAGTCAGAGGGCGCTCTATTCAAACACCCCAATAACTGCCGATGTAATGAATTTATCGACATGAAAATTCATATTTAAAGTCAAAACCCAATGAGGACATAACCTGTCAAATTCAGCGATATCGGCTGAAGGGAAGGGGGGTTCAGAGGAGAGATTCATATTTAAAGTCAAAACCCAATGAGGACATAACCTGTCAAATTCAGCGATATCGGCTGAAGGGAAGGGGGGTTCAGAGGAGAGGGCTCAGGGTAGCGAAAATGTAATTGATTATTTCGTTCTGGGGAACTACATTGTCGGTGATTCACCAACGACTTTTTTTATTTTCTTATTGACTAACACAGTGTTCATGAGGCATCATAAGGGAGAAAAGCGCGGTTATTATACAAAATGTTTGGTTGGACACACTCAGCTTTGAGGCTGCACGTTGGACATATGAGTTGACCGTGGTTGCTCCAAGCCCTGTTCCATGAATGTTGCCTACCAAGTGCCAAGGGCTGGGGGTGGGTTAATGGGGTTGAGAGGGCTGTTCCGCAAAGTCTGACTAGGCTCCACAGAGATAAAAGCCCTCTCCAGGCTGCACACTTTACCCCTATTACAGGTTACAGGAGGATAGAGGGCCCTCTACCCCCTGCTAACCCTCCTCTAACGTTAAATTAACTTGGACCAACCACTTTCTGGGACATTTTATGGAGAAAGTATCATGTGGCTCTGACGAAGACCAAACTACTATACTAGAAGTGGCCTCTTTTAATCTACTATAATTATTATTATAAGGGTAAAAAGAAAATTCCTGCGCAGGTCGAATCATCGAGCTAGGTGGTTGTCTATCTGAAATCAATGGAAGTTGGGTCTACCTGGAGTAAGAGAGAAATGTACAAACAAGCTAACTACCACTAATTTTAAAAATACATCAACCATATTGGAACAGATTGTAACTTGCTCGGTTAGGACGATTCGACCTGCGCAGGCATTTTCTCGTATAATTATAGTACATGAAAAAAGTCACACCTAGTATAGTCACAGGCCTACCTGGAGGAGGATATATAGATATATAAGCTGTTACCACTCTGAAGTGTCTTGTAAAATTGACCAGATTTTGATGAAACGGTGTACTCATCCCCCCTCCTTCCACTTACCAATCAGCGTTCCTTCCCAATGATTAGCATCAATAAATCAATAATTATAATATTTATTTCCGTTAAACCATAGCATGGTAATACGATACCATATAGAAAATATTTTCACAAAAAACAAAAACAAATTCCTGACTTTAAACCCACGGAAATAGTTGATATTCCAACCCCCCTTACCTTATATGATATACGTATAAGAACGTTTTGCGTTTACAACTAAACCCGACGATGGTGTAATGCCGAAACTGGTTGTTTATGTATACATTTTGGTGGAATAGACATTATTTTCAAAAAAAAATATTTTTTTTTAAAATGTATTTTAAGTTTTCACAAAACGTCCTCGTTTCTCAACTTGGAAGTTGTATGGATACGTCATAAAAAAATATATATCAAGATACTTTATTACTTTAATTAATTAATAAAATATATTTACATTTTCTAATCTTAGGAGTCGGACACAAATGTGTTTAATAATAACAATAATAGAAGAAAAAAAAAATAAAAATTAAATACAGTAGATACAGTTTTTATATTTTTTTGATAATATAAATTAAATAACTTTTTTTATACTTTTTTATTAAATCAATTTTTTTCTTTGGTTCTTATAGGCTCGAAAATAAGTAGTGTTTTGTAAAATAAGTAGTGCTTTGTTTTTATATAGTTAAATTTATAAATTTAATCTGAGAAAAGTAGGGAAAAAAGACAATTTATTCATTAGCCAGGGCCATGAATTTCTTGATAATATTTTCGAGGATAACTGTTTTCCGGAAGAGTAGAGCAATAACTATTAGCAAAAATAATTTAGAGGTATAATAATGAACAATTCTTTTCAATTTACCTTCCCTCCTTATAAAAATTATGTATTTTACGTTTTCTAATTTTCTTCTCTTTGAGTAGAAAAGCCTATGAAGAGCACTTCATCTCTTTTAATAAACCCCCTTCTATATTCTTAATTTTGTTTATTTTATATTCAAGAGGGGGGCATGAATACCATCGTCTTCCTTTTTTTTTATAATTTTTATTTTTTAAACATAAATTTACACTAACTGAATTGTGAAATATTTTTTCTTTGTTTATCCGACGTTTTTAGTGGTTTTGTTTGTCTTTCCTTCCTTACCACTCCGCTTCCAGGGAATATAATATATTCCCCATAATATTGGTAAATTCTTAAATATAATGTCCTTAAAATATTATTTTAAGGACATTATATTTAAGAATTTACCAATATTATGAATTTTCTGAAAGCCTGTACTCAACTCCATATATAAAATAGATGATTATACTTATCCTGTTTATTAATTAATTATTAAGTGTAATCATTCAATTTTCAATTAACAATTTTTAATTAAAAAATATTAGTAATTAAATAATATATTAATACATAATCTTGACTTTTCTGTAGTATATATAATTTTTAAATTAAATTGAACTTGTGGATGTTATGTGTGGATACTTAACTTTCATGAGGAACATGGTTTTTAGTTAAGTTGATAATCTATAAATCCTATGTTTTTCAGCCAAATCGACCAAAGGGGAGGAGGGGATTAGGGGAAAGACTTGACTCAAAAACTCTTTATATCTCCCTTAATAGCGCAAACGATCGACTAGTTTTGGAGGGGGAGCGATAAGTTAATTGATTAATTTGTTCTGGTACATTGCCGGTGATTAACCGATTGTTTTTTGTTTTTTTCGAATAAATTCATTTATTTAGTCGAAAAAAATTAAGTGAATAATTGTGTTATTCGTTATTTTGAAGAAAATGTTCATGTTGTAATTTATATTATGGGGCGACGTTGATATTCAAGCCCGGCTCTTTGGGTTGGTAGGCAGCAAAGTGGTAGGTTACCTAATGTTCACTCATGGGATGGAAAATGTTAGTCAACCTGTTGTAATTTATATTATGGGCCGACGTTGAGATTCAAGCCCGGCTCTTTGGGTTGGTAGGCAGCAATGTGGTGTGGTAGGTTACGTAATGTTCACTCATGGGATGGAAAATGTTAGTCAACCTGTTGTAATTTATATTATGGGCCGACGTTGAGATTCAAGCCCGGCTCTTTGTGTTGGTAGGCAGCAAAGTGGTAGGTTACCTAATGTTCACTCATGGGATGGAAAATGTTAGTCAACCTGCTGTAATTTATATTATGGGGCGACGTTGAGATTCAAGCCCGGCTCTTTGTGTTGGTAGGCAGCAAAGTGGTAGGTTACCTAATGTTCACTCATGGGGTGGAAAATGTTGGTCAATAGTGGCACAATCTTGAGAGGACTGGAGTCTCTACCTTGTACTAACTCAATCAAATCATAAAGTACTTTTAACACCTCCTAAAACAATATTTGTCCTGACCTCTCTATAATAAATGGCATCCTGTTGACATTTCATCCTTCAGAGTAACTCTAGAAGGTGTGAGAGAAAAATAGTTGAATGCATTGTGTAAGGATGCAGGTAGTCTTGAGTACTTGTTAGGGGTCAATGAACCTACCTGTGAAAATCTTAGAGGACTTTTGTTGAAGGAGATTTTTCTTTTCGGAGACTTGCCAAATGAAACTTAAATAAAATTGTTGTCATGTGTAAGGAAACAGTTACTTGTACGCTCAATAACATACTGTAATAATAATAATTATTATTATTTTTGTTAAACCATAACATGCTATCTAGCTTTCTTATATAGTTTTAATTATAATTTAAATTATGAAAAATACTTTTTATAATTCTTCAAAAAGGGTTTACACGACGAAATTTCAGGATTATGAAAAGAAAATATAGACCTTTTTTACTCGAGATATATACTTAGGGTGAGCGCTTTCGATTGTTACACCATCTCAGTCCCTTTAAAATGCATATACAATTCATAAATGTTCTTACGTCTCTTTACCTCAGGTCACAATATACGAAATATACAAACGAAAAGAAAAATATATGAAAATAAAATTTAAAAAATAAAAAAACCAGTTCACCTAATATAATTGAGTAAAAACGAATAAATAAATAATATTAATAATGAAAATATTAAACAAAAAGGATATCTGTAGAGAAACTGTCAAGAAAAAAAATGAAATTTTTTATATATATAAAACACCACTTTTATATCATTCATTGTTTTTGTATTATTTTTGAATAATGAGAAAAGAATACATTTCCTTTCCTCCAACATAAACATTTTAAGTTGATGTTTAAATTTTTATATTGCATCTATTCTTTCAATAATGGGGAAGGGCATTAAAAAAATTAGTTGCTTACAATTAAGACTTTATTTTAAAATGAGAGGAGCGAGTAATGTTTAGTTATTCGAAAATTGTATTTCTTCCTGTTATCATATCCATGACTATATTATAGTAATGTTTTCCCAATAACCATTAACATTTCAAATATAAACAGCGCAGGTAAAGGCAGGATTTGAAGTTTCTTAAATATCTCTTTGCAGCTTCGTTTTAGATTAATATTGTTTGTTATCCTTAATGATTTTTTTAAAAAGTCTAAAAATCCTAATACTCGAGCTAAAAGTTCTCCAATGTATTGAACCATAATTGATTATAGAATGGAATTAGGCGCAGGCAGTAAGGTGATGTGAATAAAAAATTATTTAAATCAGAAATAATGTATGTGTGTTTGTGAACACGATAATTCCCGATAGAGTGAATCTATCGACATGACATTTTATACGTGACCCAGAACCCTCTAACACCTATTGTTTTTTTTTGTTTTTTACATGTAAATCGACCAAAAGGAAGGGGGGATTAGGGGAGAGGCTTACCTCAAAAACTCTTATAACTGCCGTTGTAATGAATGTATCGACATGTAATTTCATATCTGAATTCGAAAGCCTGTAAGGACGACACTTACTAATTTTCAGCAGATGGGGGTCTCAAAAACCCCTATAACTGCCGATGTAATGAATTTCTCGACACAAATTTAGTTTGAAGATTTAGGGGCCCGTATGTAAGTCAACAGTTGATTATTAGCGCAAACGGTCGACTGGTTTTGGAGGGGGATCGAAAAGTTAATTGATTAATTCGTTCTGTGGAAGTACCTACATAGCCGTGATTCACCGACGATTTTTTTTTTTTTAACGAGACATTAGGAACAATAGTGGAAGAGAACCACAACTGCCTCCAAGTCTAGGGTAGAAGAGCCACCATTTTATAAAACCTTCATTGTGTAAGTAGTTTTGGCGCTATTAATCTCTGTCAACTCTGTTTACTAAGTGCAAATACACAAATAATTCGTGGATATGGAAGTAGGTAATTTACTACTGTACTAGTGAACTGTCTCTCGGGAAGTAATCGTGGCAAAATGCGGGTACATATATCATCGGGTTGGAGGTAAAAAAAAGTCCACTTGAACACATTTTATAGGTGGACATTTTTAAATGCCATTGGTCTTGACATTTTAAAATGATTCTCATGAGTAAACATTGTTTTCAATTAATTTGTTTCGTTTAAACTGAACTGACTTGCTTCTGCCAAGTGTAAATAGTGTTTATTTGCATCAGCTGGGCAGCAAACCTTATTTTTCTGAAAAAAATTCATTTGGTCACTTAAGGATATGAAAGCATTCTATTTATGTGTTAAAACCATATTTGAGTACATAAGATTTATTTTTATATGTATCTAATAAAAATTTCAAAGTATGTAATATAATAATATACAAATATTTTTAAGGTTGTTTTTCTCTGAAATTCTTGGAAAAAATGATATTTTGTTTACTACAAAAGTTCAAAAATGTACAAGAAAATAAATGTGCATACAATTTGCTTTATTAATCTTTGAAATTGTAGAAAATTGCATCTTCAAGTTTTCATACAATAACCGACGCGGTTTGGACCTAAATATTACTTCTTTTTTTTTTCTTTATGTATTGTGCATATTAACCATGTCAAATTGTTATCTAGTTGTCTACGACATCCATGGCCCCGGGAGGGAGTTCTATCTACGAAATAAAACTCACTCCAGGACGGGATTCAAAGCCCTACCTACGCTCTATCCCGCACGGTCACCATGCCCCCCCTAAATATTGTTTTCTACCTACTAAAATATGGCTCCACTTCCACCGATCTGATCCATGTATTTTTAAAAGTGACGATTTGCATAGGATGTAATTCAATTTCTTAAGTCCCCCCCTTCAATGTTTTCTGTTTCCACACAATGGATGGCTGCGATAATGCTCATGTCTTTAACCGGGGATTATTGTTTAAAATGTTCTGTAACTTGTTTGTGATTGCAAAATATCAAAACAACATTTCGGATGTGGGAATTCCAAAAAAACAAAAAAAAAAAACACTGCTTATCGAGTTTTCAGGGACGTTCTAATGGCCTAGAGAGAAGCATCGGGCTTGTTTGATTCTGGCTTTCCGCTTTCTAAGAAAACTCCTAGGAAAAATCTTTTAATCCAGTTTTGATTTTGTACAGCAATTTATTATTTACTCACTTTTCTGTTTTCTCGGTCTATTTTATTTTAATTTGAACAATTAAAAATTAAATAATTAATTAAGTACGAAGATAGAGGAAATATGTTTTTTACATATTTCATCTATTCGCAGTAAAAATGTGTTATTAATTAGTTAATAATTGTCGATATTAAATTAAGCTTAGAAAAATGTGTGTGTAAACACTACTATCCCTACTAATCACATGTATGTTCGACAAGATTATTAACTGTTTATATATCTTAATGATGAACTATCTTGAGTTAGTTACTATGACTCATGCCCGGGCTTTAACTGCGAGGTCATATCGCCTACTATAAGAGCGTTTTTTGTCACTGTGGTGGGCATGAGCCGACTCTTCTAGGGAGTCATACATTTTTATTCACTTAGGCTAGGGTTCTTAAGCGTGTACCTGACATCGTACAGGCTCGGGACCATCGCTTATCGTCCCATCCGAAGGACGGCGTGCTCAAGGTTTTTTCACTTCTCAGATAAAAAAACCTTATCTTGATGTATACATTTTTATGACATATTCTATTGTTTTAAGTTATTGATTTTGTACAACGATATTTTTTTTACTAATCTTTTCGTCCTTATGTTTTCTCGGACTATTTATTTTTAATTTGAACAATTGAAAAAAGTACGAAGATGGACGAAATATGTTCCAAAATATCTCATTTTTGGCGAATTTATAAAATGTATGAAATATTAAAAAATATGTAAAATAAAAATTGTTTAAATTGACCCAAAATGACATGGATAAGCCTTTAATTTGTTTAAATTGACCCAAAATGACATGGATAAGCCTTTAATTTGTTTAAATTGACCCAAAATGACATGATAAGTCTTTAATTTGTTAATAATTCGATATTAAATTAAGCTTAGAAAAATATGTGTGAAAACATTCCCATCTCTACTAAATATATAGTTATACGTTCGACTCTAAGATTTAATAACAGTTTTTTTTCTTGATGCATACTTTTTTATGACATATCCTATTATTATTTTAACGGAAATAAATGTTATTACTATTTTAGGAATAGTGTAGTATAGTGAGTGTGATGGGATGGTGATGGTGTGTGTGGTGTGGTGTGGTGGAGACTGGGCTGGGAGGTAGATGTGGCAACACTGGAGAGAGCGGCCTGGTGGGTTGGCTGGTTGAGAATTGAGCGGGGAGAGAGAGCAGCCAGGACGCCATTTGTACCCTTCCCCCTCTCTACTACTCGGTTAGGGTACAGAGCCAACGAGCACCAGGAGGCAGGAAGCGGGAGGGCAGCTCAGAATGCCGCCACACATGTCCACGTAGCGCTCCTTCACACCTAGCAACCTGGCCGGCAAAGTTATCCGTCTTCAGGAGTGGGCTCCACATACCCATACCCACACCCACACACAGCACACTCTTCAGGTAACCATTTTTTTTTTTTTTTTTAAGCATATGTTTCTAGAAACGCTCTTGCTTTCCTCAACTCCCTCAATTGGAGGGGAAAAAAAAATCGAAAATATCGAAACAATACCGGATGACTTACGTAATGAAAGTAGGACGTATGACGGAGAAGGTGTCTGAACGGTGATTGTGAAGGTGGAGTGTGTATTTGTTGTGTTGGAGTGAGGGAGGGGGGGGGGGGGTGGATTTAGATGTGGCGGTCCCTGGCGGAAACCCTTCCAACCTTCTTATCTCCCCCCTTCTCCCTCCAGATTGTTTATTATCTGGCCCAGATCAGCTGTTTTCCTGTCACCCCACTTACTACTCTCCTTCTTTCTACGTCTCTGTTTATTAATTCTTCTGTCTCCAGAACGGAGTTTCTGTGCAGGGAAAATTATATTGATTTTAGCGAGAATGGGCCCGTTCCTATTCATGGGGAAAAAAAACTTTTGAGAAACGCTAGTTTGTATGGTTGGTGCGCATCATAGTAATCTGGTTATGTTGAAGCCACCATGTCTTCTCTCCCTCATGCCTACCCCTAGTTCATATTATTTTTCATATTTCCCCTTGATAATCTGCCCTTCCCAATTTTACTTCTTTTCGACATTCTGAATTTTCATTTCCCTAGCTGTACGAAGTAAGTTTAGAGGAAGTCATGCAAACCGTCAGAAATTCAATGTTGAGTTTCATCAGAATTAAATGTTTTCCGATCAAATGTATCGACACAAAATTGCATGTGTGTAAACCCATAAGGACGACACCTCTTCATTTTCAGTAACTGACGATGTAATAAATATGTCGACATGAAATTTAGGGTATTCAGAAAAATCCCTGTGTTAGTCAAATATTGGTTTATAAACGGGTTAATTCGAACTGGTCCACTGATGATATTTTTTTTATGCTACAGCCGTATTAAGGTCCCAAAAATATATTTACGTTAACGTTGATGTCTGTCATTTGCTTGTTAAAAATCTACTCAAAATTGTTTATACATAGATTACTAATACTGTAACTTCAACAAGAGACTTAGAATCCATGATGATAAGTGAATCAAACGGGCACGATTTTGGCCTGGTTTCGAACCCGCGATCTTCAGCTCAGTAAGCAAGTAAGGATACCTCTTAGCCACCTGCCCCCTCGACGCTTAGTTATTTATTAATTCTGAGCCCCTACGTAACGAACAATTTGAACAAAATTAGGAAAAAATAATGAATTGATAGGAATTATCACAGTTGTTGGCATTTATCAGAAGGGTCACAGAGATATAATTTTTATATTAATTTGGATTTTCAAATAATGAAAAGTTGGAGGTTGCCTAGATGATATAAAGAAGAGGTTGGTGCAGGGACAGGGACCTGCTCCGGTGCTAGAGCCCCTAATGATGATTGCCATAAATGCTTTTAGCATTCCTGATGCATATTGCATAGGCTACTCGTGTTGCTAATGTTCTTCTCAGCAACCTCGTTCCATTCCCATTAGCCCTCTTCAAACATAACATTTACTCCTCACAGCTTTTTGAGAAAGTTTATTGTGTTCAGTCCATGCGTGTCTTCCTTAATCTTACATTACATCTTCTAAAGAAAAAGAATAAAAAAAATACTTCATCATACTTACATTGTTTTTCCAATTTTCTTTCTTTGTTGAGGGGCTCTCATCAAATAAAGGGGAACATGTCGTCAGTGAATCACCGACAATGTACATCCCCAGAACGATTTCATCAATTAACTTTTCGTTTCCCCTCCAAAACCAGTCGACCGTTTGCGCTAATATTCAACAGTTGTTCTAAATTTTCTTTCGATAAATTCATTACTTCTGCAGTTATTGGGGTTTTTGAATTGAGCGATCCTCTGATCCACTCTTCCTTCTGCCGACTCCACTGAAGATATATAAGTGTCGTCCTTTTCCAGTTTCAGCTTTCATATATATTTAATTGTCTACCTCGTTTAATTACGCCTATTGCTTTAAATAATCATGCCGATGCCAAGATCAGTCTGAAATATATTATTTTTCAAATTAATTAATTTTTATACCCAAACTTTTTATGTTGAGTTCAATCAATTGGCTAGTCCAGTTACTTCTCTCTTTTTTTACTATTTTTCCCTCATCTGATGAGATGACCCCTGAATTATAAATTACATATTGTATTAATTTGGTGCACCAGGGAAAATTGATAAATGTATTCAAGGAGATATCAGGTAAGACAGGATAATTCAATAAAGTAAACGTAATCAAACACAAATATATTCCGCTTAAATTGTTTTTACCATTTTTTTATTTTATTAGTTCTTGAATATTGTGCGTATAGACTTCAAACATTTGACTTTTTTTTTTTTTTTTTTTCTTCTTTTTTGCGATTTACATCTATTTCAGACAGTAATTATTCATTCTTTAAAAAATACATATTTTGGACAAATTTTCTTATGTAATTATGTTGACTATAATGTTCCAATTATTTAATTATGCTGAACTGGAAAGAAAAACATGGAAACATGCTGTGTTTTTTTTTTTAACTGTTCAAACAAAAAAAAAACAAATTAGAGGATTTATTTGTGTAGGTTGTTGGAGTGATCACGTTGTTGTCATCAATTCTAACCGGGTGAATACATTATCTCGTGATTGACAATCAACAGGTTTTGTCTTCAATTGAATGACTACCGCTGGTCTGACTAATTATGGCGTGTCTTCTTGTTGAGATAAAGCCTCTTTCATTTGTAATCACCATAATTAATTAGCACTCCATTATTTAAATATACCGCTTCAATTCTCTTCTCCTCTTTATAATCTACAATTAACTTTTGTATGTGTTCACTACTCAACTTATACTCAATTCAAAAAATCCTAATAACTGCCCAAGTAATGAATTTATCGACATGGAATTGAGTATGAGAATTTAGAAGACCTATGATTATTAGTCCAAATAGTCTACTGGTTTTGGGGAGGACGGGGGGAAGTACATTGCCGATGATGCACCGACGACATTTGTTTAACATTATATTGTCTAATTTCACTAAAATATATGCATATAATGTACCAGTTTTGGCTGACGACTTTTAAAAGTAACAATTAAGTTTGCTAGGTTGTCACTTTTATACCATGCTGAGGCTTCCTAGGAGGGAAGTACTGCTGTCTTAATGGAAAATTCTAAGAAATTCAAATAAACTAAAGAAATGATATTCATAATAAAGTACCTAGATATATAATAAATATATATTGTGCATATACATATATAACTTACTTCTATATAATATACCTAACTGATCTCACTAATTTGTTAATTTAATAATCAAATTAGAATTAATATTTACAATACTTGTGATATCTAAATGGATCCATTTCTCTTCGTTGAAGATATGTATCTTGAATATCAATGTAGATTGGTCTTGAATATCATTGTTGGATTTGTTAGGAGATTTTGTATGTATAATAATATATTCGGTAGCTATATTATTCTCCCATTTATTTTATTGAGTTCAGAACATAATGTAAACTAATGACGTTTAGGGAAATACTCCCATCATCAGTATCTAGTTTTTTTATATACATTTAATCAGTAACAATCATTATGTTGTTCGTCATTAATTTAATATAATAAATAACATTTCTAATTATTAAAATATATTTTTGCGATCTGTGTCTTTTTTAATGGGTTAAAACTTATTTCCATCGTCAGCACAAAGTTAATATTCAGTTTGCCTGCATACATTTATATTTCTGGGGATTTAGATAATATAAATGTTTCAAAAAGTTTGTTTTTATTTCTAAATATTTTAAAAAGTATAAAAACCCTCAATTACTTCATTAATTTGTTAATTTAATGGTTAAGTTAGCATTAATGTTTACATAATTTGTGATTTCTAATTTCATTCTATGGAACTATTGATTGTGTAAAGGGATTTTGAAAGTATAATAATTTATTTGGTTGTTATATTATTCAAACCGTAAAAGCTTGTGAAAATTAAATTTTAGGGTAAATTGGAAACTCCAACTTACTTCCGAGTAGGAAACCAAATAAATTTAGATAAAAGGAAAACAAATAATATGCTACAAGGAGTGGAAAACTGATCTAGGATTGATGGCTCACTTCTTGATGTAACCTGAAGACTGAACCTCGGGAACTGATTCGTGAGTGGACATTTCTTGAACCAAATTACTGAGAGAACCACTTATAGTTTCACCCTGTTTTTTTTTTCAGGATGTTATTCGGCTAATACTTTTTCTGGGCCATATTTAGTGAGACAAGTCTATGGTATTACACCATCTACCTGAACCACATCTGTTTAATTACTAATGATGGAGATACGATGTTTCGTGCCGGTTACAGCAGGTGACGTAGGTTGCCAGCTGTTACTTCCGTTCCTTCCATCTTTCACTAATTATTTATTTTCCCTTGTTTTACCCTCCCCTTGACTTCTACTATACTTAACTCTACTAAAATTATGCTAATTTTCTTTCTTAATGTTTTAGTTTTGTATTTTTAGTCATTTAATGTGCTATTGAGTGACTAAAAGAGTGTGACTCATGCCTGGGCTTTATTTAACTACATCATATCGCCTACTATCCGAGATCTCTTTTGACATGAGCCCGACTCGCGATCTTGTGCTCCGTACACAAACCTGCTACCGTTTGAGCTACCAGCGCCCTCTAGAAAATTAATGAATCAGAATGATTCCAAGTTACTTCTATTTACAGTGGTAGAAGATTTCCCTTCATTATACGACCTGAAAAACATAATTAGAATACGAATTTAGTAAGAGGCCCTTAGGTTTTTTTTATCTGAGAGAACCTCGAGCACGCCATCTTTCGGAAGGGACGTTGTTTCCTGTTTTTCTCTTGCCAGGTCTTAACGGCCGGTTCCAGGAATTCAACCTTTCTTATTGTTTAATAATCTGCAAACCAAAAGATAATTACTCGTATTTATACATAATTTTATTATGCCTATTAGCTAATTCTTAATGTTGTATTAATAAAATCAATTCTTCGTCTATTATAAAATTATATTCTCTTTGTTGATATCAGTACTCATAAGAAAGTACAAAGAGTCGTTAAAGAAAAATATATGTATGAGAAGGACGATAAAATACACGTTGAAGAGACAATAGAATGAGAAAATAAGTAAGCAATAAAACGTGAATAGTTTGTAGGAGATGGTCGCAGTGATGTGTGTTTTGAACAGGGTACTAACAAACCACACGAGAAAGAAAAATATAGTAATGCAATTAGAAAGATGTGTGTATTGGGAAGGGAACGATAATATAATACTTACAAAAAACAGGTGAGTAAATCCGGACAACTTCCGGAGAAGAAGGCTCCTGGGGAAGACATCCCTAGCATCGTCCTGAAGAACATGTCTCTGAGAAGCATTGGAATCTTGACAGGGCTCTTCAATGGTTGCTTGAGAAGAATCTGTGGAGAGCTATTCAGCTGTTCACGGGCTGTTGTACACTACAGGGAGAAGAGACTCAAATCTAGACTATCTGGGATTTTCATTTTTAAAAACGTTTTATAAATTTGTGTATTGTGCTGTCCCAAAATATTGTTTGAATATTTAAACGAGAATAATAGATCAACATTTATTTGAAATTTGGACCAAGAAAAATAATTTTTAAAAAGAAGTTTATCTCCTGGGAAATATTCCAGGCTAGCCAAAACTAGTTGTTTGTAAATATGTGTTTCAAAATCGTGCTAAAAATCGCCATGTAAAGGTAAGGCGATTAATTGGTTGATAGCCACCGAGTTGTGGTTTAACAATGGAAACAAACGGTAACTGAGGTACCCAACAAGCTGGGTTCATCTTGCCAACACAACACAAGGTTTCTTTAATAAGACCCCCATTAGTCAGTTAATGACACCTTTCAATACTCACGCACACTCTACTCTCATTTTTTTTCTTCTTGTTTCTATAATCACTTCTTTTCTTCAAGGAAAAATAGGAAGCTTCATTCAAGCAATTATAGGAACCGTCATTCAAGCAGTTACAGCAACCGTCGCCATTCACAAGCAGTTTACAGCGGAAATGACCAACGGACAATAATTAAAAACTAAATGACAAAACGGTTTATTTCACAAGTACATAATTTTCTAAAAACTTTAACTTTGTCATTTCATCGTATTATATCATTTGGAGATCATATTAGTAGTGAATCTTCTTACACTGTGTAATTAATGAATTCATTCAAAATTCCTGTCGAGTGGACACAGTACGAAACAAAGCATGGAGAAATTCTGGGTTTTAGTCCGTCGAACTGTGGAAACGCTAGAAATTACCTTTTGCTTTCCCAGTAATACAAAGTATAGAGGAAGTTATGTAATCAGCGCAGTTTTCAACTGGAATTTCATGTTTTCCAACCTCCTGATTCCAAAAATGAAATAAAAACTTTTTTTTATCCGTGTGTGTGTTTGTGAACACTATAACTCCCGATTGAACAAATGTATCGACATCAAATTTTATATGTGTATCCACAACCCTCTGAGGACGACTCCTATTCATTTTCAGCCAAATCGACTAGATGGAAGGGGGATTAGGGAGGAGGCTTAACAAAAAAAAACTCTAATAACTGCCGTTATAATGATTGTATTTGGGAAAATGTTGCTTGAAACCATCCGCGTGCTGCCTTCATTCCAACTAGAGAAGGGTGCGATTCTGGTACCAACGCCGGTTGAACCTGCTAGTTAATTAAAGAGTAGCCAAGGCAGGAAGGGGAAGGTTAAAGAGATGGGCCTCATAAATATAATAGAGACAAGGTGAGAAGGTCAGTGGGTCAGTGAACCAACGCCAACACAAACACCAACAGTGGACACTCCTTTTGTTTAGTTAGCCAGACCAGACGACCCAGTCCAGGAGGATGTGTACCCGTAGGGACTCGGCCTCACATATATATAGTAACTGACAAAACAAGAAACTTTATCTATATCCATGTAGTCCTCTTTTTTGTCTCATTCTCAAATCATATGTATCCTAAAACCAAGTTGAAGCCACATGTTCAGAGCCATTATCCCATGATGGGACAAATACATATAGCTCAGTGGTATGCGTGCTTGCTTACTGGTTTACATCGTGGTTTCGAAACACGGCCGAGGCCCTTAGTTTATTTTATCTGGGTGGTATGTCCTTCAGATGAGAAGTTAAGTGATGGTTCCGAGCTTGTGCAAAGTCAGGTACTTGTTAAAGTGCCCTATCCTATGTGAATGAACATTTAGGATAGACAAAATTTAGGACTCCCATAGTAAAGTCACTCATGTTCACTAGAGCGACGAAAGAGCGGTCTGGTAGTAGGCGATATGACCTAGTAGTTAAAGCTCGGGCATGAGTCATAATAAATGAATGAAATAATGGTCATATGAAATATTATCGAAGTAATAAGAGATATGTATAATAGGAATGAATATATACAATATATTATATTGGAAAAATAAACTAACCTAATGGCGTTAACAGAGGTGAGAATTTAGTTCTATTAATTTCCAGCTGTTCTGGAGAGTCAAGCTTGTCTACCATTTTCACAAATATGGAGGTACTTTAACTTTTCTTCCGTTGCTTCTTTGAAAATTTGACGTAGATGTCTTCAACGAATGTAGATTTATACAATGTTTCCCTTTATTTCGGATGTGTGCTCATTGACTCGATCTCTAAATTTACGCCCTGATTGTCCTATATAAACCCAACAACATGTGTTGCAGCTGATACACTCTGCTTCTATCTTATATAATTATTTTGTCCTTACTTCCGTTTATGTGTTGATTTATTCTATTTTTCGTTTTGAAATTGCCTTTTTTCAAGCGTGTATTCTATCAGAGCGCTCTTTCGTCACTCTGGTGGGAGTCCTAAATTGTGCCTACCCTAAATTTGTATTCATCTAAGGCAAGGGTCTTTAAGGAGTAGGTACCTGGTATTGCACAGGCTGGGGGCCCTGGCTTTAATGTCCCATCCGAAAGACAGCGTGCTCAAGTTTTTTTTAACCTCCTAGATAAAATAAACTAAGGGAAGGCCTTGGCATGGTTTCGAACCCGTGATCTTTAGCTCAGTAAGCAAGCACGCTGATATCCGGCGCCCTCCAGGTTGAATAACAGTTAACGTAGGTTTTCTGTATAATTCGAATTTAATATCTATCTTTGGATCTAACTTGTAGGACCTGAAAGAGATAAGACCCAACTAGTTTTCTGAAATAGCCAACATATATGGATATTGGTTGTTATTAATGAGGAGAATAGCTGATCTATTTGACTTTCCCGACTCCACCTGTTTCCTCCACACCTGCTCTCTCGTATCTCCCCATCGCTCTTGTCCTTCCTTCTCTACTCTTTGTTCTTTCTGCTGTCGGCCCCTCTTTCTAGACAAGTCATCCATCCAGTCGTTACTCCTATTATTATTTTCTTTCGTTTTGTTAAAGAATGTCAATATGTTACCAGGTGTCGATCTATTCAAAATGATATAGAATACTCTCACCCACTTGTGTCAACTCCGGTTTCTCACCTTTTATTTTTCTTTCTCATTTATACTTCACTTCTGATCATTCTAGAAACCAATTTACTAGTATTTATGTGTGTTTAAAATGTTATATAATGTCATAGACTTTTGACTGAATAAAATAATCCCCACTATAGTGAGTAACTCTTTATTCGCCATTTTCCAATAGTACACACTTAATGACCCGCCCTGACGAAAAGAGAACTTGACTAACTCAAAATGTGAGAAGAAAACCGTCAACTGTCTTATTATATATATATAACTAATAAAAATCAATCTGATCCAAAAGAAACAACATTACTTGCTGCTAATATAATGCAGTTAATTAACAACCAAATACTGGAAACTTGATTAAAAAAGTAACTATTTACATCTTACTCAATGATTCTCAAACTGTAAACTAACGACCCAGAGAACAGCTGACTGACTCTTAATCTCTCTTATTCAATATAAGAGTATATAATTTCTGAAGTCTGCATCATTCCATGATTCGCCATTGGTCAAATTTAACTGTCACAAGTGGACATTCACACTCGATCCAAAATTACTTTGGAATATAAAACGACCGAAATAGGTTATTTGAACGAAAGGAGGAACATGTGAGTAAACTTTACACATCGATGAACAATGAATGGTGTGTTAAAATAGATCTTATCCCGAGCCATTTTGTATCAATAAATGAATACATGAAATGGTCTATTGACATAAATGATTCAGTTAAATAATGATAATAATGCTGCTAATACATAGGTAGGGAGGGATTCAATGGTGTTAGTTATTGTGACTCATGCCCTGGCTATAACTGCGAATTCATATCGCCTACTACCAGAGCGCTCTTTTGTCACTATGGGACATGAGCCAAGACTCTGGGAGCCCTAAATGTTGCCTATCCAAATAAAGTTAATTAACCAAGAGTATAGAGGTCTGAGTACCTGACATCATACAGGGGGACTATCGCTTAATATCACCATCCAAAGGACGGCGTGCTCAAGGGTTTACTTACCAGATAAGAAAAATCAAAGGGCCCGTGTTCAATGGATATTGTACGCTTATCAGGACTATGGTTTTAGATTAACCTCAAATTGTCTGAAGGATGAGGCCTCTTCTAAATACCGAGTAGTCCCCCATCTCTTCTCCATTACTATTATCGTTTTACCTTTATTATATTTATTTGGTTTGGTAAGGCTGATCGCTTAAGCAGTCACTCGGCTTGGTGTATCCCTCATGCCGGTGACAATTCATAAAATCGAAATTTCTGTGGAGCAGTTAACCATCTTTCCATTGCATATCATATATCATGTTATTTTTTTCAATTGTTTGCTAGATTAATGTGAAACAATTGTGTTTCTAAAGAAAAAAGGCCAATTATAAATTTATGAAATTTTTGACTAATAATATTTTTCAAATGTGAAGTAGGACCAACATGCACAGAGGTGTTGCGTTTCAAAGATCGCATTCCCTAAATACTTGCGGAAAGAGACATTTTATTTTTTCCGTACTATATAATTTATAAGTATAAAATTTATTAATATATATTTTTTTTTATTTCGGGTTCTTAAAATAATATTCAGTTTTAATAATAAGTAGATTTATGTAAGAATTCATTAATGTGATGTGATACCCTTATAATAAGTTAAGATGTTGTTGAGTAATGGAAGGATGTGGAGGAGCGGAGTAGTTTTTCCGTGTATATTTCTTGAGAAGAGAGGTGGGGGGTAGAGTGTTATGTGATGTTGTGATGTTTGCATATTTACTGTGGGACTTGGAGCCGAGAGCTGGGAAGCCCCACAACGCCATCATCCCATCCCAGCCTGTCTGTCTGTCCTTGGAGCTCACCAGGCCTCTCCACTCTCCCTCCCTCCACATTCTACAACTTCACTCACTATCCCAGTCTCAAAGTTCACATTACTTTCAGTTAGCTCATTTTGGACTAGATCAATCCATGTTTATCTATTAAATTGAATAAATTAAACAAACTCTTTTTTTTTTAAATATTGCCAATTCCACAAAAAAGTCATCTGTGAATCACCGGCAATGTTCTTCCCCAGAATTAATTAATCAATTAACTTTACGCTCCCCTACAAAACCAGTCAATCGTTTGCTCTAATAGTTGACCAATATAGGGGCTCCTAAATCCTCATGTTCAATTTTGTGTCGAAAGAGTCGGTCTTACCAAAAAAAAAACATCGGGAGTTAGCAGGGTTTTTGAATTATTGCCCCCTCCCCTAAACCCCCCTTTCCTTTGGCCGATATCGCTTAAATTTTACAGGTTACGTCCTCATTGGGTTTTGACTTCAAGTATCAAATTTAATGTCGATACATTCATTACATTGACAGTTAATGGGGTTTTTGGCCTGCCCTTTTACCGATTCCGCTTAAAATTATTGTCTCGTTCTTTTGTGGTTTTGAATTCACAAAAAAATATCTAATTGACATAATAATGACATACCTATTCTATTCTATTTCTATATGAAGAATAGTTGACATATTATATCGTTTATATTGAATTTTTTTTATAAACTAGATATATTTTCTTTTTTTTCCTTCCCCCGTTTTCATGTTGCTGTTATGCGAAGTACTAAATAAAATTTGGGCGCGATTTGGGGTGGAGGCCCGATTCGGAATAATTACCCATTATAATTAGCATCTATATGTTTTAAGGTCTCTTTTTGTAAAACATATATATGGTTCTTCATAATCCGAATATCGCATGTTTACACTCCTTCCTATCTTTTACATATATTTTAGCAGTCTACTGCAATTCTTATATGGACCTTTACCCTTGTTTGCCTTTTCCTGGAAACAGGCTCCTGTTGATCTCATCTTATCTATGAGCATACACAGGTAGACCGTCCTACTTAAGAAATACATTGGTGCTAAAGCTTATTGGATATATTTATAGGAGATCCTAGCTGACATACAAATGTATACATCAAGATACTTTATGAATGGGACATATTACATCTTAGAGTCAGATGTGATAACAGTAATAGTAAAAAATAATAATACACTAATTCAAGACGATTTCATTTCGATTATGTAATTTTCTCAGGTCACAATGTACGAAATATAGAAAAGAAAGAAAAATAAACAAATAATAATTTAAAAAAATTATAAATAAATAAACAAAGAAATAAAATGAAGAAGAGAAAAAAATTATATTGGGTAGTTTGGACAGACCTTATTTATATCTGTGGGGAAACTCGGCCAAGAATTGAGACTATGAATACCAACATTTAGATGTAAATAAGATTGTAGGTAATTGTTTTGAGGAGTACAACTTGTCTTTGTATAGATGTAAGTGATGAGATCATAGTGTGAGTGTGTTGTGGAGGTGTGAGATGACAACAAAGTGAAAGAGAGAGAGTGGGTGGATATCTAAATGCGGAACACAGACTACCGGTAAAGTAGAAAAGGAAAGGAGAACTGACTGGGTTGGTGTTAGTGTTAGTGTCTGTGTATGGGACAATATAAATGATAGGGGAACAGCTGATAGAGGGGAAAACAGGTCAAGAGCACCACGTCCCTCCTCACACCATCATCCACATCCAACCCACATTCACATCCCCCCCCCCCCCCCCCCTCTCTCTCCTTAGTTTTATTTTATCTGTTTTTTTTTTCTCTCTTTATTTTACACATAAACCAAGCCACATTCCAAGCAGGCCACAGAGCAAAACAAGAATCAACAACGAGGGGGGAACATCAGAAACTGTTTTTTTTAATGGAAAAACCACATGGAAATAAAAAGGGCCGTTAGCATTAATGAATGGGCAGTCAAAAGAAGGTCATGGTCTTCTCCACTCAGCTTCCTTGTTCTAACGGTCCTTTCATCCATTGTTACTATATAGTATAGTAGTACTCACTTCAATCACCTCTCCTCTCTATCCATCTCCAGTGTTGCACTTCAACATTCATTGTATATCGCTTCTTTCAACTTTATTTTCGGAAATTTTCTTATTAAGTTGTCCACCGGTTATTGTTCCATCAGCTGTCACATTAGCGTGAATAAACATAATGTTTGATGTGTAAACATCTTAGCTCTCAGACCGTCAGAGCGTAAGTCTCGTTGATGTGAATGCTGCGTAAGTGTGTGTGTGTCGGACGGTTGCACGCGCAGCGCAAACACACAACTACACACCTCTTTATCTGTGAGCTTAACTGTTTTTGAGCATTTCTACGTTCATGGAATAAGAAAGTGTGTAATATATTTCGACTGCATTATCGTGTAATATATTTCGTCACATATGAGGAATGTAAAGGTAAATATATAATAAAACCAATATCAATAAAACAACTTTAAAAAAAAATATAACATTGTATTTTTACAATACAATATGATCAATAACATTTATCGCTGTAGGGACTTTAACTAAAATGTCAATATTACTAACTATAAAATGATTGTCACAATAAATACAATTTGTGGTAAAAGAAAATAATATAGCAGTGCAAAACTAAAAAAATATAATTATTTTAGCTAACACAAACCCATAATTTCATGTATAAAAGAAATTGATGAACAATAAATTTGAAAGTTTAATTCCACATATTAATTTTCTTATTGTATCATTATAAAACAGATTTTAATCAAAATCAGTGCACGACAGCAAATTTTTGAAACTAAAGCAGATGTTTACACATCAATTCTCGTGAGTACCGCGTCACTCATACGTTTTTTTTTTTTTAATAGAAAACCTACTAGTATTACTGATTTAATAGGGCAGGTACTGACATCAAAGGAAGCTTGTTGCAACCAAATAATCGATTTATTGTTATGTTATCTCAAATGGAGCGATGTGATGTAAATACAATGAATTGGGAGAGTTCTATTACAAGTATTGTTTTGGCTCATCCTCAATACAATGCAGCTCTTTAATTCAGCAGTTTAATTTAAGAACAACAATATTTATAATGTATCTTAATATTTCCTGATAATTGTTTGAAATAGCATGGCAATCTGTAGATAGCTTGTCGGCTATTAACCAAGGTTGTTCAAGCAACAGTAAAATTCCGAGTCTACACGATGTCAGGTACTCGTTAAAGAATCCTACCCCTACTTATGTCCACCAGAACGATGAAAGAGCGTTCTCGTTGTTGGCGATGTGATCTCGTAGTCATAATAACTAATTCGACAAGAAATTATTGTATATGTATGTATATCTAAAACTCCATTAATTTTCCGTCAAAGGGTAGAGGGGGTTGTCTATTAATTTTCCGTAAAACCGGCGGAAGAGAATGTGGAGCTCGAGTCAAAAACCCTAATAACTGACGATGTAAATTTTATATACATAATATAAAAATGTAAATTCAAGATCTTTCAACTTTTGATTTTTATAATTCGTTCTGGGGAAGTACATTGCCGGTGATTCCGATCAACTTGGTGCTCATTTCGTTTATATAGATAATGAAATTTCAGATGTTCCTCCTCCTTTTGATGAAACAAAAGGATGCTTTTGCAGTAATGGTGAAAAGTATATTTCATTTCATTTGGTAATTTGTGTCAAGTTGAGAGGGCGGTCTAACTGCCAACATGCACTTACCGGATGTCAACTGTTTCTTTCTTCAGACTGATGACCTGTTTTTTCCTCTTCTATTTCCGCTCTGTTGAGTTCTTCCAAGTTGGGTTTATTTCCTGTCCTGGAGAGTTGAGTTGGAAGTGATGGGGGTTGAGTCAGGTTTATCTACCGTGACTCACATGAGACAGACTTGAGCCTCTGATGAAGGTGGTTAGTCGAGTCTGCTACGTAATAGCAACTTGGCCCTATCATCATTCTAGCTACACCCACACACACTCTTCCAGTCTTACTTACATTATCAACTGAACAAAATAAGATCCCATTTTTTGCATTAAAAATAGCAATGTTAAAGAAATAGCGCAACCTTGTTAACTATCATAAAAATAAACAGTTGTCTATGAATCCCTGTCAATAATGTACTTCACCACAACCAATTAATCAATCAACTTTTTGCTCCCCTAACTTGTCGATAGTTATTAGGGTTTTTGAGTTGAGCCCCCTTTCCTGAACCCCCACTTCCCTTCTTCAGCCGATATCGCTGTAATTTGACAGGTTGGTAAAATGTCCTCATTAGGTTTTGACTTTAAATATGAAATTTCATGTCGATATATTCATTACATCGGCAGTTATTGGGTTTTTTGAATTGAGCCCCTCTGATCCCCCCCTTTCCTTCTGCCGATTCCGGGGTTATAAATTCACATATGGAATTTTGTGTCATACATTCATTACAACAGCAGATATTAGAGTTTATGAGTTTAGTCTCTTCTCTAATCTGCTCCTCTCCTTTGGTTGATTTGGCTGAAAATCAATAGATGTCGTCGTTAGAGGGTTCTGGATTCACATATAAAAATTCGTGTCGATACATTCATTCTATCGGGGGTTATCGTGTTCACAGACACACACAGACAGACTGAAATTCCATTGAAAACTCTGCATCGAATTTTTGACAGATTACATAATTTCCCATATACAGGTGGGGAAGTGAAATAGATACAGATCGATACATCCTAACCTTAGTATCATAACACAACTTGTAACATGCGCTCTAAGTCTGTCTTATAGTAATAATAGATTTGTAATGTTTGAAATCAGTCTCGCAATGTTTGAATAGGGGTTGTTATATCAACTGTGAATGTGGTAGCACGATAACTCCCGATTGTATGATGTTAACACCAAATTTTAAATGTATACCCAGAACACCATTAATTTTCGGCCAAAGGGATAGAGAGGAGGAAACTGCAGTTGTACACAAAATTTCGAAAACATTTTGATCACAAGCCTGATCTCTCCTTCTTAAAGCCTTCCCAAAATTGATACTTCACATATTCCACAAGATGCCATTACATGTTGCCGGAAGCTGCGAACTTCCTTTTATGTACTTACCAACAGATGTTGTGGCATGTCAGAATCATTATAACGCGTGTACATCTGTTCAACTATTGAAGAAATGATTGTATCTTGTTGCTTGTAGCTTTGCTAAGTAAGCCATTTAATACTGGTTTTATTTCCACAAAACTGTTTCATTACTTAATAGAGTCGACAGTATCTTTTCAATGTAGAAGGAATACGACAGAACCTCGAATTCCTCCTACATTCATTACATACGTTTTGAGAATGCATTTTTAAATTCTAGGGCCTAAAAAAATTTCCAACTTACGATTCGGTCATCCCATGGAGGTGTGACAGCAAAGAAGTGAACCTTACTGCCTCACGGCCTCCCAATCCTCCTCTACCGTCTGTTGATATATCTTTAAGGCCTCGAAATTTCCAACTTACCTTAACGGTCCTAAGGGTGGACATCAAAGGAGAGTTCGGTCATCCCATGGGAGATGTGACAGCAAAGAAGTGAACCTTACTACCTCACGGCCTCCCAATCCTCCTCTACCGTCTGCTGTTATATCTTCGGTTTAGCATTTAACTGCCTTTGGGAAAACTATCTAATTTAGTGCCGTCCCTTAATGATACTTTGAGAAAGTACCAACATATCAACATTTTTTGAAAAATTGTGTACAATTTTGTCTTATTGTAAATTCAAAAATTGTATCCACTGCAACAACATTCAATGAATAATGTATTATATATCCGATTTATCATTCCTACATTTGAGGTATTTTTATTCATTCATTCGAAGTTTGATTTTTAATTTCATATGATTGTCTCATTTGGCCTCCCCCAAGAAATAATTAGATTTGATTTATTCATTGGCCGGTTTTCTGTAATTTTTGTTGAACATTTAAATTAAAAACAATAAAGCTTGAATTGTCTCGTGATTAATGAAATATTAAAGCTATATTGGTCGAAATTATTGCACAGAAGGGCGTAATTATTGTGGAATTGAAATGTTTTGTTTTTTAAGTACTTTTCACTTCTAAACGTATTCCTCCTGTATTTTTAACTTTATCTTCCCCAGCTATACGAAGTGTAGGTGAAGTTATGTATTCTGCCAAAAATTCGAAGCGGAGTTTTCAAACGAATTTCATTTTTTCCGATCTCTAGCTAGATAATCAAATATGAAAAAAAAAAAAAATCTGTCTTTCTGGTGTGTACGATAACTCCCGATAGAATGAATGTATCGACACCAATTTTTATATGTGAATCTAGAACCTAACGACGATACCTATTGTTTTTCAACCAAATCGACCAAAGGGAAGGGGGGATTAGGGAAAGGCTTAATTCAGAAACACTAATAAATGTGCTTGTATTGATTTTATCGACACAGAATTTCATATGTGAATTCAAAACCTCTTTAAGGTCGACTCATATTGTTTTTAAGCGGTATCGGCAGAAGGGAAGGGGGTATCAGAGGAGCGATCATCAATAATTGCCGATGTATAATGAATGTATCGACATGAAATTTCATATTTGAAGTCAAAACCCAATGAGGTAACGACTTTTTTTGTTGCTTTTTTGACAATTTATTTAGATTGGCTGTCGACTACTCTGTCATTTGGTCCATCTCAAATAATGAAGTAACTTGAGCAAGATAATTTTCCAATTCCACTGATTAGAGAATAAATTCACCATTGTAGAATTAATCAGCTGTTTTGGAAGAATTAAAATAAAATACAATATTAAAGTAATCCATTTTTGTATTAATTAAGATGAAGGGTGGTAAATAATTCATGTTGGTTTCACCATATTAACATTATATGGGTCAAATTTCATCGGGAAAAATGCGAATACAATGGAACTATATGGGTTAGTTGCTTGATTAAAATAACTTTGGCCATTCATTGAATTGTTCCAACTATCTTCCTATGAATATATGCATACAAGTGTTAGGACGTAGCTAGAGAAAAAAATATAATAAAAAATAAAATGAGTTATGGACTCCTCGTGTCACTTACTATGAAGTTTATATGAATAAGGGTCGTTCAAAAATAATTTATGTCTAACTAATTGTGATAAGAGGCGATTCGTTAGATTTGCTACCTATTCTTATGGACAAATTAGAGCTCATTAAAAACTTTGTGGATTATTTAAATCATAATTCTTTTGTCCATCCCTCAATCAATAGGAGACAAATTGTTCAATTCAATAATTCAATACTTTATTTGTTCTCAGAGTCCAGCCCTATACAAAGGAGTTAGATTTTAATTGTATTACATTAACAATAATGCACATGTTATGCAATGATTATGAATATTAATAATTTTAATAATAATTGAAACAATAGAGAGTAATACATAAAAAAAAGAATAATATACATTAAAAGTAATTAGTTATTGTGGCTCCTGTCCGGGCTTTACTACTAGGGCATACCCTTACTATCATATACCACTGAGCTACCGACGCCCTCACATAAGATAATATTAATGTAAGAAGGAATTGTAACAGAAATAGATTTAAATTGATAAATAAAAACGTTTTTAATATTATGTATTCCACATGAAATTGTTCATATACTACCGGTTTCGGCATTCACCATCGTCAGTTTCAGTTATAAACAAAGATTTTAGTTTATATCTCAACTCACGATGGTGTAATCCCGAAACTTACATTGTGGAATAGATAATATTCCAAAAGACTAAGTTTATTTATTATAAGTTTCGACAATATGTCCGAATTTCTCAACTTACAAGTTAGAAATTGATTTGTCTCACGATAGTGAAAAGAGAGAAAGACGATTGGTTTATTTGTTGAGAAAAATAATGTATATATTAAGGAAAGGGGGCGCCGGTAGCTTAGTGGTATGCGTGCTTGTCTTCTGAGCTCAAGGTGTGGGTTCGTAACCCGACCGAGGCCCTTAGTTTATTTTATCTGGGAGGTAAAATAAACTTAAGCACGCCGTCCTTCTGATGGGACGTTAAGCGATGGTCCCGAGCTTGTACGATGTCAGGTATTCGTTAAAGACCCCTGCCCTAGGTGAATAAAAATTTAGGACTCCCACAGTAGAGGGGCTCATGTCCACCAGAGTGACGAAAGAGCGCTCTGGTAGTAGGCGATATGACCTCGTAGTAAAAGCCCGGGCATGAGTCATAAAACCTAACCTATATTAAAGAAACATGAAATGTTTTATTAACGATAAGTTATAGAAGAAGAGGCTATAAATAGTTATCGTTCAGAAATCAAATTTTTACTCTTTGATACTTGGTGAAAAAAAAAAAATAAAAATAATGTTCTTCCCCAGTGGGAATTAATGAAGCGGATATAAGATATATTTGGTGTGCACACCTAGAGACTACTGTTGGAGTCCTAAATTTTGCCTATGCAGGTTTAGGTAGTTAATTAAGTTTTCCATCTCCAGCCCCCTGGAGCCCCCCAAAATACATATTGATAATCTTGAAGAGGTTCGAAGTTTGTGTCAACAATTTTTCCCAAAATTGTATTCTACAAATTCTACATTATATCAAAATGAAAAATTTTACTTAATTGCAAATTTGCATCCTTTTTTTGAACCTGCTACATTTGGGTTATACAAATACAGATACAAATAAACAAAATGATGATTACAATAAAACCAATGTAAATGTTTTTCTACGCTCCCCCTTCCCTGTCATGTGATGGTAATGAGCTGTCTTGTCTGTCCACTTGACTCGAGATCTAGAACATAGCTCCTGTCCTTGTCTCCCCACTGGACGGACAGACTGCCCTTCTCTGTCAGTCGATGGTGATGCCATCTTCACTTAGCTTTAGATAAGTTCTTGAAGAGCTTCTTTCTATATAGTTCTCTCTCTCTCTTTTTTCCTTATCTTAGCTCTTCACATGAAAGCCTGTCTCCTCCATAAAGTATATTTCATTTAGCTTATTAAGTTTATTATGAAGTTCACAACCGTCTGGGAAAGTCTATCGTAGATGAGATGATAGCATATAAAAAATGTGGTCGTTGAATCACCGGCAATGTACTTCCCCAGAACGAATTAATCAATTACATTTTCGTTCTTCCTCCATAACCAGTCGACCGTTTGGGCTAATAATTGGATAAATTCCATATATCGACAATTATTAGGGTTTTTGAGCTGAATCCCCCTCCCCTCCGGCCGTTTTTGCTAAAAATTACTATATCTTGTTCTTATGGGATTTTGATTTTATATGAAATTTTGAGTCGATACATTCACTACAACGGCTATTATTAAAGTTTTTGATTTAAGCCACCCCTCTTCCCTTTGCCCGAAAAACTGCTGAAAAACAGTAGGTTTATGGAGTTCTGGACACACATAAAATTTCATGTTGTTTTAAATTCATTATATCTGTAGTTAATAAATTACTAATAGTTATCATGAGCACAGACGCACAGAATGTTTTTTTAATTTATGGAATCAGAGTGTAGGAAAACATGAAATTCCGGTGAAAACTCTGAATCGAATTTTTGATCGATTTCATAACTTTCTCTATAGATAGTTATTTAAAGAATTGCTTTTTAAATAAGCCCATCTATATCCCTAAATAAATTCATTTCCAATCCATTCAATGAAATTACTTAGTGTTTCTCGTCACTTATTTATTTGTATCTCTTTGCGACTTTTGTAGAAAAAATATTACATTACAATTAGAGAATCAACGCTCCCTATCCTGGAGCATTATTATTCTATATTCCGGATTTTTTGCATTATTTGCTCCGTTTCAAGTTGCATTATTTGTCTAGTTTCCAGATTCCCTGCATTATTTCTGCTCTTTTTTTATCGGTTCCAGGCCTCAGAGCATTTGGTTAAAACTAATGTCTTTCTTATTCAGGGACTTCTGAATTCTCTCATACATATGTTATAAAATGTGTCGAGGACGCCGGGAGCCCAGTGGTATGCGTGCTTGCTTACTGATCTTTAGATCACCGGTTCGAAACCCGCCCTTAGGTTTTTTTTCTGGGAGGTGAAAAAACCTTGACCATGCCGTTCTTCGGATGGGACGTTAAGGATGGTCATGAGCCTGTTCGATGTCAGGTACTCGTTAAAGACCCCGACCCTAGGTGAATAAAAATTTAGGGTAGGCAAAATTTAGAACTCTCATAGTAGAGACGAGCTCATGTTCACCAGAGTGACAAAAGAACGCTCTGGTAGTAGGCGATATGACCTCACAATAGCTAACGCTTTTAAGTATTTGAAAATACTTTTGATTGGGCCATAAATACGAGCGATATCTTGTAAAATGTACTTATGTCCTCAATTTTTAACCAAATTCGGCTAAAATCTAATCAGACCTAAGTAAAGGACATGTGATATCATCATTGTAAAATTTCAAGTTCACAGCGGGTTTCAGTTCAAGCTCCAATATCTCACACATTAGACATCATTGCAAACATGGTCAAAACGTATTCAGGGGACCTTGAAACGTAAAATTGGTTGAAAACTCGATCTCGGATTTTCAATACTTGCTTGTACTAAAGGTACAAGAAAGTAAAAACTGTTATAAAATGAAATATTCTACCAGTTATTTGTATGAGAGAGGGGATGGATGTGGATGTGGTTTGGTCTACCGAGAGGATTGTGCAACTTGGCCAGGGAGTGGAGTGGAGGGGGTTATGGCCCACATTGCGCCGCCCTTCCCTTCTTGGCTGATCAGGGTTGGGGCCGCGCTACACAGTGAAAGTAAACTCAGCTGTTATCTTCTTTGACAGCCCCTCCCTTATCATTCTTTACTTTATCTCTGTATCCCTATAATCATCATGTTTCTGCAATCATCACCAACCCCATGAGTTGCCATTCTTTAGCTTACTTTGGTGTGACTTAAAACATTGAGCACTCCGTCCTTCCGATGGGACGTTGAGCTACCGTCCCAAGCTTTTGTGATGTCAAGTACTCGTTAAAGACCTTTCTTTAATTACTCGTATGCAAAATTTAGGACTCTCACTCTTGAGTCAGGCGTCCAACCAAAGAGCGTTCTGGTAGTAGGCGATATGACCTTAAACAGAGTTTATGCCTATACTAATCACACAAATAAACAAATAACTATGACAATCGTGTGGAGGTCTGCCGATGAATTCTCTAGTTCCCATATTGAAACGGAATCGTTGAATGAAATAGAAAATTCTTCTGTGAATCACTGGCAATGTACTTCCCCAGCGCGAAATTAACTACTAAGTGTTCGCTATCCCTCTGAAATCATTCTACCGATTTGATTGCAAAGCAATGGGTGTAGGTGTGTCTAACTCAAGGACTTCTGAATTCTCAGGGTGTATTGTCGTGTTGATTTTTATGGACTGTTATTACGATTTTTGCTGTTGGACCTCCGCTTCTCCTTTGCCGATTCGGCTGAAAATGATAGGTATCTTCTTCATGAGATTTGGATTTACATATGAAATTTTGTGTCGTTACATTCATCATACCGGCACTAACTGGAGTTTCTGCTGCAGGATTTTTTTTTATTTTCATTTTTTGGATTAGTCGGAAAACATGAAATCTTGTGAAAACTCGCCATCGCATTTTTTTGACCGATTTCCTTTCTCTATACTTCGTAAAAATATAGTGGATATAATATAATATTATTAGAATACTAAATATGTGATGTGATTTCATGATGTTATTTCATTATGCATGGCTTTAAATTGGAGAATTTATGGTCGACATAATTTTAGCTTTTAATTGGCTGATTATTAAAAGTATCTTGGAAGGTTTAGCACTAACCTCTTTACGGTCTTCATTGAAACTTGGCACTTGTTCAAATTTGGTTCTCTACTTTAGTTTTTTTGCGGATCTCTACATATCGTCTTGAGATGTGTAGTTTTTCTTCCGATAACCACTATTCCGGATATTTCCTTCTCCTGGGAGAGTATTTATTTATTTTTTAAATGTCTAAAATGGAAATTTAAAATTCCTTCAGTGGTATTTGTAATTGTCGACATTCCTTAATGTTTTAATACTTAACCGTAAAATATACTTTATCCTAGGTTTTTACGCTCTCACCGTAATCGTAAATACATGAGAAGTTGGAATGTGTATCTTACGAGAGGTTTTTCGCCAAGGTTCATTCGCTGACTCAATTGAAGGAAAACATTACATCGTGATTCACCGACTACGTATTCCATAGATGTAGGCTATTCGAAATGCCGACGTATACCAGATCCCCTCCGGCTGACGGACAAAGTTGGAATTTTCAAGAACCGGCGCCTATCCTCGTCACCATAAAACAGAGGTTTGCCTGGAGCAATAAATCTTTTTCCAACCTCTGGATGGTTGTGGGACTGTCTTTGAGGTAGGGTAGATAGTTGATGTGGCCAGATTGGCCTGAGGTTATCTTTTTTTCTTGCAGGGATGGTGTTGTTTCTTGAGGAGGGATACTTGTCCAAATTGCCGGTTTGGTTTGTAAGGTAGGTGGATGTTGCAAATTGCAGTTGGTCGGTGTGGTGGGTGGTTGAGTCTGAGTTATGCAGATGAGGGGCAGCCTGCAGGGGCTCGGGCGGCTCGGGGCTGGGTGCAGCTAGGGGGCCCCCATGTTGTCGGATCTGGGGGGAGGGAGAGGGGATGGCAACATGGGAGGGAGTCAGCCGGCTGCCTTGTTGCCACCTCTCCCGCTAGCCCGCTCCCTGCCTAGGCCAGGTTTCCCAACCCTGCCCCCCCACTCTCACTCAAGTCTTGCATTATAAGTCATATCCGGCAATGAGGAGGGGGGGGGGGGGGGGGGGGATAATGCTTTTATGTATATATTTATTTTTTTTTAATTTATTGAAAATCAACGCTAACCTTCAAAATGGACCTATTTTCAGTCACATCAGTCGAGCGGTTCAATGTCTATCCGTTCCATGTCATACATATATCGTGTAATTTTTTCAGATGTTTGCGAAAACGGTTGGTTCTCTGAAAAAATCGTCTTTATGAAACGTCTGGCTAACGATTTTTGTGAAATTTGAAGTAGGAACAAGGTGCATAGAGTAATAGCGTCTCAAAGATTGCTTTCCCTAATTATAAGAAAATATAATTTATTTTATATTAATTTAAATATATTCTGTTTGAAATGCAAATAAATGACTAAAAGTAAGAAAATAAATAATTTAAAAAAAAAGTTTCTCCAAAATATACTTTGTATTTCTATTACATTGAAAAGTAGAAAATAATGTTTTTCTTTCCGGCGGTTTTAATAATGATCTAACTGTATTTTGGTGTTCAGAAAAAAATAAATATATAATCACATTTATAGCTTTTCTCCCTGCTCTGTATTTATTTCCAATGTGGTTTCTTTGTATAGCCCTTTCTCGATATTCTCTTTTGAGTCGTTTCATTTCCCTTCAACTTGGTAGTGGTTTTCTGTATAAATGCTAAAGCTTTTTTAACGAAATAAATGTTAAATGTTTAGAGCTTTTTCATGTATGAATTTTGTGATTGGGGGAGGGATGCTCTTTACCATTCTCATTGTAATCTAATAGCTTCTCAGAGTCACATTTTACTGAGGAATAGTCAGAAGCTGCCAAGCAATTAAAAAAACGCTCAGTATAAACGAACGTCCATATTCTAAAAGGTTACATAATGATATTAATAATTATCGTAAACAATAACATGGTAATAGGATACATCATAAAAATCTATTCATTAAGATAGTTTATAAATTAGATTTATAAATTATTATAACTTCAACTAGAGTCTGCCACATACATGAGTAGTAATAACAGTAACAGTAAACAAAATATAATAAATAACAAAACAAATCCCTATAAATATAATAATACTAATAAATATGTACAGTTTTTTATTATATTTTACATTATGATAAATAGCTGTTATAAATCTTCCAAAAGTCCATCTACAATACTTGTATTGCTAACATTTTTATTAATTTATATATATATATAATAATTAAATAAACCATTGTTACATATAAGAATATCATGATTTTACTTCTCCAGTTATACGAAGCATAGGGAAAGTTATGTAATATGACAAAAATTCGATGCGGAGTTTTCCTCTAGATTCCAAATATGAAAAAAAAATAATTGTGTCTGTGAACACGATATCTCCCGATAGAATGAATGTATCGATACGAAATTTTATATGTGAATCAAGAACCCTCTATTGTTTTTACAGTCTATTGTTTTTCAGCGGAATCGACCAAAGGGAAGGGGAATTAAGGGGAATGCGTAAACTGTGTTTGTAAGGGAAGCTAAAAGTTAAATGATTAATTAGTTTGGGTATGTACATTGCCGGCGATCCACCGACGCCTTTTTTTATGTCTACCAGCTAATGTAGTGATTCCTGACAGATATACTGAGCAGAGTGCTATTACCTGCCTAGAAACTTGACTTGTTGGTAATATAATAAAAGTGCATGAGCAGCCGTTTCGTTTCTCCTGTAAGCTGTACCCTCCTCAGCGTGGCTAACTGGATCTTCTTCGGCTGCGCCTTCTTTCTTACTTTCTCTGCCTATCTCCAGCTCACATTCATTCCCTGCTAGTCGCTTCTTCATTTTCACTATTATTTTTTCTATTTTTCTGTTGTGATAAATTGTTTTTAATAATTATTCTTATTACCGTACAGATAATGTCTTTTGTACTGTATCAAAGCTATTGAAATGCACTCAAATGAAATTTAAAGATGTTTAAGATGAATAAAAGTCAAAAATGACATGCGGTTTTAGTATCACGCGCCTTTCATGGATATTGTGTTTATACTATCAATTTACATATTGAACATCGATACATTCATTACATTGTCAATTCCCCTCCCCTGATCCTCCCTTCCCTTCTGGTGACTTCGCTGAAATTTAACAGGTGTACAAATCTGGATTTGTTTTTGAATATAAATGTTGTTTCGATATATTCATTACATCGGCAGTATAAGGGGTTTCGAGTTGAGACCCTCTCCTCTGTTCCCCCTCTGCATCTCTTTGGCAGATTTTAGGTGTCGTTCTTAGGGAGTTCTAAAACACCTGCAAAATTTCGTGAAGCATGAGGTTCTGAATATACATATGCATTTTCATGATGATATATTCATAATATTACGAATTATTGGGGTTTTGCGCTCACAATGCCGCAGACATCAAATTTCTTTTTAATTTTTGGATTCAGAGTTTGGAAAGCATGAAATTCCGTTGAAAACTCGGTATGGAATATTTGACGTTTGTTATGGCTGGGGAAGTGTAGGTACAGAAGGTAGTCCATGCTGTTACTTTCTCTCCTCTTCTCTCCTAAATGTTCTGTATTTTCCTCGGTTTCTTATTCGATCATTATAGCGAGTCTCCATTGTTTTAAATATATTCTTTTATTTATTGTACACAAAAAGTGTTCACAACTGAAATAGCTGCCTTCTTTATACTACATCGCTTTTTCTTTTTGTTTCAAAGAAAAGTTAATTGGTTGTTATGCAATTTCAGGGCCACCTTTGAACCTGTAGACAAAATCTGCTCTTTTATTTTAATTTCCATGAAAAATTAATCAAATGTCTCATTGTACTAATTCTAACGCGCGACCCTGATCATGATATAAAATACAACGGGATTGTATATAGTTGTGCATTTTTATCCAATCGGCCCCTCCATGCCGCTTGACTTGGAATTATATTGTCGCTACTCAACATCTAAATATCTCGATGAGAACATGAAAAAAATACTATAGGCGTAGCGAAAAAAAATATATATTAATAATAAAAATCATAGAATTACGTCGGTGAGAAAAGCTACTAATACCAAATATTGACTGATATTCAAAAAGTTATATTTTATTTTTAGTATTTTTGCGATCTGTGTCGATATAGTGAAACACTAATAAAAACAAAGCACTTGTTTAATTTAATTTTTATATTATCTAATTATACAAAAATATATATATATATATAAAGTTAACCGGTATTACGTCATGATCAGCACAAAGTTCCAAAGTGACTTTTAAGTTTGCTAGGATGTCATTTATACAATCCTCAGGTTATCCAAATTACCTACTCATACTCTGTCCCCTAGGGATGTTACTGTATTTTCCTAGAATGGTGACACAGCTTGTTCTGATGTAGAATAAGGATAATTACAATATTCACAAAAACTGTTAGCTATGAAGTCCTATGTTTTCACCCTCGATAGTAATATGTATTTATGTGTAAAAAATGCAAATAATGTTTTCCTTCTCTGTTCAACATATTTTGTTTATTTTTTATTATTTGTTTTCATACTCAAGTTAATGTATTAATAACAAATTGTGTTTTAGGAACTGACTGGTCAGAACAGCAATGACAGCTCAAGTGGTGGGGGTCCTGCCCCCGGGACCCCCACCTCACAGGGGATGAGGCCCACCCCTTCACCCACCGGATCAACTGGATCCAGGTCTATGTCACCTGCTGTCGGTATGTACCTGTTTTATCTTTCATTATACTTTATTGGGTTCCCTTGGTTGAAAGCGGTCCTCTGTGTTCAACGCCCTGCCTGTCTGTCTGTCTCTCTGTCAATCTGGGAATTTATTGAGACTTGAAATAAGCTAAAAAATAATATTTTCAGGTTATTGGATATGTTTAAGTTAAATAACATTTATATTCAATTATTTTGTATATAAAACAAACTAATTGGAGAAATAACTAAATAATTGTTTTTCATCTTTCCACAAGTAAAGAACTCTTATAGTATTCAAGTGGCTCTGTTCGGAACTATGCAGTCATAACCTCATTAAACCTTTTTTTTTTTTTTAAATTTTTCTTTCACTAGTCGTTTACTACCTGTGGTGAAATTCTGGTGATGCATAAAATACATTGGCATAGGCAGACAGAAACTATATTTCAGAACATAATTACTAATTAATTCATTTTCTGGGGATTCAATTTTTATTTTTTTTAGTAAGATATTTTGAGGAATTTATTTACAGAAAGTATTCAATAAAAAAACTTGAACTTGGAATATTAACAGAAAATAAATAATATAAAACTAAATCATATAAAAATTTAATTGGATATCAGAAAGTCGGAAATCATGATTTTTTGCTAGAATACATAACTAGTACATAACAAATATCACAAACCCTATTGAAAATATCTCTTTGAAATTTAACAGCTATCATCGACTATATGAAAATCTAAAATAAAACATTCAAAAAATGGTAGCTGTTCAAATTAAATTTTGACTGATTAGTACATACTTACAAAAATATTTTTTTACCAGCAGTTGAAATTCCAAAGTGTTTTTAAAAAATATTTTTGAGATATTTCTTGCGTTCTCTTGAAAAAACATGTTTTAATATAATTGTAGTTCTCTGTAAATATTCTAAAAGGATCACTAAAATGATAGTAAATATTTTATTGGAGTCAATTGAATATTAATTACCAAAAAAGTACCTGATTGGTCAGTGCGGATAAGTAGAAACCCCATTGAATAATTTGCTAGAAGGGAGTAAAATAAACGTTTTATTTTATTAATGTCATTTAAGGTAAGTAATTTAATAAATTTCAATATTGACTAGATCTAATGATGGGTTATGTGGATGAAGTTGCCACTTGTAGCGTTTCACGGCGGGTTCTCAAATTACAAAATAGGTAACTTCTAATTGGGTGTTTCTATTTAACTCACATTTAGCAACTATTTCTTGCATCAAGAGTTTGTCATTGCCTGTCCAGTACCATTCATTTGACGAGAATCAAGTGACTTGCTTCTATCACTGGTCAGTCAAGTGTTTTTATTTTGAGAGAGAATACCTACCTAAAAAAGAAAGAAATGCAAAACAAATTAATTTAACGGGATTGTTTGCATTTCTTTCAGTAAACAAAAAAAAAAAAAAAGGAATTCTAACGATACCGGTAAATTCCTTTCCTGAAAAAAAATAAATAAATAGAAAAAGTGTAACGATGACATTTTTGTAAAAAAAAAATGTATGCATACTTCTGTAATATATTGTATACTGTTTTTTAACATTTTTTTTTCTTTTTACTTGACCAGCTAAACCTAATAAAATTAGTTATGTACTTTTCACTGGAATCTCATGTTTTCCGATTCCCTGAATCCAAAGATAAAACACACCGAATTTCTTATGCGTATTGCATATGCTTTAAAAAATAAACTCGGATAACTGCCGGTATAATGAATGAATGTATCGACATGAAATTTTCCATGAGATTTAAGAAGTCCCAATAAAGTATAGGATAAGATAACTATAATTTTTCAGTCAAATTGGTCCAAAAATAAAAGATTTTAGAAGTAGAATGAACATTGTCGATGTGTTTTTTTTTTTTTTTTGTGTTTTTTTGATAACTTTTCTTTTTATTAATGAAAGATGAGATATAAAAATAAAAATATAATATGTGGGTGTAAATTCTTCTAGATTGCCTTTTAATGATATCATTAGTTTAAAATAAAAGGAATAGGTAATATCCTCATAAAATATATTTTAGTGGCCACTTACTTAAACCTCACTAAAACAGGTATCACTGTTTCATAGATCCTAACTCGGCGGGCTCCAACTTTGAAAACACTTTTAACTCTAGTTTGCTCATTTATTATATTAATTTCATTTCTCCACATATACCGAGTATAGATGAAGTTATGTAATCGTATGTAATATTGTATATGAACACCATTACTCCCGATAGAATGAATGTATTGATATCAAATTTTATATGTGAATTGAGAACCCTCTAACGACGACACCTATTGTTTTTCAGCCAATTCGACTAAAGGGAAGGGGAGGATTAGGGGGAGGCTTAACTCAAAAACTCTAATAACTGCTATCATGACAATTACATTTCGAGTCAGTGCACCAAAGTTTTTTTTTTGTCTTTGGCTTACAAGAATGTAAAAAAAATTTAAATGAATGTTACTTCTCCTTAAGGTATACTCTCGAATTTCCTTCCATAAAAAAAATCCCTTTATTTGAGAAAATCCTTGGTTTTTACTTCCTCAACTATACGAAGTACATATAGAGTTATAAAATTATATGCGAGTTTTCAACGGAAAATATTTCTGTGTGGCTCTGGACACGATAGCTCCCTATAGGATGAATGTATCGACACCACCTATTGATTTTCAGACAAATTGACCAAAAGGAAGAGGGGGAGGTGGAAGGTTTAACACAAAAACTCCAATAACTGCCCTTGAAATGAATGTATTGAAACAAAATTCTAAATGCCTGAAAGCTTGTTACGAAACTTTATTCAACAGAATAAAACAATGAATTATCTAATTTTATTTTATTGCTTTTTTCAGAGTGGCCTATTTTTCCTTTTTTATTTTTTTTGCCATAACATTAAACTGATCACTGATAACGAATTTGAATGGCCCACTTTTTTTTATATTTTTTATCGTAAGAAAGTCGGCTAATTACTTCTTTTTTTTTCAAGAAACAATAAATGTTGCAATTGCATTTTGTTTCATGTATTTTGTTCTATATAATTAAATTTCTCTTAAGATCTTAGCAATAATTTATATTGTATGGAATCTGTTGTCACTTAGCTGAAGTTTCTAATCTCCAATTCAACCTGTACCTAATTATAATAAAAATTAATTATTTTCTTATAAGGTTTTACAACTAGTGTTAAAATGCAATAAAATGGCTTCTTAGGGTAGATGGATGGGTTGTTTTGTAGCGAGGAGGAGAGGGGAGAGGCGAGTTAAGTTAGAGTTAGTGTTGGCGAGGTCGCCCGGTTTTATATAAGCAGTGAGAAAGGAGGGACCCACAACGTGGTCGGTCGGTCGGTTCGTTCTCTCACACAACTCTCCAAGGATTCTCAACCTTCTCTCAGTCAGTTCTCTTCCATCCCACCCACACCGGACCAATCTCATTTATTACCATTTTAATGAATGAAACTCTTGTACTATTTACATGGTATTCTCAAAATCAGGAAAAATGGGGAAATACAGAAAATGTTTTACTTTCCGAGAAACGATAACTCCCGATAGAATGAATGTGTCGACACGAACCTTAATATGTGAATCCAGAACCCTCTAACGACGACATCTATTGATTTTAAGCCAAATGGGCCACAGGAAAGGGGGGGGGGGGGGGGGGGGAGAGACCTTACACAAAAACCCTAATAACTGGCAATGGCAAATAACTGGCATTTATCGATATAAAATTTAGTATGAGGATTTAGAAGCCCCTATGTAAATTAACTACTAAATATTAGCAGTAACGGTTGACTGAGTTTGAAGGGGGAGCGAAAAGTTAATTGATTAATTCGTTCTGGCGTTGATTGCCGACGAATCACCTACTTTTGTTTTTAATTTAGCACCAATGTTAATTATAAATCAATTTAATAATCAAATTATTTAATGTTTTAAAATTAAAATTATAAATGTCCGACTTAATCTCCCCCTCTGGATCAAACATCTGGAAGATCTCATCCGTGTATTTTGATGAATAAGTATAGGACTCACGAAGCTTGGTTCAGTGCTAATCTAGGTCATACAAAGAAAATTAACAATATTTTATTTATATATTCAGTAAGGGAGTGTTATAAAAAAAAAAAAAAAAAAAAAAAAAAAAAAAAAAAAAAAAAAAAAAAAAAAATTATTATTAATTGAGGAGTTTGGAGCCAGAGCGGACCAACTGGTTGAAACTGAACAGGTAGAAAATGGCAATCGAAAATTGAGTACATTTTGTTTATCTCCATAAATGGGCCCCAAATATTTATTTATATTTGAAATTTTAGAATATATTGGATGAGTGATCCCTTTTTGTGTTCTATAAAGTTTTTGAAGGCCGTATGATCCATTGTGACTTTGAAAATATATGCACAAAATACTTGTGGACTAAACTTAAAGTGCTGCTATCTATCACTGAAGTGAAGAAACTAAGTGATCCACACTGGTTTTGAAAAAGGGAACCTATGCCAACATCAGGATGGTAATAACTCATTTTCCGAAAAATTGTGGGTTGGTCCGCTCTGGCTCCAAACCCCTCAATTTGTTTGTTAAGAAATCAATAATTTTAGTATTTTATAAATATAAATGGAATGGAATTATTAAAAATTACCTTTATGTTACTTTCTTGTTCCTGTATTTGCTTTTGTCTTCCACGGAAATGTCGAACACGTTCTTCCGTTAAAGTTTTTGACACTTTTAACTATTTAATACTAACTCAGAATAAAAAATAAACACATGGTGCTCGTGCGGGCTAGAGCGTAGGGTTTTGGTAACATGGTCTCACCTTGGTTTGCGGGTTCGAATTCCGTCCGAGGGTGAGTTTCTTTTCGTAGATAGAACTCCCTCCCGGTGTCGTAAATAACACCATTACCATTATAAGAGTCATGGCTAATATGCATCGTACATAAGGCAAAGAAAAAAAAAACCTTAAATTAATAATCGTATTATTTTAACGCATAAACCGTATACGAACAAGTAGCACATCACAGCTGATGGATGCATCGACACCGACCTAAACTCGTAGTTGACTTGTACGCATGCGCTACTCATCCTCTCCTTAGCGTTTCACTTCAAATATATGTGTCAGATAACATAAGGAAACCAGGGGGTGGGGGTAACGTTAAAGGAGGTGCTTGGGTTAGATGTGCCGGCGGAACTGGGGCCGGAGAGAAGGAAGGAAGAAGAAGAGAGCGGAGATAGAGAGACAATAAGAGGCTAGAAGGGATGGGATATAATTAAAAATGACTACTTTGTGAAGGTTTTACAGCTACAGCTTCCATATACATTATCACTAGAATTAATGACTTTCCTTTACAGACTCACTTTCCGCTCCCCAACACTTTTTATACACTCTTTTCATCTTTACCGAACCCTTAGCTTATTTTTTAATTTAAAATTGTTTTCTTATAAACCATTTTTACAATATTCTAATTCTTGAGAGTTCTCCTTCCTTCTGGATCTTTTTAGTTTGTATTCTTAACTTTATTTTATTTTCGTTCTTTTTGGATTATAATTTTGTTGGAATTTCTTGAGGTCATTTGTATAACATCGATCGTCAAAAAACCCAACATTCACAAGAGAGATAACACATTTTTAGTTCACCTAGAATGGCCCTGGACAAGTTATATGTATTTTGTAACCTTGATATTCCAACTTCATTGTTTTTCTATTTATAAGAGAATATATATATATATATATATATATATATATATATATATATATATATATATATATGTTCATTCAGATAATCTGTTCGTTCGTTTTGTTTTTAAAAGTAGCTTTATTTATGGTTTTTAGTTATTTGAGTGTTATTAGTCTAAACAATTATTTTAGATCAAGTCATCTCACTTTTGGACATTTTTTGTTAGTTCTAGAACATTGTGAAATCTGACCAATAGTATTCACGGAATATTCTGGGCTTCAGTAATTATATATATATTTGTATAGATATATAGAGTAAGAGAGATTGAGTGTTATTCAGTCAGCGGTTTTATGGATTAGGATAGTATACAGTTGGACAGTTAGATGTAAATAGTTGCGTTTAGTTTTTATCAAGTAATGTTGTTTTTTTTGTATTAGTTCAGAGTTTAGATATTTGGAAGGTTTTTTGGTTCGAAGAATCTGTAAATTGGTATTTTAACTTTTTTCCTGCGTCATATCGTAATCGATGTCCACTCCTAGAACCCTAAGCACTCCAGAAACATTGATCATTGAACTCTACAATTGCTCAAATTTGTTTCCTTCTAATAAAAATGCTATCATGTTTTTTTTTTTTGAAACAGTCTGAAGACTGAACAATATAGAAATTACCCAAATTTTAGGGGTTTATTGAGGTTTTTGTTTTTATTATTATTATTATTTTTTTTTTTTTTTCAGGAAAAAGCTTATTAGGATTATCCTTGCTTTCTGTCCCTCTCTCAACCCTCACTGAAATGATTTTCACAAAACTATATCTCGAAAATCTCAAATTATATTTGAATTATTTAGAAAATGAATGGGGGCAATGTAGTTTAACCTCTCATTCTCTAAAACGTTTATTTTTATTAGTTTTTATTTTATTTAAATACTTACAGCTGTATACTGGTAAACAGCATATTTTTCAGTGCGGCTGTAAAGCAGGCTAGTTTTTTCCCTTCCTATTCAGGCTCCACTCACTCTTTCCCATATCACTATATACTGGTCTAGAACTACTATCACAGTTACACAGATCCAACAGTAAATTTATGCAACCTCACGAATGAGTAAGGGCAGACCTCACCTGCCACTGCCACCTTAATATAAACCTGCCAGGTGTATTCTATTTAAGTGTATGAGTGGTGGGTGATTAGGGACGTTGAAAGGGCCACTGATGTGAGCCTTGGCTAGAAAACAATAGAAGGTTTGGTTGGTTCATTATACGCTCTTCTGGTCGTTAATTAAACTATAACAAGATCCTTTGGGAGGCAGTGATTACCTTTTGAAACAGACCTCATCTCTCACTGCAACAGCCCCACACCATATTGCACACACCTTCCATTGGGAGGCAGTGAAAACCTTTTGAAACATACCTCATATCTCACTGCAACAGCCCCACACCATATTGCACACACCTTCTTCCATTGGGAGGCAGTGATTACCTTTTGAAACAGACCTCATCTCTCACTGCAACAGCCCCACACCATATTGCACACACCTTTTTCCATTGGGAGGCAGTGATTACCTTTTGAAACATACCTCATCTCTCACTGCAACAGCCCCACACCATATTGCACACACCTTCTTCCATTGGGAGGCAGTGATTACCTTTTGAAACATACCTCATCTCTCACTGCAACAGCCCCACACCATATTGCACACACCTTCTTCCATTGGGAGGCAGTGATTACCTTTTGAAACAGACCTCATCTCTCACTGCAACAGCCCCACATCATATTGCACACACCTTCCATTGGGAGGCAGTGATTACCTTTTGAAACAGACCTCATCTCTCACTGCAACAGCCCCACACCATATTGCACACACCTTCTTCCATTGGGAGGCAGTGATTACCTTTTGAAACATACCTCATCTCTCACTGCAACAGCCCCACACCATATTGCACACACCTTCTTCCATTGGGAGGCAGTGATTACCTTTTGAAACAGACCTCATCTCTCACTGCAACAGCCCCACATCATATTGCACACACCTTCCATTGGGAGGCAGTGATTACCTTTTGAAACAGACCTCATCTCTCACTGCAACATCCCCACACCATATTGCACACACCTTCTTTATAAAAAGTATACATACCTACCGAGGACGCCGGTAGCTCAGTGGTATGCGTGCTTGCCTTCTGTGCTCAAGATTGTGGGTTCGAAACCCGACCGAGGCCTTTTAGTTTATTTTATTTGGGAGGTAAAATAAACTTAAGCACGCCGTCCTTCGAATGGGACGTTAAGCGATGGTCCCGAGCCTGTACGATGTCAGGTACTCGTTAAAGACCCCTACCCTAGATGAATAAAAAATTTAGGGTAGGCAAAATTTAGGACTCCCACAATAGAGTCGGACTCATGTCCACCAGAGTGACGAAAGAGCGCTCTGGTAGTAGGCGATATGACCTCGTAGTTAAAGCCCGGGCATGAGTCATAAAACCTAACCTAACCTAACCTTCTTCCATTGGGAGGCAGTGATTACCTTTTGAAACATACCTCATCTCTCACTGCAACATCCCCACACCATATTGCACACACCTTCTTTATAAAAAGTATACATACCTACCGAGGACGCCGGTAGCTCAGTGGTATGCGTGCTTGCCTTCTGTGCTCAAGATCGTGGGTTCGAAACCCGACCGAAGCCTTTTAGTTTATTTTATTTGGGAGGTAAAATAAACTTAAGCACGCCGTCCTTCGAATGGGACGTTAAGCGATGGTCCCGAGCCTGTACGTCAGGTACTCGTTAAAGACCCCTACCCAAGATGAATAAAAAATTTAGGGTAGGCAAAATTTAGGACTCCCACAATAGAGTCGGACTCATGTCCACCAGAGTGACGAAAGAGCGCTCTGGTAGTAGGCGATATGACCTCGTAGTTAAAGCCCGGGCATGAGTCATAAAACCTAACCTAACCTAACCTTCCATTGGGAGGCAGTGATTACCTTTTGAAACATACCTCATCTCTCACTGCAACAGCCCCACTGCATATTGCACACACCCCGTTCCCCTCATATATCTCTAGCATGTAGTATTTAAAATAATTAGTTCATTTATTGCGAGTCTAAGATAACTTATTTTACATACAGCCATTTTTACAAGAATTCATTAAACTTCTTCTTAAGACAAACAAATATTCGAATTATTAAATATATTGCATCAATTCGCACAATTTTATGTAGGTCATTCAATCTGTATTCAATAGAAAATAGAGAAAAACACTACTTTCTAAAATAATTTTTTTTTAAGACTCATAAATTAAAATTTAGGAATTTTTGTAACGGAATTGAAATGATTGTTGTTTTACTGGGAAAGAAGTTTAAAATCATGACCTGGCAATATTGGTTTTGCTACCAATATTGGTTTTGCTACCGTTTCATCTTTGGTTTCTTATATTACTTTATAAAAATATGTAGTTATTGTTACAGAAATAGTATTAAATGAGTGAGTATTTGAAAAATATATGTGCGATTGAATGACTATAAAAAAGTTGTCGGTGAATCACCGGCTATGTTTCCTTCCTCGGCATGAGTTAATCAATTACGTTTTCGCACTCCCTTCAAAGTCAATCGAACTTTTGTGTTAAAACTCAATAGTTGACTTACATATACAATATTTGGCTTCTGATTCATATTAAATTTTGTGTTGATGCATTCATTACGTCGTTAGTTATTATAGTTTTTGTGTTAAACCCCCTCTGATCACCTCTCCTCTTGGATTCCTCTGAAAATCAATAGGTGTCGTCCTTAGATGGTTCTTAGATACATTAATTCTATCGGGAGTTATCGTGTACACAGGCACAGACAGTTTGTTTTCATTATTGGAATCAGGAAGTCAGAAAACTTTAAATTCCGTTGAAAACTCCGCATCGAATTCTGACAGATTGTATAACTTGCCCTATACTTCGTATACCTGGGGAAGTAGAAGAGCTTCTGATTTTGTGTTGAAGTTTTTAATATAATCGAAATACACCGATCTTGCAAAGTGATGATTTTAATTTCAAGTCGCCTAGTGTACATATTGATTGGTCTATTATTTATTAATTACCTTGTGACTTTCTTTTCCAGAAATTTAATATCTTCCATGCCATTTTTATACTAATTCTAATTTGAGAAATGCGGACATATTGTGGAAACTTGAATGAAGTAAACAAATCGGCAAACTTTTTAAATATCTTATATGCAAATTTACACTTTTACTTTAAGCTTTCATGTATCGTCTTGATACTGCAATAACTTTCATTAGTTTAAGTAGTTTTTCAACATTTCACAAGCAGAGACCACATCTAGTTACCATTATTTTTTTGTCATTAAAAAAATAGGATGCGCGTTAATATGCTATTTTTTTTTCATGGTTTGTGCTTCATGCTGGGTCAAACATACAATAATTGTATTGCTAATTATTAACTTTATTATACAATAATTGTAATGTTAATTATTAACTTTATTATACAATAATTGTAATGTTAATTATTAGCTTTATTATACAATAATTGTAATGCTAATTATTAACTTTATTATACAATAATTGTAATGTTAATTATTAACTTTATTATACAATAATTCTAATGTTAAGTATTAACTTTGTGCTTGTCCTTGCTCCAAGCCTCAGCTATGACTTCACGAATAACTGTTTATCCAACATACCCTGTCCATAATAATTATGTATTATTCATTGTTATATTTTAGAATTGCTCGTAAACTGGTCTCATTTATTCAAAATTGTTTTTTTAATATTTTCATATACCATTGTAAAATCTTACTAATTTACATATTTATTTTATTAAAAATTACAATGAATATAATTAGATAATATTAATATTTGTTACTTTGTTTCAGGTCAACAGAATTTAAGCATGCCTCCGAGGCCATCTAGTGGACAGTCAGATAGCGGTAACGGTCCCACCAGGATGAGTCATTCCCCCATGGCTAACCAAGGTATCTTCTCTACTATACTATAGTTTATATATTATTATTATCATTTCTGTTTGTAATACTTTAAATAATAAACATTTAAAAAATATTTCATTTTCATTTATGAAAGGATTGATTAATTTATTGCAAAGCTCAATTCTTTAAAAACATTATTCATTTTTTTGAGTATTTTACAAGATTTGATGGCATTGTTATTGATAATGTACTTTAATCAGTAAACATGCCTGGAAAAATGACAAATTTTGAAAACGAGCTATACATATATCAACTGAAAAATAGTTATGACATTTTTATAAAACAATTGTGTGCAGATTGTGAAACCTTTTATTGTATAATAACCTGGTAGCATTAAAAAGATTATTTTTATTTGTTATAAATTATTCTTAAGGTTAAATTTTCATTTTAAATGGCAAAAGTTATTCGGAGTAGGATCATTTTGAGTTGGCTCGTTTCTCTCCCTCCTTAGAGTTGTATACCCCCACTCTCTTTCTCTTACCCCTATAACCCCTGGAGAGGTTATACAAATGTAATGGCATCATATTCAGTTAGCAAGTAATGACATCACATTATGTCTTGGACCTCAGTCCTGCGGTCTGCATTATATTCGGCTTCATGGCTTCCTTGCATATCCGAACGATAGAGGAGGCTTTATGATTATTTCTGAGACAAACTTTTATGGTTTTAGTTTTTAAAATGTCCTTCAATTTTTGCGTATCAGGTCAAAACAAACACTTTCTTTTTTCCTGTTTGTCTGTCCCTTAAATTCTTCTCATACGCCCGACACAAGAACCATTTTACAAACTGTAGATGGCCCCATTTAACATTTTGCAAAATTAGGTAATTAAGGGTAGTTTTATCCCATACTATTATGTTTTTTTGTTTTTTAATTGAAATGGCACATTTTATCATAGAATTTGTAATGGTAAAAAGTTTCATTTTAACAAAATATAGATAATGGTACTATTTTTTCCTAACACAAACCCTTAAGGCCCCGATCTTCATTAAAGGTAGGTTTACGTGCGAGGAAGCTTTGTGCAATTACTTGACAGTTGTTTTTACTTTAATTTTAATGAATGAAGTAAATGTTAAGGGTAACAAGATATTTTCATTTATGTTGTCAGTTCGAAATTTATGTTTCCCTCGCTGGTCTCATTAGGTGTTGGTTGGCGGGTTGTCAGTCTGTTTTAAATTACCAAAAGTCTTGAATAAAAATATCAGGTGTTGGTTGGTCATTAGGTGTTGGTTGGCGGGTTGTCAGTCTGTTTTAAATTACCAAAAGTCTTGAATAAAAATATTTAATATTTTACTTGTTAATGTAGATGTTAATACTAATTTTGTGTTGTAGGTAAACCATGGTCGGAGTCGCAAGCTGGTGGCTACCCTGGTCAAGGACCTGGAGGAGGGGTAGGGGTGGGGGTGGGACCGCCTCATATGCACAACTACAAGATGTCACCTCATCCTCCCCAGCTGGCTCACCCGCCTCAGTCACAGCAGGTGCCGCCCTACTCCCAGCAGCAGCAGCAACAACAACAACAGCAGCAGCAACCTCAGCAACAGCAGCAGCAACAACAGCCACCTCAGCACCCCCAGTATCCTCAACAGGGTGAGTATACAATGGTCAAGTGTTGAACCGTCATCTGTTACATCAGCTAAATGACAAGAAGTACTGAACAAAAATATCTTTACTGCTCCACAACCTCAAGACTTGAGTCTTCAAGCAGTTCCTTCAGGGTGCACGTAGGCCCAGTTCTCATCGCCCTTCTCTGTACTCAGAACATTCTTGTTAGCCAGTGTCTTAAGGGGAAGAATGGAGCTTAGTTATATTTTGACATTTGTTCTATTTGAGTTCTGCTTCTCTTGTATGTGATGCGATGGTGATTACAGTGTTTGAGCCAGACCTGTTGATTTTAATGTTAATGCGGAAGAAAGAACTTTCACTGTTTGCCAATGTTACTAGGTTCTATACTGAAATCTGGCTCAGTCTTGTTTGTGAGAATTTAAAAAAAGAAGTGTCATCAACCCATTATGTACTAATGTTGCGTTTTCGCAACACTCTCAAATAAACATTCTCCATAAAAACAATCGCAGAGAAGGGAATGTTTATTCGTTTCAGTCGCAAAACGTTGTTAGCTAATATGGGTTAGAGATGTCAAAAGGCAGTTGCAGCCAAGTTGTGTATTTTGTTCAATGCAACCTTCAATGGTCTCACTTCACTTGTTGGCTCTTATTTCTTTTGGTCTCTTTAACTTGTATATTTTATCTTGAAATAAGGGGGTATTTGAATTGAAAAGGATGAATGTGAGACTCCCGGAATTCGTTCCGGTGCGCCATTTGAGGCTTCCAATATTTCCCATAGAAAAATACTCACGAATGAAAGTGTAGCAATTTCAAGCAGTTCATTTCTATAATAGTTAATTTTTCTATGTTCGTTTTCCCATTCCCTCATTGTTTATTTGCTCTCTTCGATGTGTTGTGATATAAAGCTTTTTGAATTATTTTCAACAGTAATGCATACCTTTTAATCATAATCGTAATTTATAATTAACGATTATCATAATTGTTAAAGATTCTCGGAGAAACGTAATTTAGAGTTCTGTATAAAATAATATAAATAAATTACACAATACTTAAGTAGTGGAGTTGGAATGGTCCCGTCGTACATTGGCTGGTATATTATCTACAAAACTACAGCGTTTAGAAAAATAACTTTCTTTTTGAAATAAGAAAAAAAAATCTTTATAAAAAGTATACATACCTACCGAAAGGTTTCGATTCTCTTAGCCATTTGATCGAAGTAGTGTCGACAGACGAACATACTTTTTGCAACATGTTTTTTGCATTTCGAGGACCTTAAGAAGTAAAAATATTAGAAAATTACGAAACTTTGACCTACATTAGTACCATTCCCCATTGATTGAGTTGATGGTAAAAAATACCACTCTTACGTTACAATTATTTATTGTGATGTATTTAAACGCAGATGCATTCATCCTGAGGCATACAGATGAACCCTTGTCTGGTCAATATTCATTTATTTGCTTGTTACTAGGATGAGGAATGTTAAATGTGTTGTGTTGCAGGTAACTACGGAGTGCGGGGTGGAGCTCCCCCCGGACTAGGCTACCCCCAGGGCTATGGAGGCCAGGGACCACCTCCCCAGTCGCAGTACCCACCCCCGAGGCCCATACCAAACCATGTTCAGTACCCTCCATCTCCTTATCAGGTTAGGAACTATACTACACTCTATCGATAGAAACCAGGCCTTTAGGCCGAATAAGTGGAGAAGAAATGGAACAGTCAGCCATTGGTCCATCATTTGCAATAAAAAGCCCTCTCGTGAGCTCATACTATATTCGCAATACAGAAGACTAGCTACTAGTTTTTCAAGGCCGAAATTTACTACACTAGTTGGAAAAAAAACTGCTATATTTGACATCATCATGAGATAATAATAATGAATAAATAATTTGATCTGAAACTGTACATTCTAGACGTTTTCATTTCTTATTTTCCAGGGATGCCTTTTTTAATCTTTGATATAGACCTTTGAAATCAATGAAACCTTATTTCGTAAATTTTTTTTTCTTTCGTAAAAAAAAATGTAACATGAACTCTTTCTTCGACTAGAACGTAAAATTGCTACGTGAAATCTGGGAGTTCCTCCAGATTAATATATCGGTATTTAATTATCATATGCTATTCGAAGGATTTGTAATGGATCCTAATTGATGTAGCTCTGCAGATATTAGGATGACCTCTATTCATAGTAATTAATAAATAAATAAATATGTATACACTCGTCCACAAAAAAACTGGGACATAACAACTGTCAGACATTACACTTACATATTTCAAAATTAAAGTCTAAGAATGTTGCCTTTCGGTGTGTATACACATTGTTGTTGTTTACAATGAGGTTAACACTGAAAGTCCTCATCCTTTGAAGAGATTTAAGAGGATTATCAAAACAAACCATAATTCAGTTTACCAGGGTGTCTCTTCTCGTTAAGATATTGTCCATAGTTTTTCTTTTCTGAGTCTGATTCTTTTTTATTTGCTTTGTTATCCATTTTAAATATTCTAAATTAATTACTTTTCATTATAAAAATGGTTCTTTCGAATGAAGAGGTGGCAAGAGCTGTTGCTCTAATTGAAGATGGGCGGAGTGTGAGATATGCAGCAGAATCTTTGGGGGTATCTCGTTCATCACTCCATCGAGCAGTTGTACGGTACAGGGAGACTGGGCAATATGGGCGCAGGCCCGGAAGTGGCCGTACAAGGGCTACCAGCGAGCGTGATGACCGTTTTATTACGCTGTCAGTTCTTCGAAACCGGTTCCTGACAGCTTCAGAAGTTCGAGCTGCACTGTTAGTTACCCGGGGAGTCGCTGTTTCTGCTGAGACAGTTAGAAGACGGTTCGTAGAACAACATTTACATGGAAGAAGACCGGCTACAGGGCCACAGCTTACCAGGGAGCATCGTGTAAGCAGGACTACATTTGCTAATCGACACATCCATTGGACTGTACAGCAATGGGGAGCTGTACTGTTCACAGATGAGTCTCGTTTTGGTCTGTATAGTTCAGATGGCCGCGTTTATGTGAGGAGAAGACAGAATGAGCGCTTCTGTCAATGTACCATGACGGGAACTGCTCCTTTTTATAGACAGTCAATTATGGTGTGGGGTGGGATAAGTTTGGACGCCCGCACGGAGTTAACGATCATTGAAAATGGAACTATGACCGCTGCTAGGTACATTGAAGAGGTTCTTATAGAGGCAGTCATACCGTTTGCACCATTTATTGGGGATGATTTCTTATTAATGCATGACAACGCCAGGCCTCACGTTGCTAGAGTCGTTAACCAGTACTTGGAGGATGTAGGTATCAATGTTATTGATTGGCCTGCACGTTCTCCAGACATGAACCCAATAGAACATCTATGGGACATACTAAAGAGGCGTGTCAGGAACCGCCTGCAGCCTCCAAATACTGTGCAACAGCTTCGCATTGCGTTACAACAGGAATGGGATGCTATTCCACAAAGGACCATCCAAAATCTTATTTCTTCCATGCCCCAGCGAGTTATGGCTCTTAAGAAAGCGCGAGGAGGAAATACTCGTTACTAAATGGCAATTGAGACATAAGAAGAACTTTTTTTCCACAAAGTTGCAAAACCAGTATTTCACATTTATTATTATTATTATTATTTCTTTATTTCTATTACATATAATTTGTATTTTTTTGACAAAATTTACATCATAACTATATTTTCTTATTGTAATACTAAGAAAAAAATGTATTGGTAAAATAAATATTCTTTATTGCTGTAAAATCTGAGTGTCCCAGTTTTTTTGTGGACGAGTGTATATTTAAACTTATTCCATCTACTAATAATTTTTGGCTAGTTGATGCACCGATTATACATTATTAGCCTCAAAAATGTAAGCATCCATCAATCTAAATCTACAATAAGTTATTTACTATTTTTTTTCGTCTCAAGAAGAACGGGCTCCTGACAATCTCAGAAGGCGCGGTAGATGAAATTCACAATTTGACTGCCGGCTTAGATCGTCAAGTGGAACGTATAAATGAGGACTTATCGTTAAAAATGCAAAAAATTATTCTTTTTTACCATGTGTAAATAACAATTTTTCATATATACATATTTTTTCTCTGACAAATATTTTCCCTGTTGAATCTCATTACTTGGTACAATGAACTTGACCTTGCCATACAATAGTCGACCTTGCTGATTCCAAGTTTAAAATATCCATTCTGTAGTGGTGCTCAGCCAACAAACACTACAATTAATATTACTCTGATTTGGTGTATTACTTAATTATCAGATCATTGTTTTATTTTATTTTAGTTTTTTTCTTTTATCGAATGTAACTGATAATCTTATGTAACGAAAACCTTTCAAAATAAAAGCTACTGTGAAAAACAGTAATAGTTCTAAACAAGATTGTATTCCTTTTGTCCTTTTTTTTTGTATGTCATCTTGCCATAATGTCTTTAAGGAGGCATTTTTAGGAAAGAGTGGTAACGTTTGTTCGCTAAAAGTTAGTAAAAAAAAAAAAAAGCCCTCTAGTTTCCATACAAAAAATTGTTGCAACTTAAAATTCGGAACGTATTTGTGTCTTAATCTGACCTACAAATCGAGCGTGGTTCGAGAACATTTTTTATTCGACAATAAATAAAATAAAATATGATAAACCCAAAATTTATTTACAAAATCCTCCTAAGGTTTAGGCAATCGGCAAAGTTGACTGCATTTATTTATTTTTTCATGGAATATAAATATTGATATTATGCAGAATTTTCGACAGGTTAACGTGAACTATTGAAACGGATGATGGAAAAAAAAGGTCCGTGCGAGAGCCTACAGTTTTTTTTATGTACTTTAAAAAATATATAATGTTTCTTCCAACGTTTTTCCAAAACTGACCCTCAGCAGCCCTGCCCCTCATTATTTACATATATAAGAACTTGGTGGACATAAGATGTTTAACAACACAAAAAAATAATGGTATAATTTTGCTTTTTTGAAATAAGGTGACTGGCTTCTTTGATAGTACTCAATCTTTATATTAGCATTCATTGTCATTTAAGTTCATTTTGTACATCTCTCACTTTATAATGTTTATGTTTTTGCTTGTTTATTATTCTATCTTAGTATTAAAAAGTTTGTCCAATACTAATTGCTGGGAAGTATTTGCATTTTTTTGTCAAAATGAGGTTACTGATGTTTACAATTTAACATGAGTCACTTTACCAATGTTCCTAAACCCGGTGGTGCTGGTTATTTTTTTTATAAATTTGTTCAATTAAAAATAATTTGGATGAATGTAGGAAAAATTGTGCCATATCATTAGAGTGGATTTTAGTTAGAGCTTGAAAAATGACTGCAACCTACCAAGAGACAAAGACCTTGCACACTCAGACAATTTTGAGATTTAAAAAAATGATTAGCAAGCACTTTCTGGATAATTGTTTCACTAGTGCTCATAGTACTCTTCTCCTGATTCAATATACAGTAGAACCTTGATTATCCGCGCCCCATGGTTCCAGAGGAAGCGCGGATAATGCAAAAGTGCGGATGATCGAGGGTTTTAAGTTTTGGGCATGTCTACTTACTCAAATAAAACGATCATCTGATGAATTATGAGTCATTGTAAGGATATTAAGGTTAAAAAATAAATAATACATATATTGATGAATAAAAAAATATAGTAAAAAAGACAACATGAAAATGTGTATTTACATGTTTATAGTAAAAAAATACTGATTCGAATCAAAAGAACAAAAATATGAAAATTTCTACTACATATCTATGTACTTTTTGTTTTTTGAAACTGTTTTAGGAAAAAAATATGTTATTTTTTTGTTAACATTTTACTTTTGTTTTTTTAATATTACTTCGCGAAACATTTTTAATTTGCATAGAGGGAACGACGCGTTATTTTAATATTTTCTTGATTTTTTCACTCCATGTTGACGCAAGAAAAGTCAAGTTCTAACATAATTTCCTTCACCAGCCCTGTACTTTTAAAGAGGGTGTTGTAAGAGCTGTGTCATTTTCGTGAATCTATACCAGACTTGTTTTTCCGCATATCAAAAGTTTCTAAGTGACCCACATATGTATTTCTTCTTGTGAAAAGTTGAGATTTCGCAGACACAAGTTCTCAGCAATGAGAAATCGATATAAAGTATAGCTTATGTGTATATTATTGTATAGTTTGTGCTCATATATCGTGTGTTGTTTCAGCAACATAAAGTTGGGTATGGTGGTGGCATGCCCCCGAGCCCTGGGAGCTACAACTCTCATGGGGGTGCTATGGGTCCACCACCTCCTCATCATCCTGGGATGCCGCCTCCACCCCCACCTCACCATGATGGGGGAGGACCTATGCCGCCTCCAACCTCTACCCCTACCCACGAGCTCCACGACTCCACCGTCACCACCACACCTCCCGGTAACTATCCACTAAAAACTACATATTACGTATCTTTGACTTGGGTTAGCCTGACTAGAGTAGTGGCCATGAGGAAGTGCTCCAGCCACCCACTAGAGAGAAGAAGAGATACGATTGTTGGGGCTGAACCCACATTATTCACCATCCAATTAAAATTAAATTTCTTACATACTGGAGAAAGTGTATCCGAGCGGTTATGGCGCAAACAACAATCACTAGTCCTCAAATTTTCTAGATCCCATATTTTTTCTAATTTCAGGTTAAAAAAAGATTACAAGTAAATTGAAGAAAGTTTGAGTTAGAAAATATATATATATATATATAATAAATTGAAAAGAATGATTAATTATCTTTCAAACTTATACAGGATCATTTATTTTCTTCAGTATTGTTGAAGTTCTCAACAGTACTCGCCACAAAACTTGGAAGCACATACTGAGAAATTTGCCTGACATTGTAAGAACTAATAGCATACTTGTGGTCTATGGAAAACTATATTTTTATAATTTTACAAACTATGGTACATACTGGAGAAAGTGTATCCGAGCGGTTATGGCGCAGAGGCCAATCCTTCCTCTGCTGGTTGACTTAGTGGTGATCTGTGCCGTAACTACTCGGGTAGACTACACTTGTAGCTATAGGATACTATTGCTTTGAAGTATTTATGTTTATGAACATTGCAGGTGGGGCAATGAGTGCAGTGAGCCAGAGTAGTGTAGGAGGTGGGAGTGTTACCTCTATCGTGACGACAGGACCTGACGGCACCGCTCTCGATGAAGCATCTCAACAGTCCACGCTCTCCAACGCCTCCGCCGGTAACTATACCTACATCTCACTATCTATTATATGTTAGTTACTAGCTGTAGTAAACGACTTTGCTCGGGAGTGTCACTAACCCATAGGTTGGCCGGTAATAGCGTTGTTAATATCCCTGCACACCCTGATATTACAGTGTGGGCCAGTCACTCCAAGCCGTCGTAGTGTTGTACACCATTTATTCGTGGACACCCTGGCGACTGAATTTAAAATTTCCGGAAGCTCATGACCATAACCTTAGAGTTGGTTATGTCTAAGGCTCGAATTTATATGCAATAAAAAAACTTAAATATGTATATAATACGCACTTATTTTTGGGAAATATGCAAGTAAAACAAAATAAATATGCAAAATAAACAAAAAAAAATTATTAACAATTTTTTCAAACTTTCATCTTTTTAACATCAATACAAAATGGTTATTAGAAATAAAAATTAAGTTCAATAGTTGTAAAACGATTCATTCATCTTTAAAATTATTTGTTTTTGTGTACATTCTTAAATTTTCAAACGTTAAACTTTGCCGATCAGGTCGCAATATGTTTTTATACCGACTAAACGATCTCTCCATATCAACTGACGACACAGGCGCTCTTTTAAATACTGCTGTTTCAGTAGGGCTGAATAACATGTCTTCTTCCATGAAGTTGTCTGAAATAATATTAAAAGTGAGATGTTGAAATCACCGTATCGCAACTTGTACAATATAAAACGCCCGAATCACTGCGAAAAGTTTCGTCCGTAAATTCTCGTAAATATTTATTTACGAGGTCAAAAGTTTTTGCTTCCACTTCCAGCATGTTAAGTGTGTAATAATTCGATACTGACTTAAAAAATAATGGAAATTTCAGTCAAGCGGGAGGACGGGAATAAACAATAGAGATATGGAATTCGTTGTTTCGTATTAGAATTAAAAGTTTCATTTTTTCTTCTTACAGTTAGTTCAATCAATTCGTGTCAACGTTTACACGCACGTCAATTGACAAAGCCTAGATAATTTTCTAAAAATTTTATGAAAACAAGTATTTTTTTTTTTAATGCAGCAAAAATAGGCCTAACATGTGCAAAAATATGCAAAATAAAAATTGTTTTAATTGATTCCCTTTGTCCCAAAATACGTTTTAAAAACTACATAATATGGTAGGATATTATCGTCGGCGTACAAGGAAAATCAGCTAAGTCCATTTTTGTTAGATTGCGTATTTTACCATTACCGAGTCCGAAACTGCTTTCTTCATTTTAAAAACTCTCCAGGTCCAAAATATTCACTGAACAGCTTGAAATGACAGTACGGTTTCATATCAAGTCCTATGTGGAATGTTTACTGTCTGAGAAAATACATTTAGTGCAGCTAGAAGTATTTGGACTTAGCTGATTTTCCTTGTACGCCCACGGTATGATGTGTGAAGCATAGAAACGAATGTGCAAATGCATATAAATCCGGACCCTAGTTATGTCATAACACGATCAGGTGGCTGACAATCAATTGTGATGCTACATCCTGATCGTACCGACCTCGCGTCCAGAGACATCACTTTAGGTTCATATTCTAAATATCCAGGAGACAACTTTTAGTTGGCTTTGGAAGTTCTTTCTTTTGTTTGGTTCTCTATGATTTTATATTTTAATATCGCCTTTTTTTTTTTCAGCTTCAGGCGACGACAGTAATATTACTCCAAGTAAACGTGGTAAAGAGGGTGGTGGGGGAGGTGGGATGATGGGCTACCATAGCCATCCAACGACACCCCAGAGCACTGCACCCTCGCCGGGGGCCGCCTCCCTCAACTCGATGCATGAGGAGTATCCTCCAGATCACAGCCCCACCTGGCCTCGAACTCCCGCCAGCCCCGTAAGTTCATCCAAACTATTATTAACACAACAAATCTTCTGTATATTTCTAGTAGGAGAAAGTTTGTCCTTGAGGTAAGGGATTGAGTGGTTGGTATATTTCCTCTTCCTCATCATAATGAAGTTTTCCTAACCACTTATGGTTTAGTGATAATTATTTGGAGAGTGGTTAGTTAACTGACCTACCTCAAGGAAGTACCATCACACCACCATTCGTTTAGCTTAGATGTTATTATCTTCTGGTTATGCCTCGTCACTGAGGCACATGAGTACATGCATCTATCTTTTTAAAATTTCGATGAGGGCGATAATCAACTAAAGTATTACTGGCGATTAATTATTTAATTATAATTTATTTAGTCATTTAAAAGTAAAGAGGTTCTTTGAAATACTATGGCAAACCTCCGTTAAGACAATTCTTAGTTAATATAAAGAGCGGCTAAAATTGTGTTGGCCATCTTCTTCATTGATCCGCTGAATACAATACTGTGTACGAAACATTAAATCGTGAAGCACAAGTAAGCTGTTGTATTTCCTATATTAATTCCGTTACCTACCATGAGTACTATGAATTATTTATTTTAAGTAGAAACTAAATTCTGTTTATTTTCAATAGTGTTTCTTCCTTAATTAAATTGTATAAAACATTTATATAATTTCAGAAAATTACTTCACAGTGAACCAAATCTAAAGAATATGATGCCACTTTGTCAATTTTATTTATTATTTTTATTCATTGTCGAACTTTAAACCACATGTTTTCCCTTATTTTTACTGTCTCCCTTTGTTGTCTACATCTCCATACTATGTACTCTGTGTGCATGAGCAGTGTTTACGAACATATCTCAACTAACCTCTTTTATACACATAATGCTTCATTTTTATTATACATATATTTTTACTCACTCTTTTTTCGTATATATATATATATATTTATGTGTTTTATTATCGTTGTTTTATAGTAGTACATAGTGGTGCTATTTCCATGTTAAACTCGTCCTTTCTTCCTGTAGTTAGGGTCAAGATAGAACTTATTTACCGTTTGCTCCCTGCAGTTAAAAATGATTTAATGTGTAATCAGAAGTATTGGTGGGGGGGCCTTTATTCCTCTGTTCTTTTTTTTCCTTCTATTTTATTTTTTCACATTTTTTCTCTACAACATATAGAAGAAGACTATTTTGTGTTTTTTTTCCAGGTGTTTAACAGTCATGTCCCCCAAGATCTATACAGACCAAAGGTTAATAGTTTTGAATACATCATGTTATTCTCTCTCACTCTGCCTGCTTTGTCTTGTTCATTTCATATATACTTTTTGCATTCAAATTTGGGAAAATACATTTATATATAGTTGATCATTAAAAAAAAAATATACGTATTGAAAAATTAATAAATGCACAAAAATTGTATAAGGCTTGAATTATTAATTAAACTATTAAGTATTCTATACATTGAAGACATTAATGCTTCCCTAATTAACTTAGCTAATTATAGGAGAGGGGGTTCTCTAATTATACATTTATAGTTTATCAGCATGCTTTTATTGTTTTTTCCAGGTGTCATTTGTTACGTTTTTCGTGATGAATCCTATCTATTATACTCTGTTTAGTTAAATATTTTATATTAACAAATTTTAAATATTAATTTTTAAAAATGCATGTAATCATAGTGCATACGAGGTCTAACAATTAAATTCATGGAAGTTTTTTGTTGTTTTATTTGGATTATAATATGCGTCTACTAATCTTCTATGTATCCTCTGGATAAACGACGCGGGGTCAGTAAATTGTCCTCTGAAAAAATTTCTGATTTGGAAGTGGAATTCAATTTCATTTAAAGGAGCTACAAATGAAAATTATATTGTTCGTAACATTTTGTTAAAGTGGGTATTATTTGGTTTAAGTTTCGACAAAGTTACTAAAGTTTATTTCACAAGTAAGAGTTCATCATTCTTTCCGGCCGTGAAGAACATGGTGGGAGAAGGAACGAACCTACTTCTAGCATGATCGGCTTAGTTTAAATATATTTATGCATTTAATAGTTTTATAAGGTATCCGTTTCATGTTATATAAAGGGCGTAGAGACCATCAGTTCATTTTCTGTCTGTGCGAAACGGCGCAAAGTGACTTCTCAACATTTTGATCGAGGATTCTATGGGCCTCAAAATTTACATAACAACTAACCTGCTTAAAATTACTAACTGGGCAATCTGCTAATTAATAATAATTATTATTAGAAGGGCACTTATTTTTAGTAATAAATACTTTTTTTGTGTGAAATTAATTGTCAGACCTGAAAGATGAGGTGAGAGTTGATGTTAGAGGTAGATCAGTTTGGAAAAGGGTGACATGGACTGTCCGATAGTCTAATGTTTTGAGAATGGTCAATACACCCTTCACTGACCTACCGTAAGCCACTTTCACCCCGCCAACCTCTCCTAATTAATTCTATTGATGCTTTGTCAAATGGCATGCAATGAGGTATTTTTTCTGGTGTATTTTTAAAGCTCCCTTAGTTCTAACAAAGAAATTCATTTTGAAATAAAAAAAGTTCCATATTACTTTGTTTTTTATAAAGAAACCCCGTGAAAGGTTGAATGGAGGATGACGAAGCATGCCTTGCCTTTTTCTATCCTATTTTTTCTGTTATATATTCATTCCTATTATATTATTATCCCAAATAGGGGAAATGCATGGTTTTATATGCGGCATGGATACATTTTATTTTTTATTATTTGTTTACCGATTTGATTTGATACCGCATTATGAAATTTCATAATAATTTGATACTTTCTAATTACTTTTAAAAAATTGAACATTATATTTTGTAATTTTATTAGACAACCATGATAGTGGTTGATTTGTCTTTATTAAGCAGGTAAAATAAAAAAATTATATATTTTTACTTCTCCAGATATGCGAAGTATAGGGGAAGTTATGTAAACTGTCAGAAATTCGATGGGAAGTTTCCAACGGAATTTCACGTTTTTCGACCTCCTAATCCCAAAAATAAAATGAAAAAATGTGTGTGTATGTTCTCGATAGAATGATGAATATCGACACGAAATTGTATATGTGTGGCCAGAACTCTCCAAGGACGACATCTATTTATTTTCAGTCAAAGCGACCAAAGGGAAGGGGGATTTGGGGAAGGTTAAAAAAAAATCAAAAAATAACTGCCGTTTTAATGAATGTATTGACACGAAATTGTATATGTATATTCAGCGGCCTGTAAGGAAGACATCAATTTTCAGCGGAATCAGCCGAAGGGGAGGGGGCTCAACTCAAAAATCTCAATAACTGCCGATGTAATGAAAGTTATGGACATAAAATTTCATATTTAAAACCCTTTAAGGATGGCATCTTTAAATACCTTCCGCGAACTGGCTCGGAGGGAAGGTTGTCAGAGAAGGGGGACTCAAATAACCTGTCAATTGCCGATGTAATGAATGAATCGTCACAAAATTTAGTATCTTATTTATTATTATTATTTAGTTAGATCAATCGTAGGAGTCCTAAATTTTGCCTACCTGACATCGCACAGGCTCGGGACCATCGCTTCAGTAAGCAATCACGCATGTCACTGAGCTACTGGCGCCATATATGTCAAAAATAGAGTTTTAGGACAAACGGTCGATTTAGGTAGAACGAAAAAGTAGTTGATTAGTTCGTTCTGGCGAAGTATATTACTGGAGATTCACCGATTTTTTTGCGACTAAATGTGTATGGTTTTTTTTACGTTTATTATTCTTATATGTTGATTTTTACTTTTTTTTTTTTTTCATTGGTCTTCTTAGCAGCCACCTAACAATAAAATAAATAATATAAAATACATAACTATTTTCTTTTTTCTTGTTAAAACTAAAGAACCAGTGCTTCAGTAATTAAACATATGTTCAGTGTCATTATAAGGTTCTGTTTAAGTGGTGTTCGTGAGTTTTGAAAGAATTAAGTTCTCTAAAATCAGTAATACATATTTTTTCTATCATTTAAATAAAGATTTATTAAGTACTAAAATTATTTCATTCCGGTTCATAGAATAATCACTCCACGTGACCACTATTCTAACCTAATCAATGCACTTACAGAGTTATGGAAACTGTGTCGTTCATTTCTAAATATCCTTAGCTGTTATTCTCATATCAATCTTAAAAATACTATTTGTTGATACTAAGAAGTTGGTATTTCGATATTTTAAATTTTATGTGTGAATGCACTAATCACATTAAGAACTCATTCTTTTATTTTTATTTATATGATAGTTGTTGAAAGTGCAAAAGGTCTCATTTTTTTCTTCTGGTTCTGCGTTAAACTTCCTTGAATTTTTTTTTTCATGAGACTACGCAAAACTTTTTTTTTTTTTACTTTTTAAAGAAAAGTACACTTTGTCCTAAGTTGTACTGAAGATGATGATGATGAAGTGAGGGATGAGGACTGAAGTGATGTATGTTTCAGAAGCAGCACGACAGCCTGGGGAAGTTGTACGAGATGGACGAGTCTCAGGACCGCCGCATGTGGCTAGACAAGCTACTCCACTTCATGGAGGATCGTGGTTCTCCCATCTCCGTCTGTCCTACCATCTCCAAGAACCCACTTGACCTCTATCGACTCTACCATTATGTCAAAGACAGAGGTGGCTTCATGGAGGTATGCAAGGTGCAGTGTAGTTCCATGGTACCCGGTTTTATATTTTTTATACTTTATCTCTCTGTTTTTTATTTTTTTTCTCTTTGGTTTTTTTAATTAACAATGTTTTCTGTTGGTTTTTTATTTTACTTTTTTCTGTTGATTAACAGCATGCTAAAAAACAATAGTGGCGTATTGTCAATTTTCTTTAACGTTATATTTGTAAAAAATAAAGAAAAAGTATGTTTTTTTAAAAATATACGCTTTTCTTTATTTTTTATTAAGTGTTTCACAATATCTCTGCAAAAAGAGATATTGTGAAACACTTTCGTTACATTTTTAGTTGATTGAAGTATATTTTAAATTAGTAAGGATTTTAAACAATCGGTAACTATCGTTAGTTTTTCGAATGAAGCCAGAAATGTAGAAGAGAGAAGAAAATTTTTCAATGTTTTTATAATCTTTCAATGTTGAATCATGCGAGAAATGGAAACTTTGACCTTTATTTCGAAATTTTTTTATCTAGCACATAGAATAATGTAAAGTTTTGTAGTCGGTTAAACAAAAATATAATAGACAAAACTCTATAAAATGAACGCATTGAACGAAATTCTATCAGTGGATTCAAAAGTTCCAAAAAAACTCTCGCCAATTGATTTTCAGCTAAATTGACCAAAAGGGAGAAGGGAGATGGTTAGAGAAGGTCGTTGGTTCCAAAAGTACCGATAGAATTATTATGAAACCGACTCGTAATGTAATATTTGGATACCGAAGTGCTTAAGAGATTCTGTTGTCAGAAATTATCACTACTAATGTTGTTCCATTACAATTTAATTGTTTTTTCAAATATAAAAAAAAATGCTCAACCAATATTTTTTTGACAAAACACCAATAAATGTTTTTTAAAGTGCTTATAAACTAACAGTCTCTTTTATCTTTTCTATTATTTTATTTTTTTATGTTTTCATATCTCAACTCTGCTTTTTGCACCTATTTCTAATTAATTTGATGTTATTTTAATAATTTGTATGTGGGAAATAACTTGAAAAACCCCCTACACTTTCTTCCCCGCTTTGCATTCCCCTCTCCCCTGACCATAGTGAACTACAAGAGACTGCACATAATTTTTATACATATTTATATATCTTTTATTTGTTTATTACCTAATGAATATTGATTCTCATTATAATTATCTCATAAATTATTAGTTTTGTAGCATTTTCATTCAAAAAGTTGATACTTAAAATTGTTAGATCTAAATTCCCTTGAATAATAATTCTAATCTTTGGCTTATTTTTTTAATTATTATTATTTTTTTTTTGTGGGTAAAAATAATTTACAAATATGTACTAGGAGTATAGAATGAAGGCTTTACAATATTTTTTATTAATCCAATTTTTAATTAATTAATCCCGATTCATTTTTAATATTTTAATTCCAATGGCATATCGTGTTTTTTCTCTAAACAATTCCTTTTTTTTTTAAGGTTTCGTAATATTTACAAGGAACGCTTATAATTTCGCTCCGTCTATCCGTCTTTTTTTTTTCTTTGAGTTCTTTTCACTCGTATTTAGATGTATGTCCTTCCTAGTTTTTGTTTTTATTTATTTATTGTTTTTAGTTCGATTTTTTTTTCTGTTTATTAAATTTAAAAATTAATTTGCACTTTTTCCTATTGGTTTCCGAATATGTAAACTATTCGATCAGTGTCTTCGACCCTTTCCCTGTATTTATGTGTTTCAGGTCACAGTAATTGCCATGTTTTTTTGTCTAACAATTAACAAATTAAATGTTTTGTAGTGTACATTGTTATTTTATTATATGTGTTTTTTATTTAGTTGTTGCTCGATATTTGTTGTTGTTTGTGCACGGGAGCTAGTGTCTTTGTGGGGGTCTAGTATTAACTGTAATATTATTATTATTATTTTCTTATTTCCAGGTGACGAAGAACAAGGTGTGGAAGGATATAGCAGGGTTACTGGGTATTGGGGCTTCGTCTAGTGCTGCCTATACTCTTCGGAAGCACTATACCAAAAATCTTCTTCCTTTTGAATGTCATTTTGATCGGGGAGGCATTGATCCTCAGCCTATCATCAATCAGGTTGAGGCAACCTCCAAGAAGAAAGGTGCTAAGGGTGCTGCACCAGTACCGTCTCCAGGCATGTCATACAGTAGTGTGTAACAAATATTATTTTTTTTATTATTTACTTGAATTTTAATGTTTTTATTTATTTTTTTATACTTAGTATAAGGAAATATTGGCATCTTGCGAAAGTTCTATATTGAATTATCGCAATGATTTATGTGTGTGAGCTCTTAACTCAGAAACGATTGTAGCAATAAACTAGTCACTTGAGTCCTAACTTGGATCTGATTAGACTTTGACCTAACTACATTTTATGTTATACGTCGTATATTTATGATTCTATCAGAAATCTGTTCATTTGAAAGTTGTAGAGATATATGTCAATGACCGTTTTAATATAACTTAGAAGCCAATTTTTTCAGACGGTTGATGGATTTAAATAGAAACGGTTAGTCCTAGCAAAAAAGTGTTCCTTAGACATTTCCAATTTTAGTTCTAACATTCGTAATAGGACCAGTATGAACAAAGCATAGCGTCGCGAACCTTGCAAAAAAAGAGTGTTGTAGAAAATTGTTCAAAATAATGTTTAAATATTTAATTCAGTTTACTATACTTGTATTCCAGAAATTGTTTCGCAAATAAAACTCAAAAAGGACATTGACGGTATATGGAAGTCGTATGCTGACCTCACCAGCATTTTCTGTAATCCCTTCTTGAGATATATACCACACAACCATAGTGATTTGTATACCATAATTACACTGGTGTAGTTCTCTATCTCTAGAACTACTCAATTATTGTTATCCATTACAAATTAGAATATGAAATTCACCTCTTACGTCAAATAGTATAGAACGAACTTTTTGATGTGGAGTTTGAGATCATATTGCCTACTAACAGAACGCTCTTTCGTCTCTCTGATGGACATGAGCCCGACTCTACTACAGGAGTCATAAATTTCCTCAACCTTAAATTTTTATTCACCTAAAGTAACGAGTACCTGACATCGCACAGGCTCGGACCATCGCTTAACGTCCCATCCGAAGGACGACGTGCTTAATGTGTTTTTCAACTCCCAGATGAAAAATCTAAGTGCCTCGGCCGTTTCGAAACCACGATCTTGAGCTTAGTAAGCAAGCACGCTAACCTCTGAGCCAACGGCGCTCTCTGAAAAACTATTGTAATAAATATGGTAATATAATAAATTCAGATGCCAGGGATTTCGTGACCTTTATACTCTGTATCAATCAGAAATTAATACCCTTTATTAAAAATAGATTTCAACAAACAGTGTATTATCAGAAAGCTTATCATGTAAAGAAGTGAAACATAAGTTGTTTTTTTTCAAAACATTTAAGACAGAAGACGTCATTGAGAAACTCAGGTGGTATTTTACCCGCAATATTACTTGCAGACTAGATACTGAAGTTTTTCAAAACATTTCAATAACTTTTTTCCTTATTTTCGACTTTCCAGAACCACTTTCACTTCGACATAACACATAAGCTAAAACCTTAAATTTTGTTTTGTGAAAAATTATACAAAGTATATCCCTGTTTCAAAACTTACCCTCAACATCCCTCAGCCAATATATTATCTAATGTATAATACAACTTTGCAATTAATTTGAGTTGTTTCTCTGTGTAGGTTCCTCGAACTCTCAGGATTCATTCCAGGGACCGGGGGGTATGGACGGCTACCCCAACTATGGCGGTTACCCTCCCCAGGAGTACAACCAGCAGCAACCACGACCTCCTTCCCAGTCCAACCAAGGTAACTTATCTATCCTTACTTATCTCTCACTCTCTCTCTCTCCTTTTTGTTCCATTAATATCTTTATACAGGGTTATTCATAAACTTCATAATTTTGTGTTAAAATAAATTGTATAAATATGGTTCCGATAAGATCGAAAATCTCGTTCTTTAGACAATTTTACAAAATGCCTAGATTGATGTTTCTCCATAACAAAAATTAGATGAAATGAAAGTTTTCGAAGCATCAAATTATGACAAAACGAGTATACTACTAATGATGTAGGGCTAATATTACTCGTGTTAGTACTAATATCAGAGAGAGTTCGAATATTTGATAGTTGCTCGCACTATCATCCTCTTTCCTACAAATTTCTGTTCACAATGTTTCTATTTACGCTGTGTTTATATTCAACCCAAAGGCATACCAGAATACTATTTTTTTGTAATTCAATGCTCTACCGCTTTCATTTAATGTTTACTTCTCCCCAACTATACGAAGTATCGGTCAAAAATTCGATGCGGAGTTTTCAACGGAATTTGATATTTTCCGACCTCTAGATTCCAAATATGGAAAAAAAGTCTGTGTGGTGACACACAATAACTCCCGTTAGAATTAATGTTTCGACAGGAACTTTTATATGTGAATTGAGAACCCTCTAACGACGACACCTATTGATTTCAGCCAAATCAACCAAAGGGAAGGGGTTAGGGCACACAACAACACAAAAACTCTAATAACTGCCATTGTAATGAATATATCAAAAGAAAATTTCATATGTGAATTCCATCCATGGTTATTCGTACTTCTTTTTTTTGTTGTTCAAATCAAATTCCTTCTAAGCTCTCAGCGTTTGTCGACTAAAATCGGAGCCACCTGTATTGTTAGCTGTTTTAATGTTTCTCGATAATAAAGTGTATATTATGCCTCTACATTTAAGCAAGGCATAATAAAAAAAAATGTCGGTGAATCACTGGAAACATACCCAGAACGAATTAATCAGTTAAGTTATCGCTCCCTCTCCAAAACCAGTCTATAGTTTGAACTAATAATCAATAGTTGACTTATAAAGAGGCTTCTGAATCCTCATATTCAATTTTGTGTCGATACATCCATTACATCGACAGTTATTAGGTTTTTTGAATTAAGCTTGCCCTCTGATCCTCCCTTTCCCTTTGCCCGATTCTGCTGAAAATCATTAGGTTTCGCCCTTAGGGGGTTCTGGATACACATATAAAATTTCGTGTCTATACATTCATTATAGCGGGACTTATCGTGTTAAAACACAAATAGCCAGACTATTTTATTATTTTTTTTCATTTTGGAATTAGGGTGTAAGAAAACTGGAAAAATTCCAGTGAAAACTCAATTTCGAATTTCTGACCCCTCCATTACATAACTTTCCCTTCGTTTAACTGGAGAAATAAAAAACCGAGGTTCCTCACATTTTAATGTTGATATTTCATTGGGTTTTTTGTTGATACAGCTTTGAATAATATCCTTTCTCTCTGACTCTAATATTTATAGATAAAAATGATTAATAATTCATTAGTTTATTTGCATCTAAAAAGCAACATTTATATTTGACACACCATGTTACCTGACAAAGAATTGAGTTTTTTTTTGATTAACACTAAAATTGGTTGGGGAGTGTAGCAAAGTAGGATTATGCTATTTATTTTTTACATGAGATCTGTTCCTCCCGTATTGTCCTATTTGTTACGAAATGCGAGACTTATTCCTGATCCATATATTTTATATATTGTAAGATTAGTTAGTTATTGTGACTTATGCCCGGGTTTTAACTACGAGGTCGTGGCGGCTAGGGTAGGGGATCTCTAACGAGTACCTAAAATCATACAGGCGCGGAACCATCAGTTAACGTCCCATTCGAAGGACGGCTTGCTCAAGGGTTTTTCACCTCCCAGATAAAAAAACCTATAAGAGTCTCGGCCGCTTTTGGAACCCGCGATCTTGAGCTCAGAGGGCAAGCACGCTGTCTTTGAGCTAACGGGGCCCTCCTGTTTTAAGATATACATCTATGAACCTTAGCTTTCTTGCCTTTTGTCTCTCATGTGTGTGTACACCGTACAATCCAGTGCTTGTGTAGGAGATTGTCTGATGTGAGTGATATCCTGAGCCTTCCCATTGCAATTTGGACCATTATTTGTGTTATTATACCATTAGTGTAGGAGATTATCTGATGTGAGTGATACGGATAGTACGAGTATCTTGAGCCTTCCCATTACAATGTTGACCATTATTTGGTTCGCCGCTATACCATTAGTGTAGCAGATTGTCTGATGTGAGTGATACTGATAGTACTAGTATCTTGAGCCTTCCCCATTGCAATTTTGATCATTATTTGTGTCACTATACCATTAGTGTAGGAGATTGTCTGATGTGAGTGATACGGATAGTATGAGTATCTTGAGCCTTCCCATTACAATGTTGACCATTATTTGGTTCGCCGCTATACCATTAGTGTAGCAGATTGTCTGATGTAAGTGATACTGATAGTACTAGTATCTTGAGCCTTCCCCATTGCAATTTTGATCATTATTTGTGTCACTATACCATTAGTGTAGGAGATTGTCTGATGTGAGTGATACGGATAGTATGAGTATCCTCACCTTCCCATTGCAATTTTGACCTATATTTGTGTCACCGTTATACCATTAGTGTCTCATCCGAGTGAAATATGGTCAAGAAATGCCACCACTTAAGAATAACTGTGGGTCGAGTTTCCGGTGCAGATGTGATTCCCTCTCTGGTCAGTTTTCTAATGTATTTCATATGGGTAAAAATTACCATCGGCCTACTGGGGGATGCCAATAGGAAGGATCATAGTCAGGAAAGAAGGAAATGAATGATTAGGTGCTCTTGTATTTAACTTGAAAAATAATACTGTTTTATAGAAGTAGTGAAATAGGCACTTGGGGAAACCCTTGAGAAGAGAATGTTGTCGCAGATGAATACTTCCCCTACGTATAAGTGTTGAATTGTAATTTTTCTCAATGTTCGATAAGACCGTAGTCATGTTGAGTAGTTCAGCCAAGTGCATCACATAAAGAGGAAATGCATATTTTTGCATGTTCTGCGCTTCAACCCACACGAACTTGTTCTCTGCTCCAGGTATTTCTTCTCCTTGTCCTCCAGTTCCTTGAGTCTGTCCTCTTTCTTGATCTACCTCGTCCTCTGTTTCCCTCTTGTCTCACCAACAACTGCCTTCGCGGGATGTCAGCCTGTTCCATCCTCCATATGCTGCCTACACATTAATTTACCCTAAAGTTTCGAATGGGTTTATTTTACATAAGTATTAAGAAAATTAAAACGTACAATCTTCCTGTCGGCGTTCCCCTCCATGCCTCTTCCCGTTATCACTTCCTACGTGTCGTTTGTTCTTCTTTTGGCTCATTCTCTTTATACGGCCCTACTTTTGTTTATTATTTTCTTAATTTATTTATTTGTTTTAGTTGCAAACTTTTCAATACCAAACCAATAGGATTTTTATTTAATTTATTGTTTAGTATTTTTGAGTAGTAACCAACAAGCTTTGAATAAAATAATAGAAACTTTATATATATAATTGTTTTTACAATCTGGATTTGATAGAAGTGTTGTGTGTTGGTGTGGTTGTTTTGGTTTGGTTGGGTAGGTTGTGTAGCCGGTGATAACGTTAGTGTGTCCAACCCTTTCGACGACAATGCCAGCGGAGCCCCCCGCGGAGGTCCCCCCCGACAAGGTAAAAACATTCATGCATGCATCCACTCTCTCAATCAGTGTCTAATATAACTTATTATTTGATTTGTTTTATTTTTTAGGTGTTCTTTTTATTTGGGGCATGAATTTGATGTTTATATCTATTTACGTTTTTTTTTCCTTTTTCGTTTTAGTTAATTAAATATGAAAATACATTTTTTAATTTTTTTGGTTTGTTTGTTTTTCCCATTGCACTAAGTTTATTTATTTTTTTTATTTCTTAATTTAAAAACAATTTTGCTTGCAGGGGAAACTTTACACAGATATATAGCCCTTTTTGTGTCCCTCGTTAGTGTTGCTCTGCCCCGGGTTGTACCGTTTTGTGACCAGTTTCTGGAGATTCCTTCATCAAGTTCTCAAGATGAGAGGTGTCTCGAGACCGGTCGCCTGACCGGCTGAGGAACAAGATATTCCTCAATTCCAGCAGCAATACTGAAAAATACCCCTTTTAATTCATGTTTATTTTAACTAATATCTTCTCTCTTTTGTACACTATTTTATTTAAACAAATATCCCTTAGTAAAAAGTAAATAAGTTATAATATTTTTCTTCTACTGCTATGTAAAAAATTCGTCTTTTATTGAAATTCTCTAGAATGAAATTAGAAATTTGGTTACTTGTACCAACTATTGTGCTGCATTTAATTTTTACTCCCCTAAATGGAACATATTTATTTTAAAATATAATACTAATAGTAAATACTTTTATACATTATTATTATTTTTGGCTTCATTACTGTTTTATAATTTCCAAATCCTTAAGTTATTCATTTTTATATTCCTTGGGTAAATTGTTCGTTTTAATACGTTGACAAAAGCAGGGTTTGTTTGTTTGACAGCTTTATTTTAAATTTTGTTGTTTTCCTTTCTTTTTTTTTTGCGTTGAGTGCAACGATTGATGCAAGAGGGAGGGAAGGGGAGTATTCCAAGGTTATGTTTGTATAACGACTTTTTGACTCCTGTTTTTAAGGAGAGAGACAGTTGAAATATCTTTTTATTATGATATTACTGTAATTTATTAAGTGTATGTTTAGTAGTGTGATATTGTGACTTAGTGCCACGCTTGATGGTTACTTCTCTTTTTGATGTCTTATTCTCATTTTTTTATTATTATTATTATTTTGTATAAAGTGTGGTCCAGCTAGGTCGAATCAACTGTTTTTTCTGTAGAATCACCTAGAAACAAGAGACTGTCATTTCTCATACCTCAGTGATTTACAACTGTTCTTCTGCAGCATGCTTCCCATTAATGATATTAAGGTTTCAGATTCCTTAATTGATTCTGAAAAATTGTACGCAAAAAAATTCCTTAAATTGGTTCGAGGCAATGAAAAGATTTATGCCAATAAGTGCTGTAATTTATAATTAAAATTATCATTTTTTGGTTGTGTGAGGAGATTCTGAATTTATATTAATATATATTTTTACAGCTTGTAGTTAGTTATTATGACTCATGTCCGGGCTTTAACTACGAGGTCATATCGCCTACTATCAAAGCGCACATTCGTCGCTCTGATGGGCATGACCTCTACTCTACTGCGGGAGTCCTAAATTTTGCATACTTAGTTTTATTCACCTATGGTAATGATCTTTAACGAGTATCTGTCATCAAACTGACTCGGGTCCATAGCTTAACGTCCCATGCGAAGGAAGGCGTGCTCAAGTTTTTTTTTTGCCTCCCAGATAGAATAAACTAAGCAGTTTGTTTCTTCTCCCAGTCTATTTATTGGAGTTTACAGCCTAACAGAGTTTTGGGAAGAACTCCCATTATCATTATCTAAATAAAAATAAAAATAATACTGTATCATGTTTGTCAATAATTCATTACAGAAATAAAATTTCAATTATTCACATAATTTTCCTTATTATAATTTCTCTGTACAAGAGTGCTAATTACCCGTAATTTATTTGCTGACCTTATTTGTAAACAATATTCTTAGTGGTTAATTTACTAATTAAGTCTCCATTAATGTTTATATTACTTATAATTTCAAGTTTAATTCTATGGATACAAAAAATTATTTTCCTCCCTGAGTTCCCGTAGTAATCTTGTCCGTGCCACACTTTCCCAACGACGCCTTAATGGCCTGGAGACCTTAGTATCAGCAGTGACAGTGAGTTATAAATGACTGTCACCATTGAGTGATTTCTCCCCTCTTGACATATTGACAATGCCATATTTTACACTCTTAGCTTTGCTTGTGTGTATTATTCATACAGTTGTGAATAATATACACACAAGCAAATTTGCTAAATATGTATATCGTTTTGGATGTTGTAGTCAGTCTCCCATTTTAAATATCACTTTAGGTTTATAAGGAGCTTCTTACGATGTAACACATAAAGAAGTTATAAGACGTGCACAACTACCTCTATAGTCACATGGGTCACATTTTAAACTATTTTTGCTAATGAAAATGTTGTAATTCTCATAGCTTCATTAATCTTAACTACAAATCTCTTATTTGGCTGTATATTTTAATTTTCTCAAGTGATTTAAAGAATTTTTTTTTTTTTTTTGCGTCATTGTTTTTAGAGTTTAAATCTCTGATATTCATACAAGTATATAGTGTAGTTAGTGGGGGGAAAAAGTTACTATTATTGGGAAGGAAGCATGCTGAAGGGCAAACAGTTTCGTTATAGAAGTATGAAAAATGGTCCTTATATAGTTTGTTTTTCAGTTTTCGAGAAAAACAGCTGGTCCATTCTAGCTGGATACACCTTACATATTATGTATGTTTTCTTGATTACATTATTTTGTTTAAAGTGCCAAGTTTCTTTAGATTGCAATCTTATTCTTTATATTTATATAGAATAAAGGTTTTTTTTTTTTTTGGTTTTTTTATATTATGGTGGATGGGTTTATTAATGTATTTGTTATTTGTACTTTTGTTTATTTTGTATATTAAATGTTTTATAGTTGCTAAGATAGTATCACTTGTAATCAAGTTATGGTGAAGGGACTCGTTAAAACTATTAGTAATTAGCAAAACTTGACTACCTGAGTGAATAGTGAAGGACATTTTTTATAGTCCGGCTGATTACACAAATTGGTTTTAGGGTTTGTAGCTTTCTTATACAATGTATATTTAGGATACCACAGCAATTTCTTGACTAGCTATAGTAGTCGGCGTTGTATGGGGGAGTCACAAAAACTATGTTCTTCTGGGCTAGCTAAGGTAGTGTCGCTATGCAATCACCTCGACAATAGGTTCGCTTGCGGTCACTCGAGAGTTGCTAAAAGAGAATGGTTTGGGAGCTGCCTTCTTCTCCATCATATAAATTACAGTTATTGACGCCGCGTACACTTTAAGTTAAACCATTCTAGAATTAGGTTGGAATTTTCTATAATTTGTTTCACTTATCCGGCCGGCCCTCTCGGCGTATGTTAAAAAGTATATTTGAAAAGAGTCGTTTAAATTGGGTAGGATCAGTTTTATTGTGAAATACGTATTTAATGATTGACACTGTCGAGGTTCTGTCGTGTAAATAAACAAAAAACAGTATTTTGCCAACGTTTCAGAAACTATTTTCCTCTTCAGGGCCCTATAATGACTCGAGTGGATGTGTGTGGTGAAAATGGTAATAGCCATTATAAAGCCCTGAAGAGATAAATAAATATTTTTCGATACATTGGCCAAATACTGAGTTACACGTTACATGACCGAACCCTCAACATCGTACTTGTTCAACTTCGTTGTTTGGAAACCAAACTGATATCTTCTTTTGGGTAATTTACTGCAAATTGAAATAACATACATTGACACTGGGGAAACCTTTTGTAGAAAACAAAAGCCTAGCCAGACCGAAATAGTAAAAAACCACACTATTTTCTCAGCACTAAATAAATTGTATATGTTATTGTTATATATTTATTATAATTGACTTTGTGATTTGAAATAATTAACAAATAGTTTAATTGTTGTTAGGTATGGGTCCCGGGGCTGGTGGTTACCAAGGACAAGGGGGTGGCTACCAGTATGGAGACCAGTACAGTCAGCAGTACCCAGCTGGAGCTGGAGGGGCCTACCCTCCCAACCGACCTATGTACCCTCCCTACCCTCCTCCTGAGCCCGACAGGTAACATATATGTGGTCACTCGCTAGCTTATAATTGGATAATAATTGAACTATTAAGTCGAGAAGTGTGTAATGATAATAAACATTTGCTTTCATGGACAGGCATGAACATATTATATTATATATTTAACCCCCGACGTAAAAAGAGGAATGTTACAAGTTTGAAGCCGTTGTCTGTCTGTGGTATCGTAGCTCCAAGTCGGCTGAACCGATTTCAAAGCTATTTTTTTGGTTTCAAAACCTGGTGTTTGCGAGATGGTTCTTAGCCATGTTTGCTGGAAATCGGGTATGCCGTTTCCAAGATCTTCACGTTTCATCAGAGCCTGAGTAGGGATCTCGGTCTCTATTACAGCTAGAGACTTGGAGTTTTGAGCTCAAATGTTTTTAAGGCCAAGCCTTTTGTCGGTCTTTTTTTTAATTTTTAATTTAATATTTTTATTAAAGTAGCAGTGGAAAGACAATTTCTATTATTCTATATTGCAAACTTTGACATAAGGGGGTGAACATGAATGGGTTTATTGGTATTCCAATGCTTGTATTAATGTTTCAGGGGCTACAACCAAGGTAACAGCAGTAGTACGAACAGCGGTGGTCCGGCGCCGACGGGACCTGGGAGCGGGTCCGGGGGTCAGGGCCCTCCTCCCCAACAGCAAGACTACAACAGGTACCCTACTATGGCTGGGGGTGGTAGCGCAGGCGGAGGTGCCGCGGGGTACCCACCCCCTCGGGGCTACCCACCCCCAGGGCCAGGGGTCACTACGGGGGCAGGGAGCCCCGGTGGAGGCACACCCCCCGCCAACCAGTACCCAGCCCCTGGAGGGGACTATTATCGGCCAGACGGAGGGGGCTATTACCCGCCCCCGCAGGGAGGGCCGCCCGGGGCTAAGACCATGCCGCCTCCAGCCCCCCAGCCAAGACGCCACCCGGACTTTGTTAAGGACGCTCCTCCCCAACCTCCCTACCCGCCTTACAATCAGCAGAGACCACCCAACATGTATCCTGGTAAGTTAATTATATATTTACATTCAGTAGGATGAACCCTCTTGTCCTTTGAGTAGGTTGAAGAAGCGTGTATTAACAACCACTCCCCGAAACATTGTTGGCGAAAAATGAAGTTGTCCTATGTTTTTGGAACAGTTGTAAAAAAAATGGTAAAGAAAATGCTTTTCTTCGCCTTTAGGATGACCTACCCGAAGGACGAGATTTCAATTCACGTCCTGTACTATTTCTAATTACTTGTCAATGTACTAAATACTAGTATTGATATTTTTTTAGCCATTAATTTTTTTGCAATAATTTCAGGCTGGTCGAACAATAACAACAGCGGCGCGGTGGGTGGAGGTGGATATAGGGGCCAGCAGTACCCGGGAGGTGGAGGAAGCCCTGGTCCGCAACAGTGGACCCCCTCTAGACCTGGGGCACCGCCGCCCAACCATCAGGCCAACAGTGCTCCCCAGTGGCAGCCCCCCTATCAGTCTCCACAGGTAAATCAATATACATACTACCAATGTTGTCCTCCTATTCACACTTGTTTTTTTTATGTGAACAATTTATACATTATTCATTGCACTATACCTAAACGTATACTCATCGGATCCCTTAACCGTCATGACAACTGAAAAACAGACGTAGATATAGATGAGGGGTTAGCAAACTTTTAGCGCTTGTGGGCTGTTATGCCCTTGGTACTCAAGTACGTGCCGCATGATCTAGATTTCAAGAGTGGGCCAATTATCAAAATAAGTTAGATTAGGCATCAAGGAATGCAATTCTTCAGTTTATGTTGATCTACTTGACTCCACTACATGTATATCCCTGTTTTTGACGATGGGGACGATAGAGAAATGTACAGATTTTCGACAATTAATAAACGTTTCATTATCTTTTCTCCCAGCCAAAATACTATAATCTGCATCATAAACAAACAAACTGTCTCATTCATTCTAGACAAATCTGTCACCAGAATTGCGAATAGCCACCAAATTGCATTGTTCTAAATGAGTTAATTTATGATTTAAAAATGTATGTCATAAATTTCATAAAACTTCTTTATTTTGAATTATAATTCTTAAACTTTCCTGACTTCGCTGCACCCTTGCAACAATAACGTATCCTATTGGATGTTGGTTGAATAATGCATGAACTGTGAAATCCCAGGTTATGAAAATTTAGACTATAGATAGCTAGATGAACTAAAATTAGTTACTAGTATTCAGTATTTTTCAATTATTTTTGTGCTTGTTTTTAGAACCAACAAGGTTGGGGGATGACGACACCAGGGGTTGCACAAAGTTCGCCTCTTCGGCCGCCGATGGGCTCTCGGCCTGGCTACAGGCCCGACGCCAAGCCGTATCCTCCAGGTTCTCCGCATCCTGGCCCCGTCAAAGTAAGTCAACGCTAATTAACTAACCATTCATTAGAATAATTTGTAAGTTACGTACGTATCTTACTCAGTGCCAGAGATAAGTAAGATATGCTTTGCGCCCTTGGCAGATCAAGCATTTGGCGCCCTTTACAAAAAAATTTAAGTAATGTGTAATGAAATGATTGTATACATATAACATTACGTGATGACTGTTAAACTTTGATACTCCGAGGATTAGCCCCAAATATCGTCCTGAAAGAAGATTTTTCTTAAAGAGAAAATATAAAATATTTATAATTAAAATTATAAATAGTACCTATTGTATTAGGAATTTTATATTAATATTTCTTCTATTATATATTTAAAAAGAAAAGAAAATATATTATTCATCTCTGTAACCATACTCGTATGAACCGTTTCTCATCACGAAATTACGTTACATTGTTTATGTGTTTGGGAAGCGAAGTGAGATAATCAATCTGATTTAATAGTTTGGTTTTACCATTCGTTTGTTATTTTCATTCTTTCTAAATGATTACTAATTTTTTTTTCTTTCTTTTTTCAGGGTCCAGGAATGGGCTCAGGTTACGGGCCGGGTCCTCAAGTGAAAAGAGAGCTAGTTTTTCCATTGGACAGCGTGGAAGCCACAACTCCAGTATTGTATAAAAGAAGAAGACTTGTGAAATCGGATGTAGCTCCTATAGAAGCATGGCGGATCATGATGGCACTGAAATCTGGTCTTTTGGCGGAGACGACATGGGCCCTGGACTTGCTGAACATCTTGCTGTTCGACGATACGACCATAGCCTATTTTGGGCTGCTTCATTTGCCCGGCCTCATGGACATCCTCCTGGAGCACATGAAGCGGGCCCTCTCTGACATGCTGGAGCCTGTTGATCCGGACCGCTGCCTGGACGATGAGGTGAAGCCGGAGGACCTTGGCATTGTCGGCAGCCTTCCTCCACCAGAGGACAAAGTCACCATTCTAAGGTGTACAGATTTCACATACAAGACACGCAAGGGACATGCTGTCACATTGACACCTGCTTCCGACGATATCTTTATTTTAGATGGTAAACGATCATGGGACGCGGACGATGCGGTAGACGAAGGGGACCAGGACGCTAAGTATATAGTTAGTTGTTTTAGGGCAGAGTTTGGCAAGATACCTTTCTATAGGATGTTATCCGGACCTGACAAGGATAAGGAAACAGAAATAAAAGAGGAACCTATAACGGAACATAGTGATCCTCCTCGGGAGGTGGTCGTGGAAAAGAAATCGGAAAAGAAGCCTCCCGAAAGGACAACTAGGAAAAAGGCTAAGACGTTAAGTGACGTACTTTCCAGAATTAAAAAGGAGGTGGCGTCTGAAGAAATGGAATCTACAGAAGAGACCAAACCCGAAGAAGTGATTGTGAAAGAAGAACCCAAAGAAGAACCTGCCTCGGTTCATCCACTAGAAGCGACCCCAATGGAGCCAATAGAACCAGCGTCGGAATCAAAAGAAGAAGAAAAGGCTGTGGAGATTGAGGAGAATCCTCGGATCAGAGATCCCGCAGGAACCTTGAAAAGAAGAAGGATATCGGACTACGAAGATGAATGTTATACTAGAGATGAGGCTAGTCTGTATTTAGTAACCGAGAGTCAAGATGCGTTAGCCAGGCGATGTGTATGTATCTCCACAATCCTCAGGAATCTCACCTTCGTTCCAGGCAATGAATTGGAATTTGCCAAAAGTGGAACATTCCTTGGTCTCTTGGGTAAACTTCTTCTTCTTCATCATGAGCATCCGCCGAGGGCGACCAAACAGAGGAATTACGACAGGGAGGAGGACACCGATTTTGGAGATTGTTGTTCAAGCCTTCAGACAGATTCAGATTGGTGGTGGGAGTTCCTCCATCATCTAAGGGAGAATGCTCTAGTCAGTATAGCGAACATTGCGGGTTACGTAGACCTGGGTCTGTATCCGGAAGACATCTCGCGGCCTATCCTTGACGGTTTGCTGCATTGGGCGGTGTGTCCGGCTGCGCAGGGACAGGATCCCTTCCCCACAGTGGGCCCCACCAGCTCTCTGTCTCCCCAGAGACTGGCTCTGGAGGCGCTCTGCAAGCTGTGTGTCACTGACTCCAATGTAGACCTTGTTATCGCCACTCCCCCCTACTGCAGGCTCGAGAGGCTGGCTGCCGTCCTTACCAGGCTTCTATGCAGGAGTGAAGAGCAGGTACATCAATTATAATTATTTATTTCCTATGTATTATTTAAATTCGAATAGACGTCTTTAATTTTATTATTGGCTCACAAATCACTCACTATTTCTTTACTAGTATCGGAACCATTCATTATTAAATTGGGCATCAATAAATGATTGTTGAATCAGTTTGCTGGTTCTAGCATTTTATTCTAGATAGACCATCTTATTTTTATTGGAGTCTAAAACGTCAATTACAATAAACTTTGTGTAACATGTTGCAACAAATCAACTATGACGCTCAAGTGTATGGACCTTATTGATTTTAATAATATATTCTTATTTTGGAATTGAATAAAAGTCTAGTAAATCGGTTGTTTTCCTAAATTGTTCCAGTTTGTTGAATAAATATCTCAGTTTTGTTTTATCAATTGAATATTTGAAAGCGCAAGTGGTATAAGATAAGAAATGTTGTTTCACTTAATTATCAATTCGGGGAGAATAGTGAATAGTTCATAAAATACTTGCTCAAAATATGCTATTACCCCAAATACATTCATTGGACTAAAAAATTGGCTTTGCTTCACATTCACTCATTATTGAATTGATATTTTTGTTAATGAGTTTTTAGATTTGATATCTTATTTAGACCGGATTCTCATCAGTTACTCCACTCCACATTGATAAGACTGATGATATGGCATTTTGAAACATATGGAGATTTTAGAATAAAACTCATCTGACTGACTTGCTGCTTGTGCTTCACTTCCGTTCGTTTCTATTTGTTTCAGTGTAAAATCTCCCATTTTATCGTAGTTAATAAATTTGGAAGTGTTTAATTTGCAAATGTATGGTACAGGTGCTGCGAGAGTTTTCTGTGAACCTGCTATACTACCTGGGAGCGGCGGACAGCGGAATGAGCCGGACGATCGCCCTTCAGCCGGCCTGTGTCTCCCAGTTGGTGGCCTTCATTGAGCAGGCTGAGCAGAGTGCTCTGGGGGTGGCCAACCAGCATGGTCTCAACGCCCTCCGGGACAACCCCGACTGTATGGGGACCAGTCTGGACATGCTGCGGAGGGCGGCTCGAGCTCTCCTCCACCTCAGCCAGCACCCTGACAACCGACCTCTTTTCCTACAGCAGGAGCAGCGCCTCCTCGCTCTCGTCATGTCTCAGATCCTGGATCAACAGGTGGCCTCCGTCATCTCCATGGTTCTCTACCACATCTCCAGAGGCTACTCTCCCCCTACCACCACCACTCCCAGTCCTCCTGAAGCCTCCCCTTCTCCTACCACTTCGTAGTCTTGTATAGTCTCCTCCTCTCCCTCTCCCACCCCCTCACTTTCCTCGTCCTATCTTTAATTGTACAAAGCCCGCCAAATCACACCCTTCCCCCTCTCCCTCCTCTTCAATTGTGTAAAGTGAACTATGTGGCAAGTGTGATATTAAAAGTTATTAAAGTGAATAATTATACGATTAAATAAGAGATACTTAAAATAAATATGACACTTGTGATTTTAGCTCTTGTGGATACACTCTTAATTAGGAAAATCTAATTATTATGAAATGTTATATATACATATATATAAAGACAATATATTAATTCCATCGATAACGTGGTTATGTATGAAGTACCTCGTTGGTACATGTATTTATTTAGTTATATATGAAAGTATAATATATATATTATTACCACGTATCGAATTAACGGACTAGTTCAACTGAAATGGAGGAACATATTGTGTTATTTATGTTTATAGATGAAAAATGTTTGCTACTTCTATCAGTTATTTTAATACTCTGTGTTCCGAAATGGACTTTTTAATTTTCCGATATTTCTCGACGATATATTGGACTTCGGTTTTTAGCAATGTCGGTGGTTATGTTTTTATTTTTACTTTATTTCCCCCCCAAAAAAAGATAGTACATTTACCTATCTAATAAAAGTTAAAAAAAAATATATATATATAAAAAATTATTGGTATTTACTTGTGCAAATGCTTTATATATGTCTGAATAAATATTGAAAATATAATGTAAATAAGATTTAAAAAAAAAAAAAGATAAAATATCCACATGTGTTATAATGACTTATTTTTTAAACTAAAACTGATTTAGATGTAGTGTTTATAATAAATTGATTTTTAAAGTGTCTCAGGGTTTATGCAGTTAGATGTTTGCCATTTTTCAAGTTAATTTTTTCATTTTTTTTTTTTTTTTTTCATTTTTTAGTTTTGAAATAATTCTACAAACAAATCTGATATTGCATAAATGCTTGATTATGTATAGAAAAATTGGTGGCCAACAATTGGTAGTTTTAAACACGAAATATCTATTTGTTGAATGTGGATTTCAAATTGTATAGTTGTCTAAAGGATTAAAATAAAATTTAAAAAAAATGTAGGTATACTCAATAAATGATTCTTTGTTTCATAAAGTTACAATTACAAAAGTGTTTACGATGAAATATCTTACTGATAGTAAGATTTATAAATATTATATATATATATCAATAATGTAAATATTATGCATTATAATATATAGGTATTTAAAGAATACAGATTTACAATTTAGTGCCTGACGGATTTGTATACCTGTTTTGTTAATATAGTTTCTGTATATGCATCATGTTTTGATATTCATTTTAAATATTAGTTCTGTGAAAAGATGAGAAGGAAAAAAAAAAACAAGTTTACGGAGCTAATTAAAAGCTATTACTAAATAATAGCTTAACACCTCAACTAGTACAATAACAACCCTTCAGTATAATAAGTTATTATGTCTCTGGTGTTTGGGCAAAAGGGCTTAAGTCAGAATAAGTCTTGTGATCCAAAGGACAAGTGCATTTAAATATTTTTACCAAATGTAACTGAATGTTGGAATATTTTACTTTGTTTATATTTAATACTTTTATTGAAATAATATTTCAAGTAACGTAAATGATTTGCAGGAATTTTTCAAATCTTCAGAAATTCACCTCCTAAAATTGAGATTTGCTGACTTAAGCCCTTTTGCTCAAACACTCGAGATATAAGACTATGTTTTCGGGTTTGAATCATAAGTCTACGACAATACAATTGTAGTTACATTACTAACTAAATCAACACAAATGATCATGACGCCGTAGTATTTATTCGTAGTCCGTGCATCTCTTTAATTTCTTCTTTTAAAGCCTGAAAAAAAAAATAAAAATAGGTTTCACAATTACTCTTATATGCACTATAGTCCATTGATTGTTACACATTTAAAAAAATTATTATTATTTGGCTAATTCGAAAACAGCTCGCTTGAAGTACAAATAAATCTCACATGAGAAAAGATGAATCCCCAGCGCGAATAAAGTTTTCGCTCTCCTGAAAGCACGTTAACCGATTTGGTTGAAAATTAATAGGTGTACTCAGGGATGTTTGCATATTCATGCTAAATTTTGTGTTGAAACATTTGTTACTTGGGCAGTTGTGAGTTTTTAATAAACCTCTCTGTCCGTCCCCTCCTAGGCCGATTCGGCTGAAAATTGTTAGTTATCATCTTTATATGGTTTTTAATTTACATATGAAATTTTGCGTTGACACATTTAATTACTTCGGCATTTATTGAGGTTTTTGTGTTAACCCCTCTCCTAATTTCTCTCCCTGCAGAAAATCAATAGATATGATCCTTATAGCGTTCTGGACACGGATACAAAATTTATCGTGTTCACACACACAGACAAATACAATTTTTTTTTTTTTCTATTTTGAATCAGGAGGTAGCAAAACCAGGATTCTGTTGAAATCTCAATAATGATTCGTATAGCAGGGAATGTGAAATTTTATATCAGAAGAAAACTTAGACCACTATTTCATTGCTGGCGTTTCGATGTATTCAGTAGCTTCATTCGGACCTATAAAAAATCGAACACAAGCAACACTTGTGACTGACCGTGTTATTGTAAAAAAAAATTAATCTTAGTATTTGGATTTTCGCGTTCCTAATCTCGGTATTTGAAGTTTGGCTGAGGAACGCAAACCCTGGTACCTCCATCTTGTGTTCTTGCTCTCTAACATAGAATGAAATTCCCCTTTATTTATTATATCCCCCTGCTACATACAATAACTTTTATTTAACTTAGTTAAATATATTATTCTTACAATAATTGTATTATTTTTTTGTTGTTATAGGCCTTGAAGGTATTGAATACATTGAAACCTCGCTATAACGCTCCCGTTTATAGCGCATTCTCCCCACCTTTGACGCTCTTTTTGTCTGCTCCCTTTTTATATTTAATATATTATATTAAATTCTTAATAATTCTGTAAATTTATGACGCCCTAATGCCTGTTTATAGTTTAAAAATACATTTTTGGAGTTTAAACAATTAAGATTTAATTTCTCTCATTTTACTTTGAAAGCAAGCTTGTGGTAATTCTAAGAACACATCATGTACACCAGGGTTCGCCATAGAAATTGCCGATGGGCAGATATGCGACCCCTGCTTTACTCAATGTTTTCCGTGAAACCAATTTACAATTGTCAATTTTTTTTTTTAAATAAACAAGTTGTTTGAAATCTATCAATTTGAAGAGTTTTTTTATTAAACGTTTTGTTCTCTAGTAAAACTGGAAAAAAGTGAATAATGTCTATCAAAATCTCTGTTTCCAATACTATACCGCTTCCCCACTTAAACAGATTGTAGAAGGAATCCCCTTGAGAAGCATTATAACCAGCTTTTACTACATCGAAACTTCGGCAATGAAACAGTGGTGTAAATGGTTTTCGAACATTTACCTCGAAACATCTCTCTATTTCCAAAGTAAATATTTATTAAAAGAAATGAACACAAATTGTTCTCACTACGGTAGCCTAAACATCCGTATTAAAAAAAAAAACAGCATATATTTGGACCAGCAAAACACATTATGCTCTGCACAAATATATTAAAGAATGATTTAAAGATAGGATGTCCTAGTATAGTCTCTTTTGTGAGTCGCCTCCCAGGTGTAGGCGCACCTAAACTGTAGTAGCCCCGGAACAATTCACAAGGCTTTCGTGTTGCTTCTTCGCTACTAGCTTCCCTAATAAGGGAGGAACACCAATTTTTTTTTTTTTTTTTTTTTTTTTTGACTAACGTTTAAATGATGTCAGTTTCGTGAACCAGCGATGAGCGAAAGGATTAAAAAACAAAAAGTCCTTCAATATGTCATAAAGGCGCCCACATTTTTTGAACATTAATTAACATTCAAAGTTAGCCAATTGTTTGCTCCCAGATTGGGTGAAGTTTTGTTGAAGTACGTTAATTAGGTCCATCCAAATTGATGCAAGTCGCCCCCCCCCCCCCCCTTCCCAAAAAAAATACTTGTGGATTATTAAATTAAAGATATTTGAATCCTCGGAAATCGTTTGAAATAAACCTATGAAAAAATAAAAGTTGCAACTAAGCCGCAATCTACAACGTAGAACGTTATCAACCTTGAAACGGCGTGCGGCGAAACAAAAATCGCGCGACATTTATCTTAAACGTTACGGTATAAAAGGGTTGAAAGTTGTTTTGCTATTAATGGGACCCTATAAGCTATCCAATGATGTATTATTTGTCACTTTACAATTATTAGTTTCGAAAAGTGTGATGTTTTCGTTGCATCCGTTGCTCCATACATAGTGCGGGGAAAGACGCAGTTCTACATAAAAAAAAAGCCCTCAGCACGAACCTGATTTCATTTCTGCCTTTATTAATCGGCAAATGAAAATTTTCATTTCTAAAATCTAGTTATATTCAATGAACTGTGTTGATAGGTTGAATAATAAGACCCCATGTGATTAGTTGGAACCATTATCCATGAAGATTACTGTCCTATGAAGAATATACAGTGCACATAGAGTTAATGTGTCATTTTCAAACTAAACCGAGCGTAGTTTAAAATAATTGAATGGAGAGAACATAATAAATCCGAAGGTAAGTACGATTACTTATTTTACTGATATTAATTTACTTAAGGCTTCCGCCGCTTTACTTTGGCATAGGTAACCTAATTTAAATTAAATGAAAAAATAAAATATATATTCGCGTTGAAGTTTTTATTTTAGGCGAGAAAGGGATATCTATCTGGATAAAATCCATTTTTTTTTTTTTTTTTTTTTTTTTCGTTTATCATCTTATATTATTCGTTTATCATCTTATATCGTATTGACTGAAAAGTCCACAAAAATTCGGGGTAATAGGTTAGTTAACCATATTACGAACGCGTCTCTGAATAAATAGGAAACACCCTTAGAAAAGAGGGTTTTAAAACATGAAATACTATTAATACACACAATAAGTTATTCATCCTTCATCAAACTGCCCCAATAGTTGCAAACATGCAGCGTTTTATTGCATGCTTCATAAAGCGTACACTATCTATATAAGGGGATATTGAAAGAAATACGTAGAGCTAACGGGTTCCTAAATAAAATAGAAAACAAAGTTAATGAAGAAATAACTTCATGAGCTGAGAATCGATTAACTTTAACAAAGAGGGGAAATGGATAAGTTAACTGTATTACGGACAAATAATAAACACCCTTAGAAAATAGGGACAAAGGGCAGTAGAGTACCATCATAGCCAATACGAGTATAAAATATTACAAATCTATATTGAGATTAAAACTTACGAACTGAAGAAACTAAAGAAAAGCAAAACGTGGAAATCAAGTGTAAGTCAGGAATGGGCGACATTATAAGAAGTTTTTGATCAAACCGCCTAGAAAACAGTAGATATATAAAGTACAGTTCTGTGGTGACCAGCTCTTATACACAAAGGCACACTAAAATAGTTCTGAGAAGTGAAATCCATGGGGCGAATGACCGGGTTGACAGTCAAGAGTTGAGGACATGATATTAAAAAAAAAAAACTTCTCGATTTTGCACCGGATTCATTCTGCAGAATATGTGAAGTGAGGAAACAACGCGGCACATCCTGGACGAATTTGAGGGTCATTGAAACCTTCGATAAGTTGGGGAAATAAAGCTTCGAAAAGATCCTGCGCTTCACTAAATGGCAGTCAAGTACTTGCGAGGGACTGTTTGTTATATATGGGCCTCCAACAATTCTAAAGTGAAAACAAGCCCTTCATCTAGGGCAGTGTAGTCTATAGTAATTACTCTGAGGTGATCACCGAACTAATAACAAAAAGTAAGGTTTCCCATAAAAATAAGGAGGCGACAGATGCTTTTGAACAACTTTGAAAAGGCCTTCCTCTCACCCCCTCTCCTGTCAAGAACTAATCTACCCGAAGAACGAGCGAGCCTCCACATCACGGAACACATGACATTTTTAAATGTTTCATAATATGTTTGACATTAATTACTTATTTTTTTCTTTCTTAAAAATAACAAGAAAACACTTACTTGAGTAATTAACTTATGTTGTTTCACTATGCTAAGTCCTTTGAATTCTGACGCTTGCACCGTTATGTCGTACATAGCTCCACATCCTCCTATGGAAAGGAAACAAGTTTATTTCAACTTCATATGAAAAATAAAAACGTAAATTCGCTAAATAAGAAAGCCTATCAGTTAAAATAGGAAGGCATTTATCCTTCACTAATTCATACCCTTGTTCAGGAAGTTCAGTGAACAATATATCATTGAGGAACTGAGCTTAACTATGGACGGGACAAGAGGAAACAAATGGTAGGAGGGTCAGAAACAACCCCTCTAGGCATGTCGGAGTTCCGTGTAAGATGGTTCTGCAAAATTTTTTTTTTTTTTTTTTTATAACGCCCACCCATATGTTACGAGGGCGGGGGAGTGTGGCCCATTTTTATTGTGGCACCACAGGGCCTACATTAACAGGGTTATTTACAAACATCCATGGCCCAGTGAGAGAAGTTTTAAGTATGAAAAAAATTCTCTCCCGGACGGGATTCGAACCAGCGCCCATGGTGATTCCATGCAACCAAAGCCCTACGCTCTAGCCTATACGGCCCCCCTGCTGCGAAATCAATAAGACAACCGTCATTGTGTAATCAATATCACCAGGGGAGGGAGCCCAGGACTAGCCCAAGACGAGACGGTCCCCTGACCATGTTTAAATTGAGTTGACATCTAGATTGGCACGAAGGACCATGGCAACTGTCTTCTATGGTGCGAAGGGGATACGAAATCGACTTTACGAACCAGAATGTCTGTAACGAGTGCGTAGTGCCTCGTTTAAAAGCCAGTGGCTGAAGAAATGCAGGTCCAAGCAGTGGACGTGACAGGAGTAGCCATCGACGGTCTGGCTTCCTGCTGCTTCAAGCAGCTCAACCATCCTCTATAGCTCAGATCTAGCTGCACTGATCTCTTCCTCATAACAGACTTTCAGTTTTTCTTTAGTAAAATTTATAATTTTGAACTTAATGAACTTGTATGCTAGGCCGGCATAATGATGTATTTTATAATGATCGCACTACTGTTACACTTCAATAAAAAAATACATAAATTATATAACTGGTCAAGTACCAACTTCGTTTGTACTTACGAGGGTTTTGGCAGTTATTATACAATACATTATTTATCTATATTCAATAGGTATTTCATTTTTACACGAAAGCAATGACTTTATCGCTTATCTCAGAAACCACTGGATCGATCTTGATGAAACTTATTTATCTAAGCTGTAATCGTTAAGAATATACATATATATCTGCCAAACTTCATCTTTCTAGGTCAAATAGTTATAAAATTCGATCGGATACAATATAGTAACAAAATTGACAACTTTGCGGGCCCCTAAGTGTGCAATTTTGATGATTTTTTCTAAATAATGGAAAAAATATATTTATGTTAACCATTTCATAGACACCTCTACATGATTGTTTTTTTAAACCCACTTTTCGATCTATGGGAACCCACTTAAATATAGTCGAAGACAACAATTAGGTTTGGCTTGGATTATGTGAATTAGATTACTGTGTAGCTCTTTTCATATCTTCATCCAGGCATCAATGAACGCTGAAATGTACATAAGAGAAATCTTACATTATGTGTCGCTCTACGTTCCGTTCATTGGTGAAAATTTTATACTAATGCATGATAACCTTTGGGCCCTTGTCGCTCTGTGTTCTGCAGTATCTACAAGAAGTCAGTATTCGAATCCTCAGGTTGCCAGCTCGAAGCCCGGACTTAAACCCGATCGAGCACCTTCCTCCAAATGCGAAATTCTGTGTTATTTATCTTAACAACTTCCACAAAAGTGAATTTTACATCAAATAAATCTCTGAAATGGACCTACCTGATATATCTTGAACTTCTATTACTCGGGCCTTCGGAAATCTAGAGAGTAATGCATCCCTAATTCTTACTTCATTTTCATTTTTCCCAGGGGTAAAAACTGAATGAAATCTGGCAAGTGCCTATAACAAAATATACGAGAGAAATGTGCGAATTAAATTATGAAAGATTTTCTAAGAACAAACTAAAAATCATATTTCAAAAGAAACTTACGATCGAATTTTTTAAAACGTCTATTTTTCTCCGAGACAGAGCTATTCTTATTAAAGAATTAGGCATTTTAAATAGTCTTAGTTCCTCGCTTCATTCGTAATATAGATACATAACCTGCCTTATGGAAACCTTTTCGTAACAACAAAAAAGTCCAAATCTAAATATTCAAGCATTCAACAGCTTTCCTCTGAGCCCACAACTCACAATGTCCGATGAGGAGGATTTTGATGATCTTGGAGAGTTACCCGAAAAGTCAAGAAATTCCTCTGCTTCTTTCCAAGTAAGTGGATGGGAAAATGATAATGACGGGATTGAGGAAGAAAAAAACCCACATGGTAAGCTTTAATATCGTATTTCATACTTTTTTTTTTTTTTTAATTAGATGCGTAATAGTTGTTTTGTCATTGTATTAAGTATGCATGGTTGTTTATTTTATGTTTTCTGTCAATCATAGAAAGTCCTGATAAAGAGTTGTTGTGGGCTGCAGAAAATGGTCATTTGGATGTAGTAAAGTCGATTCTTGAAAAGGACATTTGTCATTTACATGTCACAGACAAAGATGGATATACGCCTCTGCACAGGGCTTGCTACAATGATCATCCCGAAATAGTGCAGGTAATCCCCATTTTTTTGTATATTCTGATCTTAAGATTTATGACAGTTTGATGTTTTGAATTAATTGTTACAGTATCTTCTGCAAAAAGGAGCCAAGCATAACGCTGGAACCATTGACAATTGGCAGCCTCTTCATTCTGCCTGCAAGTGGAACAATATCAAATGTGCAGCATTGTTACTTTCACATGGCGCTGACATCAATGCCACTTCCAAAGGAGGTAGTATTTATTTTATTCTGAATTATTAAAAATAATTTTTTTTAATTGGGCAACAGACCAAGAGGTATCGAGTAGATTCTTTTGACAATTCATTGCCCTTATTTTTGCTAACCTATTTTTTAAGATGTTATTTCTACAAATACCGGAAACTGATGGCTCAAATAACATTTATTTGCTGTCCTACTCTTTTATTGGTACTTACGTTAATATTAACGAATAGACCTTTCTCTGTGATTATCACACCCCTCAATGCCTACATTGTTATTATAATCGACCGTTTGAACTAGAAATCAATTGTTGCCTTACACAGGGACTTTTGAATCCTCATACTAAATTTTGTATCAATACATTCCTTACTTCAGCAGTTATTATATTTGAGTAGAGCCCTCCGTCTCTGTCTTTCCTTCTACCAATTTCGCTGAAAATTAATAGGTGTCGTTCTTCTGGTTTCTGGATACACATATAAAATTCCGTGTCGATAAATTCATTTATATATATATATATATATATATATATATATATATATATATATATATATATATATATATATATATTGATGATGCCCACCCAAATGTCTTTCTTTGGGCTATTAGAGGGAAGGGAGTGAATTTTTCTTATTTACCCACTTTACCGGGGTTATTTACAAACTGGATGGGATTTGAACCCGCGCTGAGATGGGCAACTAGAGGCTTATGTTCTAGCCCGCACGACACTTATATAGGTATAGTTCATAGACAGGCAGGTATTTTCTTATTCATTTTTGAAATCAGGGGTCGGAAAATGAGAAATTCCAATGAAAAAAACAACAAATTTTTGACAGACGACATAAACTTCCCCTTTATTTCGTATAGCCGAAAAAAATAAACAAGTATTTACCGGTTTTTCGGTTAAAATACTCCTTCCCCCTCCAAATATGCAAAAATATATAAGTGCATTCACATTTCGACTAATGTACTAGTCATATCTTGTCATGATGTAGGATACTCCGTTAATATGCGACACTAAAAAATCACTGTGATCCCTCTCATGTTGCCTGATCTCCCTAAATTCCATTTTCACAACTATTATTAGTGTGTACTGTTTGTTTGTTTAGGTGTGACCCCACTTCATCTGGCGGCCGGCCACTCCAACTCGGACCGTCTCATAAAGCTGTTCTTGGCCCATCCTGAGCTAGTCCATGGCTCTAGAGACACCACCGGAGATACTCCCCTCGACATCGCTCGCCGGTCGGGGCCCAATGACGCCCTATTCGAAGCTGTAGAAAGCTGCTTCCTTTGATAAAAATCCATCCACCTCACATTCCACTATCAGTATGACAAATAACTCATTAAATAACAAAAGAATTTGTTGTATTTTTTATTAGACTGCATTTCATGTATTAAAATAAAGATAATGTATTTAAGTATAGTAAGCAACAAACACTGAAGACAAATCATTTTGAATTTTGGTTAATTTCATGCTAAATCGATCACTTTCGATTTTATATCTTATTACTGCGGGTTTTAAAAAATATCGACGGTTTTCTAAAATTAAATTCGCATATTTAACTGACTTCTTTTTCTAAAATGAATAACTCAAAAACATACAACTTTTGTTTTGTGGATTCATAATAAAATTTGTTATTCAAAATATACTTGACTTTATGAACAATTTTTTGTATAATGTTTTACGCATTGAAAAATTAAACTTTTAGTACGAAGGGAGAGATGAGTTGTGTTTGATAAAACAAACTCGAAGAATTTCTGTCAAGTTTTCGGCATTGAGTGCCTTCTTCAGGGCCTGTATTAACAATATACAATAGTATTAAGCTTACATAAAATAAAATTAGTTTGGGTTGTGTAGGGAGATTCTGAATTAATATAATTTATTTATATAATTAATAATAATTTATCATATCTTCACTTCTTCTATTTATTTATTTTTTTTTAAATGGTAGAAGTGATACTGTGATAAATATATTATAGGTAAAAATGAAACAATAAAGAATCAATTTTAACTTAACAAAAAACATCTTAGTAGAGTAACAATTCTTTTTATATTAATATGGTTAAAATTGTACACTCACTTCATTCTGTCAGGAAATTAAGTTATCCATCGGTAAATGGGGTGAAGGGATAAGCAGCTTATCAACGTGGACCTCATCATTTAATCTATAATTTAAGTTATACATGAATAATGAATCAAGGAATATATGTACGCAAATAGTAAGTATAGTCTCGAAGTATTATGTACTTATTAATTGCGGCCCATCTCTCCCTTCTTATTACATCGTTGGTCTATCATGTTACATATTATTAAAATTTTAAGTTATAAAGCGGTCACATTTGACGAATCAAAAAAATTATAATCCTTCATTATATATCCAATAAATGGTTCGTGTGGTTTTTGTCTTTGGCTGATTTCGCGGAAAGCGAGTACTTGGTGTCCTTATGAGGTTTTGAATTTACATAAGAAATTTCATGTAAATATATTCATTACGTCAGTAATTAGAGAATTTATATTGAGTCCTCCCCATAATCCGCCCGTTTTTTTTGACCGATTTGACAGAAAATCAATGTGTGTCGTGCTTATGGGGTTCTAGATACTCATATAAAATTTCGTTTCGATACATTAATTCTAAATAGTTTTCACACACACTGAATTTTTTTTTTTTTTTTTTTTTTTCCAATTTTTGGAATCAGGGGTTCCTAAAGCATGAAAACTCTAATCTAATTTCTGACCCATTACATATTTTCCTCGATACTTCATATAGTTGGGGAAGTAAGAAGCCCTTTGATATTTTTTAATTATCAGTAGTACAACAAATCAGAATTATATTAAAATCCAAAAATTTTATAAAAAGTGATAGTTTTGGCGTGAAATGACCTTTATACTAAGAAGTCATTTTCTTCTTCCTCGATGAGCAATAATAAAGAAACAAATCTTCCTACAAAATTTTAGTTTTTATCATTGTTTATAATTTTATATTTAAACAAATAAAATAAATAAATATTATTATTAAGCCTCACAATATACGTACAAAATCATTTTTATGTAATCACTTAAACGCGGTGTTTGGTTTTTATGTAACAATGTAGGTATTCGGGGTTCCTACTTTTAACATATGTTATACGCTTCTTTATATTTTGTAAATAAAAATATATTCTTTAATATAAATTCTTATTGAAGATATACTATTTTTTTTTTTTTTAAATTCCTCAAGCTATCTCCTTAAAAGAGTTGATGACAGAAGAACATGGCTGGTCTTGAAGACTGAGTGATGTATAAATTGACACAGACTGCCGGAGTGTTTTTCACTAATTTCAATGACCATGATAACAAATTATTAAATGTATTATTTCAGAAGTAGGTCGGATACTCATCGTAATTTATTGAATAAAACACTAACTTGTTATACAATTTCTGTTAAAATAAAAACATTCTAAACATCACTTACTTAATACCGTAATATAGGAATATATAAATAACGTAATTAAATCGTTAAATATGTACAAAATAATTGCTTGAGAAACTTTTATTAAATACATTTAGTCGGGGGAAGACCTACAGAAGTTAGAAAAAAAAAAAATATATATATACATATAACACTGTACTATGCGTTCCAAGCAAAAGGCCCTAACCCACATAAAGTTACTTTACAGGAGAAAGAAAAAACTGTTTCATTATTAAACAAACCAAGTTGGCTTTCCACATTAGTTTAATTGTAATTTTTAAGAATCTTTTCAGTTACACAGAACAATTATTTTTCATCAATACTTGCATCTCTTTACAAGAAATAACAGTGAAGTGAACCACTTTGTTGATTAGGGCCTTTTGTCACCTTGTAGCAACGGGGCCTGTCTCACAATGTAAACTGACAAAAGCCCTAACCAATAGGTAAGGGCTTTTGGCAGTTTTTGAAAGTTCCGAATGTTCAGAACAAAAGCCCTAACCCACTTCTATCAATTGTAAAATACATTTTTTTATTTATTTTCCTTTTTTACAATGGCATTTTTGATGATTAGGGCGCTAGCTTTAATTGAAACGGATCAATCAACAGCATCAAACTAGTGGGATAGGGCATTTGGACTGGGGGATAGGTCTTTTGGTCTCTCAAATGATTTAAAGTTTTGTGAGAGTATGTGGGTTAGGGCCTTCAAATTGAGGGTTAGGGCCTTTTCCCTGGACCACATTTTGCAATGTCAAAGCCCTCCAATTTCTAATTTCCTATTTTTATAAATTTTGTTAAAAATTATTACAAAATGGAGTTAACAGAAATGTGCGGGATTGTCAATAGTGTGGGATAGGGCCAAAACATGAAAATCTAAAAAATTGAGGGATAGGGCCTTTTGCCTGGAACGCATCGATATATGAGCCGGTGAGAATGATAGTGGTGTAAGTCAAGTTTCCTTTATTTAGAGAAAATGAATGTTTCGTAAATTTGCTTATTAAAAATTACCTAAGGAAGATAAAAAGGGATATGGTTCAATTCAACAATGCTTCAAAGCTTAAAACAATAAGTTGTGCAAGTTTTAATGTTTTTTTTATTAACTGGTTTCAACGGACTTAAGTCCATTACGCCACTTTCATTGTGAACCAAGATAAAAAGCCGGTGATAATGATAGTGGTGTAAGTCAAGTTTCCTAATTTTGAGAAAATTAATATTTTGCAAATTTTATTTTTAAGCATTACCAAGTGAAATAAAATGGAATATGTCTCAATTCCAGCCACTAAAGCTTTAAATTGAAATAAAATCAGTTGTCCCAGTTTCTAGAATTTATTATTAACTAGTTTCGGCGCGCTCAAAACACTTAAACTACTCTCATTATTAACCAAGATAAGATGTCATAAAAAAGAAAATTAACGAATTTCAAAATCTTTATTCCAAATGAAATTTCATGAAACATTAACGATAATATCAATACTAATTATTAACGTAATTATTACCAAAAAATCCAATGAAGCAGTAGAAAAAAACTCATCGCAATTCATTTCACGTTCAGTGAACTTCTTCTGTCGCCTAGCTGATTCCATGCTATACCACTGGTAACAGCAAAAGTGTTATTTTAATTATCGCAAACCTTTTTTGTTTATCATTTATAGAAATTTAAATTTAATGTTTGTCAATGAACGTCTTGACTCTATTAGAGGAAGATTGGAACTGAATCAGAAATCAATGCATTTACCTGCAATAAACAGATAAGAGTATAATACCAATAATGTAAAGAAACGTTTATTTTTAATACCTATTGACTTACACCACTTTCATTCTCAACAGGAATCTGGTTTTGTTAAAATTGATAATGATGTGTTTTTGCTGGCGATAGGTAAAACTTTTAACTGAATTCACAATGCTAATTATTAGAGTAATGATAAAAGAGCAAAAATTTTGTATAAACCCAATTTCGAAATTTTTTGACTTACACCACTCTCATCCTCACCGGCTCATATACTACGATATTCCAGCCAGATTGCTAAGATTCCAACTTCCATATTGAGAAACGTGGACGAATCATGGAAATGTGTGTTAAATAAATAAAACTTTTTTTTTTTTGAAGTATTGTGTATTTCACAAAAAAAAAATATACATAAAACTTGGCATTACACACACCATCTTATAAAAGTCTTAATATATTTATAACTAAACCTGAGATGGTGTAATGTCGAAACCGGTAAAGTATATAATATACTATATATACATGTTTTCTGAAAATAGACAATATTTGAGAAAATAAGTTTGTTTTAATTATTTGCTAAGAGATCTTCAATTGCCTGGCTAACAAATGAGTAAATAGGTAAAATAAAACGTTAACCTCAACAAAATGAATTTTGAAAATTTAATTTACGTTATCAGATATTACTTTACAAAAAAAATATATGTCATACCTTTTTTGACAAAAACAACAATTTTGGTACATAACTGCTAACTTCCTTTCCAATAATCGGCCCCAAGAAAGCATCAGAGCAGACCTCCTTATAAAGCTCCTTTCATATGTTAAAATATAAAAAAATACTGATACGAGTACCTTGGTACATTTTTTGTTAATTTAAGTTAGGCATCTTTCACTTGACAAGATCCTTGTAAGTTTCTTTTAAGAAGTACTTTCTTAAACTCGAAATTGTAGCGATTTTAAAATATGATGTAACAGTATAGCTATTATATGTGTAAATTTTTTTGTGTCGAGAGAAAGAACAGGCATCCTAGTTCAGTGGGTAAACGCCAATCTGTCATTCGATACCCATTTCGAATCTCCCCTCAGTCTGTTAAATTATTTAAATTGTACAAAAATATATTTTATAAACTCCCTCGATTGTATACCATTCTAATAAAAACTTTAAATACCAAATTAACAAAACTCACTCTCCCATCAAGATGTATAAAAAATCTTTTCATGTTATGGAAGTGGTGACTCCCGGTCAACCCCGAGTAACACAGCTAGTAACCGTTATTTTAAGATATATTATTGCAGCCTAGCTGCTACACTCTAAATTTCTCTAGTTTAGGTCACTACGCCCCCCCCCCCCCCCCCTCATTGTTGAATTTTATTGATTTAATTAGACATTTTGCTATCAGAGGATTGAAATTGTATGAAAAGTAAAGACTTTCCTGTATCACAGCTGTTTCTTATCCCAAGAATATTATTTTATAATTGCCCCCTCGTCAAAATCTTCCAAAGGATAAGTCACACAATAGTGTGTTACATTGCGATAACACTTTTTCGTTACATCGTGATTTTGTTCTTTGAATTTAATCTAAGGTTTTCAATTAAGATCCATACTATTTTTTTTTAAATAGTTATTCTTGATCATCTTGTGGGGGCATTTCAGTTCCCCAGAAGTGGAGTGTGTCCGCTGCGGCGGTGAGCATGTAGTCCTGTGTGGGATGTAGATCTAAGGAGGGGATGAGAGAGGTCTCAGGATGATGGAACTTGCGTGTGACCTGGGAGCCGTACAGATCCCAACAGTAGACGTATCCATCAGCAGATCCACTCAATATCAGACTGCTGCTTCGCTCCACGCCCACTTCCACCATGCAGTTGTCCACAGAATGTCCTTGGTACCTGGAGTCAATCCATTCATTAAAGTATCTAAATTAAGTCAATTTACCTCAGTAGAGAAGCAAGAAAACGTGGTACAGCAAACCCTCGTTACAACAAACTTAAAGGGACCAGAAAATCACCAGTTCGTTATAACGAAGTTCGTAATATCCAAATTAAAAACAAACGAATGTACATACAAACAAATTTTAACAAGGCAACATATTATATTAAAACATTAGAGGACCTATTATAGTTACAGAAAGACTAGACCTAGTTCAGAAAGTACACAGAATCAATCACATAAATAAAAAAAATATCACATATGAAAAGAACAATATGTATAAATAAAATACAATAAGAAAAGAAGAAATAGCAAAACAAAACAACTTAATGACTTTCGCGGAAAACCGACAATTCCAGTTAGAAATGGAGACAACCATTTTCCGAATGTTTGAACATACTCGTATGTATTTGTATTATGCCTTTCGAGTTTGTTGTAACAGAGTTTTTTCTCACTTGGGAATCCGTACGAATAAGTACGTTATTTCGTCATAACGAAGATGCTATGAGAAAATCAATGCGTTTTTTTACGGGATTCTATTTTGGTTCGCTTTAACGAGGGGTTCGTTGTAACGAGGGTTTACTGTATACAGGACATTAAAGAAGTCGAACAAAAATGTTTGATACGAGTCGACAGTATCTTTTCAATTTAGAAGAATTAGAGGTTCTGTGTTGTAAATAAAAACTCAATATGTGGCCAACGCTTCGGAAACTATTTATTTATTTCTTCAGGGCCTTATAATGAATTGAGTGGATATGTGTGGTGAAGGTGTGAACACAAACTCCTAACCTTGAATTCATCTATATTCAACAAAAATGTTTATAAAAATTAAATTGTTTATATTTTCGGCAATGTTCTTCATAAAGAGACTAGAGTTTTGCTAGGGAATTATTCTATGGACTTGCGATATTCCTCGAATGAATGTGCTTTAAAAAGTGTTAATAAATAAATTAGATGTCAACACCCACACAAAAATCGTAAATGTTAGACGTCTTTACGTAAGACATGAATGCATCCTTACATCCTTGCTACAGGTCATATTACATGTTGAACGCTACATAGTCGCCAAATTAAATACCGAGTCCGTGGATTCAATAGGGAATTGACTTCTAAAGCGGTCCACAGTAAGTTTTGCTATCAATATTTTCATAGTGAAATACTGAAAGTAAAATTGACCGTGTAACAGTGATTACGACGTACTGGACAATGACTGAAAACGTTTTTCCATTGAAGGATTTCCACTTTACTACCTCAATGCGTGTTTTCTCCTAAGAATGGACGCTCAGTGGGTAAAAAGTCAAGCTCATTATGCAAGGTGTGAAGAAAGACGCCCTAGATGGAAAAATAGAAAAAGTGTGATCCAGGAACGTCTAAGCAGCTCTTCGGGGAGAGACATATGCCACTATGAGACCACGTGGAAGCGGCTTTGGCAAACCTCTCCCGCGATAGAAGAGACACACTAATTAATACCGATCCACAAATATTAGAAAATTTGCGTTTTTCATAAAGTAAATTATCTTTTGAGCTAAGAAGATTATAATTATGCTCTGATCATGTCACTACAAAAGATGAACATAGCAGGAATAATTTATTAAATTCTAATCTATATAAACCAAATTCATGTGAAACCTCACCCAGTTAGGATCGATTTGAAATAACGAACTTACACATTTAGTAATTCTCCTGTAGCCTTTTCAAAAAGCATTATTTTACTGGCGTTCGTCGATATTATGTAACAAAGGCCATCCTGTGTTAGCGCCGTACTGATGATCGGTACTAAAAAAATTAATAATATTGATTTTAATTGTTAAACTTATTTTCTTACTCGACTCTTATTGAGATTATTGTGTGAAATTCAGTACCTCCAATATAATCGGAAATGAGGGAACCGGCTCGGATGTCGTACTTCCTTATTCGTGAGTCTAATGAACTGGTTATTATTTCATGTTCAGTTACAATGATCGAGGTTATACAATCTTTGGCTTCTCTTAATTCCTGAAATTCAATTTGTAGATTAAATTGATAGTTGCATCATTATAAGATACAAGACGAGACTACTTAATAGGAAAAGGCTTATTTCTTCATCAGAAATGCTCCTTTCAAATAATCACACTTCATATTAAACAATAGTACCTGAATTGGACGAAAGTCGCGAGCTTTCAGGTCCCATATAAGGACTGAATTATCACGAGAACCTGAAAATGCTAATGTTGATTCTTCATTGAAACTAACACAGTGTACTTTGCTCACATGAGTTCTCAGGATCCTGAGGGACTTCCCCGTGGCTACGTCCCAGTAGATAACACTTCGATCAGCGCCACCCGACAAAATACATCTAGACATTTTTAAAACAAATTATTATTAATAAGACTTCTATTAAACCTTTGATATAGTTTTACAAATTAAAAATAATAGACTTTGAACCTGCTATCACAGGAGCCGACGGCATCAAAGACTTCATCAGAATGTCCGAAATATGTTTTGAGAAGTAAGCCTTTGGCAGGGTTCCATAACTTGATGGTACGGTCAGCTCCACATGTCAAGCAATATTGACCATCAACTAACAAAAAAATTAATATTAGAAAATGAATAGGTAGGCAATTATTTCTTCCAACACTATTTTCTGAAATCACGTTAAACAAGACTTTCCCCGATTAAAATCTTACTGTTTTATCTCGATACACTACTCTTTTCAAAAAATAATGAGGCGTTTTGTAGGCTACACTAAGTAGATATAAAACTCTCCAGAGCCCACATTCGATTCAAAAAAACAGTTTACAAGAACGAAAAAGTATAATAAGATTGAGCTCACTATTAAATTTGGTTCTTCTAATCGCTTGCTGTTTGCAATTAATTGTTCGTAACAATTCATAATCCATCCCATTAAACAGAATTCTCTACCATGTTTTTTTCAGCAATGTATGAACGTTTTTAAAAGTTTCAATACCCGCAACGATATAACAACTATAACAGTTTTGTTATACTTTAACCTCCTTACAACAATTAAGATTATGTAAAATTGTTGCCAGCCTGAACATAGTATTCCTCACGTTTTTTGTCAAGCATATAAGTTGATCTCTTTGATGAAAGAACTAGTGTTTTCAGATTTTTTTCTTTATGAACTTGGAATATTCCGGATTGGTATAATCTTAAAGTATCGATATATTAGCGACACCCCCAAAATTGTCAACACTTCTACTTATAACCTTCCCGTAACTAGCACAGCTATGTATGATTTTACGGTTCTTTAATTTCCTGCTTGTCCTATAACTTTTAATTTTTCATGCAATATACTTAATTTAACCGCACTAATATCTATATATTTCAAAGTATACAATGTTAGCTGTGGCCTGCAGAAGTCTTGGAGTTAACAGGAAATTACTACCAAATGTTGGTAAGCCCCAGTTCCTTTTTTTGAATAATATTTAATTTTTTTGAAAAATATTAACTTTTCAATTATTTATAAATGAAAAATAATTATTAATAATGGAATTTATTTTTCAGTTGCAATTTCGAAAAGTTGGCAGTGTTTTGTCAGTACTCATCCGGAGGAAAATGAACCTCAAGAGAAACACATTCAAGTACCTCAGAGTCATAGCATTCAATTAGAAGAAAGATATATATATCCCGAGTTTCTACCGGACCCTAAAATAGAATGGCGCAATAAAATTCGTGAAAAGCTTGAAAGAAGTGACATGTTGAAAAGGCGATCACAAATCGACATTCCAGAGTTTTATGTTGGTGAGTTTCATTTTCTTTTCACTTGCACTATTATGAATAATGTTTTTCTTTTTTTAATTTTTCCGCAATTTTGTTGTAGGTAGCATCCTTGCAGTGTCTTCATCTACTCCTCATTCGCAATCCAAGAAAAATAAATTTGTTGGCATATGTATTGAGCGGAAAGGTTGCGGACTCCGCGCTAGTTTCGTTTTAAGAAATGTTATTGACCATCTTGGTAATTATGTTCTGCCATTATTATAAAAATTTCATATCCTTTTTCTTTACTTAATTACATTTTATTTGATTTCGAATAGGAACTGAAATACGTTACCAATTGTACGATCCTACCATCGAAAAAATAGAGGTTTTAAAGTTGGAGAAGAGATTAGACGAAGAACTGTACTACTTGAGAGATGCTCTTCCTGAGTTTAGTACCATTCCTTGGGATATGGAACCAGAAATTCTACCGGAAGGCTCTCCAGTTCCTGTCAATACAACTAAGGTACCTGTATTTTATTTATTTATGTTTCTAGTATCTTATTTAGTTTTAGAGGATCTTGAATATTTGTTTCATTTAGGTTATTCTGAAGCCACGGCCCTGGGTAAAACGTTGGGAGAGGACCAACTTCCAGGGTATCGACCGAGATCATATGATGACACTCATCTCGGAGAAAATGATATACCAGATCCCAAAACATGAGACACCCTGGGAGAAGTATGACCTCATGAAGCAGTACAGGTAGAGAGGATCTCCATAATATTTAGTTTACAATCCTATAGACACCGTGTAAAAATACCTGTGTCACATTTTTAAGCGAATAAGATAACGTCAATTATCTTATATAGAAGATACGCCTTTATCAAAGGGTTGAACACTGACAGAAATCAAAAGTAGTATGGAAAAATGTTCATAGAGCCAGCAATAAAATCCTTATTTCGGTACCACAATAATATTTTTCGGATAATTGGGTTAACTGCCAACGTAAAACACCTTAGATAATAGTCGTTATTCGAACAGTTTAAGTGTTTTTGAAAAAGCATATATATATATTCCGTAACAGCTTTCAGAAAAAAGTATAGCTATCAAAATTATAGTAAGTGGAAAGCTAAGAACTTGTTTAACTTCTGTATTGTCTTATTCCACGAAAATATAAAGTGTACCGGTTTCGACTTTCTCCATCGTCAGCACAAAGTTCAAAAGTAACTGTAATAGTAATAGTGACTGCAATTTTTTTTTTTTTTTTTTTTCATTGCGAATAATACATTATTAGTATTATTATTATTTTCAGGTCTACTATACCTGAAGAGGAACAAAAAGAAATATTTGCTGAAGTTTATTCAGAACTTCATCAATTGGAGTTGACTCGTAAGAAGATGAAAAGGAAACGTGTCTTTGTTAAACCAGTTAAAACTGGATAACATAGTTTATAATTTTTTGTGTTTTGTTTTATAGAATTGTATATTTGTAAATGAAAGTGAGCTCACATAGAAAAAAATATATATATATTTGTCACAAGAAAATATATAAACATTTAATAACTATTGTAACCTCATGGTGACTTGTAAAAATGTTATATTTTTGGAAATGTTCGAGAATCAGAATTTTAAGATTTCATACTTAAAAGATTTCATACTAAAAAAGTTTTTAGTTATTTTTTTCAAATACACTCTTTTAGGGTGAGTAGTTTTTAAGGTTCATTTTTTTCAGTTGGAAAACATGATATCTACAAGGGATTTATAGTTGGTATTAAGTCTATTCCGCAAACTTTATTTTACCAGAATGCCCACCACAAATTTATTATAGTTATTTAGTTGGAAGTATTTTATATGTTTTTCTTAAACTGAAACTTTCACTTTATTTATTTTAGGTAAAAGTAAAATTTCTCATTGAAAGTGAGCCTTTCGAACATAACGATAGAAGATAATAAAACACCCAACCTCAAAGTAATTCATCCATAATTTTTTTTTATATGCGATTTGGGAGAGGGAAGCTTAGAACAACAACTTTAAAAACTGTCGTTCAATGTATTCACACTGAAATTGATATTTCATATGTAAATTGAAAGTGATATAGGGATGACACCTATTAATTTTCAGCGGAATCAGCCGAAGGTGACGGGCTCAACTCAAAATCCCAATAACTGCCGATGTAATGAATGTATCGACATGAAATTTTTTATCTAAATTCAAAACCTCACCTAATTAAATTTCCGCGATATGGGCCGAAGGGAAGGGGGGGGGGGGCAAATATGAATAATATGTATGGACTCAAAATTTAGTATTAGTGGTATCAAGAAGCCTCTATGTAAGTCAAATATTGAGTTTTAGTCCAAACGGACGATCGGATTTGGAGGGAGAGCAAACACGTAATTGATTAATTCTTGCTGGGGAAGTACTTAGCCGGTGATTCAATGACTTTTTTTTATTTGAAAAGTTGCTGTGTCCAAGACAGTTGAGACCCATCCACCTTTGTATATATATTTTAAAAAATTGCCATGACCAAAGTAAATTGTGGCTTTCCTTTATGTAGACAGACAAATTGATCTGTAATTTTTTATTTACCATTATTGATACATTTGTACAAAAAGGATATATCTTTGAAGTATTGTTGGCTCATCTCTTTTGAAATAAATCTCTTGTTTATAGGAGCAACGCCAATGACATTTTTCCTAATCTAGCAACTACGTTCCTCATAAACAAAGCCAGAATGCATGGAAATAGAAGAAAGTTACTCAGCAATCACAAGAACAATACAAAAAACAAATGTAACAACCATTTTACTTGGAAAAATAAGAGAGAACAACTGCCGCATGTAGTATACCAATTTTTGTAAAGAAGAGCGCCGGTAGCTCAGAGTTAGCTTGCTTGTCTACTGAGCTCAAGATGGCGAGTTAGAAACCCGGCCGACGTCCTTTTTTTTATCTGGGAGTTGGAAAAACCTTGGGCACGCCGTCCTTCGGATGGGACGTTAAGCGATGGTCCCGAGCCTGTACGTTGTCAGAGGCCTACTCGTTCAAGACCTCTACCCTAGGTAAATAAACTTGGGTAGGTAACTTTTAGGACTCTCAGAGAAGAATGTCCAGCAGAGCGACGAAAGAGCGCTCTGGAAGTAGGCGATATGACCGTAGTTAAAGCCCGGGCATAAGACAATACGTAACTAATTTCTTGTACAATAGTCCTCATGCTAAGAATAACGGTATATACAGCTGATGAAGCCGAGAGGCTGGATATATAAATAAATATTAAAATACATATACATTTTGATGCTTGTTTTACCTACTCCGTTTTAATATGCTCTCTGCTATTAGGAACCCAAGATGTGTGGGTCCCATTGCTACTCACAACTGCAATAAGATTGCCGAACGGTTTTAGAAGTGAGTATTGACGGACATACATGCTCACAAACATTTTTGAAAGATTTAGATTTTTCTTCATGACCTGACTGTCCCAAATAAGAGAGCAAACTTATGTAGTTGAGTGTTTTATCAAATCTACTTCTACCTCTTCCCCCCTCACCCCCTTCTTTCTTTGTAAAAAATGGTCATCTTATTCATCTGTAAAATATTAACAATAATGTCACTAAAAATTATTCTACAAAGGAATAAATTTATTTATTTGTAAAAAGTGTCATAACACAATTAAAATGTAGTTTTAATATTTTCTATTTAAATTTTAGTAGGGCAAACCTGATGACAGTAGTATCTATTTGATATGGTTAGTAACTGTCAAAGTCGAGTGAGGTCTGCTCAGTCTAGATAGGTTGTTCTTCGTGTTCTGTTCGTCACTCGCTCCTTTGTCATGAGGTTCAAGTAATTTTATCTAAGAATACACTTACTAGATATTAACTTTTTCAATATGACAGCCCCATTAAAGACTGACGCACCAGAAATTAATATGTAAGTAATAAATATATATTGCTATATTCCTTTTTTTTTAAACTTTTTGTTCTGTATAATGGTATTCCTTTTCTTTATTTTCAACCCAATTTCTTTTCTCCTTTTTTAGCATATAAAACAAGTAATTGATTATTTTTTTAAATTCTGATTGGCAGTTTTGAGATTTCTTAAACTTATCATTAAACCCTCCTTATCTATTCAACTATTTTACAGATAATATAAATATACTATTGTCCTAGTTCATCAGAGGAAGGAAAATAAAAATATTGTACTTATATTTAATTTAATGTTTTTAAATTTCGTGTCAAAAACCATTCTGTTTGGTCTAAAATAAAAATATCAATATTTTATGAATAATGCATTTTTTATTTTTATTTTTAAGTCAAATGTAGAGAATATCATTAAGGGCGATTGACTGCATATTTTTATTATATTTATTATTATAGATTTCATTTTCTAAGATATTTTTCAAAGGATGAGAATTATGAGTAGGTATATTTATTTTTAAACACTTGAGAAATTTTTGACACTTTATTTATTGGTCGAGATATTTTGATAACGCTGAGCTATTTCATAAAGCTATTGTTTGCTTAATGTCTAGTTATATTTTACTTTATTATTAGATAATAATAATAGATGATAAGTAAGTTATTAATCATAATTTCATTGTTTGCTTGGCAGGCTTTTCTCTATTATATAACATTTTCTGAATCTACTTTCTTTTTCTTTTTTTTTCAGTGACAATAAAACGGATGATATTCATTTGGAGACTGCTCTAGAACACCAAAAACGATGGTTTTCTGTTCGAATTATGTATTTTACTGTTTTCCTCATGTCCCTTGGGTTCAGTATCGTTATTACCGGAGTGTGGCCCTACCTGCATAAGGTGATGTATTTATTATTATGATAATTTATCGACTATTATACTCATAAGATTTATAATTTGCTACGAAAAATTAGCAGGTTGGAATGGTCGTCGTTTCTAGTGCAGCCGGCTGTGGCCCGATTACCGCCAATACAATTTTAAGCATTTTTACTTGTGGGTCAACTGGGAAATATCAAATAGTACAGAAATGTTGATATCTACTGCGAGTTATATCTCCTGCTGTGGTTACGAGCTTTTCTGAGGAATCTGTGGTATCCCTTGGTAAACCGAAAAATACGGGGCTTGCTAATGTTTTATTATTTCTTCCAGTTGGAGTATGTATAAGAAATCATGATCGGCGCATTTGGAGTACCCGTTAGATCACGAACTCGTGGATGGAATTTCACCAACCGCGATCGGAAATTCGAAGCATTGTTTTCTTGTTAAATTAGCAACTGGCTAGGGTTCAAAATAGTTTGATTTAATTGTATTTTGAGGTAGAGGTACGTCTTCCGCCACGTTTGTTGTGATCTATTTTTAATGTTCTTTTATGTGCCCCACATTTTGTATTACTAGCTCCTCTCTTTAGCCTAGTTTTTCACAAAAAAATATTCGCTTCTCGAGGTTATTTTTGTGATATATATGAATTCATAATTTTTTTTCAAATTTTTTCGACTTAATATATATTATTATCTATGCTCCACTGTTTATAGCTGCCACTAAGGCAAATACATACCGAATTTTATCTGACAACTTTTTTTTTTGAGGTAAGACTGCCCATAGACAGACAGACACACAACCGAAACCATAAGAATTTTGTTTACTGAGAACTACGTTTTTCCTCCCGCTGGATAGGGGGGAAACAACGGGAGCACGGGTGCAATGAGAACACTTTAAACGTTTATATCTTCGAAACTAATAATCGAAAATTAATAAATAATAAATCATTATATAGTTTATAGAGTCCCATTTATAAAAAAACAAGTTTCGACCTTCCTCCACTTAACCCTTCGAAACAGTAGAGTTAGAAATTTAAGATAAATTATATTTGAAAAAAAAAAATGAAGGGGTATAAGTCGCAACATACAACGTATGGCTATATCAACTGTCCTACGCTGAATACTTTAATGACGTAAAACGTGTGGTTTAGTGACAGTTGACGTAGTGCTACGTTGTACGTTGCGCATAGTTGCTATTGTGCTCCTTTGATTTTATTTTTTCTCAGTTATTATTAGGTTAGGTTTTAAGACTCATGCCCGGGCTTTAAGTATGAGGTCATATCGCCTACTACCAGAGCGCTCTTTCATCCCTCTGGTGGATATGAGCCCGACTCTACTGTGGGAGTCCTAAATTTTTATTCACCTAGGGCAGTGATCTTTAACGAATACCTGACATCGTACAGGCTCGGGACCATCGATTAACGTCCCATCCGAAGGACGGCGTGCTTAAGTTTATTTTACCTCCCAGATAAAATAAATGAAAGGCCTCGGTCGGGTTTCGAACCCACGTTCTTGAGTTCAGAAGGCAATCACGCATACCACTGAGCTACTGGCGCCCTCTTTTTATTATTATTATTTTTCAACGTTGCCACATGTCTTAGACTTTATGATAGAGGTAGGCTACACAATGCCATATGATCGTGAACATGAGATAATATTAAAAAAGTCATCTGTGAATCACCGGCTTTGTACTTCCCCTGCACGAATTAATCAATTATGTTTTCGCTCTGTCTCCGAAGTCAATAGACCGTTTGAGCTCAAACTCAATATTTGACTTACATAGTGGCTTCTGAATCTTCCGACTACATTTTGTGTCGATACATTCATTACATCGGCAGTTATTAGAGTTTTGGTGTTAAGCCTCTAAGGAAAGCTTAAGTGACATCGTTTTCCACAAATAATTTTTCAAAACATGTTTTTTTCGATTGTCCTTCATTATTCCGTTTCCGTTGCGCTACAATGGTCTCTTTTAACTTTTGAAAGAGCGGTGTTTCCAAATGAAGCGATGTAGAATTCTGGTGATGTTATGTTCCATTACTTAGTTATTGTGACATGCCCGAGTTTCAACTAGGAGGTCACATCGCCTACTACCAGAGCGGTGTTTCATCGTTTTTGTGAACATGAGCCTGACTCCATTGTGGGAGTGCTAAATTTTGTCAACCCAGACTTGGGGCCATTGCTTAGCGTCCCATCCGAAGGACAGCGTGCTCAAGGTTTTTTCACCTCAGATAAAAAAGAGCCTTGGCCGGGTTTCGAACCCACGATCTTGAGCAATAGGCTAGCACGCTACCTCTGAGCTACCAGCGCCTTCATTGTGTTCCTCCGTTACAATTGGTCTAGAAAACAATTGGTTCGTGTTCCTTATGTCGTATATGTTACTTACACCTGCATATCTGCTAGAAATATTCATCAAATGTTATTTCTTCTGATAATTGTTTTTGTGATGTTGATTATATTGTTATCTTTTAAGGTAGTCTGTTTCTTGCTTTTAATTTTTTAGTGATGCAACCTTTTATCATATTTTATTTCTTTCAGTTTTATGTATGTGCTATCGCAACATGTGCTTTACAGTTGATGTTTGTGACTCCCAACTATGAGGTCATAACGCCTACTACCAAAGCGCTCTTTTCTCGGTCTAGTGAAGTCCGACTCTTTTGTGGGAAATGTTGCCTCCTAACTAACTTGGACAGCATCAACATTTTCCACACTTGAACTTACAAACTCTTCGAGTCGCCATTGAACGTCCCCTCCGTAGGACTGACGTTTTCTTTATCTCCCCTGGGTTTCCCCCCCACTTCGTTGTTTCCCGCCCCCTTTTCTTTTTGGGACGTTCAACTGAAAATTGATAGGTGAGCTTTTTGACTCACAAATAAGATTTCATGTTTTGGTGTCAAGTTTCCCCGTCCCCTAACTCTTACTTCCTTTTGGCCATTTGGCTGGAAAATATGTGTCTTCTTTATCAGGTTCTGGATGTATAACATTTGGTGTCAGTACATTCATTCTATCAAGAGTTATCGTGTTCACACACAGACATATTTATTGGAATCAAATGAAATTCCGCTGAATCGAATTTCTAATTGATTCGAATCATTCGATTACATAACATCCCCTTGACTTCGTATAGCTGGCGAAGTAATTAAAACAGTGGCTATAAGAAATTCACTCTCAGAATTACTATGTATAATGAAATAAAGACATTATTTTCATGTGCCCAGTAATGCTAGTATTAAATGAGGAGGTTGATCAGTATAAACATGGTTTAAGAAAGTCTTATTATGACCACATCACATGTTTTTATTTTATTATTATTATTTATGAATATAATTAGTTTATTATTGTCTCATGCCCGGTCTATAACTACGAGGTCATATCGCCTACTACCAAAGCGCTCTTTCATCACTCTGGTGGACATGAGCCCGATTCTACAATCCACTATCATACCATTAATGAACCAGTATTTCTTTTGTATCTATACAAACTATATTTATTATTAATATTTTAATTTTATTAACCTATTTTTTAAAATAAATATTTTTTAAAAATAATTTCAATGTTATACTTGAATTTGTATCTTTTGTAATCCAGTGTGTCTGTGAATTCAATAAACAATATAGGTGTTATTATTTTTAGATTTCTTACAAAAATGATTAATGTTAGTATGTATTTCGTTAACATTATATTCACTTCCTAAATAATCTTGCTTCTCCCTTTTCAAATCAAATTAGTTTTCTATTAGTTAGTTATTGTAACACTTTCCTGGGCTCTATTATGGGAGTCCTAAATTTTGTCTACCTAGGTTTATTCACCTAGGGTTGGCATCTTTAACGAGTACCTGATCACACAGGCTCGGGACATCGCTTAACGTCCCACCCCAAGAACGGCATCCTAGAGATCTTTTCACCTCCCAAATAAAACCTTGGCCGGGTTTCGAACCCGCGATCTTCAGCTCATTAGGCTAGCTCGCTACCTCTTAGCTACCGGCACCCTGTTATATGAATAGACTTTCTCTCAAATCTTGTTTTCCAGTCTGTACTTGTTTTGACTGATGTATTAACATAGATATGCACAATTGCAGTTGGACCAGACAGCTGGCAAGGAGTGGATGGGCCTGGTAGTGGGTGCCAACCCTCTGGCCCAGATGCTCTTCTCTCCCCTGATCGGCTGGTGGGCCAACAGGCTCGGCTCCACTAAGCTCCCCTTCATCCTCACCATCATCGTCTTCATCTTCTCCAATGGAGTCTACTCCTCCCTGGAGATTTTCACTCATCACCGACGTTACTGGATGCTCATCACCCGGCTCTTTGTTGGCATCAGTTCTGGTAAGCTTTATAACTATTGCGTTACTGTTTATTTACTGGTGGTATCTATGTGCGCGCGACTATTTGGAAGTTGTTGGAACTTTCGTCGCTAGAAATATTATTTGTTAACTTCTGGTGACTATACTCAACTGCGCATTCTACTGCTGGTATGATCTATCGAACGTTGCTCATCAAAACGTACTTTGTTCGACTTTACATTGCTGCTCTTTTCTCAGGGAAATGGTAAAGTTTTTACGGATTTCTCGGCATAATAAACTAGACAATCGACCTATAAGTATGTTGCCGTCCAGAACTTTATATTGACTAAACAAGATGTGGGTCTGTTTACTAATCGTTTTGTTTTTAATTCCCGATCTGTCCCTTCCGTCAATTCCGCTTAAAATTGATAAACGTCGTCGTTATATGGTTTTGAATTTACACATGAAATTTTATGTCAATACATCCATTACAACGGCAGTTATTAGAGTTTTTGTCCCCTAAACCCCCCTCCTCCCCTTTGGCTTAATTGGCTGCAAATTAATAGGTGTCGTTCTTAGAAGGTTCTGGATACAAATATAAAATTTCGTGTCGATACATTAATTTTTTCAGGAATTATCGTGTTCACAGACACACACACAGACAGACATTTAGTTTTTCATATTTCGATTCTGGAGGTCGGAAAACATGATATTCCGTTGAAGACTCCGCTTCGAATTTTTGACAGATTACATAGGTACTATATATATATCCTGTACACTTCGTATAACTGGGGAAGTGAAAAAAAAGATAACTCCAAATTTTACTTGTTAATCGAGAAGTCCATTAATGAGGCACATATCAATTTTCTGGTGGTATGGACATTTCTGCGTTAAATTGTATATGTTGATACACTGGTCCATAAGCATTGAACTCTTTGAATGTCAGCCAAATCGGTTAATTGGAGCGTCTCTCCATCACTTGTCTCGTCCATTACCAATTATCCTGTCGCAAGCATTCAACAATTACTAATAATTCTAGAGCCGGGTATATTGATAGTGATTTACCGACATTTCTTTCTTTCAACTATAATATGGATTCCTGGAGATCTAGGAAAATAAATATGTATACGCTACTGCCAAGAATGAATGAAATATTTATTGATCACATGTTCATAGATAATGCTCTCTCAGTAAAAAACATGATATGTTCTTTTTTTTTTCACTTTGACAAGTAGTAGTTGATAAGATCGAGTACTCTGATTATTAAAACAGCAGAACTCTTAGTCCCGATTTGCATGTTCCAATTTTTCTTCCTGAATGCAGAAGCCTGACGAATCAAACATCAAGTCCGCCGACCGGATAGTTATCTGCGAATGTTCAATGCTCAGTACGCACGCTCTTAACGTCAAATGCCTTTTGGTACCTTAATATGAGTATGCTACTGTTTATTAATTATTTACCTCAGGACTTCTTCGTACTCTGCAATTCGAGAAATTCAAAATGAATTTTTATTTTATTATTTTTTATTTACGATTTTCAGTTTATTATATTTAATTTATGTTAGTTCATTTGTGTGCATTTTATTTTTTGTTTTGCATGACTTCTCAGAAAACCTGAAAAAAGTAAGTTTCAAAAATTGATTTTAAGTAAAAAAAAAAGTATTAGTTTTTATGAAATTATTTAGAGATTTACTAAAATTATTGTTTATTTTATATTTTTTTTGTTATTTATTATATATTTTTTGGTGAATGTAGACTAAATGTTTCAGCTAACATAGCTATATGTCGCTCCTATGTGTCTGCCGCCACTAAACTTGAAGAAAGAACAGGAGCTGTCTCTATGATATCCTTGGCACAAGTTCTAGGATTTATTGTAGGTCCAGGTATGTTCACTATAGTTTCAGTTGAAAGGATTTTTAAATATTACAGGGAAATGTGATCTTATCATGCATTGCAGGATTCCGTAGGTGGAAGATTGGTACGGAGTTCGAAAGATATCTTACAGAACTAACAGTAATGGGATTCAAACTGAGTAATAATACTAATATTGTAAATTAAACCCTGGAGGAAAATTAAACAGAAGTTTATAGATAAAGTTCGGTGAGGCCTTGAATACGGTCTGGCTTTCATTGAATGCTATTTAAAGAACATGATGGAAAATTAATGTGTACCAATCGAATTTTGGAAAAGGGGTACTGATTTTATCCCGCAAACTCCTTGATGTACAGGAACGTTTAGACCAGCCGCAATCTAATTCCACAGATGTTTTGTCCAGACCTGTGGAATGTTGTTACTTCAGTTCATTTTATACTGATTAGCTCATACTGTTTTCAGAAGTCGAGCATTTTTGTTTATTTCTTGACAAAGTTCACTGCGAAGAGCCTCCCCACTATCATCCAACGAGAGACATGGTGTGCGTTTTCGTTGGCGGTTAAAATTGTTTTATTTCAGCGAAACTTAATGGATTTTGATGTGATGTTGAAAAACTGATTGTCATAGTGAAACAAAGATTTGATATTAACTTTTTAGCTGGCATAGATTGTGCACAAACTGAAGGGAATTGATTCCCACAACCTCACTTCCAATTAGAAGTTCAAGATGTTCCATGGCCGATGTTTGAACCGGGATTATAAGCTCCGATCAACCGTTAAAGAGATTAATTTCATGTTTCATCCTCCATTGGGCGCGGAGGGCTCTGGAACCCCGAAAGGACCTTTCGAAAGATGTCAATAGACAAGTTAGGTATGATTCTGACCATGTGTCTTATTTAAGTATCAAGACACGTGATCAGAACAATAGAGCATAACGTAATCATTCTTTTAGGGATTTTAGATATCTATTCTATATAATTAGTTATTGAGACTCGTAACCGGGCTTTAACTATGAGGTCATATCGCCTACTACCAGAGTGCTCTTTCGTCGCTCTGGTGAACATGAGCTCGACTCCATTGTGGTAGTCCTAAATTTGTATTCACCATGGTAGGGGCCTCTTGAGTACCTGAAAACATGGCGTTCTCAATTTTTTAGGGCCTTGGCTGGGTTTTAAACCCACGATGTATATATTCAAAATCCGTTCTCCTTGTTGAAGGTCTGCAGGCTGCGGTGACTCCGCTGGGTAAGGAGGGTGTGGAACTGCTAGGTCCCAACCGACTGGCCCTCAACATGTACACAGCTGCCGGCTGGATCAACGTACTCTTGGGTCTCATCAACCTCACCCTCTTTGGATGGTTCAGGGAGAAGACCATCGCCGCCAAGGAGATGATGCTCCTCAGTGGCGCCGCTTCAGGTATTACTATTAGCATCTCCAAGAAGAGCGCCTTTTGATATCTTACTTTCTATGTACCCTCTAATAAATCCTCTCCTGATTGAATATTTATTGCTGGGCATTGTTAACCACCCTAACGGGTCTGTACTTTATTTTCTATACCAATTAAAGTTAATTAGTTCTTTCCTTAAATTCTTCTTAGAGGCTGTGTTTTCATTTAATAAAACGTTCCCAATTTTAAAATAAGACTCTGTCTAAAGACATGTAATGCAGTAGTTCAGTAGAATATGCACACAATTATTACTTTTATTATTTAATTTCAATATTCTTATTACTGAAATTATTTATTTTCAGAGAAGGCAGCATGGAAGGGTATCAAACCGGACTACGTATCAGCATGGACCCTTATCGCAGCGTTTTTCGTTTTAACTCTCAACTTCGTCCTTCTGGAAACGTAAATATTTATATTGATCTCCAGACATAATAAACTAAAATAATAATTATGTACAGGTACGCATCCAGATAACGCCATTTAACAAATGTTTAATGTAAATTTATATTTTTACTTTCTCTTACCTTCAGTTTAAGGAAGTATTGTAATCGTGCGAAAATCCGAGATATGTCTTTGCATGTGATTGGATCCTTGTGAGTGCAGGTTATAACAATCCACTTGAAATTTGAAATTATGTCACATTTAGATCTGATTAGATTTTAGCCGAAATCAGATGAAAATTAAGACCAGTTTAACTCGTATTTCATATAAAATGAGTTTTCTCTTCAACTTTTATCCGAAAAGATTTTTGATAACTCGTAAATAATGGGGAATCCTCAACTATCAGAATCTTCAGATTTGAGATAGAATCAATATGAATAGTGTTCCAAAGAAGGTACAATAAATTTCTTTATGGAATAATTTAAAGCAATATTTGAATTGTAAAGCAAGGAAACTAATTTTGTTTAGATTAAATGTAAAAATGATTTACAGGTTCCTAGATTAGAAAGTTTTCGTTTAGTGAAACTCTGAAACAAAATAATGGATGATGATTATTTAAAGTAGATATGAAGACAATTTTATTTGGAAAAGTATTTCTTTCAACTTTTCTTGTCATTTTCCGTACAGCATTATTCAGGCGCATACATTTATCTGCAAGAGATTTGTGTAAAAAAAAGGAAATTTTAAACTTGAAAGTAATGTTCTGAACTGTATTATCTAAAGAATTACACGATTGATGTATGTTATATAAGAATATTTTTCTTAAGAAAATAGCAACTAATTATTGAGAAATTTGTTTTGTTTTCCCTAGTCTAGGAGTGTCTCTGACGATGGACCAATTTGCCTGGAACGAGAAGCAAGCACTTTCTTACCTTGGGATATTACTTTCTGTCGGTGGAATCATTGCGTGTGTTGTTACTGCACTTATTGGACCAATAAGTAAATTGTAAGTGCAATTTTAGTTTTAATTATTTATTTATAGTTTAAATGTTGAAATCATAATAAATTAAGTTTCGAGATACTATTTGAATTATTCTATTGTAGGTTTGGAGAGGTAAACGTTCTTCTGTGGGGAAGTTTTCTTCTTATGTTCATAGGACGAGCAATTTACATTCCTTGGGGAACAACACTTCCTCTGATCGCATATACTGACCAAGGTATGACCTTTATGTATAATAATTATACCAAACTGACCTAGACCAAGAAGGTAATATATATAGGACAATATACATCAAGGCGTAGTTCCACCTGTTGACCCGAAAAAGTATTTAAACCCATATGGAAACAAATAATTTTACATTAAAACCCAATTCATTATAAAATCGCTAATTATGGTCCCAAATAATTCGGGACCATAGAAGTAAAAAAAATCGGTTGAATGTTGTCCAAGTACTACTGTTTTAAAATCTGAGGTTACGTTTTGTTTTATAACATTACAACCTATTTATTTATAGATTAGTATACCGAAGATTGAATTTTGTAATAATACATGCCTATCAAAAATCAGATAATTCTCTAGTATTACTAGCCAAACGACATAAAAAAAGAAGAACTCAACATCGATATTATCATTTGTATTTCTTTTCTCCATTGGATTCGTGTTATTATATTTGATAGATAAGGCCAACGAATCCAAGTTTAAATCGGACTCGATAACGTTTTCTTTCCCTCGACTTATACCTTTAAAAAATGGTCAGTTTGGTTGAAAAGATCTTACTTTTATTTATAGTGAAGTTTATGTTTCAGAGCTGAATGGCACGGAAGTTGTGGGATGTCCAGAAAGCCAGGCCTGGTGCTTCTATACTCCATCCATGACTCTCTTCCAGTTTCTGGTTGGGTTCTTCCTTACCTGCGTTGGTTATCCTCTTGGGATCACTCTCATCCAGACCATATTTTCTAAGGTGCTTGGACCAAGACCTCAGGTAATTGATGTGGTAACTGTGAGCTATTGCTGGATCACATATATTATTTTTATTCTCTGTACATTTCTTTATTTTGTCATATTAATCCACTATAATGTGTATATATAATACCTCAAAAAGCCACTATAATATATAACAGACTGTATATTATAACTTATATTGTAGCAGTGTATATGATAGTACAGTATGATGCTTTCAAACTTGATTTCCGTTTTTATCTAGTGTCATGTTTGGTAATGTTGACAATGACTACTTGTTTTCCAATAAAGAAAGAAACATGAGATAATAAAATAAAACTTAGTTTTTTAAGAGTCTGTTATAATAATGAAACCAATATATACACAGGAAGCAAAAATGAAGATTGATGGCGAGCAAAAACTTGTTAACTTGTCTGTATAGGTTTATACTCTAGACACGTAGGTTATATTCTGGCCGAGGTCTACTCCTATGTCGGCAATGTCCTTATCTGATCTCATATGGACCCAGTATTGAGATCTGAACACTTTGTTTTCTATATTCCTGTTTATGCATAACAGTATAATTTTCACCTTTTTAAGGTTGTACTTTTATAAACTCTGTGGTGGAAAAAAACCTTAAATAGGAATATAAGGCTTGCACTAAACATAAGTCATCTGTCCTATTTTTTCTGAAATGTGGTTCTGTTGCAGGGAGTATGGATGGGGCTGATGACTGGTTCCGGGTGCCTCTCCCGCGTGATCGGTCCTGTCTTCGTCTCCTTTGTCTACACTAAGAAGGGGACCATCTGGACGTTCGGCTCCACTGCCCTTATGATGGCCCTCGCAATGCTCTGGCTGAGACTGGTTCAGAAGCGGCTCCGTGCCTCCTGTCTCCGCTCCATTCATCTCGATCCTCCAACTCAGTCCACCGTCATCCGTGCGGACATCGAACTCATCGATACAACCCGAGACTCCTGACATCTCCTTTCATGGTGGACTTGGTTTTTAAAATGCTCAACTTTTAAAAGTTTTTTTTAAAGAAAAACAAACTCCTATATTATGCTGTGAATATTCTCTTTTACGGTCGGGTAGTTGTGTCAAATTATAATAAATATTTGAAATGATGTTCATTCGTCTTCCTGCTATTATATATCAGTCCAATAGTGCCCCTGCTGACATAGAGATTCGAATGAAAGGCACAAGGAACTTAATAGTTTCTCATAGAGACTAAAGAATTTTGTTCAAGAAAGTTATCATTAAACACTTTGTCGGGAAAAGTAATTTTCAGAGAGAAAAAATACGAAACCATTTCATGTTGATATATATATAAGACAATACATAAATGGTGTACATCACCTAGGGCCTTAGCATCCTGTCCCTTCTCTGGAAGCGCTAGTCTTCCTTCTTTTCGTAACTTATTTTTTCTTACTTTCTCATACCTTTAATGTATAATCGTGCAAAAATCCGATTTGGAGTTTTCAAAGGAATTTCACTTTTTAAGGTCCCCTGAACATGTTTTGACCATTTTCGCGATGATGTCTATGTATGTGATTGTGGCCGCTCTAACTTACGATTATAGTATGAACTTGAACTTTGAGATGAAGATAACACTTGTGCTCTCTGAAATCTGATTAGATTTTGGTCAAAATCAGATGAAAATTGAGTCAACTTTACTTTGGGGCCTAATTACTTTTTACAAAATACCGCTTATTTATATGACTTGAACAGAAATCTATTCGAATAAAACTTTTAGAGAGAACACAATTTTTTGAAGGCCGCTCCCGTTTTGTGAGGTAGATGCCAAAAACTGTCTTATAATTACTTCTCAATGCCCATTTTTTTACACGTTTGCTTGATTTTCATGAAAACGGTTGGTCCTATTGAAACGTTTTGCACCATCTCTGGCATTCCCGACCGGGTTCGGGTTCAGGCAATTGAAAAATATGAAATTTCGGAGAAAACAATATCTACTAGCGATAACTCAAATTTTAATTTTTTTTGCAGGCTCTATTGAACTGATAGTGCAATATTAATTTAAAGAGAGGTTATTCATATTATTTTTTATTTTTGTATTGGAGTTGCTCTTGTTCATGAATTTGCTACTGTTTCTTTTGCACAAATTGGGAACTGTGGGCAACGGTGAAGCCTAACCTCACACGTAGTCTTCAAGTCTTAACTTACGAAATAGGATGTTACATCTTTACTTTTATTTTAAATAGTAATAATATAGTGTATATTTAAAACTTTAAAAAATGTTTTTACATATGGAAATTAATTTATAAAATATAAAAAGAGTTATTATTTGTTATTTGTCTATCGGGCCATGAGTAATGAATATTTACCCAATTACTTTAAGTTTGTTATATTTAATATACTTATATTGTATGTTTATTGCGTGTACAGTACAATCTTACTAATTCGTATTGTGATTTTTTTGCATAAAATATTAATAATTCGAAGAATTGTGTACTAAAGATGAACAACATCAGTCGAGATCGGTAATCCATAGATCTTGGGTTTGTTTACACTGTGTGGAGGGATGTCTGTCTTTGAATTGCACGTTTTCTCTGAAATCAATTACATTATTACGTTTTGTGTTTGTAATAAATACAAATATTTAAATAAATAATGTATTAGGAGCGCCGGTAGCACAAGCATGCTTGCGTTTTATGCTCAAGACCGCGAGTTTTGAAAACCGGATTAGGCCCTTACTTTTTTTTATCTTGGATGTAAAATAACTTGACCACGTCCTCCTTCGTATGGGATGTCTGATGGCGCCGAGTCTGTGCAATGTCAGGAACTCGATCAAGAACCCTACCCTAACTATACCTGTGTAGTTCAAAATTTGAGACTTCTACAAATGATCATCCGAATTACCTTGGTTGTACTGTATAGATGTTATATTAATATACTTATCTTAAGTGAGCTTCTTCATATTGGAAGCAATATGCCTATGGAAAAAATAGCTTTATATCGTAATATGTATAATATAGATACGATTTGTTCAGTTTTAAATCCAGTAAGTGCAAAAACACTTTGTGAAATAGAAAATGAAAAAATAACACGTGAAATTACGGAATGGTTCTAAACATTAATAAGGCTTAATATGTATATAGACTGTGCGATGTCAGGTCCTCGTTAAAGACCTTTATCCTAGGTAGGATAACCTAGAAAGACAACATTTAGGACCGTAGTAGAGTCGGGCTCATGTCTCCTAGACGAAAGAGCGCTCTGGTAGTAGGCGATATATAACAAATAGTTAAAGCTCGGGCATGAGTCTAATAACGAACTAACTCTACTAAATTATATTTACATCTATACAATGAGTAAAATATAATGAAAAATGGTAATAATAAAAAAAAAATAATGGAGGTGGATGAGGCCACAATATCTCGGGTGATCCCTTGTATCAAATCGCCACGAAAGAGCGCTCTGGTAGTAGGCGACATGACCTCGTAGTTCATACCCAGTTATGCAGAAAAAAAACCATGATTTAGGACTAACATATTTATTTATATGAGGGACTTACCTGGATGATTGGACTTAATTAACATACTATTACCCGTTGGAAAGAATAACATAAAATATTATAATACAATTGCCTTATTTAATTCTATAATGAAAACTAATCGAAAATAGCCTAATTTCGAGTCACTGTTAAAATTTCTCCAAATATAGTTTGCTGTGTCAAGGATATCCTTTCATTCAAATATACCATATGGTTCTATAACAAGTATTAACTTACTTAGAACAATTTCTTCTTGTGCAATTGATCAATATAGAATTTAATGTTTTTATATAATTCAGTTCTTAGGTTTTGTTGGTCAGACAAAAAAAAAAAGTAATAATAATAATGGGCATAATAGTAATTGATTTTTTTTCAAGTATAAAATTGTTAAGAAAAATAAAAGAAGAAATGTTCTACATTGTTTATTTAAAAGCAACTTATACTATTGACAATTTATAGTAATTTAAGTTGATGATAAATTAATGTTAGTTGGCGTAGAAATAAACATTATTTATTCACTAGTTATCAATCTTGAAACGGGTTGCGGCGAAACAAAAATTACGCGAAATTTAGCTTAACTTGTATCGAAGGGTTAGGGGGTGGAGGTTAGATACTGTTTAGTTATAAATGGAACACTATAAACTATCTAATGATTTATTATTTATATTATACTTTAGCGGTTATTAGTTTCCAAGATATAAGCGTTCAAAGTGTGTCAGATAAAATTCAGAATGTATTTGCCTTAGTGGCAGCTTAAATACGAGGTGAAAAAAAAAATTATGAATGCATATACGCGAGATAAATCGGAAATCTAAGTTCGGTTTTCTTGTGATAAACTCGGTCGTTTGGGACAGGATGACAATCTGTAGATAGCTCGTTCTTAATAATAAAATCATTCAAAGCGACAACAAATGAAAATACAATAAATAAATCCGAAATTGGCCTACAAAATCCTTTAGTTTGTGGGTATTTTGCCCATTTGACTGTAATATTTTTTTAAATTATATTTTTATTATATAAACATTCATTTAAGCCTTAAAACTTAACTATTTCTATATACATACTTAATTATGTACAATATATTTATAGGTATATATTTTTAAATTATTAATTTGAAGGTTTTATAAATTGTAAATGGGTCATTAAGGAATGAGATATACTTGTGATTTTGGGTGACACAATCCAATTTTTTCAGCAAACAGAGATAATGCCTTCATTTCGACTAACATGCTCTCACTAACAGGCGCTTGTTCTTAAGAACGAAAAAAATGACGTAAAGGTCAAAAAGTGCCAAAGGATCCATTCAGACCCAACTTGAGACTAGAAAGAAATATGGTTCAGTTGTTTTGTGATAAGACAAAAGTACGCTGTTTGGATTGACTGATAAAAGAAAAAATTAAAGTTTACTTAATAATGAATATTACACTATTTTTCCTATATTTGATGGAAAGCTATTTTAAAACGGAGTGCCAATATTTATATTATTTGTAAGTCAGTACAAATGATGGTACAAAAATCTGGATATTACATGGAAAATAAAATCATATTTTATTGTAACAATTAAAAATAATACTCGAGAGCTGATATAAAACATAGTTTATATAAATGAAATAGTTCATTTCTAGATTATTTTGAGATATGCCATTAGTCAGTTTTCTGTAAGTGTTCATTACGAAACTAGTTATTTGTCTACTAATATTATATCATCTCATATATATGTATACTTTTTAAAAAAAATCTATTTACGAATTTCAATTAGCAAATAAGGTTAATGAATGTATCGACACAGAATTATTGTTTCATGTTCATCAATATAACGGTTATTGGGAATATATTATGTAATTATATACCGTCATGAAAAAAAGGGAATGTCAATTTTTATTTTTTGTATTGGTTATGTGTAAGTAAACAAATATTTTTGTTTATTGGACGCAATTTACCTTCTCATTTTCCTTGCCCATCTGTACGGAGGATAGGGGAATTTATTGTGGAATCGGTCAGAAATTCAGGCGTGTTTTTCGACCTCCAGTACCCAAAAATGAAAAACAAAAATATCTTTGAGTCTGTGAACTTGATAACTCGCGATAGAATGTATTTATCAACACGAAATTCTATATGTGTATCCAGAATAAGGAATTTTAGTCAAATCTGCCAAAGGGAAGCGGGGGGGGGGGGGGGGGGGGGTTTAGGGGAGAGACTGAACTCAAAAACCCCAATAACTGCCGTTGTAATGAATATATCGACACATTTTTAAAAATAAATTTTATTGTAATCGGCCAAAGGGAAGGCAGGGATCAGAGGGGGCTTAACTCAGGAACCCCAATAACCGCTGGTGTAAAGAATGTTTCGACATGTAATTTTATATTTTAAATCAACAGTAATTTTATATTTTAAGTCAACACCCCATGAGGACAATACCTGTTGAATTACAACAAAGTCGGCTGAAGGGAAGGGGCTTAACTCAAAAACCTAATAACTGCCGATGTAATGAATTTACACAAAAGTTAACTTTTTTAACTAATTATTTCTTTCTGGGGATGCACATTGCCGGTGATTTATTCATTATTTTTAATAGGCATGAGAAGCTCTCAGTCATACTGTGTTCATCAATGAAACGGGTTTTGGGGTCATTTAATTATTATCAATTTTATAAGTGGACTTTTTTTATTATTATATTTCCAAATATGAAATTACACCATAACTAGGAAATATGGACAAAAGAAAAACAGAAACACCGCTTGATTCTCTTGATGAGACGGGTGGTTAACATCACCGTCTCCTCAGGGGGTCAAAGTGGAAAATTAAAATGGGAGTCAGGTTGTTTTTGTGTATTTTAAAACTGTTCATTCTCTTATTTAGTAAAAGTAAAAGAAAATGTATTCTAGTCTTTAATTTTAATTTGACCAATTAGTCTTTTATTTGTAGTTTTATATTTGTTAATTGCGTTAATTTTATTGTTTTCTATGTTTATTTTTATTTTCCCTTTATAAATATTGGTTTTATGTCTGTATAAATTCCTCAAATTGAGAAATATACAAATAAAAAATTACTTTTTTTTGTTAAAATGTTTGTCTTTTTTCTCCTTGTTTTTTTTCAACTCTCCACTTCGGAGGTATCAGATATTTATAAACAATTCGTGTGATCAGAGCATTCATGTATTAACTCTACACTTTTTTTTGCTATTCTATCGCTATATTCCTTTTTTGCTATTTACCTTGGGAGAATCGAATCCAGTCAAACTGTGCGGCAATAGAAAAACCTGATGGCGCCGGTAGCTGGTATGCGTGTTTGTTTTCTGAGCTCAAGATCGAGGGTTTTTTATTCGTTTTCACCCGACCAAGATCCTTGGGTTTTTCGGATGGGACATTATGTGATGGTCCTGAGCCTGTGCGATGTCAGGTACTCGTTAAAGCCAACGTAGAGACGGGCTCATGTCCACCAGAGCGACGAAAGAGCGTTCTGGTAGGCGATATGACCTCGTAGTTTGAACCAGGGCAAGAATCACAATAACTAATTAATAGAAAACGTAATTGGATTTGAAAAGGAGGAGGGAGTGGGATTATTTAGGAAGTGAAAAGAATGTTAACTAAATATATACTAATATTACTCATTTTTGTAAGGCATCTATCTATATTGTTTATTGAAATCACACACACACAGGATTACAAAAGATACAAAAATAAGTATAAAATCGACACATGATTAAAAAAATTATATTTATAAATAAAATAGGTTAATAAAATTAAAAAAATTAATATTAAATATAGTTTGTATAGATACAATAGAAATACTGGTTCATTTATTTTACGATTTTGTCAAATATACACATTTAATGTTCTTTAAATTGTTTATTTTCTAGACAACTATTGCAAAAAAGAGAGAAAAAAAGGAAGTTTTCAAACGAAAATTGCGTTAAAAGGGAAATATATTAATGTTAGGTTGGGTGCGTAAAGTGTATTTACACTTTAAAAACAAAACGTTGTTTAATATATGTATATCTCATATATTGTTTCTTTCGGTAACATAGTCGCGGAATTTCACGAGTGAAAAAAAAGTTTTGTTTTTTGTTCAAATGTGTCCTAGTGATCAACATAAGAATATTACTAAAACAATTATTAATTGAATTAAACAAAACATGTAATTATAATAATATTTCAATAAAAATTATTGTTTATGTTTTTTGAGTCTATATTTATAAAGTTGGTACATTTATTTCAATAAAAAATACAATATTACAAAACCTTACATTTATCCTTTTTTTTTCATTGAACTTCCTGGTAATGAAAATAATAATTAAGGCATGACATTTTTATAGAAGAAATAAATAAGTTTAAAATTTGTTTTTTTGATTTTTGTGACAACTCTCTTTTCGCACCCAGCAATGAATATTTCATAATATTTGAAAAATATTACTACTAAAAATGTTATACATTCATAACATGGAAGGAGTTCATTTTATGAAGGCACAATCGTAATAAAGGTACACTAAGATTATTTTAAATAATAAAATAAAATATAATTAAACTTGTTAAACATGGATTTTTTCGATAAGAAAAAACAAAAATAACCCTCCATACATTTTTCAAAATAATACTCACATTCTTGTGCATTTTCCTAATTTTATTTTGTACTTTTTGTTCCTGGTACGTAAATTTTATTGATTTTCTCTCTTTTTTTATTATATTTTTTAAAATAACTGTCACAAAATAAAATAAATATTAAGCACTAATTATAGTGGAAGACTAGTATATAAAGAAATTGTCAAATAATATTTCATTATTAAAATTTAAATAAGTATATATTTTTTCCCGCAGACTCCGATTTTCTGTCGCTCATTTGCTTAGTTCAATCTTCAGATTATTGTTCACAAAATGCATACATCGAATGCCCGGTTGTTTTCTATAATGTACCTTTAATTGAGTTCCTGTATGTACTCATAATTCAATAAGGTCACACGATCAAAAAGTGAAAAATGTTGAGGAATGAATATTTTGGTTAATAACTAATTCGAAAACTATCAAGTCCTAGTGATAAAACAGAAAAAGACATTTTATCCTACTTACATTTAAGGTCCAGTATAACTTCCTCATATCTCGTACTGATTTCAAATTGTCATGTGAAATTTGCGGCGTTATTACATTGCTGAGCCAGACAGATTGCCGAGGAGGGACAGCCGGTAGGAAAGAGGAGAAAAGAGAGGCCCCGCTTACATTGGCTAGAGGACAATCTCAGAACGATGGGTGGCGACGGGAGGCCGAGGATAGAGAAAAATGGCGGAACATTGTTGCAGGTTCTACAAGGACCGTAGGACCGTAGCGGCGGGGAAAGTAAGAATTGCATTGCACATAGGCATAAATTATAAAAATGAAAACGTTGAGTTTCTAACCTTGTAAGATCGTACATGGGACACGATTGCATATAAATCTCAACAAATGAGCATTTCATGCAGATAATTTGTGAAGCCACAGGGAGATGCTTTATCGCTCCCTTAGTTGAACATTACTCAGACATATAGCATAAATAAGAACAAAGAACTTTTATATTGTCTAATTCCACAAAAATATATACATAAAGAGTACCGATTTCGACTTAGCCATCAGCAGAAAGTTCAAAAATTACATTTAAGTTTGCTAGATTGTAATATTATTACAATCCTCAGGTCCTATCTTAACGCAACATTTACAAATGGTTTAATTGTCAATAATAAAGAAAATATAATATTAAGAAAAAAAAAAAGGGGGTTTATAATAAAGTAAAATACATAGTTTATATAAGAAATAAGGGCTATATGGCATAATATCAATGTATAAGAAAAAAATAGAAATGCGTACATACCTTGTATCTTATATTAATTTTGTGGCGTTAACGAAGGTGAGAATATGAAGTGAGTTTGGTTCGTTCAAACATTTTCCACTCGTCTTGCTCCATTATTTTCCAGCTGTTCCAGATGATAAATGTCACTTTTGAACTTTGTGCTGACGATGCCGAGAACCGAAGCCGGTACACTTTGTGTATATATTTTTGTGCAATTAGACCATATTAAAGTTAAACAAGTTCTTTGTTTTTATTTATTTTACTAGCTTTCCACAATATCGACACAGATCGCACAAATTTATTCGAACATTGATATCAGATTATATCAGATCTAACACAAGTTTTACAACTTAATTAATATTATAATAATAAAAAGTTTGACATTATTAATACAATTAATTTAAATCATACTATTAAAGACATTTCTTATTTTTAAATTTAAAAAATAATCTCAAGACAAAGTAAATGGCACTAAGTTAAAGCTAAAAAAATGGACTAAGTAACAGTTAGCAAAATGAGTAAATAGTTAAGAAAAAGTATTAAAATGGTTTAGGCTTTGTAACGTCGATTTGTGTGTAGAGTGTAACAGAGTGTGACTGAAAAGACAAGACCAACTAGTTGGGTAATAACCAAGACTACAGTGAGAACAGTAAGCCAGGTAGCGTAGGCAGACAGCTCCAACACCAGCTTCTCTGAACAGCCCTGAACATCAACAGAAAATATATTTAGGAAATAGTTATATTGTATATAATATTGTATAATAATAACTCTCCTCTACGTTATATGGCCTTCTATATTTAAAAACTTAGTCAAAACTGACTATAAATATGTTCTATAAAAGGAAGATTCCGATTGACAGAATAATAGTTAATATAAAGAACTGATGAATTATAGACTCTGATTATGGGAGAGCTTCCCGAAACTGTTGTAATTACTATTTTTTGAAAATGCAAAAAATAAATGGGAGAAGTGATGCTGTACTAATAATATATCTTAGATGAATAATAATAATGAGAATCTTCTTACACAAACCAAAATTAATTTTAAACGTACATAATTAAGATTTCTTAAAATAATCAATGTTTTTTGTTTACTCGACGATAGTGACGATTTAAAAAGGGTGCTTTCTAAACTTTTAATTTCATTAAAAATATTAATGCCTACGTCCGCTGCGCGTGGACAAAACATCATGAGGGCGTTTACCACACCACAACACAACATTTAGGTGCGACCATAGGCTGATCATCATCTCCTACTGCATGAGATAAATGTGCTTCGACCAATGTTTCGAGGCTCGCAACGACGCCCAAAAATTGGGCGCAATATCTTGGAACTTGTTATGCTCTCGAATAATGTTATTTTTTCCCTCCATGGAAAAGGATTTTCTTGAATTCGACAATACTCTTTCTAGGTTTATTAAGAGGCAAATCGAAACGAAAGAGGAAAAGGAGGTATAAAAAAAAAAAAAACCGGGTGCGTGCAACTCCGATGCGTGGCGAAATGAGCGTGACAACGTCTGAGTTGCGAGATAGCGAAAGTGTCAAGAATCAAATATAACAAATCATTTCAATAAAATTTTTGAACCTTGAAACAATTTATAAGCAATATAGAAAGAAAACATTCATAAGCATAATAGTTTTCAAAACTTTTATTGAAATGATTTGTTATATTTGATTCTTGACACTTTCGCTATCTCGCAACTGAGACGTTGTCACGCTCATTTCGCCACGCATCGGAGTTGCACGCACCCAGTTTTTTTTTTTTTTTAAATATAAAAATATTATTTTCAAATTCATAGATCAAATAGTTTTAGAATGGTGAATAATTTCATGAAGCGTTTATTTAAATCAATGCTATTTTCACATTTATACATCTCGTAGGACAATAATGTAATTGTGAAGTTCAATTAACAATTCGATTAGTTAAGAGATAACACAAGGTGGCGGATGCTCTCTCTCTCTCGGCGCATGCGCGATACGAAAGTAACATATGTAGGTAACGCAGTTTTCTAACATGGGGTGCTGGCCTTCCAATTTATAAGACGTTGTCACGTCAAAAAGGTTTTTTTTAGAGTTAGTGGAAAGATTTGAGTATTAAGAAAACAAAGCGAGGTTTGTTTACAGAAAAATTAGGCATAAATTACCTCACTGATCCAATACTAAGTTGTTTTTTTCTCCCTGACTGGAAAAAAAAAGAACCGGGAATAGAAGCGTTATATCGAGGAAATTATACAAAGGGGTTGAGGGTGATAAAAAAAGAGTGCTATAGTCGGGAGCGATATAACGAAGATTTACTGTATTTAAGAGTAGTGCTAGTACTGAATAAGAAGAGATCTGACCTCTTGATAGATGATTGAGGACAGAGGAGCGGCAGGCTGCGGACTGATGGCCTGAGTGCACTTGAAGTCGGCAGGGTCCTCTGTAGCACAGCAGGAGCTGGGAAGTTTGTACTCCACCTCCGGAGAGCTGACCAGAAGACGCAGTTTCTTGAACTCGCTGCTCAGCCAGTCCTCAGGACCATCCGCACCGCAGCAGTGCAACTATATACCAACCCAACACATAACTTTACCTCATAGCACAATATTTCAATGTTTATCTGTGAACCCGCGACAGAGCGTCCTCAAGCTGCTCACTTATCTCATTGCTGCTCATAAACATTGGATTCTTAAGGCCTGGTTCCATTAACAATTTGATCATCATTAAATGAAGTAAGAGAGGGCGCCGGTAGCTCAGTGGTATGCATGCTTGTCTTCTGAGCTCAAGAACGTGGGTTCGAAACCCGACCGAGGCCCTTAGTTTATTTTATCTGGGAGGTAAAATAAACTTAAGCATGCCGTCCTTCGGATGGGACGTTGAGCGATGATCCCGAGCCTGTACGATGTCAGGTACTCGTTAAAGACCCCTGCCCTAGGTGAATAAAATTTAAGGGTAGGCAAAATTTAGGACTCCCACAGTAGAGTCGGGCTCATGTCCACCAGAGTGACGAAAGAGCGCTCTGGTAGTAGGCGAGACGACCTCGTAGTTAAAGCCCGGGCATGAGTCATAAAACCTAACCCAACCTAAAGTAAGATAATGAAACTAATCACCCATTTGTGAACCAGTAGATGATTAATCTAGATTAAACTTTTGAGCTGTAAACATGTTTTACGATAATTTTCTGTCATCAGATCGTGAGTGACAAAACCACAACCTGAACATTAGAACAAATAAACTCCGCTCCTTGTAATACAGCACGTAAATGTACATGTTACAAGAAGGTTTAGAACATAGTTTTATCCTACCCTTACCCCACCCACGCACCCACCCCCGCATATTGTTCATTCGCTTATGGAACAAAAATTATTATACGAATTGGCGTAAAATGTTTTGTATTAAATTAAAATGTTTGAATGCTAATATTATTACCACATTTTTGGCAGCCAATATTGTGCTCTCACTTAGCGGATGATTTTGAAAATTTTGTGCGATTGCTGGAAATACGCCTCGAATCAAATCTTCTTTTGTTTCTTTGATCTTACAAAAATCTTGTGGAAATGTAATAATTTTTGTGGATGCATCTATCGGCATTGTACCGTTTCCAAAGTCTAATAGTTGTTTTGTGAAACGTGCGGCGGAAGCATTCATTTTGTAACTGTACACGCATATTGTTGGTTAAAGTTAACTTACGCACGTGTGTCTATAAACGTGATGATTTATTATTCACCTTCGTCTTTTTTTTTTTTTTTTTTTAATTACAAAAATAGCAAATGCAACGCATGGCGGGTTTAGCTAGTATTTAAATATAAACATTCACAATGTTTGGTCTTATATACTGTACAGAAATGTTAAAACCATGACCAGGTTAGGTTCAAAGTTAGCTTACCGTCTTCTGGATCTCATCAAAAGCTTTAGTTCGGCTCTCATCTTCCCCATACTCCATAAGAACGGTTTCTTTCACTCTTCTTCTGATTAAATCGTTGAGTTCGTCACTATAACTGTATCCCCATATCGCTGCAGATAGTTCCGCTACCATTACAATCAGCAGGACACAGAAGAACTAAATTAAAAAAAAATACATATATTAAAGTCCGAATAAATTTCTGCTGTTTATTCGGAAGCTAATAATAAAAAAAATTTAATTTTTTTAAAAAGTTGGTTGGTTGTCATATTTATGCAATCTTCAGGTTACCAGGGATTACCTAGGACTGTGATACCCTGTACCCTAGAGAAGTCCTGCCATGTTATGTTTAAGCAGGACTTCCTCCCACAAAAATATATACAAAAAGTGTACCGATTTCGACTTAAGCCATCATCAGCAGAAAGTTCAAAAGTGACATTTAAGTTTACTAGATTGTAATATCACGTCCTACCTTAACGGAACATTTAGAAATATTTTAGTTGTCAATAATAACGAAAATATAGTATTAGGAAATTAAAAAAAATTAAAAAATGGGGTTTGTAATAAAATACATAGTTTATATAAGAAATAAGGGATGTATGACATAATATAAAAGTATAAGAAAAACAATTAAAATGCAATTCTGTATTATAAAAATACATAATATATTATATTAACTTAGTGGTATTTACAGGGGTGAACATTTGAAGTGAGTTTAATTCGTTCAAACATTGTCTCGCTCTATTAATTTCCACATGTTAAATGTCACTTTTGAAGTCAACCGAATCCAGTGCAACTTTATGTATATATTTTTTGTAGAATTGGACAATATAAAAGTTGAAAAGTTTATTTATTACATATATTAAAATCAAGCACATAAAAAAATAGAACGATAAGGTGCAATGTAGGAGGAAATCAAGGTTCTGTCGTGTAAAAGAAAATACAAAATTTGGCCAACGTTTCCAAAACTATTCATTTTCTTCTTCAGGGTCTTATAATGACTTGAGTGGATGTGTGTGGTGAAGGTGTTGAGTGATTGAGTCAGCACTCACTATACTAAACACAATCTCACAACACCTTCACCACACACATCCACTCAAGTCATTATAAGGCCCTGAAGAAGAAAATAATTAGTTTTGGAAACGTTGGCCAAATTTTGTATTTTCTTTTACACGACAGAACCTCGATTTCCTTCTACATTGAAAAGATACTGTCAACTCTATTAATCATGATAAGGTAGCAATTTTGAACTTACTAAAACTAATAATAATTGAGATTCCATAAGAATGCCGCAACATCCGAAGAATCCAGCGACAAATAATAGAATGCCGAGGGCAAGAAGGAGATATGCAGAGACATTATAGCTCAACTGTTCTTGTGGCATGCTTATATAGAAGGTAGGGTCCGTCAGAAGCCAGACCGCCAACACTATTATCGCTAGACCTGACACCTGAAAATATATATTTTATATTTTGTTATTAATAATTATTATGATCAACAAGAAAAATAAAAAAGGCCTCGGTGAATCACCAGATATGTGCTTTCCTAGTATGCATTAATCAATTAAATTTTCGCTCCCTCTCAAAAACCAGTCGACCGTTTGCGCTAATATTTAATAGTTGACTTACATAGGGACTCCTAAATCCTCATGCTAAAATTTGTGTCGATAAATTCATTACATTGGCAGTTATCAGGGTTTTTGAATTAGACCTCCTCCCCTGAACCCTCTTCCCTTCAGCCGATATCGCTGAAATTTGATAGGTTATGTCCTCATTGTATTTTGACTTTAAATATAAAGTTTCATATCGATACATTCATTACATCGCCAGTTATTGGGCTTAAGGAGTTGAGCCCTCCTCTACTTCTTCCGATTCTGCTGAAAATGTATATAAGTGCCCTTATCCGGTTTTGAATTCACATATGAAATTTTATGTCGATTCGTTCATTACGACAGTTTTTGAGTAAAGCCTCTCCCTAAGCACCCTCCCCTATGGTCCATTTGTCTGAAAAAACAATAGGTGTCGTCGTTAGAGGGTTCTAGATTCACATATAAAATTTCGTGTCGATACATTTCTTATATGGGGGCTATCATGTAATCGTGTTCACAGATTTTTTTTTTTCTTATTTGGACTCTCTAGAGACCTCTAGGTCGAAAAACTTTAACTTCTGTTGAAAACTCCGCATTGAATTTTCGACCCATTAAATAACTTCCCCTATACCTACTTCGTACAGCTGGGGAAGTAAAAGTTGATGGTTCTTATTTGTCCTTAGTCAACTTTTGTTACTTATTCTCGCTATTTAACTACGAGTTAGGACTGCCTACTAACTGCCAGAGAACGCTCTGGTGTGTACCAATTGTTTATACAATTCAAAATCTGTTCAGTGAACATTTGGCGTTTAGCTAAACAATATAATCCGGGTCATTAATTTTAGCGATAGGCTGCTATTATAAGTTGATTGGATACGTTTCAGCTTAGGAGATACAGGCAGATGAGTCAAATACAGGCAGGTGAGTTAAATACATGGACTGTTTGGAGAAGAACCTTAAAGGGGTTTGTGTCAAATATAGCTGATTCCACAATATTTACATGCAATTTTCATTAATAGATTTAAATAGTCCAAGAATGATAATTATAAATTAAGGGTCAAGATCTGAAAGTGAGATTCCATATACTATATAATTAAAAAAAAAAAAAAATTAGTCACTTCGCCAAAAGGCAGTTCTTTAATAAGATGTATGGTCCTCATATAACATGAACTGTTTCTTATTTACGCAGGTTAAGGCTCTAATGTTGAGAATTCAGTTATCAGAGAACTAATGTATGTAACAAAGAATATTCGAAGAGATAGATACACCATTTTTTCTAACTTAATTCATAATACTTACCCAAAATATGAGATTAATAAAAAACACTATGTATTTCATAATTGAATAACATTTTCCCAGCCCCATTTTGGTAGAATAATAGATTAAAACAATTAAATTATTCAATGGAAAAAATCAATGTACGTGAAAGTAAAATACTATTCTATTTGTAATCAAATTCTATTTGTTATGATTACAAATGTCCGACTTCATACACCTTCTTATAACCTTATATGGTCATTCTGGTCTCTAGTCTACAATGATGGATGACTTATCTGTTTAGCAGTGATTGGTGACGTACCACAAAGACACCCGAGCCCGCCAAATTCAAACGGTTGAACTGATTGTATGCGAGAAAATAGAAGTTTCATAAATTTCATTGCATACATGATTTTAATATTGGAAATATAATTTCTTATATAGTATTAAAATACCTAAATATAATAATAAAATAGGACATAATATAACATTCTAAAATTAGGTAACAATTTCTTTTCGACAGAGAAAAAGAGTATTCCCTATGTAATAGTTACTTTTCTTTTAGATTACATAATCTTTTTTTTTTATTATGATTTAAGTCCTTCTAGAGAAATATTACTATAGGCATAAACATATACAAAGTAATATACAGATATAATAAATATCAATGCTCAATTAATAATATTGTACAAATGGTTATTAGCATTAAAACGTTTACAAAGAACAACAGAAGTTAAAAAAATAAATAAAATAAAAATGCTTACATCTAAATAATTTAAATAGGTCTAAATAACTTATGAAGAAATAAAAATAAGATAATTAAAAAAGCGTATTTGCAGAAATGATCACGTATTCTTTATTACTTCCGTAGCTATATGCAGTATAAGAGAAGTTATGTTGAAATTACATCCGCGAGCAACGTTTCTGCAGCATGGGATCCGGCCAAGAGGTGACCTCAGCAGAGAAGGTTGCGTGGAGGCTGCAGGAATATAATAGTAATATTAGTTTTAGTCCAGGTTCACCAAACACCCTTTAACCCAGTCTTCAGTTTTCTTACACAACTTCCACAAAATAAAACACATACTCATCATCCCCTTTGTATTTTGTTTTTTTTCAGTCATGAGGACTCGCCACTGGGCAGGCTTTCTTTCTCACGCCACTCAGGACATTATTTTCATGTTCATCGCGGTTACTGGTTGTTGGATATGGCAACAGTTTTAACCTCATAAATACATTTTAAAAAAGTTCAAAAACTTGCCAAAATTCCGTTTTCAGAGAGAAAAAAAAGTGTGATATTAGATTCTTCCAGAAGGTGCAGAAATTAGTGAAAATTGAGATTTCCACTACACACTTTTAGCTAGAACTAAAGTAAGTTGTTAAATGCACTCATAGAAGTAAATGTCCGTATCGCATGCTTTTTAAATTGTGAGTAGTGAACAGCACGAAAAGTTCAAAATTGTAACAGGTGTTTTTACAGTGTTTTGTTATGTTCCAAAACAATCAACAAGGCTATGAAGCACACTATCAAGAAGAAAAAAAAGATATCTCCATATCAATTATATAAAGTTAATACATTTACAATTTGCCTATATACATAGATACATTGCCATAAAAAATATATATTTTTAAATTGTTAGTTATATTGCAGCTTAATTTCCTTTTTGAATAAAAAAAATATGACCGGATTATAAAGAACAAACCTTCCAATTAACAAAAATACTTGAATTTCGCGGAGATATATGTCCTTGCGATACGTCACAGTTCACTTTTATTTAGGTTGCTGTCAGAGAAGCTTCTAATCTAGTAGCCTTGAGTCAATCTAAATCTTCATAATTGTAAATTTCGAGCTTTAATGTTGTATGGAATAAAGGGGATAATATAGCAGTATTTATATTCCCTGATAAATTATTTTTGCTGTTTATCCAAAGTTTTTAATTTCTAAAACCTCCTATCTGAGACCGTTGTATTAAAGCCAACTAGATTAAATAAATAGGAGGTTAAAAATAGCGTCAGATTCATAATCTATGTTTACTTGAAGGTTCTAATGATCTTTATACTATAATACTTGATATATCTTATTTTATCTTATTTTTTTTAAACAATAATCTTACAGCTTATACACTATGGTGGTGAGTACTAATTTTTCGCTAGACATAATTATTTAAGGTTGTAGTTGGAGACCATCGTATTTTTTTATGAAATGTTTATCAACAATAGTTTAGACAATGAAGTTTTTCATTTTTATAAGGTTTAATTTCGTTTTATTTGGTTTGTGCTACTAGTTTAATGTCAAAATATGAAATTCCATTTGTTACCCAGGATTTTGCGAGAAAATTATTGTCGTTCATTCCATTTCGAGACTTACCTGTATTCATGAGTAAAATGTGTTCACTTTATCTCTTAGAAAAAAAAAAAAAACGTTAGTTTAGATAAGTGATCTAGCGTGTCAAATTACAATTCTCAAAGTTTGCCTTGGTTTAAAGGAGTTCATTACTTTAGACCGTTTTAACTCCTGATATCAACGTTATTATATCGGTGGTATTGGAAAGTGGAAAAATTAGAAATACTACATGTACTGTCTCTCCTTAATGCCGTTGGCGAGTCTATTGCTTGAATAGAATTAGACATTATTACCTTCTTTGCTTTGACATTTCGCGCATTTTTTGTTTCGCCGCTCGCCGTTTCAAGGTTGACAATTACTGAACAAATAATGATAGCTGATAGTCAGAGCTAACGGACGTCTGGGATGGATGTAAAATAGATTAATTTTTTTTTTTTTTAAAGGGCGAACATTGAGAAATGTCGCAAAAATCAAGGGAATATTTTTACAAGAACTTCTGACAACGATGTTGCCTATGTCCTCTATTACTGACTTTTTTTATAATCAACATACTTTATTGAGGACGCCGATAGCTCATAGGTAGCATGCTTGCTTATTGCGCTCAAAATCGAGGGTTCGAATCCTGGCCGAGGCTCTTATGTTTTTATCTGGGAGGTAAAAAAACCTTGAGCACGCCCGTCCTTCGGATGGGACATTAAGTAATGGTCCCGAGCCAGTGTGATGTCAGGTACTCGTTAAACATCCCTATCCTAGGTAACTAGACCTAGGTAGGCAAAATTTAAGACTCCCACTGTAGAGCCGGGCACCAGAGTGACTGGTATTAGGCTATATGACCTTGTAGTTAAAGCCCGGGCATGAGTCATGATAACCAACCGAGCCTCCTTAAAATTTTTATAATTCTCAGCTGTCAGTTGTCGCATGGTAAATTATAAAATTAAAAAAAAAAGTCTTCATAACTTTTAAGCTTAATTGATGTTCAAAATTTTAATCTTATATGTTTTTAGATCTTTGACTTAATATTAAAATTTATTTTTATTATTCTCTGGTCAATATTTAGTATTACAGAATAGATTTACGACACTATTAAGTCGTTGCAAATCCATGTGTCGTAGGCAGAATATGAACAACTACATACTTAGGTTCTTAAACTGGGACATGAAAAAACATAAAATTATTCAAACTTATTGTTTTTTTTTTAAGGGTTCAACGTACCGTGAGGACAGAGAAAGTGGGTTCGAAGCCCTTCTCAGACCATTTCAAGAATTTACAGCAAATAACTGGCAAATAAGTTTGTGTAAGGTAAGATGTTTTTATGTTCACTAATAGAGTTGGCGAGGTGACGGTTCCACATTCAGGTTGGTCAGTGTGAGGACTGAAAACTGAACAACTTTAAATTTAGAAACGTGGACACATTGTGGAATCTGGTCATAAATAAATAACACAAAGTTATTTTTTGAAATATTGTATATTCCACAAAAAAACTATTAATAAACTGAAAAACAGAAGCTTTTCTTATCTATAAAATAAATAAATGAATAACAATGACGATATATATTGAAATTATAACAAAGTAAACAATATCAAATTGTGATAATAAATACTGACAACGATAAATGATATATGGAGTACAATTATAAATAAAAATATGTGGAAACAGAACTGGTTCAAAGTAGTAGTTGAAATAAATTGGTCATTCATACAAATGTTATTTTATTTATATCCATGTTGTTCTAAACTATCAAATAACCTGCTTCTTGAGCAGAAATGGAGGTATTTGATGCCCAACTGAAGATAATTAAATAATATTAGTTTTCCCGTATTGGTAGAGAAAATGAGAAGTAAATATTTCAGAATCAATTCCTAGTTATTTTTTCCTAGTTGAAATTCCTAATTCTTCCTTATCGGATCTCACTCAGCAAACTTGTCTTAGTTAATAACTAAACCTGACGATGGTTTAATAAAAAAAAAAAAAAACTTTAGTTCAGTATGCATTTTTTTTGTAAAGAGCAATCGTGAATCAATGAATAAAAAGACATTTTATTCTGGGACGGAGTTCCCCTAAAAATAAATACATACAGCGTCTGAAGTAAAAGGAAACAATGAAATAAAGTATCAATATGCTTGCCGTAGAAAGAAATAAATACAAAAATAAATAAATTAGTGGTACTGTGGAGAAAAACTAGACAGTAATAGATATAGATAAATAAAAAATTAAAATGAACCGCTTAATTAGGAAGAAATAAAAGTATCTCTATAAATAGAAGAATGTATATAATAAAGTACTACTGAATAAAACACTTAATAGAACACGAGTATAAAAAAACAAAAAACTTTAAGTTGAATAAAACACGACATTTTTTTTTTGTCTTCAAGTTGAATAAAACACGAGTCAAAAATTCCACTATATTTATATAAAAGACACAATATATTTCGCTGGTTAGAGCATTGCCAAGGGCACATGATACAGACTCGCACACCTGACAATGCTCTAATCAGCGAAATATATTGTGTTTTCTATATAAATATAGTGGAATTTTTGACTCGTTCTAAGGGTTTTATTCAGTAGTATTTACAACGAACTTCCACAAGATCTCTGGCGAAAACATCTCTATGTAATAAAGAATCTATAAAATATGAATAAAATAAAATAAATTAATAAAAATCAACAGAGAGCATAATACAATGATGGTTAACTATAAAAGAGAAGGAAGAATGCCCAGACATGGCTTGAAATAAAATGAATTTTAGTAAGTAGGGGCTAAATAGGAAAAGTGTGAAGACAAAGAAAAATAATAATAGTAATGGTAATAATAAAAAAAAACAAAACAATAAATTAATGGTACAAATATATAAATATGTAAAATGAACAAAATAGGTATACTATTTATTTTGATAGAATAATTTAGGAAATATGGGAAAATAAAATACAAATAAAACATGGGATAAGGATATAACTTACATAATTAGAGATAATCGATGTTGACGATTGGGAAAATAGAGAGATGAAGAACTAATCAAAGGGGAATGGATTGTTTAGTGAAGAAGAATTGGATATTAGAGTGACGGGTTGGGAGAGGCAGGGAGTTCCCAAGATAAATTATGTTATAATATATATCAATGGTACAATATAAATCTACTCGTAAATATTACATTGAAATCCAGATATATTTTAATAAAATTAGTAAATATATTTAGAGATGGGGATCGATATTACAAATGACATAAATTAGAACTTTTACCTTATTTTATTTTTTTGGAGTGTTTCGTAACCTTTTAAGCAGTCGGATTTTTTTTAAAGTTTAAACATATAAATATAAAAATATTTATTTAGTTGATATGTTTTATATTTTCTCGCAATGAGTCTGCCATTTAATATGTTTTTTGTTTAGTATTTGGACCTGTACATGGAACATCTTCAGACGCCAGGGAGTGTCAATGTGAACTTCACGGAGGCGGCTATTCTCCTTCAGAACAGCTGCAACTTCTATGGGAGGAGAGTTGATCTGGTCTACAACTTTGTTCGTGATTTTTGCATCAGTCTTACACAGAAGTAAGTTGAAATCATCATCACTGATTTGTTTGTCACTATTTAAGGACTCACTTTGGAGGCTGTTGTTTTCACAATTCTATCCATGTTATGTTACCTCGGAGAGCTTAAACGGCTGAACATTTATACAACATTTAATTCGTCGTAATCTCCCAAGTGAAATAGGCTATGAGACATTTCCGAGACAAAATGACTGAACTGTAATAATCAAAAGCCATCAAGCAAGGGCGACTACGATGGCCGTGACATCTACAGAGAATGTGGTCAGACTGGAGGGGCACCCGGAATGACAGAGAAGAAGAGGAAGATCCCTCTTACGTTGACTGGTGGACGATGGGTTCGAGAAGGTGGAGACGGACCGACAAGAATGGCGGAGGTTCTATAATGCTTAGTGCCAGGGAAAGTAAGTAACGTACCGCATCGAGAGGCATCAAATTAAAGGGCTTTACGGACGATTCTAAAAATATATGTACTCTATGCTTCTAAAACAGTTAAAATAATCTTAAGTTTTTTAAAAAACTCCACTGTTTAAAAAGTTACAAAACACTAAAAAAAAACCAAAATAAATTAACCCTTTATTTTTTTTTTTTTTTTTTTTTTTTTTTTTTTTTTTTTTGGCTTTATGTACGGTGCATATTAGCCATGTCAATGTGTTATATATAATTATTTAAGACATCCATGGCCCCGGGAGGGAGTTCTATCTACGAAATAAAACTCACTCCCGGACGGGATTCGAACCCGCAAACCATGGTGAGACCATGCGACCAAAGCCCTACGCTCTAGCCCGCACGGCCACCATGACCCCTTATTCATTTTTGTAATATTACTCCCATCTGTTATTTCATTTACAAATTTTATTAAAATATATCTAGGGTTTTAAGGTGATATTTACAAGTATTCTTCGTGCCCAGCCGGATGTTTTTTGTTCCCTCGGAGAACAGGACTAATTATTTAAGCATTATTTGATTCCCGAAACAAATTGACGGACGTAATATCTTAAGCAGTCGAATTGAAGTATTATTTATTTTTTAATTTTACCGTAAAAGTTAAAAGTGATAAGATAATTCTTCATATACATGAAATTTCAATTTTAAAGTCAAAATCCAATAAGGACCTGTCAAACTTGAGTGATATCGGCGGAAGGAAAGGGTGGGTTCAGGGGAGGGGGCTCAACTCAAAAACTCTAATAACTGCCGATGTAATGAATTTATCGATACAAAATTTAGTATGAGGATTCAGGAGCCCCGATGTAAGTAAGTCAACTGTTGAATATTAGCGCAAACAGTCGTCTGGTTTTAGGAAGTATAGGTTAGGTATATTGTCGGTGATTCATCGACGACTAATTTCTAGTTATTATTTTCCAGTGAAGAGAAAACAAAAGAAGGAAACCAACAAAAAAAGAAGAGAGTAAAAAAGCAACTACAAACAGATAATTTGGAAGTTTTAGGATCCTGCTTTTCAGGTATTTTAACTATTTTTATATATCTTATATTAATTAGATTTGTTGACGTCAAATCTACCGATCGCTGTTTCCATCACTTATAATAGAGGCTGAAACTTGGTATATATGCCTCATTCTGGTGAAAATGTATTATATCAAAATTTCAGCCAGATCGGTCTAGCGGTTCACCGACTATCCGTGACATGTCTTGTCATTTTTTCAAGCGTTCGCTTGATTTTTGCTAAAACGGTTTGTTCAACAGATTTTTGAAAAAAACCAATAATAAGTAAGAAAAAAATAAAAGTTTTTCAAAAATACAAGTTACATTTCAATTATGGAACACAGAAAAGTAGAAAATAAACGTATTCTTTTTGCGATCGGTGTTGAGTGGGAATATACAATAAATAAATAAATTCCGACGTAATGTGTCTCATTTTATGTTGCATTTATGATCTAGTTGATAACCGATATCTATTACTGTCTCTGCAACATGAAATGTATCCTTAAATTATCGGAATTTATTTTCTTAATGTCTATTATTCATATTTACATCGCCTGCGGAAAGAAACATTTTATTTTCTACTTTTCAGTATATTATAATTGAAATATAAGGTATATTTTTGAAAAAAAAAACTATTTTTTTATATATTTATTTTTGTCAAGTTAACTAAATATATATTTTTTATTTTATTTTCCCTCTACAGATCACAATATAGATGTCAATTTGGACGAGATTGGAAGTATTAACATTCCAAAGGTGGTCTTGAACACTTCTGTTAAAGTAGCATGTAAAGCCAATACCTCCTGTCTTGTTTATCAGGCTAAAAACGAAGAAATGGGCTTCAAGGACGAATTTCGGTAAGTTGAGTGATAGTATCCGGTTATCTACAAGACCTCATGAAAAGTAATGATTTGTCTACTGTTCGAAAAACCTGCCCGACAAAATTAACACGTTCTTTTCTATTGTTGAGAGAAAAAGTAAAACGGAATGTCGACAAAGGTTAATTGTGAAAAGGTGATGCATCCTCCAGGCTTCATTTTTGTTTTAAATTTGTCGCTTAAATGAACTGACAATTTAATTTAATTGAAACAGAGGCTGCACAAGTGATGGCGCTCATGAAAGAGGAGCTGAATCAATTTGATATAACTGCGCGACTCGGAGTTGTGGATTTCAGTATATCGCGGATCTCTAAATGAGAAAGAGACATAGGCTGCTTTCTGGAGAACAGTCTCGGAAGCGGTCTACAACCGACTCCGAGTTGAACATGGTCTCTCTATATCTAATGGAACTATGCTAAGAAGACTGAAGAAGCACTACAGAAGGCCGGCATGAGAAGCTCCTCACCAGAAGCCAATGTGGCAGAAAACATACACATTGCTTCCTTAGCGATTGGATGAACATTTTGTTCTCAGATGAGTCCAGATTTTTTATGAGGTCACCGGATGATCGTGGAAGAGTGTGTCGACGCCTAGTACTACATCGATGGTCCAGTTCAGAGGGAGTGACATTTATTATCATAGCCTACGAAGTTTGTGATGCTCGACAGACCTTCATTGAATGCTCAGGATTATGTATTCCTGCTCCTAGAAGTGCATGTAATGCCGTTTGGTTTCTTCATCAGTGACGAGATTTTTACTAATGCATGACAGTCCAAGGGTTTACATACCTCCGGTGTCCTCTTATGAAATGGCCATTAAGAAGTAACGATTTAAACTGAATCTAACACCTGTGGATTATCGCATTCGGAACAGATCTGCATTTCTGGCTCTCCAGGAGTTGAATGTAGCCCTAGTTGAAAATTTGGAGCAAATCCCTCAATCCGAAATTCAAATATTAATACAAAGTATGCCCCAACGGATGAATGAGTCGTAAAATGTAGGGGAAACACACTCATTGAATTGTAATTTTTTGTCAATTGGCTATTTTTTCAAGGTAGAGAAAATCAATTATTTTTTCTGTTTCAATAATATTTTTTTTTTTCGATAAACACAAGTTTTTAATCTGAGTTTCTTCTTAATTAATTTCTAAAACCGATAAGAAAAAGGATAAGTAATAATTAATATTTTAAAAGATGTAAATTCATAAAAAAACAAGGTGATGCGCTAATTCTGTCGGACAGTATTCGATCAATCAAGAAATAGTTTAAATAAATGTTGTAGATATTAAATAGTTTAATTAAATCCCTTCTCTCATTTTTGAAATAAATTCAATCTTATTTGGAATAATCGAAAAGAAAAAAATGGATTATGCGTAGATATTTTTATTAATTTTTTTTTTTTTACAGGTTGCATTGGCGAGTGGCAACTGATGGAACGTTACAGGAAGACTTCTGTTACCCTCAGTTAAATCTTAATAGTTCTGGTGAGTCTCATACAAGCAGAATCTCTCTACAATTAGCTAACTCTCTGAAGTTATTTATTTCCAGGTCGTTAATTGTTTTTTTAGCGCCCGAAAGAATTTTGTATTTAGCCTGCGACATAGCTCAGTAGCTGGTACATAAACGGTCCATACAATGAACTTTGTTTGGTGTTAAGGTGAGGAGAGAGTCTGCAGGTGGATTGGTGTGGACTCCATGGCTGATGCTGGGGACTCTGACGATGCCGACATGGAGGTGGCCCCCGAGCCTCCCGATGACACGCTCTGTCACGACGATGTACCCCCCCTTGGGGACCCTACATTGTCTCCTCTACGTCTCTGCTCAGAGCAAGAAGTCGATGTGTACGTAGCTATGTAAAGCAGCTAGTTAACCAGTTCCAATTCTGCAATACCCGGGTCATGAGATCTGAGAGGCAATTGAATTTTAACTGAATATGCTAGAAATCCGTCTTGCCTCACAGACCCCGTCACGATAGAGGTGATTATGTAATGATGTAGTCATCGCTCCGGAATTTTATGTCTTCTTGTCTGTGGACAAGATAAGTCTTGATAGAATGAATATGTTGATGCGACATTGTATGTGTGGATTCTTAAGACTATTAATGGGCCATTTATTGATTCCCAGGCAAATGTGGCGGTAGAGCCAATACCTACTTAATTTATCTCAGATAATTCAGCTTGGGAACATTCCCCGACGAATTCCCTTCCTAAGAAAAATCTATAACTATAACCATCATTCTCACGCAGGAATGACAGATTTTGTGTGGTTATTCGTATCAGGTCTTGTTATAATGTATGATGAATGCGATATGAAATCGTACCCTCCGAAGGAGGTGGTATATGCGTCTTGGAAAAGCGCGTAATTTTTTTATTATATATTATTGACTGACGGACGCAAACTCATACGCAAAATTTGTAACAGCCAAAATTGTTATAGGTTGGCGGCAGTTAATAATAAATGTTTGAACTTTGGGTGTAGTGGCGTTTTTATTAGTTTATTAAAAGAAGGATCAGAGAGTATCACCGGTTGTTGTTATTTTATTTTTTTATAAACAACCACTACTTATTGATAATGCTATATTCTATAAGCATTGATGCTAATACTAACCTGGGTGATGTTTAGGTGTGCCAACGCTGCTATTTCTGACAGAGGCCGATTTCTCCGACTTGCTCCTAAAAGGTGAATATATTTAGTATTATTTCATTTATCCGTTATTCTTTGTGTCTTATCCTTCCTTAAAATATTATGACCACAAGGTTATAACGTCCTCTCCTACGTTAGTAACTATTTACTTTATTTATTTCATTTATCTTTATTTTATTTATCATTAATTTTTTTATTTATCATTTCTTTATTTATATATGTTATTCACTCAACTCTCTTTTTGCTAATAATTATTCTTGAAATATGTAGCGAAATATAATATATATGTTATAGAAAAGAAAATATGTGGGAAGAATGTTTTGGAAAACCGATAAACGGTGTAATCAAAAAGTTTCGTCCGAAAAAGTTTTATAATTTACCCCCTGAAATGGCAGATGATGCAGTAAGTTTTATTCAATGTATTTTATTTCGTAGGTTGGTGGTTCTGAATGATACAAGCTCTTTTTACTATGTACTTTTTATTTCTTTAACTTGACACAAAATCGCATAATACGTCGACTTTTGAAGCCACTAATTTGACAGAAAAATGGAAGCATATAAATATTGAAGGATATAAATATCGACCTATTGTTGTAACTTGCCTCCTAACTAACTACAAAGTTTGTATAGTACTAGTTAGTTATTGTGATTCATGCCCGGGTTTTAACTCTGAGGTCATATCGCCTACTACCAAAGCCCTCTTCCGTCACTGATGGACATGACCCTACTCTACTGTGGGAGTCCTCAATTTTGCCTACAACGTTTATTCACCTAGAATAGGGGTCTTTAACGAATACCTGACATCGCACAGGCTCGGGATCATCGCTTAACGTCCCACCGTTAGGACGGCATGTACAAGATTTTTTCACCTCTCAGATAAAAAAACCTAAGGACCTCGGCCGGGTTTCGAACCCGGGATCTTGAGCTGAGTAGGCTAGCACGCAACGTCTGAGCTACCGACGCCCTCTAAAAGTTTGTCTGAAAATGCGTTAATTTTGTTATAGATATAGAGCCGCCTCTGCTCTTGTACAGGTCCCTCAGCTCCCTATTGGTCAGTATCCTCCATCTATCCCCCTCTGGAGTAGGGCCGTATATCTTCCTCAATACCTTCCTCTCCCACGTATTGAGCAAAACGTCGCCCCTTCTAGTCAGGTCCCAACACAAGTTTCACTCGCATATGTGATGACTGGTCTCAGAACTATTTTATAAATTGTTATTTTAGCGTCTCGGTCCGAGCACCTTCTGCAGTGACCGATTGCATCTATTCCCGGTCGTTATCCTCGCTTTAATTTCTTCTTTAGCATCATTCCTTTCTGTGATAACAGCCTCCAGGTGTTTAGTTATCCACCCGGTCATACCTGCAAACCGGATACATTACTATTTTGAATTAGTTTGTATTGTTCAGAGAACTACATATCCCATAGACGTTATTGAAGATCTAATGAAAAGTATCCATATTGTTATCAAATAATAAGAATATAATTGATCATTCATTTTTTCAGGCATTGAATGAACTTAATAACGTGAAATTTAAAAAGGAAGGCAAAGATATTATATCTGATGGAGATGCTTTTGACAAGTGCTTCTATTTGTCCATGTCAGAATTGCTGTGTGGGAAGTCACAGGACTTTGTATCCCAAAGACTTGAAAAAGAAATGTTCAACAAGATGAGGAGGAAGGTATCTCATAAAGATGATAATAACTTAAACAATGGTAGAGTATTATGAATTTTGTGACATTTTTATATCTTTGGTGAACGGTATAAAGGGGTAAAAGTCAAGATTTTCTTTAATTTAAATTAATATCGTAGTATGTATGAACAGAAGTGCCAAGGGGCCTAAGGCTCTATTTCATAGTATCCCCAAAATTGAAAAAAAAAAAAAAAAATGTTTATGAGATCCCTTTACAGTCTGAGCGATACTCCCTGAATCCACAAATTGCAACATTTCCAAACTGGAATGAATATATTGATTTGCATTTTTGAGCTGATGAAAACTTCAATAGTTAAGTATAAAAAAAAATGTTTAATTTATCTGTTTGTTATAAAAGTTTTGATAATGCAACAAACCAGCTTTATCAAGAGAACATTGGACAGATCTCAAATCAAGAATATTCTTTCTCAAGCTCAAATTAAAATATTAAAAATGATTAAAACATGGAATAAATAAAACGTAAACATATTATTTTCTGGTATAATCTATGGAATTTGTTTGTTTTATTTTGGTGTAGTAATACATAAAACTATCTGTGTAGATAATGCTTACTTGAATCTATGTTGAATAGTAAATATTTTAATTGAAAATTCATTTAATAATACCAGTTAGTATAGCGGAGATAAACAGCGGACAGTGATAGATAACTGTGTACATTTATAGTAAGGGTTGGGTAGAATGCTGGAATCAGCTTAGGCTCATCAGATGAGCGATCGCGTCTCTTCCCTCAGCCCCACCATCTCATTCCCCTTCCTCCCCACTTCGCTCCTCGTTTTTTTTTACTAAACTACAATGTTATCTATTTTCGTTATTTTTAACATGTATATTTAAAGCGTGATTTGGGGAAAACGCCGAATAGAGGAGCTTAGGCTGATCAGGTTAACGATAGCACCTCCCAGCTGGCCCTTTCACCTCGTTGCATCTCGCCCATTTCACAAATAGTTCTAAAAAAATATATAGACCGACAGCAACTCTTTAAAGTTTTATTTTTAAAAATTTGTAAACAATGCTTTCATTCAGAAAATATATACTTGTCAATAATCCGAATTAATTCCTAAAATAAAACGAGATATCTTTTCATGGAGAGCAGCGCTTAGAATGGTTTCTTCGATAAAAGGGGAAGTATCGTTTCGCACCCGGCCATGTTTTTTTTTTTTTAACCAAAGCTAGTTCAGTGGATGGAGTAAGCAACGGAGAATTGGGTAGTGTAAAAGTTATGGGAAGAAAGTTTGCTTTGTTTCTGCGCTCAATGGAAAGCAACGTTAACAAAATTGCTTTATTATCGGATACAATGATTACGGTTTGTTTTATTCAGTTAAATGTGGAATAATGTTATTTAGAGGTACATTTTGAAGATATATGGGGACCTCTAACATAGCATTATATGTATTTTTGTCTCCTGAAAATCGCTAGGTCAGTTCTAGGAAGTAATTACCAGTTTCAATATCTTCACCTAGTATATACTCATAAGTAATAAAACCCTGTTTTTCATGCATAATCAATATATTATATTCTAGTATTTATTAATTATGTTTTGTTTCTTCTGAAAAGAGGTGCAATTTGGCTTAATCCCTTTTTATCGACCACCAATGATGAATTTCTAATTTTTTTTGTACACTTAGTTTGATTTGATGGGTCGGGAATATAACGTATTAATAATTTCTCTCTGCATCCAAAAGTGCTTTACTGTTGAAATTTTGCACATAATTTCAATTCGCCGTGCTATTCAATCTCTCAAAATGTTGCTGCATATCGGATTTCCCCCGTTCAAAGAATGTTTTTTTGGCCCCATTTTTTATACGGTATATGAATTATGCGAAAACGATTATTCATAATTGATTGATTCATTCATTCATTTTTACTTCCTTATACTGTAAGTAGTTGTAAAGAAGAAAACTTTCGAATCGGGAAAACAAGGTTTTTACTTTTATATCTATAGTATAAGGATTGAAATCGTGCGAAAATCCGAGATTGAGTTTCAACGGATTTTCACGTTTCAAGTTCTTCTAAATACATTTTGACCATTTTTTCTATGATGACTGTATGTGTGTGTGTGATTGGAAAGTTGTGAACCTCTACCGCAAAAACGATTGTAGCTATGAACTTGAAATTTGGAATGAAGGGGTCACATGTGCTAACTTAGAATTAAATTTTGGCTGAAATCAGCCGAAAATCGAGATCACTTCACTTCGGGGCCTAAGTACATTTTACAAGATACTGCTTATGTTTATGAGCTAATGAAGTAATAGTTGTAGAAAAAACTGAAACTGATTTTATATGAAATACGATTATTCGCAGGTTGTCAGTTTTTGAGATACACGCCAAAAACCATCTAGAAATCTAGTTTCGAAACACATATTTTTAAACGTTTCCTTGATTTACCAGAAAACGGTTATTGCTATCGAAAAAGTAACTATTACCAAAACTGTTCCTTACAAAATTTCCTATCGCTAATAAGTCTTAATGTCTATAAGGAATATATCTAAGTAATTTTTAGATCGTAACTCAGCAACGAACTTATGGTTAAATGTGGTTTTATATGTTCATTTTATCAAAAATCGCAAAAGTGAAGAAAAAAATATGTGATGTGACCATTACTAGACTTACTTATATCAACCAGGCTCTATCCCCCTCCTCAAAATCACTTCATGAAAGTAACATGATGGCGTCTATCCAGTAATGACAGTATGAAATGATTTTGAAAAGGGGGAGGGGTACAGAGAGTGATCTGTAAGCGTGGTTGGTATAAGTAAGTCTAGTAAGGCCACATTACATATTTTGTATTTATAACAACAATAAAGTAATAATTTATTTTTGCTTTTGAAGTAGCAACAATGCACAACAGCGTACCAAAGGATGACAATGAGAAGAAAATAGGTGGAGAATAGCTTCTTCTTTAAACATTTGTTCCATTTATTCGAAAAGGATCATTTCAATAAAAATTACCCATTACAAATATATAAAGTTGGTGACAGACGACTTTTGTCAGATGTGAGGTGGTCATAGTCAGAAGCAAGTCCCAAAACCAATATTCATCAAACATAAATAATGTACTTTTTTCACTAAGCTTTTAAAAATAGCATTTTATTAAAAACATTTCTTTTATGAAAATTGTTAAGAGTTTTACTTCTCTAGCTATACGAAGTTCTGTAATCCAAAAATGAACACGATAACTCCCGATAGAATGAATATATCGATATAGCGATATAGACTTTTATGTGTATCCAGAACCCCATAAGGACAACACCTATTGATGTTTAGCCAAATCAGCCGTAGGGAGGCTTAACACAACAACTCTAATAGCTGCAGTTCTGTAATGAATGTATCGACACTTAATTCCTTAAGTAAATTGGAAAACATTTGTTTAAAATGTATACCAGGTGAAGTACTACTCACGAACTAAAAATAATAAAATGTTTTTACTTTTAAGAGTGCATTGAAAATCAGTAATTGCAGTCTCATGAGAAATTATAATAGATCTGTCACATATATGTCACGTGGTACCCAAGCTTGAATCGAGATGAGATTTTTTTTAAATATATCTTCTGACGTAATTATTGACATTACTATTTCAGGTTTCATCCCCACTGGTGAAAACGGTCTTGATGAGGATCTTGATGACGATTTTGACAGTAATTATATTTATTTTATTTATTTTTTATACCATTGTACAAGAGACTATGATGACCTATGAACAGTTTTCTAAAGGTTGAAAAAACCTCTACAGCCAAGAAATTTCGGAATTATATTATTATTACATCGGAATATGTATCATTTTCTAGAATAGCTCTATCATGCAAATTTAATATTGTTTGAGTTAGACTTTTTTTTAAAAATATAGTTTACGCTATTGTCAGCAAAAAGTTCAACTAGCAGTTTGACATTGTCTGAGGATGGTGTAAACCGAAATCTGTACACTTTATATAGTTAGTTATTATGACTCATGCCCGGGCTTTAACTACGAGGTCATATCGCCTACTACCAGAGCGCTCTTTCGTCACTCTGGTGGACATGAGCCCGACTCAACTGTGGGAGTCCTAAATTTTGTCTAACCTAAATTTTTATTCACCTAGGTCAGAGGTCTTTAACGAGTACCTGACATCGTACAGGCTCGGGACCATCGCTTAACGTCCCATCCGAAGGACGGCGTGCTTAGTTGCTCGTGAGGCATCCCATTATGTCGTCACCAACTTGAGTCAAAATGGCATTGCAGCTGTTTTACATGACCCTCAACTATAAAAGAGACATTAGAGGAGGATACACACTCGATGATATATATATATACTTTGAATGTATAATATACATTCATATACTATACACAAAATGTTAAAAAATTATTATTTAATTCAATACGAATTGTCTGACCACTGAAAAATATGCAATTGGCCAAACATTACAGAAATTATAAAAAGAAGCCACAAAACAGATAGTTAAAGAAAAGAAAGTGAAACAAGAGAAAAAAAAATAATGCTTTAAAAAATATAAGAAAACCATTTTTTCTAAAACTAATAATGTACAAATTGTCGATAATGACGCTGATTGGTCAAATTGGCATGAATTTATATATTTATTCATTCCTCGTCAACTCATTACAAACGAAAGTACCTCAACCTCTAAGAATTTCCGAAGAAACTGTGGTCTCTCTCTATGTTCTTTTGTTTGGGGTTTTATGTTTTCTCATGTTGGACTTTTTTTTTTAGATGTGGAACCCGACTTGGATGGTAATGAACCAGAAGGAGACCGGGATTTTTTGGTTCAAGAACCTTCCTTTAATATGGATGTTTTGGACAGTTTGGCACGGCAGACTGTTAACGCTGTTCAGTATTCAGCCATTTTGAAAGAAAAAAATGATGTAAGAAATAATTGAAAATTCATTTTGCCATTCGACTAAATGTAGGTAACTTTAAGAGGAGAAGAGCTCGAAGTTCTGTCAAAAATACTTGACCTACGTTTATGGGGGTAATGTTGTTTTTATTCGGGTCCAGAATCGGAATCGAAAATGAGAAACTATGGCTTCGTACATAATTGTCTCGATTCAATGTTGTGGGACAGTTCTGAAACAATCAAGACATTAAAAATGTTCCGATATAAAAATTGAGTGTTTATTGTTTTCCATTAACGTTTAGCAGCCGTCTTAAGTTTAGCAGATAGTGAAAACAGAAAAACTGAAAAATGAACTGGCGGAAAAGTTAGGCGTCTCCCTTGGTGATATAAAACGAAATGATGCTCACTGGGGCCGACAGTTCCATGAAAATGACTACGAGATGGCAGTTTGAACGTTTTAAGGAAACCCTCGGCCCCAGAAAGCAGAATTTCGTTTTATGTCTGCTACAGAGACACCGTATTTTTCTGACTGTTTATAAAATCACTTTTTCGTTCTTTGACTGCCAGTTCTACCTTGCTGGCTTAGAATATGAACCTGAGTTTTATTTTCCTTGTCACATTTCCTGCACATTCTGCTCATATTCAGGAGCTCTAGGCTCTTTTTCTCTGAGGGTTCCGCAACAAAAAGTTTTGAATGTCTTTCCCTGGTCAGCCAACGTTTTATTGCCGCCCTTGCGGTGCTCTTCCCGGTGAGATCCCGCAGAAGGGTTCCAGTCCTATAGGTCCTGTCAGCTCCTGACCTGGCTAGTTGATCAGCCCTAATGTATCTATACAATGTTTCTGAACTTGTCTGTAAGCTACTTGTTGCTGAATAATGAACTCTATAAATCCTCGCTATATCCTCCAACTGGTCCTCCGGAGTCTTCCTTCCACCCGCCTGGGTGTCCAGTACCTTCTTGGGTTCCTGTCATCCTCCATCCAGCCAAGTATGAAAGCATTTAAGACAAGAATTATAATATTTTGTTTTGAAATGGAACACCTGAAAGAATAATATAATAGAAAACCTTCACACAATTATCTCTTCTTAAAAAAATCCTTTCTTCATTTGGACAGAGTGAAACTGATTTTGTGATGAAAATAATATTAAACTAATTGCGTTTCTTCTAGCTGACCGTTGCCAAAAGGGTAGAACTATGGCACGACCGAATCCGACCATTTATTTTGGTTGCCGAAGGAAGGAGTATGTTTGATTTCCAAGAGTATGGGACGAGGATATTAAATCAGTTTTCAACTGAAGGTGAAGTGAAGCCGTTCCGGGAAATCGTCCATGGTCAGCCCAAAGAGGAAATCAGTAGATACTTCCTTTCATCTCTCATGCTTGTAAGTTTTTCTAGTTTTATATTATCACAGACTTCCATTGTCTGAATGAGGGCGCCGGTAGCGCAGTGCTATGCGTGCTTGCTTACTGAGCTCAAGATCGCGGGTTCGAAACCCGGACGAGGCCCTCAGTTTATTTTATCTGGGAGGTAAAATAAACTAGAGCATGCCGTCCTTCGGATGGGACAAGCGATCGTCCCGAACCTGTACGATGTCAGGTACTATTTAAAGACCCCTACCCTAGGTGAATAAAAATTTACATTAGGCAAAATTTAGGACTCCCACAGTAGAGTCGGGCTCATATCCATCAGAGCGACGAAAGAGCGCTCTGGTAGTGAGCGATATGACCTTGTAGTTAAAGCCCCGGCATTTCATAATAACTAAGTCTGAATATTCAAGTGAGTCTACCTTGCGAGTTGATAAATAATCGACACTACGGTGAGCGACTGTGTATTCATTATTTTCGGATAGTACCCGCTTAATGACCCAGCCAGTCCAAAAGAAAATTTGAAGAAAAAAATAAAGAAAAACTCTAAAAAATGTTATACGTCGAATTGAAAAAGTGGCCATTTCAAATCCGACCTAGGTTGGCAAAATAGCAATAATTATTATTTTGATTATGAAATTGAAAGTACTATAAATTTGAAAGTTAATTATATTTAAGTTTTGATTTAAAAAAAAATGTATGATCTTATTTTTCTCAAAACCAAAAAGTAAGTGATGTGGCCATTACAGGACTTTCTTATACCAATTACGCTTACAGATCACTCTCCTTCTCAACATCATTTCATATTGTTATTAATGTTGAGTATATGGTAGTAATGAGTTGGCGCCAGTGGTATTTCTGGTCTAATTTACAGCATACTTCTGAGAGAGTGACTTTATTATATCCAGTAATGGCAGAATGAAAAGATTTTGAGTAGGGGAGGGTGGGGGGTGGAGAGAGAGATCTGTAAGGTGGTTGGTAAAAGAAAGGTTTTTACTGAGCGTCCTGTGAAAAATCGTATTTCATATAAAAAAAATGTATTTCAGTATTTCTAGAACTATGCCTTGAAAATATTTTTGATTAGATCATAATATAAGCGGTATCTTTTAATATGTACTTAGGCCCGAGAATCAAGTGGTCTCAATTTTTGTCCGATTTCGGCCAAAGATAATCAGATCTAAATTTGCACATGTGATCCCTTCATTCCAAATTTCAAGTTCATATCTACAATCTTTTTGCGGTAGAGCTCTCACAACTTTCCAATCACATACACACACGCGCACGGACAGACATCATCGCGAAAATGGCCAAAATTTATTCAAATGACCTTGAAACGTGAAAATCCGTTGAAACCTCGATCTCGGATTTTCGCTCGATTACAATACTTCCTTACACTATATGTATAAGAAAGTAAAAACCTTGTTTTCCCGATTCGAAAGTTTTCTTCTTTCAGTTAAGAACTAATATGAAAGTTTACACGAAATTTCACGAAAATTAGCCGTTTTGGAGTAAGGGGAAGTTTATTTTCTCCCGTTTAGTGCCCCCGTTCAGGCCCCCAAAAAAGTGTACAATTATATATTTTTTGTATTAGTATTATTGATTTTTATCCTTTCAATATCACCCTCTTGTGTTGAGTCTAGTATTTTTTTTTAGTGATTTTTAAACCTATTTTGTACTCTCGATAGTTTTTGTAAGGATGAAATATTCATTTTTTAATGTTATGCCTTTGTACCAGGCGAACACGAGCAATGTTCACCTAGAGAACGAGAACAAAGAGGAACTGTCGAAAGATGGTCTACTGTTGACCCTCCTCAGTCGGACCCGCCACCACGAGGAACTGGATGACAATGTTCGAGCTGCTGCGGCCAACAGCAGCCAGCCCAATTAGGTAACAATCCGTACAGCCTAGGTTCCAGTCCCAACCTAGTCGCTAGGCGGTCTAACGAGAAAAACGCCATAACGGCTTTTTGAGCAGGTCCATTTGCTGTTCGACTTTTCATAGAGCAAATTCAATATATTTCCCTTTTAATAAAAATAAGAAATTGAGTCACCGTCTTAGTACTTCCCCAGCAAACTCAATATGTCACATAGTGACTTTTGAATCCTCATACTAAATTTTGTGTCGATATTTTCATTACATCGGCAGTTATTGGAAATTTGAATTTACATATGAATGTTCGTGTCAATACATTCATTAGAACGGGAAATCGTCCATGGTCAGCCCAAAGAGGAAATCACTAGATACTTCCTTTCATCTCTCATGCTTGTAAGTTTTTCTAGTTTTATATTATCACCGACTTCCATTGTCTGTGAGGGCGCCGGTAGCTCAGTTCGAAACCCGACCGAGGCCCTTAGTTTATTTTATCTGGGAGGTAAAATAAACTTAAGCATGCCGTCCTTCGGATGGGACGTTAAGCGATGGTCCTGAACCTGTACGATGTCAGGTACTCGTTAAAGGTGAAGAAAAATTTAGGGTAGCTAAAATGTAGGACTCCCATAGTAGAGTCGGGCTCATGTCCACCAAAATGACGAAAGAGCGCTCTGGTAGTAGGCGATATGACGTGTAGTTAGAGCCCGGGCATGAGTCTAATAACTAACTAGAATAATAATCTAATATATAAATAATAATCTAATATAAATGACATGCTATATTATCATTTTATTTCATTCATTTTCAGTTTAACTGCAGCCAGTTGCTTCTTTCGTGCCATCATTCGCATTGCTAAATAATTGTACATTTATGTAAATATATTAATTTAAAATGACCGTCCATAAATTACTTTTTTTTACGTAACAGTTTGTGGACGGCCTGCAAGTAAGATTGTATTACATGAAATTTCCTAAGTTGCTGAAGACACTAAAACATTAAGTTTAATTAGTCATAAAATTTGTAGAAGGGTAATAAATAGTTTATAATGACCTAAAATTTTTGTCTTCCCCGCTTTAAATTCTGAAATGTTATCAGAAATGTAATGAAAACACTTGAATATTATTATAAAAGTTATTTTTAATATTTTGGTGCAAAACCTGACAAATCATACCTAAATTTTTATTAAATTAAAAATTATATGTTATAATAATATGATTGCTAAATTATTCAAGATATATAAAATTAATTAATTTTTTTGGTATGTTTTCCCAATTTCTTACAAAAAGTTATATTTTTGTATTTTGAATGCTAAGTGCTCCGGACAAAGGTTTTAGGGGAGTTCTCCCAATTTTTGCCGATTAACATTTTATCAATAATTATTTATAATTAATAAGTTCAATGATCTTTTTCGAATATTTTTGTGAAAAAAAATTGCATAACTCTCAGAATTTTACATACATTTTTTATTATTATTTAAAAAAATTATGCGAATAGTCTATTGGAATAAAAAATCTGTGATGTCAGGGGTAGATTAAGGCTAACCTCACATTAGGCAATTCCGAAGAGACGCGACTGATACTCAAGTATCTTGAGGGTATCTTTGAAGTCACTTCCTATGTTGAGTGGTGGGGAGACACAAACGGCGCCACTCCCAGGAGACCCGTATCCTACCAATCTCACGCGGCCTGCCAGGAAGGTCGCCCGTCCCTTCAGTCTCCTGCTTCGCCTCGTCTCCACCTAGTCGCTCAGGTTCAAAGAAAAATAAACTATTTTTTTTTTTTCCGAGGGCTGATTGTGTCACCGCGGCCAGAGTAGGCCTATTGTGTGCCCTGTGTGTATTGGTCCCTACAGCAGCCTTGTATCTTTAATAAAGTCCAGGATTATTCTGCAGATTCCTTCCATTACCTGCGTCGGTTCCGCAAAAAGAAACCATACTACCTGACAGAAGCTATGCAGTTTGCCCTACCATTTGTGAAGACCAACATACCTGTTGCCCCAGGGAATATGCCACCGATCCCTGAACTATCCGAGGCCCCACTCGAGGAAGAGGTTGATGACTCACCAGAAAACCAACGGCAATATCCGCAGTCTCCTGAAGCTCCACTCCTCCCTCCCCAGTTGGATCGGTCTTCACAACTATCATCACTTTCTCATACCCGAACTGGACAGTCTCAGCCATCCTTTTCAAATAAAAAGAAACCAGGTCCTAAACTTGGCCTCTCTACTTATGGTGTGAATGCGTCGTTTATTGAGTTGTTCAAAGCGAAAAAAGCCAAACTCTCCACACTAACCCAGAAAGATAAGAAAGCTGTGGCAATCAGATCGTGGTGGCGCCATAATCTTCGGATTTTATTTTTTCTATAATAATAAATTATTATTAAATAAGAAACAACGACATCTTCATCACTTGAAGAATTTTCACTTGACATGGTGAAAAACTCATCTTCTCGCCACGGCTAGATGCAGACTGAAGAGATATCACACTGTATCATACCCACAGGCAACTCAAATTGCTGATACTTGAGTATTCGTCGCATCTCTTCGGAATTGCCTAATGTGAGGTCGGCCTCAGAAGTGTCTGCGACGGACAGGACTGGAGAAGAAGAAGAAATCAGGAGCTATACGCTTTGTCGCAAGAACGTAGTAAGGTTTGTAAGACTTCACAGACTAAGATGGGCAGGACACTTGGCAAGAATGGGGGACCATGATGTGAAAGATGACATTACTGGAGGAAATCCACGGGACCAGACGTGTTGGGAGGACGGAGCTGCGTTGGAGGGACGGTGTTGCGCATGATGCGAGGACCCTACTTGGAGTCAGGAACTGGAGAGCAGCTGCACAGGACCGAGACGACTGGCGAAGGCTGATCCAGGAGGCCTTGACTCAGAGATGAGTTGTTGCGCCGATGATGATGATGAGGTCGGCCTTAGTCACAAAAGTGAATTTTTCAGATTTTTTTTATTTCTTTTCGTTTTTTATATTAAAATCCAAGGATACATAAACAAATATACTTGATATAAATACTACTAAAGTGAGCTTTTCCACAATGAATACAATATTATTTATTTTTATCAATGTTAGATAATACCCAATGTCTTATCTTGGTTTTTATTTCAAATAGAAGACAAAAGATCAATTCACTTTTGATAGTATACTCGTATATATAAAATATTCGTCAACATTTATTTAGCTCAGCTTTCTAACCTCCCGCTAATGCGATACTGTTGCGTTTTTCCCACTCCAAATATGTCGGGGGTTTCGCAGAAAACATGAAACACTAGCTTTTTTTTTTTGTTAAACTTATGTGTTTTTCTACTTTTGTTGATTTGTTAAGTTTTCATGAAAACTCAGAATTTTGTATTTAAATCAGTATATTATTGTATATTTATTAAAATAAAACAAATATTTCAGCATTTATTCAAGACTATTTTCGTCTCAACCAGACCATCAATATAGTACGAAATTCTAAATGGAAGAAGGGAAGTTAGCGAGTATTCAAGTCAAAAACATAATGCCAAACTAACAGTTTGCGATCAGGCCTCTTTTATTTCAAGAATATTTTACATATTTTCAACTTATTATTGAAAATATTACATCTCTCCTCTCCCCCTCTATAAAAAGACTTGTCAGAGATCTAAGCAGCATCTTTAATCAGTGTACGGAGGATCCTAGCCAGCAACGCTAACCATTGCATCATCGGGTGTCTAGTAAACAATGCCAACAGCTGCAACCGAGCCTTGAATTGAAACTTCATGAAAAAAAGGTCCCATTGTTTCGTTTCTTCAAGTTTTAGGACAGAATCAGTTTTTTAAATTCCAGATGGGAAAAATCTCTATGAAAAAGAGAAACTTCAATCAATAATTCGTTAAAAGGTTAGATGTAGTATTTGCAAAAGGTTAAAACAAAATAGATAAATATGTATATATAAGTTTAATAATAACTGAAATATGTTACAATTATGAGAGAAAAAAATTATATAAATGAAAGGAAAAAAATAGGTATGGGGTAAGAATTTTTTTGTACTCCAACCGATCCAATACAAATAAATAATAATAACAACGCGTGCTTCTTGCACAATACATTTTTTGTTAATAAAATTGATCTTGTATTAAGGTAAAATACTCTACAAGAAGCCTTTAGTTAAATCATAAGCAATCAATTTTTCCTATTTTTTTTTTTGTTCCTTCACAGGAATAATAGGTTCACGATAATTTTCTACTAATAATAAATAGAGAGAAAAAATATATATATCCTACACAATTAAAATATATAACAATCATGATATTGTGCCGGTGTCAAAATTTGTTATAACATGCTTCTTCGAGTCGAAAAAAATAACATGACGCAGTTTCGTAAGTAAAGTTTGTATATAATGCTGACATTAATTTAAGTTTTGTTATTTTTTTTTTCTTTTTGTTTCTTTTGATGAATATGTACAAAAAAGCTGTGGGCTAATCTACAAAACTTTGTTCTACACACGCCTTAACTCTCTTCTCGTATTCACGCCGGTTTTCTTTGTACAACTGGGCTGCCATTGAGTTCGCTGGGGAATTGGGATTCGGGTCACTCAGTAGCGACTGAAACAAATAATAAATAGAATCAGACATTTTAATTCTTCGGCGGAAGGTGAACACATGAAAGTCAAAACAGTATGAACACTAAAGATTTATTTTTCTTCATTTAAAAGTCGAAACACATTTTACCTATTCTAAATGTCACAAATATTTGTTGGAAGTGGCGCGCTCTCTGAAAATTTGATTTTTTTGTTTTTCTTTTTTGCTTGGATAAAATATTGTTTAGCATGTATAAACAGTTAGGGAATCTATTTATCCTCTGTATTTCGCATCTTTCTCTAGTTTCTTTTGTCCGAGAAAGATCTGTTCTTGTTAAATTAGTGATGACACCTGAACAAGTGGCCCATGCTGTCGCTCTGGTGGAAGATGGGCGTAGCCAGCGTTATGCGGCGCGTGCTTTAGGTCTGCCCGGAACAACAATCCATAGAGCCATCCGACGGTATAGGGAGACACTGGTCCGCATGACGACAGATATTTGCTGGTCCACACGTTAAGGAACAGCTTTTCAACTGCTTCAGAGGCTTCCCAGAGATTCCCTACTGTCCGTGGAGTGAAAGTGAGGGCCTCTTTTGATCGCAGACCACCGAAGAGTGCGTTAAGAGTTTACTAGAGAGCAACGTAATTGGACGGAAGAAGATTGGAGCAACATCCTCTTCTCAGATGAGTCCCGTTTTGCACTCCATAGACCAGATGGTCGACTCTATGTCTACAGGAGACTTGGAGAACGGTACATTCCATGCACCATGACCGGAAGAGTGCAATTTGGAGGCGGGTTTGGTGTGGGGAGAGATATCTTTACAAGCAAGGACGGACCTCCACATCTTCATCCAGGCATCAATGAACGCTGAATTGCACATAAGAGAAATCTTACATTATTTGGTTTTTTTGTGGAGCAGTGAATATATGTTTTTTTACATATAATGAATATTAAAAGGCATGAAAAGAATTGGGTTATCCAACCTTTTTTTAAAATAAGGTTTCCTTGTTATAGATCTTCAAGCAGGTGCCAGTAGAGGGGCTTTGATCGATATAAAGCCTCTGCAATATACTCGTATATTGTGAACCGAAGAAGAGAAGTGGAAGTGTCCCGTAATTTTGTCAAACCAAGACACTTATAGAAGAAATGGCGGAAAAAAGTAACCAACAATCATCCCAGAGAAGACTAAAAAACGATATTTTAATCCGGGGGGAGGCGAGGTAAAGGACACGAAGTTACATTATGTATATATTTTTAGGAACTATTACAAACCTGGACACATAAGCGATTGGCAATTTCATAAGGAACATTATTCGTATGAGCCAATGTACAATACAATAGAACTGTTTTCGCGTTTATAAATAAAAAAAAAAGGGTTTCAAAACAACATTTTGGAACGGTTTTCGTCATGTATCTCGTAAACCGAGCGATCTACGAAAAGAACATATTCCATACTAGCAGTAATACCCGGCGTTTCTAGGGGAACTTAGACTTTTTTCCCAATATCTCCTATGAGGCTATTCAATTCTTCGACAGTACATTCATGATGTTATAATTTTTAATTATTCATACGGAATAAGGCTCATAGTCCTTCAGCTATAGTAACGCTAGTAAGTTTTTAGGACCCCTGGGTACCACAGCTAGTATGCGCCTTTCAACGGCGGAAACCACAGCTAGTGAATACTTAGCATCGCTGGACATCCTAGCCAGTGCGTACTTAAGAACGCTTGTGACCACAGCTAGTATGTGCCTTGCAACGGCGGACCCCACAGCTAGTACGTAGTTAGGAACGCTGGGCACCACAGCTAGTACGTAGTTAGGAACGCTGGGCACCACAGCAAGTATGTGCCTTGCAACAGCGGACCCCACAGCTAGTACGTAGTTAGGAACGCTGGGCACCACAGCAAGTATGTGCCTTGCAACAGCGGACCCCACAGCTAGTACGAAGTTAGGAACACTGGGGACTACAGGTATTAAGTGTCTTGCAACAGCGGACCTCACAGATAGCACGTAGTGTTTTCGTTACGTGGGGGGGGGGGGGGGGGGGGGGGGGCAAAAATCTTCAAAAATTGCGCGAACGCCCCCTAAGTAGTAACAAGATACCGCTCATATTAATGATTTAAGTAAAACTTCCTACAAATAAAAGTTTTAGAGAAAACTGAAAAGCCCATTTTATCTATCTAAATAAAGCTGAAACGGGGTTTGTTTGCATGTTGGTTCCAGCATCACGCCCAAACCGCTGGACGGATCTTCATGAAACTTCACATGGAGCATTCTTTTGAGCCCAATTGAATAATAGGCTATGTGGCGTCCCAAAGTTTTGAACGAGCGGGGGTTGTGGGGGGGCCTAAGTATAAATATAGAGCTAGCTCATTAACGGTTGGTCGTATTGTCACGAAATTTCACATGTAGTATTCCTGAAGCCCAAATAGAAAAAAAAGGTGTGCGGCGTCCCATAATCTTGAACGGGAGGGGGGTTTGTGGGGGTAGGCCTAAGTATAAATATAGTGCTAGGTCATTAACGGTTGGTCGGATTGTCACGAAATTTCACATGTAGTATTCCTGAAGACCAAATAGAAAAATAAGGTGTGTGGCGTCCCAAAACTTTGATTGGGAGGGGGGGGGGGTTGTGGGGGGGGGGGGGGGGGGGGGGCCTAAGTGTAAATATAGTGCTAACTCTTTAACTGTTGGTCGGATTATCATGAAATTTCACATGTAGTATTCTTAAAAGCCAATTGATAAAAAAGGTTTGTGGCGTCCCGAGATTTTAAAAGAGAAGGGGGTTGTGGGGGTAGGCCTAAGTATAAATATAGTGCTAGCTCATTAAGTAATGGTCGGATTGTCACGAAATTTCACATGTAGTATTCCTGAAGGTCAAATAGAAAAATAGGGTGTGTGGCGTCCCAAATTTTTGAACTGGAGGGGGGGGTTTTGGGGGTAGGCCAAAGTATAAATATAGTGCTAGCTCATTAAGTACTGGTCACATTGTCACGAATTTACACATGTAGTATTCCTGAAGGCCAAATAGAAAAATAGGGTCCCAAAATTCTGAACGGGAGAGGGGGGGTTGTGGGGGTAGGCCTATGTATAAAGATAGTGATAGGTCATTAACGGATGATCGGATTGTCATGGAATTTCACATGTAGTAGTAGTAGTAACTACGTAATAGCTGTGGGGTCCACCGTTGCAAGGCACCTAGCTGTGGATACCCAGTGGTCCTAACTACGTACTAGCTGTGGAGTCCACCGTTGCAAGGCACATACTAGCTGTGATACCCAGTGGTCCTAATTATGTACTAGCTATGGGGTTCGCCGTTGCAAGCCACATATTAGCTGTGTTGCCCAGTGGTCCTAACGTCCGCCGTTGCAAGGCACATACTAGCTGTGATACCCAGTGGTCCTAACTATGTATTAGCTGTGGAGTCCGCCGCTGCAAGGCACATACTAGCTGTGATGCCCAGTGGTCCTAACTACGTACTAGCTGTGGAGTCCGCCATTACAAGGCACATACTAGCTGTGAGGTAGGTACGCCATGCAAGGCACATACTAGCTGTGTGGTCCGCCGTTGCAAGGCACATACTAGCTGTGATGCCCAAGGGTCCTAAAATCTTACTAGCTGTTGTGTCCGCTGCTGCAAAGCAGTCCGCGATTGAAGTACGATAAGCCTGTTTCCATATGAATAATTGAAAATTATAACATCATGAATGTACTGTTGAAGAATTGAAGGATTCGAATGAGAGATATTACGAGAAAAGTCGAAGTTCCCCGGGCAACGCCGGGTATTACTGCTAGTAAAAAATAAAAACCATTATTTATATCTTTTGACTCTACAATCTACAGAACCAAGATGAGAGATTACAGGAAAAATGGAAATATCAGGAGTAGGAATATGTACCGCTCTCGCCCATTATATACCGTTGTATCGCAAAGATTACACTGAAAGACCACATATGGGATGTACATTAGCTTCATCGCTACAAATGGTTCACTTTTTTTTTTATATAAAATAAATTGAACATTTGGCAATAATAAAATTATTCAATTGACAATAAAAAAAAAAAGATTAGTTCAAAGGTTATTATCTAATCTAAATATATTACGTGAAATCGAATGATACGAGGTTTATGAAATTTTTGGAATATAGTATAATAGGAGGTACTGAAAAAAGGGAGATTGTCTTAACTACATCTTCTATTTCGTTAGTGTGCCTCCATCTGACGGATCTAACATGTACACATAAAGATCTGTCTATTAAAATGTTTGGTTTTATTTTTATTTAATAAAAAATGAAAATCGTATAAGGACCTAACATGAATATTTAAGAATGATTCTTGGCATAACCTTATAAAGCAAGTTGTTGTAAAATGCTGGGGTGAATCTAAAAAAAAAAACATGAAATAATGTATATAAATAAAAGAGTGTTAAAAAAATTACTGATGACATAAGAATATTATTAAGATATAAATTTAAATTAAAACAAATTTGGCGAACACCGGTAGTGTATTAGCCTCCTGAGCTCAGGATCGCGAAGTGACAATAAGTTGAGCGCGCGCGATCCTTCGGATGGGACGTTGTAATGGTCCCGAGCCTGTGCGATATCAAGTACTCGTTAAAGACCCTTCCTACCCTAGATGAATAAACCTACGAAGACAAAATTTAGGACTTTCATAGTAGAGATGCTAAAGCCCGGGCATGAATTAAATAATATATAATCTTGTTAAATTTCAAAATATATCTTTATTATTATTAAATGACAGGAAAAACTTCTATTTTTTAAAATATTCTCAAGTCATCAGGAATCATTTTGTTATATACGCAAACATAAATTGACGCATACCACTTTTTAATTAACAAACAGATATTTACAACTGTATAATGGATATATACAACAAGCAAATGTACTAAGGAAGAAAAAATGACAATGCCAAGAGAGGAGAAATCACCCAGTGGTGACGAGTTGCACTCATTTATGACTAATCGTTGTCACTGCTTGATCTGAGAAGGTCCTCTAGGCCATTGGCGCTTCATTTTAGTTGATATCACATTGGTAATTTTTTTGTTTTCAAAAATCGCATTGAAGGGGCTGAAATATCGAGTTGAACTCGCAGGACCATACAAAAGTACACCTAAATACTCTTCGACCTGCACTCGATATAGGATGGTCCGAGTTCCTCTTTCATGCACTGTGTTATTTCCCCTTACAATATCGTATACAACATATTCCCATCATTAATACAATTTTTATAATTACCTGTATAGAGGTTAGTATTGCTGAAACGTCATAAGTAGGGCTCCATCTATTTTGTAAAATATCCAAACATATTCCACCGTCTGCGTAGACATTGGGATGAAACATTTTAGAAACAAATCTAACCGTGGGTGGTTTATTTGGATACTCCTCAGTAAATTCAATAGTTAATTTGAATGTACCATCTTCGAAGGGTGTATCATGCGGTCTGTAATATTTCAACAACATAAAATAATTATACACAAATTAACAACTATCATAAAGACACTTTTATGGGCGAGCGATATACATATATATAAAGGAAAACCAAGTACCTCTTACCCAAATATGACAGCATTCCATATCATTATATTGTTATCAGTTGGCGCTCCGCTGACGCCAGTAGGAGGGTCTTCTTGCAGCCTGCAGATATTACAAACACATTGCCAATTAATACAGATGAACAATTTAACATAACAATCTTACTTTTATAGAAAATATAGGAATGCATTAAAAGGACAGAAAATTATAAAAGTTATGGATTAAATAGGTAAATATTCAGGAAGTACTGATTCACAATATAACCTTCATGAAGATACATTCTCATTGCCTTGAAATCAAATCTCGGAAAATATGAAATATTCTTCTAAAGAATAGAATAAATATTCCAATTAAAATGTAGAATAAATAATTATTATTCACTTGTCTTAAAGAAAAGATAGAAGCACTACTTTATTTAAAAATAATGGACTTCAGAAAGTGTAAATCGTCTTTCTGCAATCCTAATTAATAAAACATTTACTAATATATTGTGAAAGCGAGAAAAAGTGTCTATAATTCATTCCTGAAAGAACATATTGGCTTTAATACTTTCTAACTGGATAAAAGAAGTAAGAATGATGGAAAACAAAGCAAAACACATAACTACCTTTTAAAATCCCTCATTAAACGTCTCCTAGCTGGAGTAGACATTCTAATTTAATGTATTTATTTGAAATGTTTAATGAGTTTATAACAAAATGAACCAAATTTAGTAATGTATGAAATATAACTTCCTAACCTCGGACCAACTCAAGCTCTAAGCAAAATAAATTTCTATCCTAAGTACAGGTTATCCAACAGTACAAAATTAATTTTGTCTTCATCAATTGAAATGAAGAGTTTTTGGAATCACCTTTGTATTAATTTGATTTATTCTTATCAGAATATAAAATATAAGTATTTACCAATAAAAATTACTTAGTTATTACCGGGAATAGTAGAAACTATTCCTCGGAAATTCATATTAACTAATAGGTGGCAGATTAATAGTAATAAAAGAGCGTTCTATTGAAAGGAAAACTAAAAAATGTTATGTGTAGATCGTCAAAATTCTCATTTGTAAGAAAATTTGAAGATGCATTATTTTTTTTTTTAATGTTACATTAATTCTGACTTTTAACCATTATTTAGGAAAAGATAAGAGATTATTTGTATGTTGAAATTTCAAAAGTATTATGATGCACAAACATAGAATGAAAAGAAAAAGATGAATCGTATTATTTCATTACAGATACTCTAAATTCTATTAACCCTGCCCCCCCCCTTCTTCTTGAAAGTTTTATATCAAGAAAGCATTCATCAAAGGGTACTTCTAAACTAAACTTATCGCACGACATATCTTGGGATAGTATCTTTCTTGTAAAAATGTTCAGAACAAGGAACATTCTTACGGCAGTTCGTAGAAACCAGTTTCGTAGTGTGAATGAGTCTTCTCGACATGTTTCATTTCATCTTTCAAACTTTACCAACACTTAAAATAATATTTTGATAAATATCTCGCATATACATATTTCTTTCTCTAACATTACGAAATGTAACTGCTCATTAGTCAGATGTATTACTGTAATATTGTGTAAAGCCTTTTATTAACTTTTTCTTGCCCAGCTAAACGAAATATGATGGGTTATGTAATCGGTTTGGGGCGGTGCACACTGGAGAAACCAGTTTGATGAAATCGGTTTCATGAAACATGAAACGGAAGTTGCATGCAACCATTTGTTCCAAAATTATCGTAAAATAAGGTAAATCGCACAGGGCCGTGCACATAGCGTTTCATGAAACTTGTAAAAACGGTTTCTTGTGTCTTCAGTTTCACGTTTCGAGACTTGTTATATTCATTGAATTATGTTTATGTTTGTCGGACGTTTTTACCCAGATATGACGAATGTTTCCATTTCCTTTCAAGTGAAGTTAGGGGAAGCGGTTGAAAAACATTGATGTCTGTACGATTTCCATCTGAAGGACTACATCAACAGGGACAAAGTTCAAAGGACATAGGGAACAGTGGCAAGTACAGGTTCAAATCAAAATTCAGCTTCCAGTTGGTGTCCTTCTTCCTTATTTGAGGGCCAACTAACTCCACCATATCACCACATCTCTGATCAAAGGGTGAACCCAATACTTTTTTCCTTCCTTTCCGCAGTTACCAACAGAAAACAAACGCATCATCTACATCGGACGACATGACGAAAAACCGTTTCCTCTATGTGTATGTCCACATGAAACTAGTTTATAGAAAAACGTTCTTCCAGTGTGCACCGCGCCTTAGAAATTCGAAAGCGAGTTTTCAACGGAATTTTATGACTTTCAACCTTCATATTCCAAAAATGAAGAAAAAATCCATCTTTGTGTGTGTTTGTGAACACAATAGAATAAATGTATCGACACGAACTTCTATGACACATTGTGTATCCAAAATCCTCTAAGGACGAAACCTACTGATTTTCAGCCAAGTCAACTAAAGGGAAGGGGAGGCTTAACAAACAAATGTTAATAATTGCCGATAGAATGAATGTATCGACACGAAATTTACCTCATATCAGAATCCCCATGCGTGGCGTCATCTACTGCGATTTCTGCTGGGCTTCAGATTTCTTCAATATTCTATTGACTCTACGTTAAACTGGATATAATATTTCACTTCTTTCCTTATTTTAGGATCGTTTCATATAATAAAAATTGTACTGACACAAAGTTCTAAAACTCACATCTCAACTAGTCGGGAACTCCATCAACACGTCCACTCTCTACGAGTCATCATTCTTCTTCCGTCAAGTCCCTAGGGCTCAATCGATACTTATACTCACGAGTAGTATCGAATACAAAGTATCGATACCCACTCGTATCCAATTCGGCTATTTTTTTTTTTCAAATATTCGTTGAAGTCCGAGGAAGGTTCTTATGAAGAGTTCTTAGCTGTTAATTCTAGGGATGGCGATCTGAGATAGATTAATCGAAGAATCGATGTTTTGAGGTCGTAATGATCGAGATGAACAATGAATCGATCGAGTAAATCGATCTCAGACACCTTAAAATCATTTACTTACCGTTTCGTTTTATTCAGTTTTTAGTGCATGTTATTTTCTTGGTTGTTTTTAAATCTTCACTTCTGGCAAGTTCCTCGATTTATCTTTGGTTGTCAACTTTGTCATTTACTTAGGTATTGTTTCGTTTTATTCAGTTTTTACATATCTATATCTAAGTATATAATAAAAATGAATGGCTAAATTTTGCACGGGAAGGGGGGTTGTGGGGGTAGGCCTACATATAAAGATAGTGATAGGTCTTTAACAGATGATCGGAATGTCATGGAATTTGACATGTAGTATTCTTAAAGGCCAAATTGAAAAATACGCTACATGACATCTCAAAATTTTGAACGGGAGGGGGGGTTGTGGGGGTAGGCCTACATATAAAGATAGTGATAAGTCTTTAACGGATGATCGGAATGTCATGGAATTTCACATGTCGAATTCTTAAAAGCCAAATTGAAAAATAAAGTGTGTGACGTCACAAAAGGGAGGGGGTTGTGGGGGTAGGCGTAAATATAAAGATACTGATAGGTCATTAACAGATGATCGGATTGTCATGGAATTTCACATTTTTTTTTTTTTTTTTTTTTTTTTTTTTTTTTTTTTTTTTTTTTTATTATAGGTGCCCCTGACCCCCAGAGGGGGGGTCGGTCACATCACCCTATATCTTCCTATGTTTATATTTATATGTATCAATACTTTATATATACAATATTTACGGACGGTCGTGGACCGGCTCGATGACTACGGTCCATGGTCGTCTTTGGTAGTTTTCGGCGCTTCACACCGAGTGAGCTCGAGATTTTGTCAAGGGTTCTTTTCTTCCTGCTTCCCTAAGCCGGGGGCTGTCGCCGCAGCGCCTGTCGGCGGTCGGCGGGGCCCCCGGCGCCGGGTTAGAAGGCTTTCTTGATTCTCCGCCAGGAGGAGACGAACCGATCAAAAGCCAGGTAACCAGCCTCCGTCATAAGTCCCGGCAGGTCCAGTCCCAGATACGAACCTGCCCGGCGGATCAGCGCCGCCCTGGGCCCGTCGTATAGCGGGCATTCGAGGACCACGTGTTCCGCAGTCTCGACGCCGCCACACGAGCAGGCAGGGCTGTTCTTCCTCTTAAAGAAGAAGAGCTTGGCGCTGAAGTCGCCGTGACCTGTTAGCACCTGTGACATCCAATGGTCTGGTTGTATCCATGGGGAGTCAAGTCGCGTCTGGACGTTCGGGAAATAGGCGAAGGTTGTTCGGCCATCTGTCGATCGCGCCCAACGCTGTTGCCATTTTTCCACGATCCATTCCTGGACAATGCCCCTCAGGCGCTCTGGTCTCGCCTGTCCTTGCATCTCCTCCTCCAGGGCTTGACGCAAGGCCACGTCCGTGTCTGCTTCCAGTGGTAAGCCGCGTCTGCAGAAGTACGAGGCGACGGCACCGTCCAAGACTAGGTCTATGGGTGGAGCCCCCGCCAGCACCTGCAGCGCAGCCGTGGAAACTGTACGGTAGGCCTTGGTCACCCTGAGGAGGGGTGCTCTTTGAGCTTGTAGTATCAACGTACGCTGCCGTTTGGTGGGGCGATTCCACCATCCGGCAGCGGCGTACCTTGCCACAGCCTCGAAAACTCCGGTGTAAATAGTTTTACACGCAGAGTAGCCGAGGCCCCATGCCGCTCGGGCTAGGGAGCTCAGAGAGCCAAAGATGGCTGTTGTCCTAACCTTGATGGCAACAGTGTGGGGCGTGACGTTGAATCCCGGCCCGATCCCCACACCTAGGTACGTGATCACTGCCGGAAATTCAACGCGTCGGCCGTGTACTGCAAGAACCAGGGGGTGGCGGGCGTCAGTTTTTCCTCTCATCAGCATGGCTGCTGTCTTGCTGGAAGAGAGGGTCAACTTGTTCAGTCGGCACCAAGTATCCGTAGATTCGATCGCGGCTTGGGCTCGGGCGGTTAGAGTGGCGCGACTGTCAGCGTGCACCGTGACCACTAGGTCGTCAACATAGGCTATTGCCCTGTGTCCACGAGTCTCGAGGTCACGAAGCAGTCCGTCAAAGAGTACGTTCCAGAGCGTTGGCCCGAGGACCGAGCCCTGGGGACACCCTCTAGTGACGTTCACTGTAGTGCTGGTGAATTGCTGCCTCACCGTCGCAGAGCGCTCGCTGAGGAAGCTGGAGATGAGCCCGAATAGGTTCCTAGGTATTCCCACAGACCGTAGTCGCAAAAGGACGGCAGGCCACCAGGCGCAGTCGAAGGCCGCGGCTATGTCGAAGAAAATGCAGAGAGAGTATTTCCCTCTGCCCTCTCCGACATCCGCCCTCAGCATCCTCAACGCATCCTCGGTAGATCTGCCTCTCATGCATCCGAATTGTCTATGCGACACGAAGGCCTGTACCCGGGCCCGAATACCGGAGAAGATCAGAGTCTCCAGCACCTTACCAGAGACTGGGAGTAGGCTGATCGGTCTATAGCTGCCCGCCAAGGAGAGGTCCCTGTCCCCAGGCTTGACAAACGTGCACACAAGTGCCTGTTTCCAAGCACTCGGGAAGTGGCCGGTCCTTAGGCAGGAGTTTACCAAATGAAGAAGATCCGCCTTTATGGCCGGGAATGCCTTCTTGATCATGGCGGCGTCTATGAGATCCATCCCAGGGGCGCCGCCATTCCTCTGCTTCCCAACCGCCAGACTTAGATCTAATTCATCCCAGTCCGGAGCGTCCTCCGTATCTGGCAGGGCACGGGCAGACTCTCTTATAATTACCTGGGCGGGGGAATCCTCCATCGGGTCGTCTGCCGGAAAGGCCACCCCTAGGTACATCCTTCCTGCCTCCTCCAGGGACAAGGCATAAACGTCCCCGTCCCTGATGGAGGCCACCGGGGCGACCGGCCTAAGCCTCCCGGTGGCGACCCGGTAAGGGATCCCCCACGGGTTTTTAACACTTTCCTCCTCTATAAAATTTCTCCAGCTTACCTTCTTCGCGGTGGCGATGCTTCGGCTGTAGGCATTATTCAGTTGTCGGTACTCTTCCCGCCTTATCACCTTCAGAAGTAGGTTCCCGCACCGTTGGTACCTACGCCTGGCGCGGTATACAACCCTCTTAGCGAGGGTAAGCTCCTCACTCCACCAGGGAACCTTTTTAATCCTGTTGACCTTCCTGAGGATGGTTTCGTCGGCAGCTCGGAGTAATATACTACCAAGCCGCTCGACTCCCTCCTCGATCTGGTCAACAGGGTCAAAGCTCCTGAGGCCTTCCCAATCCTCGTCACAGGAGTAGGTAGCAACGGCGGTCACAAAGGAGTCCGAAATGGCCTTGCGTGTGGCAAAGCGCGGGTCTCTAGGCCTGACCGCTGGAAGACCCGGGTCAAAGAGCTGAACATCTATGACGCAATGGTCGCTAGATGTGACTTCTCTGACACGCCATCCCCCCACGGCCTGGCCTAGTCCGCCGGACACAAGTGTGACATCTATATGGGATTCTCCCATTGCACCACGAAATGTGGGCGGGGAGTCCGGGTCGTTGACAATGCGAAGATCATGGCGGGCTATCACATCCAATAGTTTGCTTCCCCTGCGATCGGTTCGAGCCGATCCCCAGGCGACTGACCAGGAGTTAACATCCGCCAAGATGATAACATTGCCTCCCTCGAGTTCATCAAGTATATGATCCAGGTGGCCTAACTGTCGTTCTATGTCCTCAGAAGGGGGGAAATACCCGCTGATGACATAGCAGCTCACGTTCGCTTGCCTGACACAGGCCACTACCATATGGCTGGTGGACAGATGGTGGAGTGCCATCACATCCACCTGGGGGTCAGTCACAACCAGTGCAGCCATAGGCCGCTGGTCGTCTCTAGCCCCCACCATAATCCTGTGGCCGGTGCCTAGGCCTGCCACGCGGCCTCTAACGCAATATGGCTCCTGTAGAGCAAGTACCTGGATGTTCTCCTGGGACACCAGGTGCCGTACTTCCTCAGCCACGATTCTGCGCCTATTCATGTTGTGTTGCCACACATGAAGACCGTCACGCCTCCTACCGGCCATAGTCCGTGCGAGCGGCCAGGGCCTCTATCGCCCAGATGTACGACGGGCAGGAATCATAGTTTGCACTGTGATTTGCGGCGGACTTCCCTGTGCTGCAATTGCAACACTTCGGCGGCTTAGTGTTTCTAACCGGACACTTGGTGTCGCTATGGTTCTCTGCCGAGCACCACGCACACCTTTCCTTTCCCTTGCAATATTTGGCGATATGGCCGAAGCCTTGGCACCTTTTACACCTCGTTACGTCCAGACAGTCCCCGACTCTACATGGGTACCACTTACCCAGAGTGATGGATCCCGCCGAGATGAGTTCCTTCCGGACATCGGACGGAGCCTCAGCCACCCAGTTCGTGGTCGGGCCGCCCTTAGGGGGACCTTTCCTATAGATTGGGGTGATCCCCTTGTATGTTACTTCGAGCCTCCTAGAGAGGTCCTCCCCCGACCAGCTGGCAGGGACGTCAAAAATGACGACCCTAGGTCTTCTTCTGCTAATCTCCTCGGCCCTCAGGCCTGCCGCCTGTAAGGCCGGGGCGCCCAACAGTGACTCAAGCTCGGCCGGGGTAGACATCTGCAGGAGGAGCCCCCCTCTCCTGGCGGGTTTGGCCGAAGTGATTTTAATCCCGAGCTCACTCGGGTCCACTTGTTCAAGGGCTGCCTCCAGCTTCCTAGTGTCACCCTCCTTTTGGAAGGTGACGACAGCCCTGTAATTTTTGTTTGGGCGGCTCCCTCCCTCGGCTGTCAATTCCATCCTCAGCCGGCTGATGACGTCCGCTTTCGTCTTGAGCGGTGGAGCTGTCTGCGGAGGAGGTTGGACAGCCGCAGATGGGGCGGTTGGTGTCTTCTTCTGCTTCCTCCTCATCACCGTGGTCCACGCTGTAGCCACCGGGTACTCGGCGTCCGTGAGGGCGGGCGGGGGGGGAGGGGACGGAAGGGGGACTCCGTCCACCTCCATCCCCCGGCCGCTCACGGAGGAGGAGGCGGTGGAGGGGGCCTTGAGGGTCGCCGTGGGGGGGTGGGCCCCGGTTCTCGCCCCGCCCGCTCCTGCACTAGGTGCAGGGGGGGGAGGGGCGGTAACTTACACTTGATCCAGTACTGCTGGGTTATTGGCGGGGGTTTGGTTCTTCTGAGTATTGGAGGCTGGGGATGCTTCAGCACAGGTCCTGACTCGACAGTTTCCTTTGAGGGGCGGTGGCACCTTTGGCCCACCCAGCCTAATGGCTATGGCCTCCGCCATCATCTCCGGTTGGAACGTTGCCAGCACTTCTGACAAGACCTTGACTCTGGTTTCGGCCTCCAGTCGCCTTAAACTCGAGGCCGCCAGCAGATCGATGAGGTGTTGAACTCCGTCATTGATTTTCCGCTGGCAGGCCTTGCTCATCTTTGAGGCCAGGGCCGTCGCGGCGATCATGCGTTGGACTGCTGCCGACTCTCTGCTGGGGTAGCCATCAAGCGGGTTAGTCTCCTCGGCGCTACCGGCTTGATGTGACTCGGACTTCTTCTTCGGGGCGGGGGGAGTTTGTGCAGGCAGAGTAGAGCGGCGGGGGAGAGGAGCGAGTCCGCGGTGGGGGAGGGGAGCGAGTCCGCGGTGGGGGATGGGAGCGGGTGGAATTGTCCTTGTAAGTTTGGAGGAGCGTGAGAGGGGTGGGGGAGTGGCCGGGTGAGTGGGGGTAGAGGGGGGCACACTGGCTGGTTCCATCTGGGAGGAGGGGTGGGGAGCCCTTCCCCTCCACTGAGCACCCAACGGTTTTCAACTGCCACTCCGGCCCTCAGAATTCAAAAAATGAAAAATCTTCCACTCACCCTGTGCGCCAACGGCTCGTTCAATTTCACTGAAATTTTAAATAAACGGTCACAGTACACCACTCTCACTACTTAACACTTTGTTTTCGAAGGTAAACACTTTAAATGGGCAAATGAGATCTATCTTAACGGAGCGGGTCTGGAGAGATGTTGACCCTTCGGAAGGGGGGTTGTGGGGGTAGGCCTACATATAAAGATAGTGATAGGTCTTTAACGGATGATCGGAATGTCATGGAATTTGACATGTAGTATTCTTAAAGGCCAAATTGAAAAATACGCTACATGACATCTCAAAATTTTGAACGGGAGGGGGGGTTGTGGGGGTAGGCCTACATATAAAGATAGTGATAGGTCTTTAACGGATGATCGGAATGTCATGGAATTTCACATGTCGAATTCTTAAAAGCCAAATTGAAAAATAAAGTGTGTGACGTCACAAAAGGGAGGGGGTTGTGGGGGTAGGCGTAAATATAAAGATACTGATAGGTCATTAACAGATGATCGGATTGTCAGGAATTTCACATGTAGTATTCTTAAAGCCCGAATTGAAAAATGGGGTGTGTGACTTCCAACATTTTGAAAGGGAGGGGGGTTTAGGGGGGTAGGTCTTAGCATAAAATAGTTGTAGCTCATTAACGATTGGTCGGATTGTCATGGATTTTCACATGTAGTATTCTTAAAAGACAAAAACAAAAAAAGGATATGTGACGTCTCAAAATTGTCAACGGGGGGGGGGGGGGGGGGGGTATGGGGGGGCAAGCATATACCTAGATAGTAGTTTCAAAAGCAATATCTAAAAATAGGCTGTGACCCTTTTGGACGGGAGGGGCGGGGGTCCATTAATGCTGAATGAATCTCACATGAAGCTTTCTTAAAGATGGGATATAGCCCTAATTTTAATACGGTGGGTTTCCTCAGCATGTATTACCTAGGAGGTCCACCGTTGCACGGTAAAGAATAGCTCTCACCAGCGTTCTTAAGCACAAAATACCTAGGGCACCCGCTGTTGCACGGCACATACTAGCTGCCGAACGTTCCTAACTACATACTATCCGTGTTGCCCAGCGGTCCTAAGAACTTAATAGCTGGTTGCACGGAGTTGCAAGGCGCATACAATCTAAGATGCCCGGCGTTCTTAAGTAGAAACTAGCTGTGGTTCCAAGTGGAAAAAAAAAAAATCCAATCCAATAGCTTTTGACAGAACGACGTCTGTCGGGTCAGCTAGTTAATTTATAAAAATATATAAATCTATATAGATATTAACAAAAATCGTATCGATTGAATCGAGTACTTCGAGTTAAAATTAATTTTAAACCATGTATAATACATATACCTATATAATACTAAAAATGCCCCGCGTGCCTTGGTGAGACGGAGTCGGCGGAGCATGTCCTCCTCAAATGCCCCAGATTTGAGGAGGGAAGGAAAAATTTGGAGTGCAGCATGGGCGCCCCGCTGACTGCTACCAGTTACGTGGACGCTATGCTGCGCTCCCAGGAGTCGTGGGATGAAGGCTGCGATTTTGCAGCGCTCATCATGGGCGGGTTGGACCTTCAGGAGAGGGCTGACAAGGAACAGTAGCGGTAATAAAACAGAAGAAGGGGCGTTACCAGCCACCCTTCCTCCCTTCCGCGAAGTAATGACAGACCGTCAGTTCCGCGGAAGGGAATCAGGATCGGCAAGGAGGGGGTTTTAGTGGGTATGGTGATGGTGAACCGTCTCGAGTCCCACACTATCCAAGGCTACCTTCCCTGGATGTGCGTCACAGCATTTCCCCCTCCAATGAAAAAAAAAAAAAATATATATATAATACTAAAAAACACAATAAAATCTGAATAAATAAATGAGATATTGTAATGGGAATAAGAAACAAATAAATCAAATCGAATAAGATAAAACAATATTATTAAAAACATACTGAAAATAATTTTAAAAAACGTATAAAATAAGCATACAATGTATTTTTACTAAGGATATAAAACTGCTGGAGACTATTCGTATCCCATAATATTTCACTTTTTTAAAACACTTTTTGCAAGTCGCTGAGATCGAATCGTTCTTAGTGTAATAAATCCCCACTTTCACCGTAGGCATTATAATTTGTAATTGGAAAAATGGAATGTAAAAATAAAATAAAATGCTGAAATCGTAATCACGATCACGGTTCTGTTCAAAATCAAACAAACATATATTTTCATAAACGATAAACCATTTAATGTAAATAAGGTAAGAAATAAGGACGCATGACGCAGTCTGCATGATCACATCACACATGAGGTTACTACTGTAATGAAGTATTACATATAGATTTCGCCTCCCCTCATTACTAGAAAATATATTGGTTCGGCGGTTGACCACGGGGGTCTTAAACCCACGATCTTGAGCTCAGTAAGCAAGCACACATACCACTGAGCTACCGGCGCCCTCTATTTCAAAGATAACTGAACTCAAATAATATTTGAGTAGATTACAAAGTTTGATGAGGTCATATGAGTGATCTAGCTCTTCAACGGAGTGGGGGATTTGTTTGTGTGATATTGAGTAGTACATCCTTCTAAAGGTCTTACCAAGGATTATTTATTTTTTTAAACTAGTATTTTTGAGAGGACAGTTTGAGGGAGGGTGGAGAAAAGGCCACAGAGCTATTAGTTTTTTTACGGTGTAGCACATGCAGAGCTGAAGATTGGGGCATTCGAAACCAGCGCAGACCACCCTATACCTCCAACGACGGCGCAGGTGTAAGGTAACTTCACGTTGTTGTTATCCTTGTGAGCTTAGGTCAATCGCGCCCGGTCCAACCACTGACGCTAGGGCGAGTTAAACACCCTTTGTGGTTATCCTTGTCAAGTTACGTTACCGGTTCGCCAATATCGCCAGCACTTTATTTACCACTGTGGCAAAGGAGCGAGATAACCTCCATTTGTAGTTACCCCCGACTTTCCTCAACATTGGTAGTCAAGTAAGGTTTCGTGATTATTCCACCAGGGCGACGAAAGAGCTCTCTGGTAGTAGGCAAGCCTCGTAGTTGAAGCCCGAGCATAAGTCACAATAACTAACATGACATTTGAGGGTGGAGTCCCCAAATATGACATCACAGCTATGTGATGAAGAACACGTCGCAGAAGAATGAAGAACAAGTCGCAGAAGGCTATAGGACGCATCATCAGGGGCTGACGGACTGTCCCGGGTGCCGTAGAAGACGATGTGGCTGATGGCCAGTGGGACACCACGAATCGCAGTGAAGGAAGCTGGTATATCCTCACTAAGATTCTTAATGCGCTGCTGTTTGACAACGTCCGCATGAGACCGTCCTTTGAAAACTAATGTTGCCGCCCAAATATAGAAGGCAGGGAAGAAAAACCTAATAACCTAGGATGGGGAGAGATGATGATGTTATAGGGACGTTTCGTGTGTAGTTGACAGTGATGCTTCAGACATTCAGCCCTCCCTCAGGAGAACAAGAAAGGACCTCCCTATATTTCTTGTTCGGGGATGACACCCTGAAAGGAACATGGGCTGCCGATTTAGGTCTGTAACATTGGGTGTAAAAATATGATATGGCGGCCCCCCTCCCATTCAACTTATTGGGCCCGAAAGAAAAATTTCACATTATTTCTCTGATTGTGGGAGGTTCGACCGACATTGCTTTCCGTTTGTCTAATGGCAAGGATTTTTCATTCTCACGTTTGACACATTCCACTTCCAAATGATAACACGATAATTCTTAACGTATGATCTTTATTTTTTCTGACTGCTAATTCGGTATGAAATGACCATCAGTCATCGTTGAATCACCTTCAGTGTCCTTCCCTCTTTACTACATCGAGAATTAAACATAATTTCCCCTACACTATACAGGGTGTCCCAGATAAACGGGCCACAATCCAAATAGTTCGGAAACGATTAGTGCTAGCAAAATTTTACAAAGAATGAAAGTTGTATGTCTCAACGAGTGATATGCAGTGGTGTGAAAAAAAAAATGAAAAATTTAATGTAATAGGGCTTAAATGGCCAACGGAAGGAAAGAGTGTCCTTTTAAGCCCATTAACAGTTAACACAATTTAAAAGTACTTAAAAAGTTGGGAAGAACCCCGCAAAAAAAATCTTTATACCTCTAAAACTACCGGAGATATGTTGGTTCAAAATCTGAAAAGTGTTAAACCCAGTGTTTGACGTGTTAAACCTTTGAAAAGAGTGGGTATTGTAACTGAAGTTAAGAATGGTTCTTAATGTATTTTTTTCTTTATTTTCATATAAAAATACTCAGATTGTTATAATTATAATAATAAAAGGGCATAATTTGAGCCATATTTTGTACATTTCCTGAAGATTTGGACAGTATTTTAGGTAATATGGACTCCTGCAAATGTTGGTAAAGGCATTATGGGCAGAACTGACATAATACAAAAGCTTCCGAAAAGTGGTATCTTTGAAGGGTATAAAAGAAACAATAAACACTTTCAGAAATAAAATACCAATACTGTATGTATAAAGTAATTATTACAATTGAACAAGAGATGAAGAACTGAACTACATATACACACCATATAGGTGACTGGACGCTGGTGACCTTTGCTGTTTTGCGTCCTTAAACTCCAAATCCTATCCTATCCATGTAGGTGATTATTGATTTACATGAAATGTTCAAAAATTGCTCCCCGATTTCTCAAACATGCATCCAATCTTCGGCTGACCGATTCGACACTCTTGGCAACACTCTTCCCGTATTGCTAAACATTCTTGGACAATGTCCCCTCTAAGTTGTTCAGGAGACATTGGCTGTCTGAAATATACTCTATTCTTTAAGTAACCCCAAAGAAAAAAATCAAGGGGGTTAAAATCCGGTGACCTAGAAGGCCACGAAACAGGTCCCCCTCGCCCAATCCATCTATTTCGAAACATGGCAAACATTTCTCGTTTGGCCACCCGCGAAAAATGGGCTGGACACCCATCATGCTGAAACCACAGACTTGCGAACATTAGGGGGACATCTTCCAGTAGAAGTGGTAACTCATCGCATATGAAAGGTGCATATATTTGTCCGATTACACTTCTTGGGAAGAAATATGGGCCTATAATTCTAGTTCCAAGAATGCCACACCAAACATTAACTGCCCATCGGTGTTGGCGATCTACATGTTTCACCCTTCTAGGGTTATACTGTAACCAGTAATGAGAATAAAGTAAATCGTTTCCGAACTATTTGGATCTGGGACACCCTGCATACATTAGCGATATAAAAAATAAATAAAATGCATTATCAGGTCACACATTGAAGAGTACCGTAGGCGAACATTGTGTTAATGAGTAATTCACATTTAATAATTTTTATTATTCTGAAATATAGCTTCTGCCAATGCCACTACCGTGAATCTGAGTTAGTTATTGTGACTCATACCCAATTTTCAGGCTCGAAACAATCGCTTAACGTCCCACCCGAAGGACGGCGTGCTCAAGTTTTTTTTACCTCCCAGACAAAAAAAACCCTATGAAAATTTAACGATTTCAAGGTTTCGACTCTCGTTCTCTCCCCCCTCCTTTTTTTTCAAGTAAACGATATAGAAAAAACTAAAATATATATAAAATACGATTTTTCACAGGTCGTCCGGTTTTCGAGGTACACATCGTCTTGAAATGTAGTTTTGAAACAAACATTTTTAGAAATTTCATTGATTTACTAAAAAACGGTTAGTCCTATAGAAAAATTGGTGCTTACCAAAAGTTGTTCTTATTATATTTTCAATTGCTAATAAGTCTGCAGATTTAGCATCAATCGCTAGTAAGTCGTCAGTTTAGGATCAATACGAACAAAGTTATATCTCCTCAAATAATGAAAAATAAATTTATGTGAAAAATATTTCATATTGTTAAAATTGTACCGCTCAGCAAAGAATTATAAAATATTTTTTTATTATTACTAGTTTTTATGAAAAATTTGATGTGGCCATTACAGGACTTTCTTATACCAAATACGCTTACAGACAGATCGTTCTCTATCTCTCTCCACTTCCCCCTTTTTAAAATAATTTCATACTGGCGTTATTGGGTATAAGAAAGTCATTTTTAGAATTTACTTTCATAAACCCAGTAATGCCAGTATGAGATGATTTTGAGAAGGGGATGTGATCTGTAAGCGTGGATGGTACAAGAATGTCCTGTAATGGCCACATCACAAATGAAAAATACAGACATCACATGCATATGTAAACTTCGAAAATAGAACATGAGAAGAAAATAAATAAAAAACAATTAGAAAACAGTGTAATATAATGTAAACTTTATCAAAACTTAGAGCAAGCATAACTGTTTGTGTTGACTCGACTGAATGAAGTCACGTTGAATAGTACATTTATTTCCAAATATATAAACATTACATTTCAAACAAGAAACTTCACCATAATGTTCATTCTTCTCGTGTCCCTCAACGTGATCAGTCCAATCGAAGAAATCCAAAATATTTATTTCACAAAGTAAACACATACCCTCGAAACTGAAGTTTAAACCGTTCTTTTTTTGAGTTTCTCTTTTTTGAATAATACAAATAAAATTCACCTCATCTGATTCAATTGAGGTACAACTGGAAGCATAACTAGCCGAGGTATGTGTGACTGTGTGAGGATGTACACTTTCACAAGATGTACTGCAAAAGGAAGCCCAGCTTTTACCACTATTATCAAGTTTGTCCAGTTTCTTTGTAAAATGTTCCAAACTGATATAACCAGCTGTATTGGCCTTATTCTCATTGTGCCTCAAATTATGGTAGTTTATATATTCAATAGCATAATTTCGACTTCCAATTAAGATGAAATCACAGTTACAACATTTTAATTTAACATTTTCATAATCAACGTTACGTATTTTTCGACAGTGAATTTTATCCTTACAGTGTTGAGACCATTCGGTGTAGGTAAAACATGATACTTTGCACGGGAGACAGTAGTAACCCTCACAGTTGTTTTCATGGACTTGATCGCTAAATAAAATAAATTCTCTGGCTACATTGATGCGCTTTACTACGTGTCTTTTTTTTGTTTTAATATCTGTACATCCTTGAAGACTTTTGTGATAAGCCACGTAACTTTCTACGTTAAAATTTGGAACAAAGAAAATCAAATTACAATGGTCACATTTTTGTAACATTTCTACATTCATATCGCCATGTCTGAAATTAATATGTTTTTTCCATTCTCTCTTTTTGTAAAATACAAAATCACAAAAATGGCAGTAACTTCGAAATTTAAATTCATCTGAACACGTTAATCGCGAAAATTTCTTTTTAATATTTGAACAATTATTTTCACTTGGAGGAAAGCTAGTTTCTTTTTGGCATGTTCTTTCTTTGACAGGGTCCACCACTTCATTTATACTATTTCTTTTTGAAATGTTAGATTTATGTAAAACTTTGTGAAATAAGATGTATGTATTTGCAACTTTTTCTATAGAATACATTATTAAATTACAATTATCACAAGATTGTAAAACATACTTCGATTTAGATTTCATCATTTTAGTCCTATGAGAGACATCATTATTGAAATGATCCGCCCAATCATAACCATGTTCGAAACACTTGAGGCAAGGTTTACAGTAGAAACCGTTAGTTATATTTTTCAAGTGTAGAGAGTTACTCAATTCAATAAATTCTTTTTCAATAACTACATCATTATAGATTACCATGTCACCAGTAACTTTCAAACTGGATCCATAAAAATGTTGGCAGTACAACTCAGAGGTTTTATTTGTTCCCGTAGCCTTCTGGAAACAATGATTGAGTTGATGGTAAGTTATAAGTTCGGATCCACCTCCCAGCACAGTCAAACAACATTCATCACACTTTTCTACCATGTTTCCTTCAATTAAATTGAAATGTTTATACTTCAAGTGCTCATTCCATTGATCTTCTCTCATAAAAATTATATTACAAAAATTACAATAACTTCCAAAACGTAATTTACTTACACCGTTACTAAAATTGTGAAACTTCGGCGGAATTATTATAGTTTTGTCAGAATTTGAATGTATGTTCTGATCGACTTTTGAAATTTCATGTAATTCTTCAGGAACTAAAGAAGATTTTGCATCTGATGATTTACACTTCATTTCATTTTCCCCTATGCTTATTGTGTAGTTATTTTTGGCAACTGAAACAAGCTCATTGGTTTCTGATGAATTACTATTTGATAAGTCTTCAGACTTTAAAATGTCACTAACCGCTTTGCATATCCGATCACTCATTGTAGCATTGATACTTGTAGAGTCACTTATTGATTTAATTTTTAACTTCTGTATAAAATTAACGAAAACTATAAATAATTCAATCAATGCATTTCTAATATACTCTGAAGATTCAACAGATTCTGGGGATAAAACTTCAATGAGGAGGAATTTCATAAAATTGCTATGGTTGACAAACAATTCCCAAGTTTTCTCCATGGCGGCTGATGAATGGTTTTACCAGCTAGCTGATCTTGATAAAATAATATTCCCTTTCGTTCGTTAGTTTCAAAGTGCCTGAAAATGTAAAAATTAATTAGTTAATGTAAAAATAAATGACCTGGATAATTATTAAATAATTTTACTTTCTTATACTTTTAGTAAAGGAAGGAAGGTTCAAGTAAGCCTTTTATGGGGCCAGAGCCGGTGCTGGGAATATCTCGGGAGACATACCGAACCCGAATCAAAGAATGGACTAAGGACCTTTTGGAGCGTACATGGAGAGAAAAGACCACATGTAGGCAGTCGAAGATGTTCCTGGGAGGGGAGTCCAGGGTTCTGAAAGACGGGATCCTGAACCTCAAAAGGAACGAGCTTAGGCAACTGACTGGAGTTCTCACAGGACATGGTCCGTTCAATAGACACCTACACACTGTGAGAGTCAAGGATTACCTGCGATATATGTGCGGAAGAAGACGAAACGGCGGCACACTTCTGCTCGGGATATGCGCGAATGAGATTCCGCATCTTTTGTGGAGATGTAATCGCAGAGGAGGACTTTAGAAGATTGGACTATGAGAGCACTCTCAGGTTCATTAAGGAAACTGGGAGACTGAGCACTTCATGAAGGGCTTGGTTCAGGTAGTATAAGTATAAACATACAGTTAATATAATAAGGGGGAAGCCCAGCGCTTCCAGGGAAGGGATAAGAGCACTGGATGCTTAGGTACCTAGGTGTAAAACACCACCCCACCACACATATATATAATCATGTAAAAATTCGATTACAAAATCTATTTGACCAGTTTCGCGATGATGCCTGCATATGTGCCGCCATTGGAACTTTCGTGAGCGCTCTAGCTAGAAAAAAAGTCGTCAGTGTATCACCGGCTATGTACTTCCCCAACACGAATTAATCAATTACGTATTTGCTCTCCCTCCAAAGCCAATCGACCGTTTGGCCTAAAACTCAATATTTGACTTACGTTGCGACTTCTGAATCCTCGTACTAAATTTTGTAGTGATACATTCATTACTTGGGGAGTTAGTAGGGTATTTGAGTGGAGCCTCCTCTCAGATTCCGCGGATAATTAATAGCTGGCATTCTTATGGGCTTTTGAATTTAAATATAAAATTTTGTGTCAATACATTCATTACAACGGCAGTTATTAGAGTTTTTGTGTTAAACTCCCTTAATCCCCCCTTCACTTTGGGCAATTTGGCTGAAAATCACTAGGTGTCGTCCTTAGGTGCTTCTGGATATACATATGAAATTTTGTGTCAATACATTCATTACAAAGGCAGTTGTTAGAGTTTTTGTGTTAAACTCCCCTAATCCCCCCCTTCACTTTGGGCAATTTGGCTGAAAATCACTAGGTGTCGTCCTTAGGTACTTCTGGATATACATATGAAATTTTGTGTCAATACATTCATTACAAAGGCAGTTGTTAGAGTTTTTGTGTTAAACTCCCCTAATCCCTCCTTCACTTTGGGCAATTTGGCTGAAAATCACTAGGTGTCGTCCTTAGGTGGTTCTGGATACACATATGAAATTTCATGTCGATTTATTCATTCTATCGGGAGTTATTGTGTTCACGAAAAAAACAAAACAAAAAAAAAAAAATTGATAAATTGATTTAAAAATAAAAATGGATAAAATAAAGCCGATAATTAAATTGATAAAAATGGATAATTATTAAATTGATAAAAAAACAAAACAAACGAACACACACACATTTTTTGTTTCACATTTGGAATCAGGAGGTCGGAAAATATGAAATTCCTTTGAAAACTCCGCATCTAATTCCTGACCAATTACATAACTTCCCCTATACTTCGAATAGCTGGGGAAGTAGCAATGCATTTAAATGATGACGTCATATGTGCTAAATTAAATCTGAATAGATTTTGACCGAAAAAATACGAAAATTAAGATCACTCTGCTTAAGGGTCTACTCCGGATTCTTAGAACGACAATATAATTTTGATGAATTTCTTTTCTGGTAGACATGAGCTCGACTCTAATATGGGAGTCCCAAATTTTTGTTCACCTAGGGAAGTGGTCTTTAACGAATACCTGACTTGTACAGGCTCGGGACCATCGCTCAACGTCCCCTCCGAAGAACAAGCCCCTTAAGGTTTCGCACCACCCAGATAAAAAACCTAAGGATGGCGGCCGAATTCCGAACCCGCGATCTTGAGCTCAGTAAGCAAGCATGCTACCTATGGACATTATAAATTGTCTCGGTAAAGAAGAATGAGCAGTCTCCCTGCTCAGATCTTCAATGTATGTAAAGCTACCATTTCAACAAGTAAGAAGAAAATAAAGATATTTTAAAATATGCTTCACTAGTGGACTCTGAAGACGGACCTTCGCTTTGTAAATCGATGAAGAAGGCTCAAAATAAGATGTATTTTTTTTTTGTTTCTCCAAAAAACAGGCCCGGGATCCACCAAGTTTTCCAAAATAATAATAATTGTAATGTACAAATGCGTGCAGAGGTTCTAAAACCCACGGATTTTCGCCTAGAAACTAGAAATTTGTCACTAGAAACAGTGTGATGGCCCAAATAAAACAAAAAATGCATACAGGGTCATGAAAAAACTTGCACAAAAAGGCGGTACATATCAGAAATACATCTCCATATTACCCTAACAAATTGAGAACAAAAACTGTTTCTTAACTAATGAAATAACAACCCCACCATGATGTGTTTACATGGAGTTACATCAAGTAAAATGTAATCTACGTTAAAAAAGTGTTTTCCAATTAATATTTGTGTAATATATCTTTTTGGCAATCTGACCAAACCTGAAGTGAATATAGGTATAATACGTTTATTCACTTCTCAGCTTAAAATATAAGTATATTGTTAATAAAATATTTTATTTGGGAAGTAAAATAAACTTAAGCACGCCGTCCATCCGATGGGACGCTAAGCGATGATCCCGAGCCTGTACGATGTCAGGTACTGTCGTAACAGAAACTGTTTCTGGTATCCACACAGGAGAGTTTCTGACACCAGGGCAAGCTATGAAGGTGCTTCCAACCTTTGGGAGTCGAGAATGAATAGATGATATAAATTCCCAACAGTTTTATTGATCAAAGACAATATCTCTCGAAAAGGATGAGAAGACCAGACGGAAACTAAACTACAACTTACTTCTTCTTCTTCTTCTTCCTGTGGCGCTACGGTCCTGAAAGAACCCGGGCCTCCGTCACAATCCTCCTCCATTCGTCTCGATCCAAAACCTTCTCCCTCCATCCTCTGATGCCCAACACTCGGAGGTCCGCCTCGACGTCGTCCAGCCAACGGAGTCTCGGTCTTCCTCTTCTCCTGGCACCGCCTGGCATACCGTAGAGGGCTTCTTTAGGGAGTCTTCCTCCTTCCATTCTCTCTACGTGGCCTAACCAACGTAATCTCGCCTGCTTGATCACGGATACCAGGTCGGAATCCCCGTAGAGGTCTCTCAATTCTCTGTTCTTCCGGATACGCCATCTGCCGTTCTCGGAAACAGGTCCATAAATCTTTCTGAGTACTTTGCGTTCCCACAATAGCAGAGTCTCTTCATTTTCTTTTGTCAACGCCCAAGTTTCACCAGTGTAAGTTACAATTGGACGGACAATGGTTTTATAGACAATTAGCTTGGCCCTCCACGTTAATGTGCGGAACTTGAGTATTCTTTGGACCGCAAATAGACATCTGTTCCCTGCAGCAATGCGTGCTCTTATTTCGTGGCTAACGTCATTATCTTCTGTGATGAGAGCCCCGAGATATTTGAATTCCTTGACTACTGGGAATTGGTGCTCATTGATGGAAATCACCTCAGGAGCGTCTTGCAGAGGGTTCCGTGAGGTCTTCATGTACACGGTCTTATCTACATTCAAATGAAGACCACGTTTCTCTGCTTCTCCTCCGAATTCCTGTAGAGCCCCGGCCAATGCTGCTATTGTGCGTGCTGTGACCACCATGTCATCAGCATACCCCATATGCTGCGTCAGGCGGTTATAGATAGTTCCTCCCGGATTCGTCCGGATGGCCCTCACAGCTCTTTCTTGAGTCAGGTTGAACAGAACAGGTGAGATTGGGTCTCCCTGTCTCAGTCCATTGCTCACCTCAAACTGTTCATATGTCTTATTTTGCAGCTTCACCCGACACTTTGAGCCCCCCAGAGTCATTCTTACCAGTCTAACTAACTTCCCTGGAATTCCCAGCCTTATCAGGTCATTCAGCAGCTCATCTCTCTTTACCCGGTCATAGGCCTGTTTAAAATCAATGAATAAGTGGTGAAGACGGACGTTATATTCATTGCTTTTCTCGAGCATCTGCCTTAAGGAAAACACGTTGTCCACCGTTGATCTGCCAACCCTAAAGCCACACTGGTACTCCCCAAGGAGTCTTTCTGCATGTCGCTTCATTCTTTCATTTATTGCTGTCGAAAGAACTTTATACGCTGTACATAACAAGGCAATGCCTCTGTGGTTATCACAGTTGAGGACGTCTCCCTTCTTGTGTATGGGGCAAACTGCAGCCACTGACCACTCCTCCGGCATTCTTTCTTTCTACAACTTACAGATGCTACTATTCCAACTCCAGACTGACTGACACTCACTGAACTCTCCGTGCCAACTGAACCCCGGGTCTTATAGTTGAGATTTTGGTGATTCATCGTTACATGACCCTTCTCTCTGGTTTCATACAATAGACCTCGGACTTTGTCCTTAGGAGATTACTCTGTTTCCCACTGTGGAGGGCCGATTTATCTAGAACATGAGATTGTCTTGAATGTGGGCTTTGTCAAACTATCTAACTTGGACACAACAAGTTGTTTGCTAGAGGGGACTGAATTCCGATAATTTCCGAAATAAGCTGGGCCAAACAAATAGTTATGAAAACAAGAACTAATTAGGGCGAATTATACGACAGTACTCGTTAAAGACTACCCTACCCTAGGTGAATAAAAATTTAGGGCAGGCAAAATTTAGGACTCCCACAGTAAAGTCGGGCTCATGTCCACCAGAGTGACGAAAGAGCGCTCTGTTAGTAGGCGATATGACCTCGTAGTTAAAGCCCGGGCATGAGTCATAAAACCTAGCCTAACCTACATTGTTAATAAATGTACAACAACCAATATTTCAATTATAAAACTGAAAAAATATTACAAAGAAAAAAAAAATGTGATGTGGCCATTACAAGACTTTGGTAGAAGAACCACGCTTACAGATCACTCTCTCTCCCTTCTCTTCTCAAAGTCATTTCATTTTGTTTCTTTGTATGGTCTTTTTTACCCAGTAATGCCAGTATGAAATGATTTTGAGAAGCGGAAGAGAGAAAGACTGATCCGTAAGTGTGGTTGGTATAAGAATGCCCGTTAATGGCCACACCACTTGTAGTTTTTTAAAATCAATTTTTCAAAAAAACTATCGATAATAAAACCATATGTTGAAGTTCGGTTGCTATGAGTGACGGTATAAACGTTACTTAGATATATTCCTTATAGACATAGAGGGCGCCGGTAGCTCAGTGGTATGCGTGCTTGACTTCTGAGCTCAAGAACGTGGGTTCGTAACCCGACCGAGGCCCTTAGTTTATTTTATCTGGGAGGTAAAATAAACTTAAGCACGCCGTCCTTCGGATGGGACGTTAAGCGATGGTCCCAAGCCTGTACGATGTCAGGTACTCGTTAAAGACACCTACCCTAGGTGAATACAAAATTTAGGGCAGGCAAAATTTAGGACTCCCACAGTAGAGTCGGGCTCATGTCCACCAGAGTGACGAAAGAGCGCTCTGGTAGTAGACGATATGACCTCGTAGTTAAAGCCCAGGCATGAGTCATAAAACCTAACCTTCCTTATAGACATTTAGTTTACATTCTTCGGGCCGCTATAACTTTGGTCGTATTGATCCTATCTCAAATCTGAGGACTTAATAGCGATTGGAAATTTTATATTTTTGGTATGAATCAATTTTTCAATAGTACTAACCGTTTGCGGGTAAATCAAGGAAATATCTCAAAACGAGTTTCAAAACTACAATTCAAGACGGTTTTCGGCATGTCTTTCAAAAACCGGACGACCTGCGAAAAATCTTATTTATATAAAATAAGTATTTCAATCTTCCCTACTTTGAAATATTTTTAATTAGGTCATAAATATAAACACACAACTGTCCAATCACATACGCACACACATATACTGGCGAAAATGTATTCAGGATACCTTGAAACGTGAAAATTCGTTGAAAACTAGATCTAGGATTTTCGCACGATTACAACACTTACAATACTATTATAGGTATAAGAAACCAAAAAAAGATACTAAGGATATAGAGTGTAACAAATTGAAACGTCGATACTTTGGGGATCTTAGGCGGGCATTACACTATAAAAGTTCTTTGACAAAAATCTTTTATAAAAGTTGGATAGATTTTTTTTTTTTTAATTTCTTTTATAAAATATCTTTTATGACTACAAAATTTAATATTACACTATGTAAAATATTTTATAAATTTTAGTTTTTTGGTTCCATGCAGTACTAGTAAGTTGTGTGCAAGTGACAGTTGTGTCGCAAAAATGGATTTTAATACCAATTGTCGCAGGTTTTGCGGCTGCTGCAATTGCTGTGGGGAAAAAACTAAACATAAGAATGTAAAGAAACGTTTGTGGGTAAGACCTTGGGTTGCGTGGCGCAAATTTATGAGCATCCATCAGAATTTACTGAAATACTACAAAAAGTTACTTGAACTATTTGAGGATGAATAAAAAAACCTTGGATTACTTGCTTCTGAAGGTGGGACCAATAATATCTCGGGAAATGACACATTTGCGTAACCCAATTCCCAAATTACCCCTGAGGAACGACTTATGGTTACTCTGCGATTTCTTGCCACAGGCGAGAGCTACTCAAGCCTTCAATACAGTAATCGCATACCTCAGTGTACACTTTCAACCATGATATCTGAAACATATAACTCTATATATGAGAGCCTGAAGGACGAATTTTTAAAAGTAAGTACCTATTCAAAAAGGTATATAAAATATTTATTGTAAAGATAAATGTTATATATTTAATTATTATTACTGGATAATGATTAGATTTGGGAGGGAGATATGCGCACGCGCACAACGTGAAGAAAGGAAACAGCAGGAGTGGGAGAGACAACATTTATCAAATATTGGATGAGAATGCAAACTTTGATAAAAGAACTTTTATAAAACTTGAGCCATTACATTATCACATTTATCATAAAAGTTTATTTATAAAAGATCTTTGTCAAAGAACTTTTATAGTGTAATACCCGCCTTAGATAGAATTTAATTCTAAACGACAAAGTTCTTCCATAAAAAAAATTACAGCCCAAAAACCTATAAAAATCTTAAAACATCAAATATCTTGGAAAGTATGTCTTAAACAAAAAGTACTGAAATAAAAACAACAACAACAAAATTTATTTGGACCAGCAAAAAAAGGTGCTATACACAAATATATAAGAAAATTAAGGGTTTAAAATAGGAAGTCCTGGTACAGTCTTTGTTTGAGTCGCCTCCCAGGAGTAGGCGCTCCTAGACTGTAGTGTACAGCCCCGGAACAATGCACAAGGGCTTCGTGGTGGTTCTTCACTAGTTTCTCGATGTGAGCTGCAAAAAGAGGAACACCCAATTCTTCGTGGATTTTGTGATTCCTGACAAACCAGGGTGCGTTTGTTGCTATTCGGAGTACTTTATTCTGGAATGTTTGTAGTCGTTTCATGTTAGTGTTGCTGGTACCGATCCAGACTGGGCAGGCATATGTTAGAAGTGGAAGTAGGAGTGTCTTGTATAGCAGAATAGTACACGTGTGTTTAAGTGGCGTGTTTCTGTTTATGAGAGGGTAGAGGGTGTTAAGTCGTGAATATGCTAGCTGTAGTTTTCTGTTAACGTGTAGTTTCCATGTGAGTCGTGTATCTAAAAGTACTCCAAGATAGCGCACACCCTGGTCCTTAGGATTCCAGAGAATCGGGAGGTCATCAATTTGCAGCTTGATTTGTTCTTCTATGGAGAATCTGCGAAGGGTGAAAATTTTGGCTTCGGTCTTCCCTGCGTTCAGTTTGAGCCTCCATTTTGAAAACCAGTGAGAAACTTCTGTCAGGGCTTCCTGGAGCTGTTCAATGGCGACGGAGAGGACACCATGCTGACAGGCGATCATTGTGTCATCGGCATAGGTGGCTAATGTTGCCGTGGGAATTTCGGGGATGTCTTGCATGAACAAATTGAAAAGTAGAGGGCTCAAAATAGCACCTTGAGGGACCCCGGCTCTTATTCTTTTCTGAGTGCTCATTGCGTTGCCCACTTTAACTTGAAATGTTCTGCCGTGGAGAAAAGACGTAATAAGTTGAACAATGTATCTGGGTGCCAGGCTTTTCTTCAGTTTATATATCAGCCCCTCATGCCAAACGGTGTCGAAGGCTGCGGCTACATCCAAAAATACGGCGGCAGTGTATGTCTTCGCCTCAAAGCCATGGACGATCATTTCGGTCACCCGTTGGAGCTGCTGAACCGCCGAGTGCTTGGCTTTGAACCCAAACTGGTGGGACGGTATGGTGCCTTCTAAACATTGAAGAAGTCTTTTATAAATTATCTTTTCGAAAAGTTTAGACATTGAGTTTAAAAGACTTATTGGCCTATAGCTTTCGGGGTCTTGTTTCGGCCTGCCTTGCTTATGAAATACAACCACGAATGCATTTTTCCACGTGTCAGGAAAGTATCCTCTCCTTAAACAGCCATTGAACAGCCCTGTCAGATATGCGATGCTTTTTGGAGGCAGGTTTTTCAGGACGATGTTGGGGATGAGGTCTTCACCAGGGGCCTTCTTGTTGGGGAGTCTCTGAATGTACAGTGTGATTTCGGATGGGTTCGTGTACTGTATGTGTGGTTCTGCGGTGTGGAGTGGAGTGGAAAGAAATTCGTGGACTGTGTGGAGTATTTCGTGATCTTGTGTGTCATGAGTTCTGAATTTCTGTTCAAGGTGTTGAGCCACTAGCTCACTCTTGTCTTTGTCCGTTGTTACAGTAGTCTGTCCGTCTGTCAGGGGCGGGAGGCCGGGGTCTTGTCGGAGGAGGCGTCGTGTTTCCTTCCAAAGGTTGCTGTCTCCAGGTGTGAAGTCGCTGGTGTATTGTCGGTATCTGTTGATTCTGTCATTGTCCAATTCCCATCGTATTACTCTCGTCAGTCGGTTCAGCTCTCGTTTCTCTTGTGGATCGCGTGTTCGTTGCCAGTGTTTACGGAGTGTATTTTTGTCGTGTATCATGTTAAGTATGCGTGTAGGGGTCTTGTTTTGTTGGATGTTGCGTTGGTCCTTGTAGTGGTTATATGTTGAATTGTGTATCGAGGTGTAAATAGCTTGAGTGAAATATTTCAGTGAGTCAAAGTCAGTAATGCAAAGGGATGTCTATGTTTTTGTCCATCTCCCATCTAAACGCGTCCCAATCTATTTTCCCCTGTATCAGTCTTGGCAGATGTTCTGCCTGTTTCGGGTTCACTTTGAAGGTACACACGACTGGAAGATGGTCTGAGTCGAGTTCTGTCAGTGGTTCGTGATAAAGGGGCAAAGTAAAATTTTGTACTAGTCCAATGTCCAGGATGTCTGGGAGGTATCTCTGTTGTGTAGGATAAAATGTCGGTTCGTCCGGTGCTGATATCTGTACGCCCAGGTTATTAATTATGTTTAATAGTCTTGTCCCGTTGTTGTTTGTCCGTCTACATCCCCAAATTGTGTTTTTACTATTTAGGTCCCCTAGTAATATGGTCGGCCCCCCAGTGAAAATGTGTTCAAAATCTGTCTGGTGAATTCTGATGCCTGGTCGGTGATATGCTGAGATTATGTTAAGTGTTCTGTTGTTGTCGAGTGTGAGTGTGGCCCCAACGGCTTCCAGCTGTTGAAGTGTGGGTAAGAGAAGCTGAGAGTGTGCGAGGTTCCTTTTTATACAAACAGCGACGCCTCCAAATCTGGTTTGTCTGTCTTGTCTGTATATGGTGTACCCTTTCAACTTGAATCTGTCGGTATTATAGAGGTGAGTTTCTGTGATACAAATGATGTCGATGTCGTAGCGAGTTAAAAAGTCCGAGAGTATCGTTCGTCTGTTTTTTATACCGTCAGCGTTCCAGTTAAGGATGGATAAATTAAGAAAAATATTTAAATTAGGGTCCACCATTGTTAAATGAAAATACTTGGGTGAGGAGATTAGATAAAAATGATTTTATGATAGGGATGAATGGTTTGAGAAAGGCGATTAGTGTATTGGTGAGGTCAGTAATGTCGTTAGCTGGTTGGTTGTCTTGGTTGCTGGGTAAGTTAGGTTGAGGTCGAGGTTGGAAGGGTCGGGGTCTACTTTGGTCGAACCAGCTGTTCGGTCGGTCCGGGGTCCGTCTTGGGGGTTGTCCTTTGGGTGGTGCATTGGGGGGATCTTGTCGTTTAGGTTGGGTCTGTCTGGTAGTCCTGTCTACGTATGTCTTGTAGGAAGCACACCCTCTGTAGCTGGCTGGATGGTTGCCCTGGCAGTTGGCACACTTGGGAGAGTCTACCTTCTTCTGTCTGGAGGGGCATGCTGTGAAGTGGTGGTCCTCCCCGCACTTCACACATTTGGGGTCCAGTCGGCAAAAGTTTTTGGTATGACCAAAAGATTGGCAGTTTGTGCACTGCACGACACGGTTGGAACGTCGGCGTGGCTCCACTTTGACAACTGTATAGTAGAGCCGCGTCAGTTGGAAGATGGCCTCTCCAGATGGGGTGTTCTCCAGCTCAACTGCACAGAGGGGTGTGGGGCGTCTATCGTGGTTCAGGATCCGGGTCACTTTTATAACAGGGTATGTCGGGGTCAGTTCGTCTGTTATTTCTGTGTCGGTCAGTGAGTAAGGAACTCCCCGTATAATTACGGAGAGTTTCCTGTCCTCGGGGTTGACGAAGGTGTAGTATTTCACCTTATTGTCGTCATAAAATTTCGTCACTTTGCGGTAGTCATCAGTCGTTGTGAGGCTGATCTTTATTTTTTTGTTGCACTGTTTGGTTTCAAACGGCGAACAAATCAAACTTTTCAACTCGGTAATAACCAGTTGATAATTATCAGCCTCACAAAGAAAGATGGGAGGGATCTTGGTCTGTCTGTTAGGGGTAGGCTGTCCGTCCGGCTTTGTCGGTTGGGTTGTCTCCTGACCGTCCTGGAGAGTGAGAAGTGGCTCATATCTGTTCTGTGTTGGTGTTGATGTGGGTGTGATTTGTAAAGTATATCGGTTCCTCTTCAGCTGAGGCTCCTGGGAGATGGCTCTGTTATCAGGGACTACTTGGCCTCCATCTACTGCCATTGATATCCCAGAGTCCTCACAGCTTGAAGTGAGCTGCCTCTTAGCAGGTAAAAAAGTGGATATCATCTCACCTGTTCCGGCTACATTGTTTATTTGCTTGGCAAGGTTAGAATTTTGATTAGTTAAATTATTAGATTGTTCACGTTTCGAAACGCCGGGTTTCATTCTCACCCAAACAGAGGGGGAACTTCTGAGTGTCTTTGTCACTGTTTGGTAATAAAAAAAACTTATAACACCGTCACAATATTAATAATAAATGTTAACAAACTTTAAAACGTGTTACGCACTTTTTAGCCAAAACAGCTGTTCTACTGAAATAAAAGTTATAGAGAATTAAATTAACTTTCGTACAGGTTTGTTTTTTTTACATTACCTCTTGAGATAACCTAAGCCTGTTGGTTTTCCCTTTAAAACACTTTACTTTTCTGCAATGTTTAAAGAAATCTTATCATAAGATGAAAGAAAACATACCTACGTAGCAATTGCACAAAGTGCCTAAGAGGTTTTTGGGCTTAATTCTACTTATTTATGGAAGCATTTTTGCAACCGTGCTAATAGGAAAATTGGCCAGAACTCATTCTACTTCTCATCGTCTATAAGATTACCAAATATGGACGTTTCAACTTGTTACACACTGTATAGTTTTAATCATTATAAAATTGTCATTACCTTACTGTCCGAAGTGGGTTCCCGTTTTTAGTTGAACATATTTACTCAGTAACTGTAACAAATAAATAACATAACACGTGATGAAAAACTACAATTAAAAGAGATAAAATAATCTTTTTCAAGTACCGCCTAATGTTGTGTCCTTGAAAAAGTAATCATTTTTGTGCAAACGAAAATTAGAAATAGAAACTCACCTGGTAACTAGTGATATAATATTATTATTATTATTATAAGTTCATATGATAATTAGGGATTTATCACAAATAGTATAAAGTACAAAAAACTAAGTTAATAACTCCAAGGTTTATAACGTAACTAGTCACTTCAACCATCTAGCGGCAACGTCATGAACTATAACCTATCAGGAACTATACTATTCCGTGTTTCCGTTATTAACAGATATTTCATGGGCAAATATCGAGAAAGTATCGACACTTTTTTTTTTTATTATTATTATATCACAAATACAGCGGAATTTTGGAGTACATATATAATTTAACTTTTGTCTGTACATGGCTGGAATGATTCTTTTGTTTGGCTAAAAATTGTTTATATGTATTTTGGCCTGTATATATGTTTGTTTGAAGTTAATTGGAAAAGGCCTGAATCTATATTCACGAAATTTGTAGGACATTTCAAGAATAGTCCGAATTACAATATAGGCTGTAACATTTCAATATATTGGATAAAAGGGAGGGGGGGGGGGGGGGGGTTCCAATTTTATAAATCAGTGCAAGCTTTTCAACAGTTTATCAGATTTTAATGAAATTTCATATGTAGGATTCTTATAAGCCCGAAACAAACATAAGATGTATGGAATATTTAAGTTTTGAATGGGAGGAGAGATTGTGGGAGGTTTGAAACATAAAGTTACCTACTTTAACGGTTGATCTGATTTTCATAAAATTTCCCATATACCATCCATAATGCCGGTTCAAGAATTGGTCATGTGATATTTTAAAGTTTTAAATGCGACGAGAGGTAGGGTTATGGGGGACCTCGAAACATTATATATTAAATGACTGCTAGCTCTTCTAGTGTTGAACTGATTTCCATAGAAATTTCACATCATGAAATCTCAAATTTTAAGGAGGAGGGGTTGAGAGGTTCAAAATATAAAATTAATGCTAGTTTTTTGACGGTTGAATGCTCTGTCCGGAGATCGCACCTAATCAGATTCAGGTAAAGTGATATAACACGAATTTACCTTCGAGAAAATTTTTATTTTTATAATAACTTCATAACTAGGCAAGTTTAGGATAAATAAAATGTAACTTACCTAGAAAGGTTAATGTAATATTTCGTTTTGATATTTAAATAGTGTAACTTCAAATTTTGGGTACGCCACAGATTGCTTCTTTGGACTTCACAATCTCCATGAAAATGAAAAACAGACTTATCGATCCCTTTTGTGTCGATACATTCATTACATCGGCAGTTTTTGAGTTGAGCCCCCCACCAACACACCACAACCGGGTGTGTTGGTTGGTTTTTGGAATGAGAGGAAATTTAATAAATACGCTTTTTTTTTTTTACTATTAATATTAATGGAAATTTTGTTGTGTGTTTTAGAGGAAGTAATTTCCGAAGAGGTAATTCTCAAGTAGTATCACGATGGGCACTCCGTTAAGGTACCTACGTTTACATCTGACAGTTATTGCGTGAAATTTGTGTCTGACAGAAATCGTGACTAATGTAAACCGTGATGAATTTGTGTCTGAGATATATTTGTCTACTATTTACTATAAGTGTCGACACATCTATACCAACAGGTGTAAACACTTATTATTTGCATGTTCAAACCTGTCCGCTAGTTATTCCCGAAGTTAGCTGCTCGTCTACTTTTCTGGCAATAAGTGTAGAAACATGGGTGGTTAAAAGTGGAAGTTGAACACTTAATCGAAATGTATCACAGTAAGCCTGAGCTGTGGGTCGTAAAAAGTAAATTATATAAAAACAGAGTGAAGAAGCATAATGCTTTAACAGAAATTGCATTAAAATTATCCACAACAGTTGAAGAAATTCAAAGAAAAATTCACAATCTCAGGAATCAATTCAACAGTGAATGATGCTCCTTATAATAATTTCTAACACTATAACTTTTTTTTAAAAATACAATTTGACCTATTCGTCTTAAAATTTCATATACATTTTTTTTTATAAAATAATGACGATTTCTTCCCCTTATTTCATTTTTTTTTTACACACTAAAAAGAATAAATAAGATAAAATAGAATAAAAACAATAAATAAGACATATATTTCTTTTTAACACAAAAGCCAATGTAATGAAGGTATAGATACCAAATTTTTTATGTGCCTGCAGAACCCTATAAGGACGACAGGTTGATGTTCAGCCAAATCGTTCAAAGGGAAAAAGACAGATTAGGGGGATTTCCCTTAGTCGTCAGCATTGATTTTCTTACTTATTGAGTATATTCAATTTTTTTTTTTACGTCCAATTTATCAGTTTTCTATTCGATGGAAAATGAAAAGAAAGCAAAAATAAGATTGTCACTTTCAGAGAAATACAAAATAGTTTAATGTTGGCGCCATAATAGTAATGATCAGGTTGCATGCTTCAACAAAGAGGCGCTTCCTAGAGGTAGGTGGTAGAGATGGGTACTAACGTCTCTTATTCATGTATAACTGGATTGCTACAATAAATAAAAATTAAAAATTAAAATTTTCGTAAAACTAAAAAAAAAAATGCAACAATAATTATTTACACTACAGTGGAGCGTCGTTAATCCGGATCGATCGGGACCGGGATCCATCCGGATTACTGAATTGTCCGGATTTTTAAATGTGCTTTCAATAACTGTATACATACTAGAGGATACATGACGCTCGGCAGTCTACTGTATTGCAAAATAGAGGCTGAAGGGTTCGAAAAATACAGTACACAAAATATTTTAATAAAGTATATTGAATAAGAACATGTACATTATGTAATTTAGATTAGTAACTCTACAATACTTTTTAGAAAAAAAAAAACAAGTATCTACAGTAATTAATGGAAACTTACTGGGTAAAAAACCTCCCACTCCCTCCCACATCCCACCTGCTCTCACCGCCGAGCCGATCCGGATATGCGACGCTCCAGATTTTTGACGTCCGGATTTCCGACGCTCTACTATGCATAAGAAAAAAGTGGTGGGTGAAACACCTGCAATGTACTTCCCCAGTATGAATTAATCAATTAACTTTTCGCTCCTAAATCCTCATACTAAATTTTCTGTCGATAAATTCATTACATCGACAGTTATTAGAGTTTTTATGTTAAGTCTCCCTCTAATTCTCCCCTTCCCTTTGACTGAAAATCGTTTCGTTCCTATTGAGTTCTTGATATGTACACATATAAAATTTCGAGTCGATACATTCCTTCAATCGAGACACACACACATACAAAAAGAGGGCGCCAGTAGCTCTGAGGTAGCATGATTTTCTACTTAGCTCAAGATGAAAAAAAAAACCTTGAGCAAACAGTCTTTGGATGGGACGTGAAGCGATAGTCCTGAGGCTGGACGATATCAGATACTCGTTGATGACTCCTACTCTAAGGTAGGCAACATTCAACCCAAAGTCCACAGAGTTGGGCTTATCGTTCACGAGAGCGACAGAAGAGCGCTCTGGTAGTAGGCGATATGGTTTCGTAGTTATAAGGGCAGGCATGAGACAATATATTACTAACGCATACAGACAAGAACATTTTTTTTCACTTTGGAAATCAGGGAATGTATGAAATTCTGCTGAAAACTCAACATCGAATTACAGATTACACAAATTTCCCTCTACTTCGTATAGCTGGGGAAATAAAAACCGTTCTGGTAATATTTTATTGCAATGCGACCTTCCTGGGTTAATATTTTCAAAATAATAATAATTTTATTTCCGTTAATTTTTTTTTTTTTTTTTTTGATTTATTGGTAATTTTTGTACAACATACGTTCAAAAACAAAACAGTTGAATGAGGCGGCTGGCCAACGTCAGTCCTCTTCGTTAAGGTCGCCATGATGCTTCCTCTTCAGTCGACGTTCTGGTCTTGGCGGAGGCAGTTGGAGAGGGATGACACGTAGCAGAGGGTTTTGATGTTCTTCCATGGTCCGCAACAGGCTGGCGTAACAAATAGGCAGACATGTTTTTACCTCAGGGATCTGAAGATCTGTGTGTAATGTTTTGTTTCGGACAAACCAGGCGCACTGGTGATTATCCTTAAGGCCCGATTCTGGAATGTCTGAATTCGTTTTATCTGAGAATCGGAGGCAGGATAGCGCAGCCATATATGGAATTTTGGTCTCACATATACAATTTTCGTTTTTTTTTTTTCCCCATTTTTTTTGAAGTCAGGGGAAAACAGGCATTTCTGTTAAAAAATCAAATTAGAACTTCTAATCAAATAAGATGCCCTATACCTAGGGAAGTAAAAAGAAAAGAATACTAAAATTATTGCATGCTAATTACATGCTTCCTTTGGGCGCCCATGCATCCCAATGTCATTCAACATCGTTCCGTTTACATCTGACTACGTCTAGGTTATAGTACAACTAGTAGAGAAGAAAAATTATAAGACTAAAAAATAACAAGAAAAAACTAATCCTAATCAGTCATATTAATTAGTTTGCCACATGTATTCAGATCTGGATATAACCGGATTCTCTATCCGATGGTCGCGACCCCTCGCGGCTTCCATATCTACTCAATATCTGCATATTATTATTTTTTTAGATTATTAACTCCATCTTCCTACGTAACACCAACCATTTCATTTTCGTACAAAAAGAAAGACAGAAAATAATTCACAACGAACAATCTTTTATAAAAAGGCGTATAAAGTACTATAGGTAAATAGATATACTGTTAAGTCAATGAGAGGATCCCTGGAGTGGAGTGTGAGGCCTGCCTGTGTTGTATCTACAGACTACAGTCTAGACTGGAGTGGAGTGTGAGGCCTGCCTATGTTGTATCTACAGACTACAGTCTAGACCCCACCTTCCTGTGGATACCTGGAGTGGAGTGTGAGACCTGCCTGTGTTGTATCTACAGACTACAGTCTAGAGGCTGGAGTGGAGTGTGAGGCCTGCCTATGTTGTATCTACAGACTACCGTCTAGACCCCGCCTTCCTGTAGATCCCTGGAGTGGGGTGTGAGGCCTGCCTATGTTGTATCTACAGACTACCGTCTAGACCCCGCCTTCCTGTAGATCCCTGGAGTGGGCTGTGAGGCCTGCCTATGTTGTATCTACAGACTACCGTCTAGACCCCGCCTCCCTGTAGATCCCTGGAGTGGGGTGTGAGGCCTGCCTATGTTGTATCTACAGACTACCGTCTAGACCCCGCCTTCCTGTAGATCCCTGGAGTGGAGTGTGAGGCCTGCCTATGTAGTGTCTACAGACTACAGTCTAGACCCCGCCTTCCTGTAGATCTCTGGAGTGGAGTGTGAGGCCTGCCTGTGTTGTATCTACAAACTACCGTCTAGACCCCGCCTTCCTGTAGATCCCTGGAGTGGAGTGTGAGGTCTGCCTATGTTGTGTCTACAGACTACCGTCTAGACTGGACTCTAGTGGAGACACAGTGGCAGGTGGAGGTGTCTTTGTCTGTCTCCTCCTCTCCGTTGGGGGTCCCCTCTGTATTAATTCTCTTCTATTCAACTGCTCCTGGCTCGACCCACCACAGCTATCTTCCTCTCAACATCCATCACCTCTGTCTAATCTTTAGTCTCAGGAGCCATCCCATTGGACCAGCTCTAATCTCTATTTCTAGTCTCTGTTCATATTGGAAAAATATATTGGAGGATATATATTTTTATATAAATATATTTTTAACCAGATTTCACTGTATATCACTTCCCTAGCTATACAAAATGTAGGAGAAGTTATGTAATCGCTCAAAAATTCGATGTCGAGTTTTCAACGGAATTTTATATTTCCCAACCTTCTGATTCCAAATTTGAAATAAACAATATATAAAATAAATCCGATAAAATGAATGTATCTACACAACATTTTTTTTGTGTATTCAGAACCCTCTAACGACGACAGCTATTGATTTTCAAATAAATCGGCCAAAGGGAAGAGAGGAGTTGAGACAAATGTATCGACACAAAATTTTATATTTGTTATTTCAAAATCTCATAACACAAACTTAACACAAAACCTCTAATTACTGCCGTTGTAATGAATGTTTTGATACGATATTTCATATGTAAATTCAAAGCCGTCTAAGGATAAGACCTATTGATTTTCAGCGGATTCAGCATAAAGGGAGGGGGTATCAGAAGAGGCATCAATCATCAGAAGGTATACTAACATGTGAAGTAAAGATACTCATCGGGATCAAGTATTAACGCACAATTACTTTCTTTTTCTCAATTTGGGCTCTCTAGCAGGCCTTTGTCGCTCTGTTTTAATATCCCAGAATCGATATCACTTAGGCTAGCCAGGAGGGGGGTGGGGGCGAGGCAGGGGGCCGAGTGCGACAGATGGTAGTAGTGTAGCGGGGTCCCTGACCTAAGGGGGCTATTTACATGATGGGACCCCCCGCAGTGCACCCTGGGGGGCCCTTCGCAAACCCACCTCCACCTTCTCCCTCCCGCCTCCTCCATCTTAGATGAATCCACCACTGGATCAATTAAGTCACTCTCTGAGGATATACAGGAGCACACTCATGGAGTGCCGGCTCCCCAAAATTTATCATCTTACAGGATAACTTCAGTCAAAAATGAGGTGAAAGAAATAATAAGAAAAATGTCTGTATGTATGTCTTTGTGTCTGTGAACACGATAATTCCCGATAGAATGAATGTATCGACACAACATTTTATATGTGTATCCAGAACCCTCTAAAGACGACACCTATTGATTTTCAGTCAAATCGGCCAAAGGGAAGGAAGGATTAGGGGGGAGGCTTAACTCTTATAACAGCCGTTGTATTGACACATACAATGTTACATATTAATTACAATAATTACATGCATACATTTATTTACAAAACAAATATATATATATATAAGCTAGGGTGGAGTTGATTCATGGGACAAGATCATATTTCGGACTGGATCTACGGCAGATGGTGACGGAAACAGACTACCCGATGTTCTGCCCGGCTCCTGGCGGGAGCAGAAACAGGCAATGTAAGATGGGCTGGGGACGATCGGCGCAATAGTTCCGCCGATGGCCAATCCCAGTCCCTCAGTAACCCCTTGATCCCCGAGCTTTAGCTGAACGTTGACTGGGTGATGTTGCTGCAATGCAAGGCGCATCCTCTTTTAAAACCAATTAAAAAATTAAAAAAAGATGTAGTTTTGTGATGTTTGTTAAATAATTTTTTAAGTAAAATTTTGTGGGAGTTATGTAAGGATATTAAATTGGTTTTATACAATCCACCTCAAGCAATGATCCCATATGCAATAACAGATTGAATTAAAAAAATATAAATGTTGTGTATAAATTATACACAGATATATGTGTATAAATTCAAAGCACTATAAGGAGAACACCTATTAATTCAGTCAAATCGGTCAAAATGAAGGGGGGAGGGCAGAGAAGAGGGGCTCGACTTAAATACCCTAATAACATCGATGTAATGAATGTATCGAAACAAAATTTAATATGATTCAGAAGCCACTGTATAGATTGTTAGCCCTAACGGTCGATTGGCTTTAATTAATTCTAGTTGGGGAAGTACATAGCCAGTGATTCACTGGTTCCAACTTATTGAGCTCCGCCATTTTGAATATTGATGTAGTGAGAAGTGATTATTTCACAGGTTGTCAAATAAGATGTAGTCTGACCTCTCACACATTTTTATTTGTATTAGCTGGCCGGCTTTCGAGGTTGCTCTCATCATCAGGCAGTCTGATAAAATAAATATTTTAGTAAATAAAATTTAAGATTTTTTATAATAAAAATAAATTATAAAACCATCCAAAAACTTTCACATTTCATGGATGGGTGGGGGGACAGATAAGTTATTCCTGTCCCCCATCTGAGTCACAACCCTTTTTTAGATTTTTTTATTCATTTATAATTTATTTTTATTACAAAAAATTTTAAATTTTATTTATTAAAAGATTTATTTTATCAGACTGTCTGATGATGAGGGCAACCTCGAAAGCCGGCTAGCTAATACAAATAAAAATCTGTGAGAGGTCATCTTTTTTACATATTATTTGACAACCTGTGAGATAAGTATATACTCCTCAATTCAGTGGGCTGCCATTTTGAAATTTCGGGTGAGTTAATATTAGGTTGGTAAATTAGGGGCTGGTGGAAACACCCTGGGAGACCCCCCACGTGGTTCATCTCTCGGCTCAACCCTCCTAGCTGCAGTCCCTCGACTTACCCACCTGACAGACACCCTGCCAAAACCTGACCTGACCCTTTTACCAACCCTCAGCCCTCAGCCATATAATCATTATTATTTCTGATCTACCTTCTCCGGGTGGTCCTCATCATTCATCCCTCATCTTGTTACTACCTCGCTACAGAGTTGAGCACCCTTCATTTAACGATTAAAAAAAGTCATGGGTGAATCAAATAATATTCAACAGTTGACCTACATGGGGGCTCCTAGATCCTCACACTAAATTTTGTGTCGATAAATTCATTACATCGGCAGTTATTAGAGTTTTTGAATTGGCCACCTCCCCTGAACCCCCCCTTTCTGTCGTCCAATGTATCTGATATTTTACAGGTTATATCCTCATTGGATTTTGATGTTAAATATGAAATTTCATGTCGATACATTCATTACATCGGCAGATATTAAAGTTTTTGAGTTACGCCTCTCCCCTATTCCTCCCTCCCCTTTGGCCGATTTGGCTGAAAATCGATAGGTGTCGTCGATAGAGGATTCTTGATTCATTTCGTAATCCTACTAAATGTCGATACTTTCATTATATCGGCAGTTATTGGGGTTTGTGAGTTGTGCCCCTCTTCCCATCCCTCTTCCCTTTGTCTATATTGCCGTCCTAATAAAGTTTTGAATTAACATTTGTTATTTTGTGACGATACATTCATTACACGACAGTTATTAGAGCTTTTGTGTTAAGCTTCCTGCCTAACCTTTTTTTTTTTATTTTAACAATGAGGGGCCGGATAACATGAAGTCTCGTTAAAACTCAACATAAGTAAACAGATAACACTTTCATTACTTGTAATTATCGTTGTTAATTTAATTAACTTCTATCCTAATTACTTTTGTTTATATTTTTATTAATATACATATTTTATATACTAGTTATATTTTATTTCTTTTACTGATATTTATTAATTTATACATACATATATATTTCGCACTCATTTTTATTTGATTTTCTATTATCTTCATATATTTTCTTCTTTTTATATTTCGTTCTTTGTTTCCTGGTGAAGGGGCCCGTGATCGCATCGAAATATGCTCCTGAAAGAAGATTTATCTTAAACAAATATAAATATAAAAAATGTATAATTAAAAATATAAATAGTACCTGTTGTATTAGGCATTTTATATTAATTTTTCTTCTATTGTTTATTTATATAAAAATACAAAAACTATTAATATTATTTATCTCATATGTGTATGTACTCTAAATTTAATATCGGTTGATATATGTATATTTATAAGCTATGCTAATGGACAAGATTGTATGTCATATTTAACTATCTTGTTATTCTCCAGGAAATGTTTTTTGGTAATTATTCTGAATGTAACTGTGAATGTAAACCACAGTAAGAATTTCAAAAATCAAGTTAATATATCCGAAGAAATAAAATGTTGACCCCCCGTCGTATTTCTCAATATAAACTATATAATATGTCAATTAGATTCGTTTATTCGGATACATCAACTGGTTTCTTGAAATTCTTACTGTGGTTTAAACTTTTATTGACTAATCCTAGATTATTTCATTCAATATTAGTAAACTATGAAGAATAATTGACATATTATATCGTTTATATTGAGAAATATATTTTTTTTTATGAACTAATTTTTTCATATTAAAAGTTGGGAATGATTTGGGGTGGAGGCCCGATTCGGGAAAATTACCGTTTTTTGTTTTTTTTTTCATTTTTGGAATCAGGGGGTCCGGAGAACACGAAATTCCGGTGAAAACTCAACAATGAATTTCTGATGGATTACATAACTTCCTCTGTACTGCATAAAGCTGGGGAAGAAGAAAAAAACGCTACGGAGGGTGAAGCTGTTCATGCGTGTGACATTTTGTGACGCAGGGAGGGGGATCGAAAATATTTGAAAATTGTGTTACACAATTTATAGAGCCTGAGCAATTAGAAATGAGTGATGAGTCAAATTGCATCACGTCTTCATCTCATGCCCAACTCCACACTCCTTACGTAGAGAGAGATAAAATGTTTTCTTATTATCAGGAAATATGCTAGATTCAAATTTTACCAAGTAGTAATGTTGAAATTTGACGTCTTTAAAATTCATAAAACAGGTCTTAGTCGTAAAAGTGAGAATCATGTTTGAATTCCCAATATTCTCTTCAATCCAATTTTTTTAATATCTATATTTTGCTCATTAATCACATTTTAAAATTAACTTAATTAGTCATAGAAACAAATGACGTTGTCTTCCCACTGTTTTATTTTCGACCAGAACTGGTTTTCAACGCAACAGCGTCATCACCAGTGGCACATCCCACCCGTACAGTGCAGTGGATAAAATACTACTAAAGATAAGGTTGGAATGTGCCACTGATGATGTCGCTGAGTTGAAACCCGGTTCTGGTCGAAAATAAAACAATGGGAAGACAACTTGTTTTGCTTCTATGAGAAATCTTATCCCACATGGTACTATCACATATAACTGAACTAGCATTGTAAACAGTAGGTAGAATATTTAAAAAAAATGTTGGAACATTAATAAACAAAAAAAAAACGGTAAAAGATATTTCACTTTGTACAAAAAAATATACTTTTAATAAAACAAAATTAATTCTAATTAAATCTATTATTGTGCTATTATGTATTTCCTGAAGTTTTCTCACTTTGTCCAAAAGAATGCACTTTTGACGAACATTTTGTGAAGCGGTTTTTTTTTTGCCTCATGAAAGACATATTGGCCAGATACAAAGAGGGAGAAAAATTTGAGAAGGGAGGTAGGAGAGGCAGGGAACCAGAGGCCCCCAAGCAAGAGACACCGACGAGGCAGTGCAGGTTCCAAGTAAGGTCCCATTATGACTCATGCCCGGGCTTTAACTACGAGGTCATATCGCCTACTACCAGAGCGCTCTTTCATCATTCTGGTGGACATGAGCCCAGCTCTACTGTGAGAGTCCTTAAATATTGCCTACCCAAATTTTTATTCACCTAGGGCAGGGGTCTTTAACGAGTACCTGACATCGTACAGGCTCGGGACCATCGCTTAACGTCCCATCCGAAGGACGGCGTGCTTAAGTTTATTCTACCTCCCAAGGCCACGATCTTGAGCTCAGAAGCCAAGCAAGCATAATACCACTGAGCTACCGCTATACTTCAACTGTAGAACACCGAAAAGTAGAAAATTCCGTGTGTGGGTTGACGATATGAATAATAGACATTAAAAAAATAAATTCATGCCTATTGCTTTCTCTACAACATAAAATGCGACACGTTATAACATATCGGAATTGAGTGGGCCAGGGTAGCTCAGTGGTATGCTTGCTTGCTTACTGAGCTAAAGATAGCGGGTTCGTAACCCGACCGAGGCCCTTAGTTTACCTCCTAGATAAAATAAACTTAAGTACGCCGTCCTTCGGATGGGACGTTAAGCGATGGTCCCGAGCCTGTACGATGTCAGGTACTCGTTAAAGACCCCTATCCTTGGTGAATAAAAATGTAGGGTAGGCAAAATTTAGGACTCCCATAATAGAGTCGGGCTCATGTCCACCAGGTGACGAAAGAGCCCTCTGGTAGTAGGCGATAAGACCTCATAGGACATGAATCATAATAACTAACTTATGTCGGAATTTATTTTTTTTATTTCTACATTTCTTATTCCTACCCAACACCGATCGCCTGCGAAAATAAAACATTTATTTTCTACTTTTCAGTGTACTACAATTTGAATATTATGTATATAATCATAATGATATTTAATGTAGGAAAAAAGGAGGCGAAATAATTAAATTAATATAATTTTTTACAGACACAAATAATAAAAGTTTAATGCAGATATGAAGATGGAAATAGACGGTATCATTGGCCGGAGGAGCTGACGGATCACACACAACATAACAGGGTGTCTTATCAGAGACCAACTGGTGATATCTAAGGTTCAAGACCTCCAAACTGGATATATCCAGATCTAGTGGCCAACGGGAGGTCTTCTGATAACAACTCTTGTCCCTTTATCTTCCCAGCCTTCTATATCTTATTAATTTTTTAATGGCGCACAATGGAATCCAATCCAAACCAAACCACTCTTTCAAACCAAGATAACATAATCCATCATAAATTTTCATATAAAAAGATTGTTTGTTGTTTCTTATGTTATAAAATGGAAATCATTTGTTCAAATGCTTGATTATCTGAGAACAGAAATGAAAATATAATTAGTGAAAACATTTTAATTTTAAAACATTGATGAAGGGTGTCAGGAGAACACCAGGAATGTCACTTTAACAGTGCTTTTTTCATGCTACAATTGGTTATTGTGATTCATGCTACGAGGTCATATCGCCTACTGCCATAGCGCTCTTTCGTCGCTCTGGTGGACCTGAGAATAACTGCTGATGTAATGAATGTATCAACATGAAATTTCATATTTAAAAAAAAAAGGACATAACTTGTCTAATTTCAGCGATATCGGCAGAAGGGGAGGGGGTACAGGGTAGAGGCTCAATTCAAAAACCCTAATAACTGCGATGTAATGAATTTATCGACACAAAATTTAGTATGAGGATTTAGGAGCCCCTGTGTATGTCAACTGTTGAATATTAGCAAACAGTCGACTAGTTTTGGAGAGGGAGCGAAAAGTTAATTGATTAATTCGTTCTGGGGAAGTTTATTGCCAGTGATACACCGACGACTTTTATATATATAATTTTCCTATATTTTTGACCTGAAGAAGGGGGCCGTGATCGCAACGAAATATTTTCCTAAAAGAAGATTTATCTTAAAAAAATATAAAATAAAAAAATAAAAAAAAACCTATTATATTAAAAATTTTTATATTAATTTTTTTTTTCTATTATTTATTATATTTGATATTATTCATCTCATGTGGTTCTTATTCTAAGATATCGTTTTATGTGTACATACATACATTAATAAACTATGCTAATGTACAAAATTGTATGACGTAGGTATTTAACTACCATGTAGTTCTCCAGGAAATGTTTTTTTTTTTTTCACTTTCGGAATCAAGAGGTCGACAACATGAAATTCAATATCGAATATCCGACCGATTACATAACTTCCCCTATACTTCTCATAGCTGGGAATGTAAAAAATACCACGTAGTGCCAGCATGATATTTTTACGAACATATAATTCTGTATAGTTAGATGTAACTAAATTATTTTATATTCTTTACTTTGTTTTTTAACGATTATTTGCAAATATATAATATTTTATATCCACAATATCAAGGTCATATATTTCTTAATCCATTTAAGATGTGTCTAAACCAATATGGTTTACTTTTTAAATTTTGACTAACTCCAAAACACATCGACAGTTTTATTAGGCTTATTGAGTAGAGCGTAATTTAATGAATTATCGATTCGTTTTTTCGAACGTATGAAAATTAAGAAATATTTTTCACATTTCATATGGAAATTTTTGAACAATTTCATCAATGCTTCGTTTTAATTAATTGCTACTTTTAAGATATGCAGTTCGTTAGGATGGAATTACAATGAATGACTCAGACAAAATGTAGGATATTTATGTAATCTTTTAGAAACTCACCGGAATTTCATGTATTCAAATATATCTCGATACCTAAAATGAAAAAAAAAAAAATACTTCCTGTGTGTGCGCTTGTGAACACGATAACATAAAATTAATATTTCGTCACGAAAATTTATATGCATATTCAAAACCCTATAAGGACAACACCTGTTGATTTTCAGCCATTTCGGCCAAAAGTAAGGGATTATACCAAAAACTTAATAGCTGCCGAAATAATAAATATTATCGTTACGAAATTTTATATGTACTATGTACATATATCCCAAACGAGTTTCAGTTTCAGAAGGGACGCTCTACTCAATAAGCCTAATTAAACTGTCAATGTGTCAACATGAAGTTTGATATAATTCAAAAGTCCTTGTAAACTATAACGATTATGAAATTGATTCATTCATAATAGAATAATAAGGAATGCTACTTACATTCTTTTCGCATTACGCATTTAGGGTTACTTAATATTTCTTTGATTACAGCAGTCGCTTTTTTTCTATCGCTTAAATTCCCATACCGATTGTATTTTTAATTTATTTATATTTCTAAATTTTTCTTAATAGCAATCGTGTATGTAATTTCATAAAATCAAAACACTTACCAAATCATCCTTTATTTTATTTTATTCTGAAATTTCCATTTTTACTGCTTATTCACGGAAATATTACGTTTGTCCTACTATCACTTCAGCAAAACGACTGCCGTTCATAATCTGTCGACAATAAAAGTGATATCTCAATGTCTAGACTTTCAATTGTCTTCCTTCTGTCTTCTTATCTTTATATTATATTTTTCATTTTAACCTTAATATTTGTCAAGGTATTCGGTTTAGTGACTGAAAATGTATTATTTACAAGTTGTAAAATAATTGAGAATATTGTATAAGAAAATGATATTGAATGAAGGCCTTGGCGGAAAAAAGACGGATTTGATATTTATCCAAATGATGGCAAATGCTTAAAATTAAAAAAAAAAAAAAGTTTATGAAAATATATTTTATTCTGGGGCCGAGGTCCTCTAGGAATAAATATATAAAAAAAATAATAAGAAAAGAAACCAATGAATGAAAAAATATATCAGTGTGCACAACGAATTAAGATAAACAATTGAATTAATGCTATTGTGGAGAAAAACAAGACAATAATAAATATAAATAAATGATTAAAATAAACAGCTCAATTAGAAGAATAGATAAATAGGATAGATAGAGAAGAAAAGGAAATATATTAAAAATATACAGAACAGAATACATAAGCAGCTAACAATAAAAAAAATAGAGGATGCCCGGACTAGGTTTGAAATAATTTAAGAAAAATAACCTATATTTTTGATATTTTTATCATCGTTTAAATAATTGGAAAATAAATAACAAAAAAATATATGATGTGGTCAACACAGGACTTTCTTGTACCAACCACGTTTGTACAGATGACTTTCCCTCCTGTACAAAAGAGGGTTGGTATAAGAACGTCCTGTGGCCACAACAAATACATTTTATTTTTTTCTATATTTTTTCAGTGTTTAACAAAAACTAGCAATAATAAAAATATATATTTTAAAATTTGTTTTGTGCATTGCGATTTAAACATTTTTGGCATATAAAATGTGCCTTTCAGTTTTCTCTACAACTTTTATTTGAAAAGAGTTTTGATAAAGTTATCCATATAAGCGATATCAAATGTACTCCTGAAGTGAAGTAGTCTCAATTTCCGTTCGATTTCGGCCAAAAGCTAATCAGATCTAAGTTAGCACATGTGAGATCTTCATTTCAATCTTAAAGTTCATAGCTACAATTGACGGGGTTAGAATCAAAATGGTCCAAGTTACATTTTCGAAAATTTTTCCGTAAGTGCATAATCGGGTACAAAAATGATAGTTCTGTTCAGGAAAAAAGTTGTACAAGTGAAATCCTAGCCAGTGCTGAGATCTAGTGGCAAATCACTTATTCCATTTTGGTGACATGAACAAGTTACTTAAACATAACAATAGAGACCTTGAAATTAAAATTTTTATACAATTTTATTGTTTGCTAACAGCAACTTTCACCATAAAAGCAGAAGACAAAATATTTCCGGTTCCGATAAATTATAGATTTTTTAAATCAGTTAAGAACTTAATGCACAGTTTCTTCAAAGCTTTAAAAATGTCACTTAGACCATTTTGATTCTAATCCTGTCAATTGTTTCCGAGGAGCAGATTATAAAGCAGACTCACTCACCACTTACATAATATGTACTATATTATGAGGAAGCTTTTCACATGCCCATTCTTATTACATAAATTCTTTAAACCAAATTGTCAATGGTTTTTATTTCATATCGGTAGATTATTTACGTTATTTTGTTTATTTATTATTATTTCTTTTCTTTTTTTCTAACGTCAAAACAGATCACTTATATGGTTTGTCTATTTTTGAACACAATCTTTGCTATCGTTCGGATGATAGGCTTGGCCTTGACGCTCAACTCAGAACAAATATCTTTCATATTTTACTTAAAGTTAACTGCCTTTTTTTACCTTTTCCAAGTGGGGAAAAATAAGTAATATCAAAAACAGAATATGAAAAACAATACCTTCATTTTTTTTTTCTTAGCGCGAAATTTGTTTGTTGATTTGATATTTTTCATTCTTTTCTCCTACCCATCTTGATTTATCACTTTAAAATGGATGAATGCCAACATTCAACATTTTAATGTTTTAGTATTGAATGCCTATTCTGTAACATAAGTAAAAGGAGTAATAGCACATTAACTAATTGGTCACAAGAACACCAACAATATATAAAAATTAATTTACCACAATTCTGTAATTTTTTGTTAAATAATCAAACAGAATAAGAAAACATTTTCTTAGGCCTAAGGAAACAGTCATAACCCTTAATACTTTAGATGCCTTCCCCTCCCCCTTAATATCTTCTGGACCCTGAAAAAAGTATAACTCATGAAGGAATTAATGTCTAATTAATTAAATTCTTGAAGACAATAACAACATTTAACTAAACTTCAACAGAAAGTGTTTATATTAGATGATACCCTATATTCGGGAACTGAATTTTTTTCTCATTGTTCAAAAATTATAAAATAACTATAATAAAAAAATTATGTTTCATATTCAAAAAAATATTTGATACATAGCTTTAATTTTTTTTTTTTTGCCTCCTAAACAGATATCCTTTTTAAGCTCTGTCGAATCTGTTTTAATCATTATTATTTTTTCATTATTTCTAATTATTTATATACTTATTTATTTTATTTCTTTTGGAGTTTTATTTTATGTATTTTGTTAATTTTTATATATTTTTTTAATTTATGTATATGTATATATTTTTTTATAATTGTGTTAATATTGATTTTGTTTTCTTTCTCTCTTCAATATTTCGCACATTGATAACCTGATGAAAGTTAGTGAATAAATATACAAAAATGAACTCGTCGCATTTGTTTTGAAACAAAATGTGAACAAACAATGAATGAAGAACAAATGACGACGATCAGCTGTTTCAAATAGTGAGAAACAGTCTAAGTTGTGTTTTGGAAGTGAAAAGTCTGAGGAGAGGTGTGAAGGTGGACAGTCTAGTAGAGAGATTCCAACGACGGCTTAAGCGTCAATGGCCTAGAGACCTCCTTAGCAGCATCAGTGACAGTGATTAGTTACAAATGAGAATAACTCAGTGACAAGGGAGTGTTCTCCCCTCTTGACATTTTGACAATGCCATTATCTCTCTTTCAGCACATTTGCTTGTGTTTATTTGTATACAGTTGTAAATACATAAATAAATTTAAAAAAAACATTGATTGCCAATTAACTTCTGTTTTAGTATCGAATTTTAAGTATTAGAATTATTTCTTATGCATTGATCAACTTGTTTTTGGAAAATCCAGATATATTCCTGTGGCTGTTTTTACGATAGTTAGCCTGCGATAAGTTGGGAGATTTAAAGGTTTCTTCATTAGTCATTTGGTCCTACAAAAATTTTTTTATCTTAAGTTATTAGTTTTTCTCTTTTTAATATTTTTTTTTGGGGGGGAGGGTGGTTAGTCGGTGGTTTGTATAAATTAAAAGTAATTGGTGAGGTGTGTGTCGGCAAGTCAAAGGAGTTGAGGATCATTGGGGGGCCCCCACTGTCGGCTGCCTGGCACCCTCTGTGGTTTTTTGTTCTTGTAGGGGGTCTCAGGGACCTTACTTCAACAGACTGTCTACTTCTCCAAGTCTGTTCATTGAAAATATTCTTTATAATATACAGAAAATTCTGAAAATATTGATTCATAATCCAGTGAGACATTTATTATTTCCCCAGCTATACGAAGTAGAGGAGAAGTTATGTAATCGGTCAAAAATTCGATGCGGAGTTTTCAACAAATTTTCATGTCCTTCGACCTCCGGATTCCAAATTTGAAAAAAAAGTCTGTCTATGTATGTGTCTGTGAACGCATAACTCCCATTGGAATGAAAGTATCAACACGAAATTTTATATGTGAATCCAGAATCCCGTAACGACGACACTTATTGATTTTCAGCCAAATCGACCAAAGGGAAGGGGGATTAACAGAAAAACTTTAATAACTGCCGATGTAATGAATGTATCGACATGAAATTTCATACTTGAAGTCCAAAGAGGATATGACCTGTAAAATGTCAGGGATATCGCCCGAAAGGAAGGGGGGTTCATGGGAAGAGATTCAATTCAAAAACCCTAGTGTTGAACCTGGCAGGAGCTTAAATGTCCGGTCCCATAATTCAAAAATAATAAAGAAAGAAAAGCAAATTAAATGGAAATAAACAATATATATTTGTATGTAAGAAGCATAAAGAGAAGAACATAAATAATCTTAGAATGTTCATGAAAAAATTACATAAAATAAAAATTATACTGCACAAGTGTACTAGCAATTATTGGCCAATAATAAACTAGAATAAATACCGGTTGGGGGCCCACGTGAGCACACAGTTTCGTTCAAAATTCTCAGTAAATGTTCTGAGGGTCTCGATGTAGAGACAGGCCCCAAAGGTGCATGGACCTTACTGGATGAAAGTAGTTACGTGTGTGCAGTGTAGGGTGCACACCTAACTGGTCATGAGTAGATGGAATACTGCCCTCTCTAGGCTTATCATAGGTAATCCTCTCGTATGTTTATAGAGAAGGCTTCCAGGGGGTGGGGCCATTTTTTATAAATAAAAATACTCATCTCGAGTTTACAAAATATAAAAACAAAACAATACTCTAAATTTAAATAAAAAGAAAATTATTTGCTGGCGCAAACACCTAGTAAGTGCCGAGATGTAATGAATTTGTCGACACCAAGCAGTATGAGAATTTAGAAGCCCCTATGTAAGTCAACTATTAAAAATTGGTGCAAACGGTCGACTGGTTTTGGAGGGGGGGGGGGGGGACGAAAAGTTATTCATTTTGGGGAAGTACATTAAGGTGATTTACCGATGACTTTTTTTTATTATAATTTACAGATCCCTTTGCAAGAATTTTTCAGCATGCAGTAGTTCGGGCGTTCATCTGATTTATCTGTTTCCAACTATTTAATTTTTTTTTTTTAATCATTATATGTACATATAGTTGATTCAGTACACACACACAAACTATGATTTAGTCTCGGTCAATTATTGACATTATTTTTTCTGATTATTCTAATTTTTTTCTTTCTCTTAAATTGGATCCGCCCATATTACCCTGGAAAACCAGGGTTACACCGCGAACCTAATCTTGAAACACAACCTTATTCTTTGAGGACCTTAACCAATGAAGTACTATATAAAAAAAAAGCCTGAAGCTGTCTGTCCTAGTTGAGTTATTGACTTTTTCAATTTTTTCTCTCAGAGAGCACCAATTTTTAAGGAGTTACTGGAACACTTTGGGTCTTATTACCTAGGCTTCTTGTCATAGTCAGTGCCTTTAAAGGAAGTGTCTGATTATTCCGATAAAAATACAACTGTAACTTTTAGTTTCCTAGCTGCACGAAGTAAGGGCGAAGTTATGTAATCGGTCAGAAATTTGAAGTTGATTTTTCACAGGAATTTGTTGTTTTCCAAACTCCTGATTCCAAAATTGAAAAAAAAAGTCTGAAGACGATAACTCCCGATATATGTCGTCTTTAGAGGGTTCTGGATACAGATATAAAATTTCGTGTCAGTATATTCAATCTATCGGGAGTTATCGTGTTCGCAGACTCACATATAGGTACAGAACTTTTTTTTTGAATTTTGGAAATTCCCTTGAAAACTCCTAATCGAATTTTATTACATAAATTCCCCGATATGTAATATAGCTGGGGAAGTAATGTAATAAAATAAATAAATAATAGAAAAAAAATGAGAATAAAAATAATAGATGTTTGCTAGCGACTGTAGAATTCAAAATTCTGGGGGTATTGAGGGTCAGTCAATGATGAAAACACTATTCAAATGCCAACGTTTCGATATATTTCATATCATCATCAGGGCCTAAGGTTTTTTTCTTAACATAGTAAAATATCTGTTAGCCAGCAGGCAGTTCTCTACAAATTTAAGTGCCGTTAACTGGGGTTTTCCCCGGATTTATTATCTGTTACCCTCGACCCTTCTGTACCCTTAGTTTTTTTTTTTTTTTTTTTTGTATTTATTTATTTAAAGCCACAACTATGTAAAAAAAAATGCACAACCAGCGGCTGGGCTGACTTGTAGGTACTATACAAAAATAATAAAAATAAAATAAAATAATAAAAATAAATATGACATGAAAGGCTTGAGAGAGGAAAAACACCCAGCGGTGAACCCTCATGACATCACTTCATACCAGGAGATCTCTATGCCAAACTCTCTTTAATCTTCTTGGGGGATTGTGGGGTAAAGTACTTAGGATTTTGCGAACTTCCGGATTGGTGTGTAAGTGAATTTTGGTGTAGAAACGTTGGTATAAATGTTTAATGCTAGTGTCTATGGGTGTGATGTTCAAGTCGCGGTGTAAAGTCTTGTTGCTAACGTATGGTGGGCATTGCGTAATCAGTCGGAGAGTCTTGGATTGAAATATCTGTATTCTTTTGATGTTTGAAGTCTTGGCTGTACCATATATTTGTAAGCCATAGGTCCAGAGAGGTCGGAGAAGATAAGTATAACAATTTAGTTTTTGTCGAGTAGATAATTTAGAACGCCTATTCAAAATACTGTACAATAGTCTAAGTCGCCGGTCTAGTGTGAGTCGTGTCGTCCGAGTGTGAGGGTTCCAAGTCAGCCTTCTATCGAGGGTTAATCCTAAATATTTTACGGAAGAGGTATGGGGTAATGGCTGGTTTTCAAGGAATACTGGGGGACAGTCACCACGGCGGAGAGCGAATGTTATGTGTTGACATTTTGTGGTGTTAAATTTAATTTTCCAAGATTTACTCCAAACTTCAATTTTGTTGAGGTGTTGCTGTAGTATGAGTGAAGTGGTGTGAGGATCTGTGTGAGAGGCTAAAATGGCGGTGTCATCTGCGTATGTGGCTGTTAATGTGAGAGGGTCGGTGGGTAAGTCGAAGGTGTACATGGAGTATAATAGGGGGGCTAATATTGAGCCCTGAGGCACGCCGGCCAGTATGGGGTGGCAGGAGGAAATAGCTGAGCCCTGACGGACGGCGAAATACCTATCCGTTAAGTATGACTGGAGAATAAGATAATATGTATGGGGTAGGAGGGGTTTAAGTTTATATAGAAGTCCCGCGTGCCAGACCCGATCAAAAGCCTGAGATATATCCAGGAATGCCCCGGCTGCATAGAGTTTTCGCTCTAATGCAGACGCTGTGTAGTCGACAACTCTGTGCAGTTGGTGGGTGGTGGAGTGAAAAGAACGAAACCCAAACTGGTGATCGGGAAGATGAAGTGAAAGGATAGAAATGAGGCGTTTATAGAAAAGTTTTTCAAAGATCTTGGAAAGAAAAGAGAGAAGACTGATAGGTCGAAAGGAAGAAGGGTCATGCTCAGGTTTGTTTGGTTTTGGGATCATGGTGATAACAGAGTACTTCCACTGAATGGGAAAGTATGTTGTACGAAGTATGGAGTTGTACAGAGTTGTCAGAAATACAACAGCTTTCCGAGGCAGCCGCTGGAGAATCTCCGCTGTTATCAGGTCATAGCCCGGGGACTTCCTTCTGGGGAGATTTTTAATTTCGTACTGAACTTCGGAGGGTGTGAAGGCTTTTGGTGGGAGGGAGATAGGAAGGGGTGTGTCTAAGAAATGGTGAATACGTGATTCATGAGGGATGTCTGAAAGATCGTGATGAGGTCTGAAAGTAGATGAGAGATGAGCAGCAAACAAATCGGCTTTCTCGTCGTCCGTCACGGCCCAGGATCCGTCGTTCTGTCGCATTGGCATCGACTGAGATTGGTGTCGGAGAAGTCTACGGGTTCTCCTCCATAGGCTGCCATCCTCCGCATTCAGATTGGAAAGGGAGGAGTCGTAGTATTCCCTGTTAATCAGTCTGATTTGCGTCTTCAGGTCATTGCTTAGTCTGTTGTATGTCCGTCTGTCTGAAGGTAATCTCGAGGTCTGCCATCTTTTTCTCGCTCTCCTCTTTTCTCCGATCAGCTCACGGATGTATGCAGGGTAGGAGGGGAGAGTCGGATGAGGACCAGTGTTTGTTGGTAGGACTGCTTGCCAGGCAGCCTGCTGTATGGATACGGTAAGAAATTCCACAGCCTCCTCTATTTCCTCTCCCGTCTTCAGTGAATATGGCACGGACAATGTTGTCTCCAATTGCTGTTGGAAAAGGTTCCAGTCCATAACTCCTGGCGTTAGACTTGGCCTCGTTGATTCGATCTCAATCTCCGCCCAAAGAGTGAGAAGTACTGGTGAGTGATCCGAGGAGAGATGAGAGCAAGATTTAACATCGTATGGCACACCTCGCAGCCCCTTCTGTATGAAGAAGTCTAGTAAGTCCGGCAATTTGCGTCTTGAGGTTGGCCAGTAAGTCGGTGAGTTTGTCGAAATAGTGTCTAATGAGAGCTGATTAACAGAGGAATACAGACCTCTGCCCCTAGGGGTGCAAAGGCGCGAACCCCATCGCTGGTGTTTGGCGTTGAAATCGCCCCCAGCGAGGAAACATGCGCCCAGATCCCTAAAGAACCGGACGAATGTTTCCAGCCTTATGGCGTGCCTCGGGGGACAATATACGGCCACGAGTGAGATTTTCCTGTGTCTGGTGTGTAAGGATATAGCTGCCGCTTGTATGTGTGGTGTGGTATGTGATGGTAGTGCATAGTGTTTAAGGGATTGTTTTATTATGACAGCCGCACCGCCGTGGCTCCTGTTGTCTGGGTGGTCGGCTCTATACACTTTGTAATTTTGAATGAAAAATTTAGATTTAGTTGTCAGGTGGGTTTCCGAAATGAGGGCTACGTCAATTCTTTTTTGATTCAAAATAATTTCAAGCTCATTTTTATGTTGTATTATGCCATTGGCGTTCCATAGAAGGACTGTCAAGGAACCCAGTGTGAGAGTATTAGCGGACATACTGGGAACAAAAGGTTTGGGTAAGTTGGGATAGCTGGCTAAGAAGATTAAAAAGAGGTTGGACTATCTGGTTTATACCTGATATGAAGTGTACCATTTGAGGTGGGAGGCCATTTGCTGACCACTGGGTGTTGTCCTCTCTCAGGCCTGCCGAAATGTGCGGAGGTCTCTGAAGGGGAGGTGTCTCGGTGGTGAGGTTCCTGGCGGTGGCTGCAAAGGTCTGCCTCAGAGGAGGTGGTGGAGGGGCGGGCCGCACCAGAGAAGGGTAGATCGCCTGGTCCTGGTGGGATGGAGGCGCTGCTGCTGGGTTTCTCGGTGGTTGTGGTCTACTGCCCTGTCGTTTGAACTGCAGTTCTTTGTACACCCGGCATCCCTTGTAGTTGGCCGGGTGGGATTCCTGGCAGTTCGCGCAGGTGGCTGGAACAGTCCGTGGCTTGTTGCAGCTTCCCGAAATGTGTTCGCCGCCACACCGAACACAACGATGTGTGTGCCTACAGTAACTCTTTGTGTGCCCGAAGGCCTGGCAGCGAGTGCACTGTGCCACAGTGTGCTTCTTTCTTGGCTCCTCTATTTTAATTTTTGTATATAATAAACATTCAATGTCATAAATTTTTTCATTGTAGCTGCCAGGCTCTACATCAACAAAGAATAATGGTAGTGGCACTTTGTATCTCGACCACACATTAGTAATTCGGGTGGCGACGAACCCTTTCTCTTGCAGGGCTCTGTGTATAGTGTTCACACTCGTGGAGGGATGAAGACCTCGGATGACCACTCGAGGCACTTTGTCGTTTGGGTTTTGGTAGGTGTGGAAATTGGCATTATTTCCTTCGAGTAGGTGGATGAAGGCCCTGTATGCCGTCGGCGTTTTGGCATATATTGTTATGCCCTGGGTGGTAGTCCTCAAGGAGAATGACTCCAATCCTCCTTCTTTTATTAAAATTTTTATTAGGCTGTCGTAATTTTCGACGCCTTTTAGGTAAATAGGTGGAGGCTTTTCAGCTTTTGTAACATTATTTGTTTTTTCTGGCTCTTCAATAGCTGATGTCTCCATGTTGGTCAGAGCACTAAAGCTATTCGCTACGGTGGTAGGGGTGAGGTGCTCACCTGACTGTTTTGCCACCTTGCGTGGGTCTCTGGACGTGGTCCCGCTTCTCTTCCGGCCCACCACTGACTCCCAGGTCGCTCCCAAGTTGGATGGGGCTTGTTCCATGGCTGCTGTGGTGCTGGTGCTAGGACTAGCAAGGGCCCCAACTGGGGTTTCCTCACTAACCGCCACCATTAAGTCCGCACAAAATCACAATAATTAAATAAAAATAGTATTTGTAAAGGTTACTTTTAACACTTTAAAGATAAAGAAACCATAACGAAATGAAAACGCACAAAACTTATGTCTAGAAAAAAAACGAAACAAGAACTATATACAATAACTATTTACACACTTTGTTTTTGTCATTAAGCACTGAAAATAATAAAAAATCTAACGGAACAAAATATTTACTTTTTCTCAAGTTGGTTGCTAAACAGCTCCAACTTGAAATTAGTTTCGAACCTAGTATAGTAATGAATGGGGTTCCATTATTGGCAGTGAAGAGAATTTCAAAGACTGTAACCGGGGAGAGATGCTAACTATATGTACCCTTAGTTGAACGTAAGACTTCACAGTCTTCATGCCTTCTCCGCAACCATCTATATTCATAGTAAGTTTTCTTGTTGTTCATCAATGTGTATATGTATGTGTATGTATATGGATGTATAGTTATGTATATACATATTTATGTGGATATGTGTATGTTGTGAGTGTATATTTATGTACCTATATATAATTTTAATCGATCACTCATTATATTTTTCCAATCTTGATTCCCCCATGTTTGTCTTGTTTTTGTTAGGCCCTGATGATGATATGAAATATATCGAAACGTTGGCATTTGAATAGTGTTTTCATCATTGACTGACCCTCAATACCCCCAGAATTTTTAATAAAAATAATAATATTAATACATATACTAGATGTAGTTTTTAATGATATGTTAAATGATCATTAATATTTGTTTTTACTTCATCCAACAAGTGTCTACATGTTTCAGTCTGTTCTTATTTCTCTTTCATGAAGCATAGAGAAGGCGCCGGTAGCTCAGTAGTATGCGTGCTTGCTTACTGCGTTTTTTATCTGGGAGATGAAAAAACCTTGAGCACGCCGTCCTTCGGATGGGACGTTAAGCGATGGTTCCGAGCCTGTACGATGTCAGGTACTCGTTAAAGACCCCCTACTCTAGGTAAATAAAAATTTAGGGTAGGCAAAATTTAAGACTCCCACAGTAGAGTCGGGCTCATGTCCACCAGAGTGACAAAAGAGCGCTCTGGTAATTGGCGATACAACCTTGTAGTTAAAGCCCGGGCATGCGTCATAATAACTAACAAACAAAGTATAAAGAAAAGAAGTGAAAATAAAAAAGGGAAATGAAATGATATAAATAATGAAAATATTAAACAAGGGCAATTTTAGACCTTATAGGAGAATATCTGTGGAGGAACTCTGACTAGAAAATTTAATAAATGTTAAGTATGAAATAATATTTTAGTATTTAAAACATGAATTTTACATCTTGGTTATTTTATTTTTTTTGAACAGACAAAAAAAAATCCGTTACGAATAGAGGGTTTTTTAAATTTTTTTATTATATCTATTGCTTTCAAGAAGTGCGGAGAGACATGGGACAGTGCAATAATATAATTAAATATTAATCTAATTAATACTGTTTAATTCCTAAAATGATGGTGAACTTTCTCAGAAAATCTGGTACTTTTGAATCAGTAAACTATTAGGTTTCAAAAAAAATTTAAGGAACGAAATGTCGAAAATTGACACATATAGCCTTAGAAAGCGGTTGTTAAGATCCAAAATGGCGTCCCTAGTCGGCGCCGTTTCATTACCTGGAGGCCCATCCACCTCTGTCATCTTGCCCTATCTTATCTATGACCACTTTTATCAATTATGTTATATAAATTATGCAAACTAAAATAAACCAAATCACGCCATACTTCGGATGGGACGTTAAGCGATGGTCCCGAGCTTGTACGATGTCAGGTACTCGTTAAAGACCCCTGCCCTAGGTGAATAAAAATTTTGGGTAGACAAAATTTATTAGTCCCACAGTAGAGTCGGGCTCATGTCCATCAGAGTGACGAAAGAGCGCTCTGGTAGTAGGCGATATGACCTCGTAGTTAAAGCCCGGGCATGAGTCATAATAACTATTATTTAAATTATATAATATTATTATTGTTATTATATAATAACAAATGGTTTTCCTACTTGGATTGAAAGTTCTTCAAATTTTAGACGGTTTACCTACAAATTGTGTTTACTGAATATTTCTAGTCAGCCTTTAATGTAAGGAAACTTAGGTGTGAAGTTAGTTCGTATTGCATGAACTTTGAAGTGTAACTTATAATTAGCGGGAAAGGGTTCTCATGTGAATATTATAATACCAGCGTATTATCTTCAGAAATGAAAAGGCTTCTGTCTCCACAAAAAAAATGTTGACCCAGCTCATAAATAGCGCAATGATTGTGTGAATGGACGTCACATCCCAAACTTATATGTACAAAAAGGTACAACATAAACTTTCTGAACTAGTAGAATGATGCGAACAAACTAATAACTTCTCCATACAAACAATTCTAGACAAAAAATGACAAAGTTTCTTCACATTTCGTTGCAGACAAGGGATAGTTTTATCAAAATTACTTTTTGCCACAATTATTACAAGTAGTCCTTTTCAAAAAATTAATTGCGATTTTAGTCTAATTTAAATGAATTTGGTCTGATAATACCCATGTAAAATTTTGGTAAATGTAAAACATTTACATGTTTCTTTTGTGGAGTAGAAGTAATTCTTTATACACCTTAAGAATTGTTGTAACGTAGAATACGTTTTATGACCATTAATTGACATTTAATGTACGTGAAGAGAATTTTCTCATTAGCTCTTTAACGGTTTATGAGATTTTCATGAAATGTAGCGACCTTATAAGTCTTTATTCTACGCATATAGTGGTTAAAACTTTAAACTTTTATTTTAACTAAAGTAAAATTTCAAATGCTTTTAAGAGTGAATTAGATACTGGAACTACTAAAAATACTACTTTACATTGAAAGCTTATATTATGCAGCAATTCCAAGGTTTTTGTTTGTTTAGTTTGGATATTTACAATCGGCTACAAAAACCATAGGAACATTTGATAACTACAATGTATAATATGCATAAGTAAATAAATAAAAATAAATTGTATATACATACATAAATACAATATGTACAAAATAATAAATAGGTATATATGTATTTCCAACTTTTTATTTATTGTTATCCCCAGTGGTACATCCCCCGTTGAGGAAGACAACCTGTTGTTTCATTCGATGTATCTCATCCTACACCTTACTACCATTTAAGATAATAATAGTAAAAAAAAGTAATAAATCTATAATAATAAATTGACAATAATAACAATCAGGATGAAATACAAATAATACAAAATAAATAACAAGGCGACAAAATAATATCAATAAGTAATTGTTAAGCCATTAGCCACTTCAAAAAACAATTTTACATATGAATGTTCTCTAAAAAGTGAAACTTAAAAATCTACGCCTATCTCTTGGAAAAATGAATGTAAATTTTCTGAATGGAGATTGGGAAGCCTGAGCAGGTCCATGTAACTTGGGGTATTCTTTGTTATCTTCCGTACCTTATCTATAAATTTGATCCTTGAATACGAATATTTACTGCACCACATGATGACATGCTCTGGATCCTCGGTCATTTCACAGTCCTCACAGAAAGGAGTCTCACTTTTGCCAATCCTATGCAAATATTTACGGCGAAGTGCATGATTTGATCTGACTCTGCAGAGATTTTTGACAAATCTTCGAGATCTGGAAGATTTCCCGAACCAGGATGGTATTCCTACATGTGGATTGACTGACTTATAAAATAATCCCTTATCGCTTGCATCATATACTCTTTGCCAAGCGGCTCTGAGATCTTGGTTAAAGTTCGTATATAGGTCAGTCACTGGGACTTTATATCGAGAGCTTACCTCCTGGTACTCAGTAGCTGACTTTGCCAAACAGTCGAGACGTATGCTCCTTCCTTGCTGGGACAAATTTCGGAGACGTTCCAGGTAGAGTTGGTGGGTGCGCGAGTGGTTCCGATGGTTTCCCGTCCTCGGATCTATCGAGCCTCTGACTAGCAGTGGAGGCAGACTAAGGAGAGTTAATTAATATTAGTGGTGAGTGGGAGAGTGGCGGTTTTATCGTGAGGATATGGGTTAGAGACAGGTGTGGCATGCTGGAGACAGTGAGATAGTAGCATCAGGGCAGACCTAGACAGCTACTGGTTGGTACTCCTGGCCACTCTCGACTAGGGGCGGGGGGTCTGCATGTCTGTTTCCGGCCCTTCCATCTCCACTGAAAAAAAGGTGACCCAGCTAGTTAGTCCAAAAAAACAGCCATATTGGATAACAGACGAGTTTTTAAAGCTAGGACATGTCTAAGAAGAACCTAGTGCTCCAATCCCAACAAATGACAAACCTTCATTTTTGAAATCGACAAAACAGTATTGCGTAAATATCTTATTAAATACAGGTCATAAGAAAAACTTTTTTTTAATTAAAGAAGAAGAACTTCACATACACTCCTCGTTTACACTACAACAGCTCACACAAATCGAAAACTGGTGCAACACATGAAAAATAAAACTTAATACAGAAAAATCACATCACATTTACACTTACGGTACGAGAAACATGACCTCCCGTTTTCATCTACGACAAGCCCCTCCCTCAAACTAATACTGTATGATACCTAGGACTGATATTAGTTCGAAGACTGACATGGAACCCTCACACACGTCTCACACGAAACATGCTGAATCGTCGACTCAAAATACTCTACGGACTTCTAAATTGACGATCAAAATTAGACATGACACAAAAACAGAACTGTTACACTTACTTACTTTGACCATTATGGACATACGGATCACAGATATACGGTTCAGCAAAAACATCCAACATCAAACGAATTCAGGCGTTTCAGTCAAAAACCCTCAGACTGATAAGACAGTGCCCCCCATACATAAACAACAGAACACTTCATAACGATCTTATGATACACACAGTACCCGACACAATACAAACTACTTACATAAATTTTTGCATCAAACTTTTGCATAACTAAACGTTAAAAAAATTAAATAAACGATAGACGTGTAATTTGGATCTTCGTACTAAGGCAAATGCAGTTTTCAGATTACAAAACTCGTCGGTGAATCAGAACGAATTAATCAATTAACTTTTCGCTCTACCTCCGAAACTAATCGACCGTTTGCGCTAATATTCAACACTTGAATTACATAGGAGCTCCTAAATCCTCATACTAAATTTGTGTGTCGATATATTCATTAAATCGTTAGTTATTAGGGTTATTGAATTGAGCCTTCTCCCCTGAACCCCCTCCATTCGGCCAATATCGCTGAAATTTGATAGGTTTTTTGAGTTCAGCCCCCTTTGATCCTCTACTCCCTTCTGCCAATTCCGTGTCGTCCTTATGGGTTTTGAATTCACATATGAAATTTTGTGTCGATGCATTCTTTACAACGGCAGTTATTAGAGCTATTGAGTTAAGCCTCTCCCCTAATCCCCCCCCCCCTTGGGTCAAACGCCCTTTCCTGAAAATGGACACGGGTTATCCTTACGGGGTTTTGGACAAACATATAAAATTTCGTGTTGATACATCCATTCTATCGACAGTTATTAGGGTTTTTATGTTGAGCCTCCTCCTTTACTCTTAATCTCCTTCTTCCTTTTGGTCGATTTGGCTGAAAAACAATAGGTTTCATCGTTAGAGGGTTTTGGATACACATATAAAATTTTGTATCGATACAATCATTCTATCGATGTCGGAAAACATGGAATTCGGTTAAAAACGTGCATCAATTTTCTTTTAATTTTAGATAACTTCTCCTATACTTTGTATAGCTGGGGCAGTAAAATCGGTTGATTGTTACTAAAGAGGGGGGGAATTTACAGCCGAAATTGGTGCCATATCTTATCTGAAGAAGACACTAAAGTATGTTGCCATCTCGCTTTGACTCCTTAGCAGAGGATGGCCATGAATGGAAGCTGCCTCTTACGTTACTCCCATACTCCCTGTAGGAGTGGGAGTGGCTACTAGGAGTGTTGCTGTTGTCGAGTGTGGATTGCGGAGACAGGTCTAAAGTCTGAGTGGACTCCTATCAGTGTGTCGATGGGAGGTCTGATAGGTAGCCCCCCACCCTACCATCCAACAGCCTCTCAGAGCCAGACAGTCAGCTTTACTCCGTCGTCATGGTTGTTGCTCTCCTGCCATTCTATCTTGACCATTGTGTACGTATCCATTATTCTTTTACCATTAGTTATAGTCAATTTTGATTTATTTTTTAAGTTATGCCACGTTTAAATGACGGACACTCTTGCTACGTATTTTGTACTTTATGATTATTTTGGGGGGTACAATACTGAAATTAGTCCCATGAAACTCAAAATACATAACACTGGAGTTAACAGACAACAAATAAATACAAATACAATTTAATCGGCATTGTCTTCAATTTTTTTAATATTTTTTGACCCGTCAAGATTCCTCTTTGGCTTCAATACCAAAAAAATTCCAATATATATTTAAAAAATCTATCAATGAATCACCGACAGAGTTCTTTCCTATCTTGAATGATTCACAAATTATGCCCTCTCCCCATTCCAAACTAATCCTCTCTTCTTTTTGACTAGATACTTTACTGAAAATCGATATGGACTTCTGAAATCACATATACATTTCCGTGTCAATTAAGTATAGTATATTTCATATTGTAGTCAAAATAAATAATAAATAAATATATATACTATTATACTTTGCAATAAAAAAAAAAAATAGTCTGACCTATCACAGATTTTATTATTGGTATATGTTTACCTGCTTTCAGTCTACAAAAAACTAATCATTTAGTGAACAAATAATAAAATTCTAATTTCTAAAATAAGTCCATAAAAAAATTGGCTATGTGCGCTACAATAAATTCAATAAGTAACATAAAATAAAGTGATATAAAAAGCTTTAAATATTAACATCCCTGATAAAACATTTTTTAAAACATAGCAATTTAATAATAAATATAATAAAACTGTCCAATAAATAAAAATAGAATAACTACTTCCTATCTGAATCACAATAGGATATATATAATATATATATATATATTTGGTAAATAAACATTATAAGTGATCCACCGACAAATTTTTTAAATATATATACCTATTGATTTTTTTTTCATATTGAAGATGGTCAAAAAGGGATAATATTGATGTATCAACATTTAAAAAAAAATGAATACAAGGCTCATGGTTTCCGATAAGTTTATTTATTTGTTTGTTGTCACTTAATATCTCTAAAGCACTCAAAAGTCGTTTTTCGAAAGAGCCCGTATGTATGCCTTAAGCCAAACTCTACAGTCTAAATTAGTGGTGTAACAACCACCCCCCGGTAAGGACAAAACAAGGACAACACACATTTTCTTTCTTGGCGTGGGGGCGGGATTTGGAAACTTGGCGGGGGCCCTCCCACGTAGCCGCTACACCGCTTCCTGAACATGTGCAGGGGGAATAGAGCCCATCAGAGCCCCACACGTTTCATACCTGTGCTCACCCTACCAGTCGCACCCAACCATTGTCTTAGCTTTTCATCTTTAATAATATCTACAAGAAATCTCGTTGACTGCCAGATTATGAATCCCGTAAGTTATGATCAAAGAGTAATTGATTAGGTATAAATTAAGACAAATATGCTCCTCCTATAAAAAAAAAAGTATAACATTTTTACTTTTTTTTCAAAAGTAGGATTTTTAAACATTTAACGTAAAAACAATTAATTTACGATTTTTAAGTTAAGAAACACGAAAATATTGTGGAGACTAATGAAAAACGAATAAATCAAACGTCTTATTGAAATAGACATAATTATGAACTACCGGTTTTGTTAATTACACAACAGACTTAATTATAAAATAAGTCAATTTGCTGAGTGCGAACCATTCTTAGATCGCAGGTAAGAAAGGGGATTTTATTGAAAATTTAACATTTTGTTAATATAGGTTAGGTTAGGTTTTATGACTCATGCCCGGGCTTTAACTATGAGGTCATATCCCCTACTACCAAAGCGCTCTTTCGTCACTCTGGTGGACATGAGCCCGACTCTACTGTGGGAGTCCTAAATTTTGCCTACCCTAAATTTTTATTCATCTAGGGTAGGGTTTTTTTTAACGAGTACCTGACATCGTACAGGCTCGGGACCATCGCTTAACGTCCCATCCGAAGGACGGCGTGCTTAAGTTTATTTTACCTCCCAGATAAAATAAACTAAGGGCCTCGGTCGGGCTACGAACCCACGACCTTGAGCTCAGAAGTCAAGCACGCATACCACTGAGCTACCGGCGCCCTCTTTTGTTAATATATAAACATTATTTCACGCGTATATATGAATTAGTTTTTCTTGTTAGAATATAATTATTCCATATTTAATTTTAGTTTTATTAACTATTATTGAAAATAGGCAAGGAAATATTTCAGAACAACTGTACAGCCATGGGGATTTCCAAGTTCCACTCAGTAAACTGCCTTAGTTTATAACTAAACCTAACGATGGTATAATGCCGAAACGTTTAGTTTATGATAGAAGTTTTGTGGAACAGACAATATTTCATAAAAAAAAAAGTGTGTTTTATTTATTTATTCATCCATTAACTGATTAAAAGACCTTTTCCTCCGGGCTTGATATATGTATGTACATTTTTTCTTCATTTTTGCTTTTAGGCCTAAGTGCACTTAAGGAAACTTAGTGAATGGTTTTTAAATTTCCTATAATTCAATTTTTTTTAAATGTTGGTAGCTTCTGTTCAACAAGAAAATAGTTTTAAATAAATATATGGCTATAAGATTTTTTTACATTTGTTGCAGAGTGAGAATGGATCAAGTTCTAGTAGCTGTGCCTCTTCGCCCGATGTCGATTTGGACGTTGATGAAGACACACAAAATATACAGTGCATGTAAGTATCTATTTATTTATTTTCAAATTATTTGACATTGGATTAATTTATCAATCCATAAATACATTTCTATTCACAAATTTTTCATTATTCGGAAAGATCGAATACTTCAAAATTTAATTTTAAAAAAACCTGTTCTTGGGCCTTCGAAAAAACAAACATTTAATGGTTTTCGTAATAACCAATAATTTATTGGACTTGAAAAATAAAATAAAACTGGTTTATTTAATATATTGTCTAATTTCACTAACTATATATACATGGGAGTACTTTCGGTATTTCTACCATCCTCAGCCAAAAGCATAAGAGATAAGACTAAGCCGAATGACGACGTGCTAAAGTTTTTTTCACCTTACTGATAAAAAACCTAAGGGCTTCGGCCGAGTTTCGAACCCGGGATCTTGAGCTGAGTAGGCTAATGAAATGTGTTTTGTTGAGGTGGTCCCACTGCGGTGCCTGGTGCCCTGACTCCAAGACACTCACAGTCCACATCACTGAGGACCACATGAAGAGAGAGGAAGATGGGGCCTACTATTGCCAGTGGAGCACCTGTCTTCGCAAGGGAAAAGGATTCAACGCCAGGTAAATATTCATCGTTTTTTGTGAAAGTTTTTCGGAAGTTGGTACTCGAAATTTAAAGATCAGGTTAAAAATCGCCTCATTAATCAATTGAGGATGGAAAGTTTCAAACGTGTTGTTCCAAAATTGAAAAAATTGTACATTTTGCTTATGTAATACGCATAAATATGGCAAATGTCAATGCCAATTGCTTAGCAGACGGGCTACGTGCCATCACCTATTAGTCAGTTGTAACAACGTTCGGTTGGAAGCGCTAGTGTTATGTGGCAGATGATTTTAACCATCAATCGTGTTATGTAGCCACAGTTTCACTCTTGAAGAAAGGAAATACACTCAGGGATTTTGAAGTTGGTATTATTATAGGCCTACAATCTCAAAATAATATTAGGCAACCTAAAAACTAAGTAATCTAGAACCATGTGTACCTGAAATTAGTTTTACATTCAACAATGGATTATATAGTAGTTAGGGGCTATCTATGTGTCCTAACCTCTGCTTATAGATATATTCAATTGAGAAAACTCATTTAAATATAATATTATATTTTAGAAGCGTTATGTCGACGACATTTGGATACTTTTTAAGGGGACAGAAAGGCAAATTTCACTAATTTCGATTATGACAACATTCAACATAAGATAAAATTTATGTAACACAATATTTCATTACAACTCTTATTAACTAAATTAAAAAAAACAAAATAAAAACTATGCCTTATTTAATATTTTTTTTCTTTTTAGGTACAAAATGATAGTTCACGTGCGGACGCACACTAGAGACAAACCCCTCCAATGTAAATTTTGTATGAAGAAGTATTCTCGTAATGAAAATTTGAAGATACACATTAGATCTCATACAGGTAAGAATTTAAAAAATGTTGATAGATTAAATTACTTAACTAAATATTTCAAATTGCATTTTTAGTTTTTTATTTACTAAAAAATAGAGAATTTCATATATTCCTCGCACTGTTATGAGCTGAAAAACTATAAATAAAAATCATACAACAAAAATAACTTTCTTCCTGTCTCAGATATATCACAATTTTTCTTTTTGGATTCAGGGTCTGTTAGCATGAAATTCTGGAAGTTTGAGGGCTGAAGGTATCACCGCGACCAGAGTAGGCCTACTGTGGCCCTGTGTGTGATGGTCCTTACAGCAGCCCTGTAACTTTAATAAAGTCCAGGATGCTCCTGCGGGTTCCCTCCATAGCCTATCTCGGTTCCGTTATGGCAGGCCCGAACTAGTAAAAATTTCTTGCTTTCTAGAGTTTTACATTGGCTTAGAATATGAACCTCAGTCCCATTTTCTTCGCCACATTTTCTGCACAGAGCGATGCCCATATTGTGTAGGTTTTGTTCCTATGATAGTGTCCTGTGATCAGCCCTGTCATAGTTCTTAGGTTCATTCTGCTCATGTTCAGAAGCTCTCGGCTCCTATCAGAGGGTTCCGCAACAGAAGGTTAAATGTCTTTGATTTAGAACCCCTCTCCAGAACTGGATGTGTTTCCTGGTCAGCCAAATTTGTATTGTCGCCCTTGCGGTGCTCTGGCTAGTTGTTCAGCCCTTTCGTTGCCCTCAAAACCTTGATGTCCTGGCACCCATCTCAATTCTACTCTATTTTGGTCCGTCAGGGACTCCAGTGTTTCAAGGCATTCCAGGACGATTTTGGAATCTCAATGATAATATATAATGCATACGCATCGCTGCTTGACTATCAGACAGTATTAGGATCCGCCCTCCACTGCTTTTCCGTCTCTTCATGATCCAGGCGCACCTGAGGATAGCGTATACTTCAGCTAATTACAACCCTTAGTTAACAAACCTGGAAAAGTGGCTGTAGGTTTTATTTTTTTCAGGCACGCATATTTCTATATATGTAAATATTTTCTTTTGTTGGCAGGTGAAAAACCCTATGTGTGCAAGGAGTGTGGTAAGGCCTTCTCCAACTCAAGTGACAAATTCAAACATGTCCGAACTCACTACGAGAAGAAGCCGTACGGTTGCAAGGTGGCCGGGTGTACGAAGCGGTACACAGACCCGTCCTCGCTCAGGAAGCATGTGAAGACGTACAAACACGAGTCCCGCCTCTCGGAGTCGTCAGTTCAGACCTCTGCTCCTAGCTCACCTCAATCAACCTCACCTCTCCACATCCCAGGAGGTAAGCGGATTTCAATGTTTCACTTGAAATAAAGGATATAGAAAAAAAGAAATAATAATAAAAAATATGTTTTACTTTCTTATACTTATATACATAAGGAAGTATTGTAATCGTGTGAAAATTCGAGTTCGAGGTTTCAATCGATTTTCACGTTTTAAGGTCCCCTGAATACGTTTTGATCATTTTCGCGATGCGTATATTTGATTGGAATTTTCTATAGTGGAGGGGGTTCTTCAGGGAGAGGTACTCAGTCCACTTCTCTTTTTGTTATTCATCTCCGATATGAGTGAGTTTTTTGCTTCTCATGGCTCTCGAGGTATTAATATTAACTGTTTTAAGGACCTGCACATGCTGCTTTATGCAGATGATGTGGCCATTTTATCTTCTTCCTGGCAGGACACTCAAACCAATCTAAATATTCAACATAAATATTGCCAACTCAATAGATTAACACTTAATGCTACAAAAACCAAAATATTAATATTTCACAAGGGCGGTCGCACCTCTAAGTTTAAACCTCTTAAATATGATAACTCTGTAATAGAAATAGTGAATCACTTCATTTATTTAGGAGTTCCTTTTCACAATTCAGGTACTTTTTCCAAATCAATTAAATATTTTCTTTCTAAAAGTTCAGCTGCAAATGCTATAGTTATGAAAACATTATGTAATGCCAAATCTGATTCATGGCTATCCAACTGTCATTTATATGATTCCATTTCTCAAAGTACACTCCTATATTTATCCGAGATCTGGGGAATTGGTTATGGCTCAATTATTGAGCGTGGGCAATTAAGTTTCTTAAAAAAGCTCTTATGTCTACCATTAACTACCCCTGATGCGTATGTCCGAATGGAGACCGGTAGGGTTCACACGAGTAGTAAAATCTTCAAAAAAATGATCAAATGGTGGACCAGTCTACTTAATCTAAGTGATGAAACAATCCCTAAAATGTGCTACAATAGACTGATAGAGCTTTCAGATTCTTCTAATATGCCTTTTAATTGGACCCTTGAACTAAGAAATAGCCTGTCTTCTATAGGAGCTTATGACGTCTGGAAATCTCAAAATACCAAAATTGTAGAAAATGAATTTAATAATTTAATCACTTCATTCCGAAATAATCTCATCAGTAAAGATGTTGAAAAAATCCTCAACTCCAAGTATAACTTATATTATAGAAATATGTGCTCTTTTGGTTCTGTGAGTTGCCATATGTTATTTAATTGTCATATTAATAAAATTAGAGCAGTAGGTCAGTTACGTTTGGCTTCTAAACACCATATCAGTTTGTATATAAATAAAGAAAAAATTATTTTTGAAAAGGATCAATGTAGATGTTGTTCTAGAGAACTCAAAGAAGATATTGTTCATTTTTTATTAAACTGTCCTTTGTATAATAATATTAGAGAAAGATATTTATCTAAATATATTAAAAACTCTGATGAAGACGAAAGTAATATTATTAGAATATTAGAGATTGTTTCTATGGAGCAAATTAATGATGTCTATTACTATATTCTAAATGCTATTAATTTAAAAAAGCAAACATTATAAAGAAAAAATAAAAAAAAATCTAACTTCCAATAAAAAAAAAATAAATAAATAAAAAAAAAAAAGATAATGGGAAATGAATTTTAAAGTTGGATTTCTCATATTAAGTTTTTGTTAAATATCTATTATTTACAGTTTAAGTACAAAGTGGTTTGTCTTAATGTTTATTAGTTTTTTTTTTTTTTTTTTTATCATATGTATATGTGTATGTATGTATAAAAAAGTGTATATTTTTCTGTTTTGCATATATAAGTAAATGTGCGCATTCATTTTTTAATATTTAGAAAATTTATTAAGTGTGAAATTCTTACTTTATTATTATATAAAATGTATATTCAAATTGTAACTCAACTCTCTACAATAAGCCTTAATAGGCTTCAATGTAGTAATAAATAAATAAAAAAAAAAAAAAAAAAAAAAAAATATTTGATTGGAAAGCACCGTTAAAAAAAAAAAAAAAAAAAAAATCGTTTGCCGCCTGGTCAAGCTCTCATCGGAGTCTTTGTACATTTAGCAGAACCCCAGCTATTAAACCCTATCCGTTACTACTATAAATTTGTGCGTGATGACCATACGTGAATTTCAATAAAAAATCATGTTGAAATAGGCAATCGAGATTTAAATTGGGTCCAATATGGACAGGCTATTTTCCTGCACTTAAATCGATTCTAATAAATGTTTTTATTTAACTTACTTATATTGGAGGGACAATTGGAAACTAGGTGGACATATTCTTACCCCGCTCATAGGGGAGGACATAGACCCTTTTACTCCAAAATAATAATGAAATTGGCGTGTCAACCCCTTGGATTCCAGTTATTAAAGCCAGTCGACCCCAGGGAGTCTGGCCCCCATGTGATGTCAACCCCCTGGGAGGTCCGTATCGACCAATTTGATACACAGGAGGCAAGCAATGTCTTTAGTAGGCCAGAATTGTCTTAACTGCACATGGTGGCTCAAACACGGAGTCAACCCTATTTGCACAAATTTCTCCAAATAATTGCCTGCCAAGCCCCGTGAAATTTGTAGTGTACTAAATAAAAGTACTAAAGTTTATTTAATTCCTATAAAATAAAATAATGAAATTCGCTACATTAACTGAGCGTTGTTTTTAAAATAACAAATTCTTATTTTTGTGTATTCTTCTAGTTTCAGACTGTGAACAGATGGATCAGGACTTGGAGAAAGAGTCCACACTCAGATTTCCGTCCTACTATGAACAACAGACCATCTCCCGACCTGTACCCCGGTACATGTTTGTACCTCTGTGGAACCTGTGGATACCGCAGCCTGCCGTCTGGCCGGAGACACCCCTCGACCTGGCCACCACACCGCTAGATCTGTCCTGTCGAGTGGCTGCAGCCAGCTCTAAACAGGAGTCACGACTCGCTGGCAGTAGCAGTCCGTCATAGGGATGTCGGGGAAGTGCAAACCACATCAAAGTATTATGTACGTGGAAATAAGAGAAAAAGGCTTGTTAACATTAATTATTATTTTTGTTTAATTGAAATTTTATTTTCTAAGTGTTTGAAAGCTCCAGACGCATTAGCGCAATTTTTTTTCATATACATGCTAAATTTTATGTATACATGGGCAAGTGTTTGTACCAAAGTTCAAAAATATACTTCAACCATTGAAACAAAACAAAATGTTGAAGATCATTAAATTGTGAGAAACACGAATGCCATACCGATGAACAGCTTCCAAAATTTTTCTACGCTAACGCTAATAATTTTTGACTTAGTTTTAATTGAATAAATAAAAACAAAGAAGTTGCTTATCTTTTACAATGTCTAATTTCACAAACATATATACATTGTTAATTATGTATATTTGTGAAATTAGACAACATGAAAGTTAATCAAGTTCTTTCTTGTTATTTATTTTATTAGCTTTCCACTATAACGACACAGATCGCAGAAATATATTCAATTTAGTTTCAATACTTTTTTTTTTATATTTAATAATTTACAATTATCGAAGGATTTTGTTTTAACAAACAATAAGAATAAATTGTATATTTTTTGTTTGTAAATGTTATTGAAATTTTTATAGAATTATTTCATTTCAAGCTCCTAAATATTATCTGAACTTAGGGACTTACGTCCTAGGTAATCACATATCTTTAAGGATAACGAGGGCTTAATTGTATAAAGATGCCTTGACAACAATACAGCTTAAAATTCCATTTTCTTTATCTGCAGTTGTCTCAGAACAATACAGTCTTAAATTGAATATGAAGGTTTGAGAAAGCTAGATAGGAATTTCTAAAAAAAAAAAGTGTTTAAATTGAGGCTTGTTCATCGTTTGAATTAAGCTATTAATGTATTAGTTAGCATAATGTATATATGACTGTATATGTTGTACTTATTTATTTAAAATGTATTTTGATAACACAAATGTGCAAAGAATAATTTTATACCAAATATATGTAATATTATTATAAAGCAATAAATATTATAATTTATTTTTTTACTTTCATTGGAACTTCCCAATCACAACCCGTTTGTGACCCGTGAAGCAGGTACACGTTGTCTTGACAGCAAACGTCAATAAAACTGAATGTAAGAACATTTTTTTACTAAAATTCTTGAAAATGTATACTTTCTTCAGGACGCAAAATGACTTCTATAGAAAAAAATAAATAAAATTATTCTCCTGCTAATTATTTGTGTATTATTTATTATATAACTAGGCTCTATTAGACAGAACATCTATGATCTAATTCTAATATCTGCAAAAATTCAAAAAATGTTTTCGCGAAAAAAAGAAAAAAAAAGTAACTGGGTTCCTTCTACAGATTTGAAGAACCCCGAAACTGTGAGTGTGATCCTGTAACAGGACACATTTGCAATTTCAGACAATCGCGTAGTGCGTAGAAAAGTATTGGAGAAAAATATGCCAACCGCGTAATATTTCTGGTACCAGTAGTAACGGAATATATTATAAAGTTAAAAAAAAAATTGAAGTGAAATTTTTGTATATTATTAATTTTGATTTTTCGTCTCTAGATAGTAAAACGCGTGTTATTAGACATTGTGGACCAAAGTCGAAATTAACATTAACCTCTTATTAATGGTTTATTTTCATCGTAGTATGCAATACACATACACATACTCTCTCACTCGTTGTTTTTAAAATAAAGTAATGTATTTTTAATTAATAACAAATATAAAAAAAACTACTATATCCATAAAATATAATCATATATAAGTAAGTAACTTCGCATTATATTACTTTACCTGAAGCTGATTATATTACTTTACGTGCAGACAATACGCGCACAAAAAATAAAAAGTTTCTTCGCACATATTATGCCACACTGTTGTGAAAAAACAAATTGAGATCCCCCCTTCAGTGCCCCTCCCCTCATTTAAATTGTTGGATGCACCCTAGCCTATATTTCCAGTTGAGATATTCTATAAGTTTCAGAATACCTAAAGGATAGAATAGAAAATATAGGGTAAGGAGCGTCCGAAATTTCAAATAGGGGAGGGGCTCTGGTGGGGGTCTCATTTTTTTTTTAGAAAAATTGGTGTGGCATATCACTGCAAAGGATTTAAGAAGTGTTTCATGAATATAAATTTAAATGTTTTTCCATGATGCCTGGAGAAAAAAATAAAACGAAATTTCAATTTTTTTTCTAAAAAAAACATTAAAATTAGGGTTTTTTATATTACTGGATCGAATAGTTTTGGAATAATTTTCCAGCCAATACAAAAGTCATATAAAACCATCAATTAATGTCAGATAAACGCATAATTAGGTGACTTTGAACTAGTAAATCTGTATTTATTAGGGTTTTTGAATTGAGCCACCTCCCCTGAACCCCCCCTTTCATTCGTCCAATATCGCTGAAATTTGACTGAGTTTTTCCTCATTGGGTTATGATTTCAAATATGAAATTTCATATAGATACATTCATTACATCGGCAGTTATTCGGGTTTTTGAGTTTAGCCCCCTTTGATCACCCCTTCTCTTTTGCCGATCGGCTAAAATTAATAAATGTTGTCCTTATGGGGTTTTGAATTTACATATGAAATCTTGTGCCCATACTTTTATTACAACGACAGTTTTTGAGTTAGTCCTCTTCCTAATCCCCCCCCCCCTTCTCTTTGACTCAAAAATGATAGGTGCTGCCCTTATGGGGTTCAGGTCGCACATATAAAATTTCGTGTCGATACATTCATTCTATCGGCAATTAATAGAAGCCTCCTCTATGTTAAGCCTCCCCTCCCCTTTGGCTGAAAATAAAGAGTTCTGGATTCACATATAAAATTTTGTGTCGATACATTCATTCTATCGGAAGTTATCGTGTTCACAGACAATTTATATTCGTATTTGGAATCTGAAGGTCAATAACATGAAATTCCGTTGAAAACTACGCATATAATTTTGAACCGATTACATAACTTGCCCTATACTTCGTATAGCTGAGTAAGAAAAGTTGATTTTTCGATTTTTGTCACAGGGACAAAGCACTATTCGTCGATATGGTTCATAATCTCTTATTATAGGTACTTAAATTCTATAATTAAGGACAAATAAATAAAATAAAAATAATATTTAATAATAAAAATTCGCTTATAAATATCAACAATACAACATAGATTAAATTCAATACATCCCGGGCCTCCATTACTAATTATATTAATATAATTTAGATAATAATGATAGTCCGATTATATTTTTGCTATCCATATCGATATAGAGGAAGGCTTAATATAAATAAAAACAAAAAAAAATAGTTTAAATTTTATATTGTCCAATTTCACAAAAATAGATACATATTGTGTATCGCTTTCGGCTTATGCCTTCGTCAGCACAAAGTTCAAAAGAGAGATGTAAGTTCTAGGTTATCATATTTATACAATCCTCAGGTTACTGAAGCGGCTGTGACTCCCTGTCCCCTACGGAAGTGCTGCCTTAATGGAGCATCCTGACTGTTATAAAGTTTAAACATAAATATCAAAAAATTAAAAAAAAAAAAAAAAACTATTATAATTGAATTAGTGTAATAATAAAACTTTTTTCCTTGGACAAACGTAACACCTACCACTCTTCTTTCAAGTAGATGGAAGCTGTTGTGATGGTTCTGAGACACAAACCATTTCCGCAGGAATGGTTTTTAGGCAATCCTCCATTGACATGCAGTTCTGTAGATAACCCTGTTTCAAATGTTGGGATCCTTTAGCCTTTTCTATATCGCGGGTGATACCAGTTTTTTTCCGAATTCGAACAAGAATAATCAAAACGTTTCATCTTTAGACATATAACATCTTGAAATTCTTCATGGCTATCATCTGAATCAATTGCGATCTCGTCTTCCTCATCAATTTCTAAGACGTCGTCTACCGTTTCAGAGCATTCGGAAAGGACATCAACCTCTTCGTCATCTTCAGTGTCAAAGCTGTTTCCAATTATTACGTTACATTTTCTACAATTTTTCTCGTACGAACTGACACTATATTTTCCATTTTATGTTTCTGTACGCATCTTGTCAATGGCGAAAACTAACTGATAAATAAACCCAGACTTGAAAAGAAATGTATTCTCGAGAAATTTAATTTCAGTTGGAAACGGCTCCATCACGGAATTAGGCCATCTCATAAGTATCCACGTAAAATACTAATAGTGAGGTCCATGTTTCTTTGCGAAAACAAATCACACGACGGACATTTTTTTTAAACGACTACATATGTCATATAGTCATTATTTCACTAATTTCTTATATACTATACTAAGAACCCCATTCTTTAGTTTTCTAAAATTCTTACTATTATGTCATCTTGATGTTTACGTTTTAACTTTAATATTTCTTATTTTAGCCACTTTTTCTTTTTACTAAGATTCTATTTTTTTTTTTTTTTTCCTTTTTTGTATTGCTTCTTTCTCTTCATTTGTTTTCTTTATTCTTAGGGATTCTTCTATCTTATATGTACTTTATTAATTTATCAAGTTACTGTCGTGTCCACTCGTATTATTATTCTCATTATTATTGTTGATTATCTCTAAGTGTATATATATTTACTTTTCTTATTATTAATAAATGTCAAAGATAGAATTAATATATTTAATTAATAACAGCGATTGTACAGTCCTAGCTGACTGCTCCCCCTCCCACACTCAGACTCCGTCTTCTGGGAGGAGTTAGCCTATTTGCCATTTGTCTTATTTTGTAATGATTTGAAGGTATTGAATAAAAAATAAATAACTCAAATATTTTCAACAGACAGAATGTTCCTTCAAGGCCGGACTTCAGCCCATGTACTTGGAGTCACATCAGGTAACCTAGGGGGTATATAAATATGGCAACCTAGCAAACTTAAATGACAAATTGGAACTTAGTACTGTGTATGGCATGGAGTAAGCCGAAACGGTACACTATTGTTACGAAATTGGAATTAGACAATACACAATTTAAACAAGCTCATTGTTTTTATTTATTTTTTAATAAAGACAGGTTTTTAAAGTAACGCATATATGTATAAAGCATACAAGTGACAAAGAGAACTTCGGGAATTTACAGACTAAAATAAATAAATAAAATATAATAAATAAAACAAACAAAATGGCTGACAAAGAAAATGTATTTCAATTAACCTGATTTATTTTTAGAATCTCATGAGGATTCGAAAAAAAATATATTTGCAAAATGAATGTGGTGACAATCATAAAACAAAAAAAAAACAATAGGATATAAGAAATTAACAGGGTTTTATTTTTTTCTTAAAGGTTCATTTTCTTAAAGAAAAATTGTCTGTAGAAGCATTTAAAAAATTAGAATTAGTGAAATATAAAAAGAGCTGATTTTGAGCGCTGTTGATAATAAATACGTAAGATATTATAAATGTTTTTTAGAGAGACTAACAACGTTTAGTGTAAGGCCAACGCGTAATCTACCGAACTCTACAGCCAAAAAATAAAACCATTTTAATAACAACCACTTTATTGTCTACATATAGATACAATAATAGTATTTTTTTTAAATAATTAAAAAAACAATTTATTAAAAAGAGCAATCATGCCTTCAATTTTGGGCGACAGAAAGTGTGCGTCAGAAACAAAAAGCAGTCTTGCTCCTGGGCGAGCTTCAATACTCATGTTACTTTCTCAAATAACAAAATTTAAAAATACACATATTTATTCTTTGATATAAAATATAGAAGCCTCTTGGCTTCTTTTAATGGAGGTGTTTTTCTCAACAATATTTCGGGAAAATTTTTATTTTTACTTCACTTTATTTATTGACTTGACAATAGGATTATTTCTCTACAATCATACAGAAGTAATGCGAAACTAGTTAAGAAAAAAAAAATAAATAACTGGAAATGATTATTTGTAAATATCCGCCATTTACGCACTACATCTTCAGATGCAGATATTCTAAACGGAGTGTATGACTAATTTTTTTTTTTTTTAATTTAAATGTTTTTTAGGCCTTGTTCATATTGATTGGTATGATAATCACTGAATCCGCACGTTCGAAGTGAAACTTCTTTTGTTTAGCATTATGACCTAAATTTAGATGTTTATTTATTTTTTTCAATATTGATAGGATCGATAAAATGTATAATAGAATTGGAAGAATTAATTTATAACATTTAAGAATGCAGTTTTATATTATCAAAATATGTTTAATATACTCTATTGACTTATTTTCGTTATTATTATCATCGATGTCGTTCATTATCAATTACAGCGTTCACAGGAGTCTTCTCTAAAATGAAACAATAGCTTAATTAATATAAATATTATAATGAATATAAAATAACAGTTGATTATATTGGCAGCTGATCTCGTTGTGCGTCACTTCCTCCTCTCGTGGCACGTTCATCACGAAAGAAATTACAACTCGGGATTCGTGAGGTACAATTTAAAAGAAGTTTCACTTCAAAATATAATATATAAAATACTTTAAGAAATAAGAAAAAAACATATATGTAAATGCCCATGACTGGGTCTTAAGGAATGAAATAATGGCTTCAAGAAGGGACAAACTCGTCTGGGAACCAACAGAATAAACCAAAAAATGTATTAAAATATTGTCCAAAACTTTGCAAACCTCACCTGTACATACGAGTTATTGTTTAATACGTGTTTATGGTATCATTGATGAATACTGAAACTCACCTATTACCTTAAAGCTGACTTGCTGAAATAAACTTAAGGCTATAAATACAAATATGTACAAAGATTTACATTATTCAATGTTTATAAATTGTTTAATAATATGTCATATAGGAGACAGCAACTATTTTAATAATAAAACATGAACAAATTCGTTATTACTAAACAAATAGTAACGTTAAGTAAAGGATTTCAGTCTTCAGTCCAAAAGAGGGACAGTAGTTTTTACTAAAATTCTTAAATTTCTTCATGTTGAACCCAATAAAGATGCACACATAACAGTACCAAATAATTGAAGAAAAGCTGGAAAATTTGTAATAAAATTTAACAAAAACTTAAAGCTAATTAGTCAACAAAACTATATCATTCATCCAATGAAAATGTCCCGTTTATATTATTCTGAACAACGTTTTCCTGTTTAATTATGTTTATTAGTACGAAATGTACAAGTTTCATAGCATCATATACATAATCATAACGTCTATGAGTGCTCTAAAATATATGTATGTATCTCTAGGTTGTTGCAGACATTTCTAAAAACTTTTTGTTTTAATAACAATAAATAATTACTCTTAACAGAAAAAATAACTGGACACAGTCTCTATTTACGAAATAAGCCTGAAATGAATCAAAGCATGTAGAATAGATTTTAAGAACAACTCGAACACAAAGGGAAAAGACATGGAAAATGAGACAGGATTTCAATTTTGCAAACATTTTGTTCAACTTATGTCGGTTACTTTTTTTTTTTCACTCGCACTTATGGAGCCTAAGGTAATATAAATGTTTAAACAAATAATAAATTATTAACACAATAATTTAGAAATTGTACCCTAATAAATTTTTGTATAACTTAATATTTAGTTGTCTTGATATCTGTAAATGTATGACACATGATGGAGCTTGTATAACCAAATAATTTTTAAGTTATTACAGACGAAAATAATGTTGAGTTGAATATGGGTAGTTCCATATGAACTCGACATGACGGCCCACATCACGACTTTGAAAATGAAAAGTGACTTCATTTTTTGATACTTTAGACACAAACGAACCAAAAAATCGTCATAAGAACTTTAAAAATCGCTGTGACTAATTGTGCAGCGATATTACTGAATTCATGGTTTTTAACGATTTTTCTTATGGATAAAATATTTTCGTTCCCAAATGAACCATTTCACATGAAAAAAAATGTAGGGATATAGTTTTTTGTTGGAAATTTTCCGTAGAATCCGAAAATTTTGTCAAAATTCAGAAATGAATTGATGTTTTTCGTTAAAAATCAGTTTTTCCAAAAAGTCGACTTTTTTTTTTGATTTAACATATTTCAAAAACTTATGGCTGAAAATTTAAGTTTGACGTCTTAAATTACTTGTGAGTGTCCCCACTAACGAACGCACAATCAATTTTTTTGGGTATCCTACTTGTTTTAACTTTACGCCAAAATTCATTTGTTAAATTTATCAACACGTTAAATCAAATGTTTATAATATACAGGGTGATTCCCTCGTAAGTTAAAAAAAAAATTGGGTGTAACTAGACCGAAAATGGAGTAGAATGCCGCCAACCGCACCTTTCTATCTCAATCCATTGCCGAGATATGATTTTTTAAAGTTTTTTTTTCGAGAAAACCACGTTTTTTGCCATCAAGTCCCACATTTCTCCCTTTTAAATCAACTTTTGAGCACATTTTTGGAATCAGCGTTAAATTTAACGTGGTTTTCTCGAAAAAAACTTAAAAAAATCATATATATTATTTTTGATGGTTTGTTATAAAATAAAAATATTGTTATATATACTATATGCATTATGAACATTTTTTATTGTATATAAAATTAAATCAAAAACATATTCTAATATAGAATAGGGCGGCCCATGAAATAAGTTATCGCAATTTTAAAAATTGTCTGACATACTCACCAAAATCAACAAACTTTATTCATGTTTCTAAGAGATCTTGGAATAAGCTTTCATATAATATATTCTGTATGCCCCCCCCCCCCCTGAAAATAGCTGCGCTGTGGACACACAACACGTTTCAAATGTTTCACTATTCACTTCAATAAAGTAATAATTGTTAAATAAAACTTTTAGAAATAAAAAAAAAGTACCAACAAAACGAAGAACATTAATAATATCTAATAAATGCATAAAATGTATTCAAGAATACAGTCCCATTATGGTACACTTTTAAACCAAAATTAGCCACCAAACCAAACAAATATATAAAAGAAAGCGTTTAAAATGGAAAGTCCTGGTACAGCCTGCAAAAAGAGGAACTCCCAGTTCTTCGTGGATTTTCCTGACAAACCAGGGTGGGTTTGTTGCTATTCGGAGTACTTTGTTTTGAAATATTTGTAGTTATTTGATGTTGGTGTTGCTGATACCGATCCAGACTGGACAGACGTATGCTAGAAATGGAAGTAGGAGTGCCTTGTATAGTAGAATGAGTGAGTCGTGTCTCCAAAAGTACTCCAAGATAGCGCACACCCTGGTCATTAGAATTCCAGAGAATTGGGAGGTCATCAATTTGCAGATGACTTTATACCCAAAATTAGAAAATGATTACATTTTCTGTCCATGCAAACAATCTAGTTGAGAGCTACAAAACTTCCTCGTAATCAAAAATACTGTGAAATATACTTTTTTTTGGTTTATTTTCAAATCATTCTTTTACTATTTCTTGACAACACAAATGTTCCGTCATCAACAATAGCTCATGTAGATTGTGTTCACTTGGATTCCCGTAAATAATTAAAGCACATTTAAAACATGAAACCCCAACACCGTTCATAGCATGGACAGATTGACGATAATTTCGCAAATGATAGCTCCACTCTAAAGGTGTTTTACAAGATTTTTCACAAAATAAACACAATCCAAGAAATAAAGGGAGCCCAGTAGAAACCTTTTTTGTTCTTTCACTAAGAGCAGTCCTCACGTAGAGCAAGACCTCGGGTGAACAAGACAACACTCCTTTTGGTATTTGAGACGAATATAACGTTAAATTTTCATTTTCACCGCTTAATGTACTTTTCTCAGTTTCAACTTTGGTAATAACATCAGGAATTTTTTCAACAACTAATTCATGGTTTCCAGTTTCAACTCTGGAAATAACATCTGGACTATGATTCCTTTTAAGAATCTTAAGCTGTTCAGCAAATTCTTTTTCTTGTACTTTTTTGATGTCCTTAGAATTTTGTTCTCCTTCACTTGGCTGCTTGTTATTTGGATTAACTAAAATTTGTCCAATAATGTTGTTAGTTTTTACATTTTCTTTAATGAAATATTTACGCTTACGATCTTTACAGTATTGTATCAATTTATCACGAAATTCATTTAAAATGATGTAATGTTTTTGCAGACTTTTTGAATTAATTATTTTATACTCCTCATTCTTTAGTTTATGTATTCTAAGATGACTTCTCATGTAAAGCTCGATTAAATTGTATGGAAGTGTGACAAACAAATTGCAATATTTACATCTGATCTCGTAATACTCACTATCTTGTTTATTCATTGCCTCTTGGTGAAAATGAAAATTTGAGCAATGGACGTTCCATTTGGATTTTGAGATGAATACAATATCACAAGGTTCACAATAAAATGCATCTGAATTTCGATCTCTGCTTAATATACGATTTAAAATTTTAAAATTCTTTTTACAAAATATTGATCGGAATTCATTCGTATATTGTGGATCTGTTCCTCGCAAGTTACTATATTTCTCAGCATTATCGCTTGAACGACTGTCGACCGATACACCGTCTTCTTCAGAATCATTTTCTTTGTAACTCTCACACTCTTCAAAGGATTTTTCTAAATCTTCTACTTTAATCATTTTATTTTTGAATACATTTTCGGAACCATTGTCAGCACCGGCCTTCAAATATAATTCTTTACTTATCCCTGTCTTTGAATTTACACTTTCAACTTGTCTGGAATTAATATCAGAAGCAGACACTTCATCATGAGTGTCCATATGAAGCAACAAATGTTGATTTGCGACCAAGTTAGTTGCGATAACAGCAAATTTACAAATATCGCACTTTTCAAGGACAACTCTTGAATTTAGAAGGGAGATATTTCTGAAATGCTGAGAACGCTCATTATAATGTGTTTTCCATTTTTTGTTATGAGTAAATATTTGCTTACAGGGTTCACAGTAGTAGGCTCTACCTCGAAATCTATTTTTGGCAACATCTTTCACAAAATTTTTATACAACTGGGAAAATACTGGACCGCTCACTGTTTTGGTGTCTTGTATAGTGCCTCCATGGGTGAGCACAGCTGACATATTATAAGTTTGTTCCAACTCTATGAAATCTGTACTTCTCTCACTTTTTCGCTTATTTTCTGTAAATAATTTACTACCATTCTTCTTTCCATTAAAATTTCCCTTCAATGTTTCTTCTTTTTTTCCATTTGTTGAATTTTCATTCAATGCTTCCATCTTATTTTCAGATATTGCTTCTCCTTGCAAAGTGCTAGTAACCACGAGGCCACTTTCTAAGTCCTCCTTTTTACTAGCGTTTTGCTCAGTTGAACAGATACCCAACACACTTTCACTCTTGTCTTTGTTCATTACGTTATTAAATGGTTTTCTTAAATCAATTGCTTTCAACTGTTCACTGGAAACACTTAAATACGAACTATGAACTAATTTTTTCTTTTTAATTTTGGAAAAATCCCGATTCAACTGAAAATCTTCCGAAAATTGTTTCAATATTTTTATTATATTTTCTTTTGAGTCTTGCATAAGTAAATCCTGATTTGATTCTTGATTTTCTTTCTGTAATGTAGGCAATGTTTTATTCTTCTCAAATGCCTGTGAATTTTGACAAGACATGATTTCATTAAATCTGGAAGTATTTTTAAAATTTTTAATTTTTTCACGGCTGAGTCGTTTGTTCAAATAGTCAATTAACTCATTAGTAGTCAAAATGAGTTCCTGAATTTTAGAATAAACCTCAGGCAATATTTCGGTTTCCCTATCATCAGGAAATTTCTTACGAGTATCACTTACTTTTAGGTCAGCGTCCTCATTAGGATAATTAACTGTTCCAATAGCTTCGTTTTCATTTTTGAAATCTACAGACTGTTCAAAACCAGTTTTTTGCTTATTACGACCGAGCTCAGACAATTCATCTCTCACTTCAATACATTTCAAACTTTCATCTTGATGAAAAATTTGTGTGGAATCTTTAATTTCGTTTTTTAATTCGCCAGAAAGGACAGCATCCGGAGACAATGTACTTTGTTGACGATCCACAGGCTTCAATTCAGATGACAGCAGTTGCTCAACAAGGGAGTCAACGAAAGTATTATCAGTATTTTTATCAATTTTGTATTGAATTTTTTGTAAAAAATATATTGTAGCTGTTAATAACTGATAAACAGCATCTTTAACATGATTGGGTAGATTATAATATTGTTCAGATGCGTTTTCCGTAAGCAGATAAGTCATAAATTTACTAAAAGTGAAAAACATTTCCCATACTCTGTTCATGGTCTACGGTCTAGATTCCGCTTCTCAGGTCGCCTATATCACCTAAAACAAAAAGAAAAATAATACTCAAATAAACAGTTATAGTACAAACCAAAATTGGAACTTTAGAGACCTGATAGGATGTACAATACGAAACGAGCACCTAAGGGAGACGGTAGAAAACCATTTTTTTTTTTTTTTTTTTTTTTTTGTCTGGGAGATAGAAAACAATGAGTAATTCAGATGGGACGTTATGCGACGATCCCGAGCCTGTATGATGTCAGGTACTCGTTAAAGACTCAATTCACATCGCAAAATTAGAACTGTAGAGTCGGGCTCATGTAGAGCGACGGAAGAATGCTCTGGTAGTAGGTGATATGACCTCGGGGATGTCACAATAACTAATTAAACACCAATAAACATAACTTCTCTGCATTTCTAACCACCGTAATATAACGACTACTACAAAACTACACAAGCTCTATTGAATAATTAATCCTTCTTGACTAATAGGGTGGCCCTTATTTTGAAAACGTTTAAATTTCTCAGGCCTCCACCCGGAATTTTGTTTAGAATATTGAAAAAATGACCCCTGAAGTTTTTCAGATTTTTTTGACTATATTAACCCGTGCCTGTAAGGTGTTTAAGTTTAACATTGAGGTTAAATGGGGATTTTGCGATTCGAGAGACTTTAGAGCGTAACTTTTGATGCCTCGAATGGATTGTTCTGAAATTTCGTATTCTTACGTTTTGGGGGTCGCTGAATTCAAATTTGATGTCAAAAATCAAGTTTTGACAGTTACAGTTGTAATTCCATGAAATCATTTTTAAAATATCATTTTGAAAGCTGTAAAAATGAATTTTTGACATCAAATTATACCATTGGAAGACTAATTAATAGATTCAGAATAATGCTGGCAATTAGGAAAAACGAAACAATGGAGGTATTCAAGTTCTTTAATAGAAGACAAGGTGCGGACGAGCCCTTTGAGCATTTCTTTGCGGAACTGATGTGTCTCATTTCTTCCTGTGAGTTTGAGGGACAAGAAGATAAACTTCTCAAGGCACAAATTGTTTTGGGAATCCATTCTGTTTCGACCCGTGAGCGTCTGCTATGTGAAGATCCATCACTGAGTAAAACTATTACGTTCTGTAAGTCTGTGGAGATGGCTGCTGACAACTTGCGAATTATTATGGGGCAGGACGAGCAACACCAGCGAGAAGTCTTCAAGCTGGCGCGAAGCAATCAGACTGTAAATAATTATTTAGATAAGCCTAGTGTAAGTAAGAAGTCGCTTAATACGTCTGCAAATAATAGTATTTTTATTGATTGTACGCGTTGTGGGCAGAAACACTCAAAGAATCGTTGCCCCGCGTTTGGTCAGAAGTGTTATAAATGCCAGAAAATTGGGCATTGGGCCATAATGTGCGCTAGGGGCAGTAAAAAAGTAGTTGAAACTGTGCGTGTTTCTGGTCACAATGAGGCATTTGAGGATTTTACCATTGGTTCCATTAATATATATCAAATAAATAAAAACAAAAGTTGCAAATGGTTGGAAAATATAAAAATTAACGGAAAATTAATCTTGTTTACATTAGATACTGGTGCTGAAACCAATGTTTTATCATTGTATCTGCTAAGATATGAGTTGGGGATGAGCAACCCTGTTCTCTCAAAAACGAGCACAATTTTGGAGTCATTTGGAGGGTTCAAAATAAAACCCATTGGTACTATTAAGTTGCAGATTGGTATAAAAAATAAATGTTGTACAACAGAATTTGTAGTTGTTGAGCAAAATGTAGGTTGCCCAATTCTGGGACTCCAAACATGTTTGGATCTAAATTTAATTAAAAAAATAGAAAACATCCAAACCGGAAATTTGGGGTTTTCAACATTTTTAGAGCGAAATAATGATGTCTTTAAGGGTTTAGGTTGCTTCCCAGATCTATGTTCATTAAAATTAAAAGAGGGTGCTATTCCAAAATCAAGCCCTGCTAGACGAGTACCATTTAAAATTAAAGATAGACTAAGGCACGCTCTGATAGACTTAGAGAAAAATAAGGTCATTACAAAGGTCTCAAGTCCAGGGGAATGGGTCAATAATATTGTCATAGTTGAAAAACAGGACTCATCATTGCGAATTTGCAATTTGGTTCTACACATTAATAATTGAGATGGAGAACAACTCAAACCTGCCACTGGTGCGCTTCTGTAGTTTAAAAGGTACAAATCTTATATAATCGATCTTAATGGTAAAAGGTATAGAAGAAATTCTAGGTTCATTAGGAAATTTAAGGAACCACTAATGTCTGAAACAAATTTAAATAGGGATAATGTACATATATTGTAAACCCGAGTTAGCTGAATATAATGATGATGATTTAGAGTGTAATGAGAATTGTGACCACGAATTAAATGACACAATTAATGATGAAAATAGTGTACCTACAACTAGTGATAATAGTGTTGCGAATAGGCCTGACGGTTACCAAACTAGAGCAGGACGAGTGGTTAGACGGCCTAACAGGTTTCAGTAACGTTTTAAGTATCAGGCTAAGAATAATTGTAAGTGCCTCTTAAATTATGTATAATTATTGTTTTGTATTTTCTATTACGTTTAATTATTGTTTTTGTATTTTATATTACGTTTAATTATTGTTTCTTGTATTTAGCTATAGCTGTATTTTATATTGTGCTCTATGTGTTCTACAACTATCATAAATAAATAAATTGAAGTCTGTGTAAAAAATGAACAGACTTAAAGGGAAGGATGTTTGGATGTTTTATATTTATATCAGTTGGTTCTGTCTTGTTTTTGTTTAATAATGCCACATGTTATATATGTAATGTTCCCAGTAATAAATGTGATTATCGCTGAAACGGTTGTCCTTTTATTAAAATAAACTGTCAACTAAAACAATATATTCCCGTTGCAAAATAATGGGTAATATAAATGATTTCAGGTGGAAATCACTAATTTTTTGAATTTGAAAAATATGCTATCCTAGATTAAATCTACAACAATAATAGATCTTTTCCATATTTACTTCTGAAGCTCCATAATTGAAGAAAGAAATGATAAAACACACTATTTTAGTCCAACATAGCGAACAGGTTTGCCCGGATTGCTCGGGATTAACACTGATTATTATAAATTATATATTAGTTAAACTCACCTTTAGTACAATCTTTATGTCACATTCAAAAAATGTACAATCCATTGTAATATAATCAATAAACAGCTTTTCAACAAATGTAAATAATATTTAATAAATAATCAACCAACAATTCAATCCGCCAATATACGAAACCATGTTACTAGGATTTTAAAATCGGTCGAGATACTTAACCACCAGGAAGGTTAGTCTCGTGCAGCTTTTCCCTCTGAAGCCATTTCAAATAACTTCATTTTTTTTTTTTTGGATTTTTCCCGAAAACATTATGAAAGGAATCTACACATTTTCTTTAGTCAAATGCCTCAGAAATAAATCAGTGAGTGAGTAGATGGCTTCTGTCTTTTTATATATGCATAGATACATCAACAGACTTGAAGACCCGTACGCAATACATAGACGCTAAGAGGCAACTTGTGAATGCCTCAAGTACTGCAAAACCGGTTGCGGTCCATTTCTTACCAATATAGTGGTCAAACTAAAACAGTGCGTTTTATCATTTAATAAACTCTCCTAAAATAATCCAGTAGTTAGTAAAATTTCTTTAGTTTTTCTATATAAAAACACTTTAAAGAGTTTTTTTCCCCATGACATTGGATTAAAATTTAAAAATAGTATTTATAATTTACCAATGAGCAGCTCTTTTTTCGGCAACTATTTTTAGAAACTGAGAGTGACTTGCATACAACTGAATATCACTAGACAGATCAATCCAGGTGACGCCAATAGCGTCATCGCCCGCGCTCAGATTGAGGCTTCCTACAAATAGGTCGTTTTCATCGTGGAAATTCTGGGCAACCGTCTCCATCCAGGCGTTGTCCGTGTTCCTCCGATCGTCAACGTAGCCTTTGTAGACAGTCTCCCCAGTTGAGAAGAACTGACTTAGGTCGTTTTCAACTTTGCTTTTTTCCACTGATGACATTTCTAGACTGTTGAGAGCTTCTTCTTGAAATTCTCGCTTTAGTGTTGTCACCACCTCACCAGGATCCACCATTCCTCCAGGGATGGCCCATTCGTTGCAGTCCCTTCTTTTGATGGCTATAAACTGTAAGATTGGTCTGTTCGTATTTCCCATGATGATTATTCCATTGGTTCTTTTCCATCTGGTGACAATTGGATCCGCTGCATGGTTAGGACCCCACCTCCCGAGGATTCCACGACCGAACAAGCCTGTCCTTCCCCAGGGATTCAACGGATATCCATCTTTGATCATGTAAGCCCCCATGTGACTATTCCTGTTAACGTTCCCATCCAAATGGTTCCAGATGGGCTTGAAGATCGTATCCTGGCCAATCTCTGGATCTGCCCAGGACTGATTCAGGATGTGCTTGGCCGTATAGTAGGGAGGACAGTAGTCTTCCCATTGAACATCCCATCCAACTTTGTCATCAGGAACATTCAGCCGTATCACACTTTCAGTTTTACTGGGATATTCATTGTTTCGGCAGTTGTAGTGGAGTCCAACGTTCATCGTTGTTGCAAAAGACACCTATAAATTATTTTAAATTACAAACTTCTATTTGGAATTAATAAACTAAACAACTACCCACAATTTTGTTTAACAATCAATTATAGTGTTAATAAAACTTCTTAGCACAAATATTTTTGTTTCCTCGCCATTTTGAATGTCGGACCAAACCCTCAATTTGATACATATTACTGTAAAGATTTAGGAGTCCGCACTTCTTTATAATTGTAGCTCAGCTTTACACTTTTTTTTTCTTAATTGACATTGTACCTTACAGCAAAATTAATCAATTGTAATTTATACGGACTTTCATAAAATACCAAGAAATGAATAATTATGTTTCATATAACTGAAAATAATTGAATACTGTTTCTTTTCTAACATATCAATAAATGCATAGAACAATGGAAACTTAAAAAATAATAATGAACATTTAGCTATAGGTTTTGTACAAACATTGCAACCACAGAAATTGCTTTGTTTTACTTTTCACACAGAAATAAACTTACCACACTTCAAATAAATCTGACAACAAAATATGAAATCATAATATTAACATGTCAACAAAATGGGTACCGTTACCTGCGATCATGATATACCATGTAACAGTTTCTATTTGTAAATATTAATCATCTGGTTTTAACACATTACAATTTGAGTCAATTAAAATTCTTCAATTCCCTGTTTTCACAACAGCTTTTAGAAAGCCAGCAGAGGGTGCCCCATATAGGTACCCATTTTACTAACATTATCAAAATTAAAAATGTGTGTGTTACCAAAAAATAGCGACAACTCCGTTAATTGGCATTAGTCATTACTTCGGGAAGCAGAGCACAATGTCCAATAGCTTGCTTTTTTTGTACCTATCCAACGTTAAATAGGACAACTGGGTAGTAAATACAAACTAATTCCTTACTCATTATTACTATTAGAATAGAAAAACCTAGCTAAAGTGAGTATTATATCTTCATATGGGGAAGATGTATACATATTTTTTAATCGACAAGAAACAAATCAGGTACAAATTATACCAACACTTCATGTGTAAACACCAGCTTCGATTACAAATGGTTTTCTTATTCAAACATGCAATAAATCTACTAGATTAATTTTTTTTTTTTTTTAATTAGAATAATAAAGTACCTTGGAAATGTAACAAAAAATATAAGCTCTGAAGTACACTTGATTGAATGGCATTTGGTAAACTGTAAGCTAACCTACGAAGTATGAAACCTCCCTGATGTGATTACGAGTTGTTTAGATTTATTTATTTTGATAACTATATATACTATACGTTTTACTCTATTACAATGTTAATTCAATTTTTAGCAAGAAACTATTAATGCTAATGTTTTTAAGTTGCAGTTCTTAAAATTGTGCATTTCCGTTGAGTTTTAGCAAGCTTCAAGGTTCATTAGACTGATACAGCTGTTGGATTCGGTACGTTTTTAAATGTGTTTTTCTGTCTTATATTATATGATTACTTATTCAAGTGTGTGATTAGATATCTCTGTGAAATAATTTCTTTGAATTCAAAAATTTTGTTTCCGATGTATTTATGATGTCAATTATTATGAGTCACTTATTTCTGTAATGTTGTAATAATGTCCTAGATTCATTTGTGGTTTATTTATGTGTAATCTCTCGGGGAATTTTCTTGAGAGATTTGTTGATAGGCATCATTGATGATGTTCATTCAAATATTATTTTAATAAGAAATGTATGTAACTTATTGTCTTAGGTTTTCTTTCTGACAAGTTCAAAGAAAAGACTGTGCTTCTTTTTCCCATAGATTCTGGTAATGGACGTTTTGAACAAATTCTGTTCAACAGTTTCGAGCACAGTTTCTCAATTGTCAGGTGTTTTGCCAGGTAATCCTGTGACGAGAGAATATGAAGCGACCAGCCACATTGCTAGCGCTGGTCCAGGTGAGTCATTTAAATGAGATAATTTACTGTTATTTCTGTTTTTACATTGTTACAATAAGCTCCATAAGATGCACCAATTAAATCGTTAATTTGCAACAGTAGGTACAATAATCATGTGCCGCTTTGTGATAGTTATTTTAATATTGGATGTTTTTGAGTAATACTAGTACAATAATGAACGAAAAATAAATAACGTATTGCGAGAAATTAAGTCATGGATTCCTGGTACTTAAGCGGACCATTTTGTACTGATTAGCCATCGGTATGATTGTGCAATAGTATAGTAGTTCAATGAATCGTTCAGGAGTATTTTTGAAATTCCTGTGCAATTTGCGTATCAACACTGAACGCAAAAAATGTATTCGGACATAAATAGCAATCAACAATTTATATAATTAGAAAATTAGTCTAGAGTTTATTCACATTCTTGATAGTCCGTATACTTCGGCATTTTCATGCAAGTGAATCACAGTGGTGTTTTCTTTTAAGTTGTCGAGTCGGTGGTAAGTTGCTGGCTGCATGAATTGCTGTTGGGTCAACAAATGACAGCTCATTTTATCATAAAGTCGCCGGTATGATCCCTTGATGCTGTCTTCTACAAGTGGGATGTCTAAGTCATCATGAATAATTTTATTTCTGACATACCATGGGGCTCCAATGATTAGTCTTAGCACTCTGTTTTGTATTCTTTGTATCTTGGATTGGGATCCAGAGCCCCAAATACCGCATCCATAGGACCATAGGGGGCGTATCACTATTAGGTAGATCAGGCGTTTTAGGCGAAGTGGAAAACTTGATTTCGCTGACAATAGGAATTTAAGCTGCTTTGTACGATATCTTATTTTTACTGTGAGTGAGTTGATATGAGGTGACCAGGTTAACTTTTCATCGAGAGTTAAACCGGGATATTTTTCAGTCTGCCCTTAGGGAATGACCTGCCCACTGAAGTTTATCGGTACATCCATTATGTTCCTTCCAAGGGTCAGTTTCTCCTTCTTAGATTTACTGACATTCAGTTTTATTCTCCAATCAATACACCATTTCTCAGTCCTTGTTGCATGTCTTTGTACATTATAGCTGTGTCAAGACAAGTTCCCTTGCTTAGGATTGCCACAGTGAATTGGGCGATTGTATTTGTATCTACGGTTCGATAATCCGAGGTATAAATTAGGTATAAGAATGGTCCTATGCAACTGCCTTGAGGCACACCCGCCCTTAACTTGGCAATATAAGATACTGAGTTTCCGAACCATGGAACATATTCTGATATTCATTGAATAACTAATAATATAAAATGTAATGATTTTGCATCTCAAAACTGTAAGACATATATTATCTTTACTTTTAGAAATATTCATTTTTTTTTTCTTCTTATTTCTAGGGTTACTCTGGAAAATTTACAGCGGCTATAAAAAGTCCACAAAACAGCCGGCATCTATATTTGTTTTTGAAAAAAGACAAGTGGTGCCGCAGGATAGAGACGTTCTTCTTGAAACTCTGAAGCGAGGTATTGGTCAACTGACCAAATTGAGACATCCTCAGATCCTTGTGGTCCAGCATCCTCTGGAAGAGTCCAGGTTTGAACTCTATATTTACCATTACACTTCAGAAGCAACACAAATAATAACCTTAAATATTGGCTTTAGTTGGGACAGCACCATTTTATTTCCTCTGCTATACCAAGTATAGAGCAAGTTATGTAATCGGTCAAAAATAAGGTGCGTAGAATTTCATGTTTTCTAAAAAAATGTCTGTATGTCTATAACTCCCGATAGAATGAATGTATCGACATGAAATTTGATATGTATATCCAGAACCACCTAAGGACGACACCTAGGGATGTTCAGCCAAATTGCCCAAAGTTAAGGGGGGATTAGTGGAGTTTTAACACAAAAACTCTAATAACTACCGTTGAAATGAATGTATTGACACTAAATTTCATATTTAAATTCAAAACCCTGTAAAAATTACAACTAATCATTTTCCACTTAATCGGTCGAAGGGAAGGGGATCAGAGAAGGTGGACTCGACTCAAATACCTGAATAACTGCCGATTAATGAATGTATCGACACAAAATTTAATATGAGGATTCAGAAGCCAATATGTAAGTCATATATTGATTTTTAGCCCAAACGGTCGATTGGATTTGAAGGGATGATGATACATTTATTAATTCTTGCTGGGGAAGTACATAGCCGATGATTCACCGACGATTTATTTTTAATTCTTTTTCTCATAATGGTTTGTAAATTATAAAAGTGAATAATAAAAATATTAATCGTGTATCGGGTGTTAAAAACGGTAGGTCACTTGTTTCCCAACGTAGCCTCTTTTAAATTCCTAGGATCAGTGCAACCCAAGGTATTGATGTTTTCAATGGTATCATAACAGTGACTCTACCAGGGGTGCTCCAACCACAGTAACTTCAAAAAGTTCGACAACACTTCAATATCCTGGAGTTCTGAAAGACTTTATTTTTCAATCCGGGTGAAATTGAATAACGATGTTTGGAAGAACGATACTATTTAATTTCAGTGTATTGCCATTTCGAAATAATGAGAGGCATCAAAAATGTTTTGGACGAAAGTTGCTTCCTTTTTTGGATGTCATTTCTCCTCGCCCCGTTAGGGTGCATGTAGCGCTGTCGTTAGATCACTAGCCTTCTAACGAGTCCCCAAAAAATCCAAATTCTTACAATTAATAGAACTGGATATATTCATACTTTTTGAACATCCGGTAGATTAGCAATGAATGGTGCATTGTGATAGGAGAATAATTACTGATGCATCATTTGTATTCTGTTATCTAGTTTTCTCATATGTTTATATATATATATATATATATATATATATATATGTTGACGTCAGATCCTCAGTTCACTATTTTTTCTGTAAAATCTAATCATTCTTCGAAATCTTATTATTATAATCTTGAAACAAACACATAAACAACGCGCAACATTCTTCAGATTATTAGCCTCAATAAAATATTATTATCACATACATTAAACAAATAACTGAAGATGATTCAGTTTAGAAAAAAAAAAAAAAAAAAAACTGAAGAGAGTAGAGGATTAGCCTACTCTCCATCACTACAGAAAAAAAAAAGTTGGGTAGTAAATATGTACAGCTGTATATATTCAGGTCAAGATGTAATTATTGTAATGAAAGTTTAATTTTTATACCTTATTCCCGGGCTTTAACTATGACCTACTATCGAAGCGTTTTTTCTTCGTTCTGGTGGACATTTTGTTCAGATTTTTGGTGAAATATAAGAGGTAAAATGTACTAAGCCCCCGAAGTAAAGTGCTCTTAAATTTCGTCTGATTTCTGCCAAAATTTAATCAGATCTGTGTTAGCACATGCGGCATCTTCATTCCAAATGTCAAGTTCATTGCTACAATCGTTTCGGAGTTGGAGCGCTTACAAAATTCACACACAGACGTCACCGCGAAAATGGTTAAAACATGTTCAGGGGACTTTGAAAAGTGAAATTCCGTTGAAAACTCGATTTCAGATTTTTGCACGATTACCGTATTTTTTTCTACTAAAGGAATAGAAAAGGGAAAATAGGATTTTGCAGAAATATCTAAGATTTTTTTAAAATTCAATTTTGTTTGCTGTTAACGTCACAATTAATGATCCATTATTTTTGTTTTTATTTTAAGGGATTGCCTGGCTTTTGCGACTGAACCAGTATTTGCGAGTCTTGCTAATATTCTTGGAAGGAAAGAAAATTTACCTATAAGTAATGAGTCTGTGTCAAATTATAAGCTTTATGATTTAGAAATAAAGTATGGTCTTCTTCAGGTAATCAATTATATATTAAAATTTTTTTTTAATTTAACATATATTTGCTTCAGTTCACGAATTTTAAGTACCTTTATTTGTTACAGATTGGTGAGGGTTTAAGTTTTTTGCACCGGGATGCCAAGATGCTCCATCACAATCTTTGTCCTTCGAGTATCGTGATCAACAACCAAGGAGCATGGAAAATATTTGGTTTTGATTTTTCTGTTCAGAACTCCTCCTCAGAATCAACGGTATGGAAAATTAACCATTTCTTATAGTATCGAGGCGGAGAGGAGGTGGTAGGTCATTTTGCGTAGGTTAGAAAATGAGAAACTGACAATTGTTCGAGTAAACTGAAAGTATTTACTTCTCTAGCTATATGAAGTATAGGGGAAGTTATGCAATCTGTCAGAAATTTGATGTTGTGTTTTCACCTGAACATTATGTTACCCAAACAGTCGATTGGTTATGGAAGTAGAGAGGAAACATAATTGATAAATTTGTTCGGGCGAAGATTCAGTCTCATGTGAGGATTCCACGTTAGTCGCTTGCCGAATTGGAGGCCTAAATCTGTACCATTTGGGAAAAACTAGGCAAGTCTAAACAGGTTTTCAGGGCAGCGCTTTGAAGTTTTCTGTTTTCAGTGTAAATTGAATTTTTTTGATAAATTATTTTTCCAACCGCCATTATTCAACAATTTCTCCATATTTTATTATGGAATGCATATATATTTAATTTTGTAATTTTATCGTACATTTTTAGGACTTATCTAAAATTGCACCCACACTTATCTAATTAATCACCCGAAATCAAAAGAATTGTCTCTTTTACACCATCACTTACCTAGTTATTCACGTACTTATCTAGTTTTTGCCAATGAAAGAAGCGTTTCAGAACTGCATAACGGTAATTATATCTTCTTGTATAAGCAAGATAAATACGTTTAACCAATTTTAGGGCACGAACGCGGTTTTGATAAAAATAAATAAATGCAATTGTATAAATCCATAAGTAAATTTCCGAGTTGTCTAAAAATGCTCTATGCGTTTTCAAGGATACCATTGACATTACGACTTGCATACTTTTACACGATGTGTAGGACACCAATATGGGTTGCCCAGAGTATTTATCTCATTTTGGACACAAATCGACTCATCTATTTTTTCCCAAATGGTACAGAAATAGCGGATCATGTTTTGAAGGGATATGGTTTTTGTTAGGGTACACTGGAGAGCAAGTATATTTGCGATAAGAGTAAAGACGATGTGAACTGACTTATTGTCATTTACCTTCACTCTCCACTTTTTGTACCTGAACTGAAGGGATGATAAGACTGGGGATGAGGAGAGAGGTTAGCAGTATCATCTGCAAAGGTGTGGAGTTGTGTTGATGGTTGAGTGGGGGATATCAGCTGTGTATATTGTGTAGAGGATAGGATCCAGGATACCTCCTTGAGTTTTGTGAAGACATAGAATAGGCTCTTCATAACTGACAAACTGAAAGTAGAATAAAATATAAAAATAATGAACATTTTAACACGAAAATAAATGTTATTTAGTGTATAATATATTGTTAAAGCATTATTTTTCCCATTTATTTTTGTATTCTCAAAAAAATAACAATTATAAACGTTTCGAGAAGCACCCCCATCATCAGTATCAATAATACATGTGTACTTTATGTTAACTATTCCTTCTGTCAATTAGAATCTTCCTTTTATAGAACATAATTATTGAGTCCACTTCCATATTTACACAATTAGTCTGATTAACTGTTTAAATATAGAAGTCGACTCAATAAATATGTTTTTAAAAGGAAGATTCTGATTGTCAGAAGTATTATATATACTGATGATGGTACTTCCCGAAACCTTTGTAATTGTAATTTTTTGAGAAGTCAAAAAATAAATGGGAGAAATGATGCTGTAATAATATATAATATAAGAATTAACAAAAACTCTTTATAAACCCAAAATGTTAATTTTAAGTTTTCTAAGGATTGAAGAGGTAGTCAGATGATGATGGTGCCAAGTTGCTGAGGTATTGAGCTCGAAGAGCAGAGTAGGCCGTGCAGCTCAAGAGATGATGGATGTCTTATATTAATATTTTTTCAAATAATAACAATATTGTGTATTCTATACTTGTTTATTAACTGTGAGGGATATTTGCAGCCTATGTGGAGGTACGTGGACCACAGAAGATATAACCACGAAGTAGCTCAACCAGACCTAGATTACCTTGCTCCCGAGTGTGGACTCACTGAATCTCAGTCTCCTCCAAGTGATATTTATTCTTTAGGAGTCTTAATTTATGCAATTTACAATAATGGGCAGGTTCCTTTCTCAAATACAGACTGGGCTAGCTATACTTCCAACATGTCCAAGGTAAATCTCATGTATATTGTGTATATATATTAGTTTAATTTGTTGTATTTTTACCATTTTCAAATTCACAAAATTGTGTTAATTTGTTTTTATTTAAAAAAATTTCAGTTGAAAACTTTACAAGGGAATAGATTAAGTAATATTCCTGAGGGATTAAAAGCCCTCGTCAAAATGATGTTGAACGGAACACCAGAACTGAGGCCAGATGAACATGAATTCATAAAGGTGAGATTTTTTACTGCTAATAATGAAAACAATTAATTTTTTTCTTACAAGAAATATAAATAAATATCAGTATTATTTAAAAATATAGTTACCTCGGCTATTTCTGATTTTGTAAATTATTTCCAAAAAGTAATGTTCAAAAAAGAGTACACAAGCAACTGCTTTATAAGCGTAATTTTAGTTGGTTATTGTGACATCTCAGGGCCCCAACTACGAGGTCATATCGCCTACTACCGGAGTGCTCTATCGTCGCTCTGGTGAGCCCGACTCTAGTGTGGGGGTCCTAAATTTTGTCTACCCAGATTTAGTTACCTAAGATAGTGGTCTTTAACGAGGATCTGACATCGTACAGGCTACCATCGCTTACCGTCCCTTCCGAAGGTTTTTTTACCTTCCAGATAAAAAGCCTAAGGGCGTCAGCCGGGTTTCGAACCCGACATCATGTTACTGTTGAATCAATGAAAGACTGTTTACGTTCCCTGTCTGTGTGCATTCGATCCATTGATTATTTCTTTATATGCTAAAGGTAGTATAAAGGAAGTTCTGAAAGAGGTCAGAAATCCGATGTTGAGTTCACCCTGGAAATTCATGTTTTCTAATTCTCTTGATCCAAAAACCAAATGTCTGTCTGTCTGTCTAAATCCTCGACAAAAAAATTTGTATTTCGAGAAGCTCCTAGTAAAACGAGTAATCATTTTCAGAGGAGAGTCTAGTGGGAGAGCTAAAACAAAAATTACAAGTAATTCTTACTGGGGAAGTGCCTTGCCACATGGTATCCTTCCCTCCTCATTTGACACTATCGACTGCTTATATTTTTCTTGGAACTCAAGCTGATAGTTATTTAAAAAATAATTATAAATTATTATTTTTCAGGCTTCATTTTTTGAAGATGTTGGTGTCAAGGCTTTGAATTATTTGGACTCATTATTTCAATGGGACAACAAACAGAAAGCACATTTTTATAAAGGCTTACCTCAGATCCTCGACAAATTACCTCACCGAGTTTGCCTTCACCGGTATTTATTAATATTTTTCATTGTTTAATTTTTTTTACTTTCCCAGCTATACGAAGCATAAGGGAAGTTATGTAATCGGTCAAGAATTCGGTACTGAGTTTTCAACGGAATTTCATGTTCTCCAAGCTGCAGATTTAAAAATGAAAAAAAAAAATCTATTTGTTGTGAACACATAACTCCCGATAGAATGAATGTATTGACCCGAAATTTCAAATGTAAATTCAAAGCAATAATATAACAGTAAATTTTCCGCGAAATCGATCGTAGGGAAGCGAAGTAGGCAGAGAAGAGGGGCATAACTGCCGATGGTATGAATGAAGTATAGCTAGCTCCTGTTTGTTTGCTTATTATCTCAAGCAAGGGTCTTGGGATACATCCTGACAAAATGATGTTTTATTAATTTATTTTGTATAACACGGAGCTTACAATAAAAAACAATTATTGATAAATAAAATACAGATTTCGATTATAGAAAAAAAAAAAAAATCAATTCATCTACTGAAATGAACAATATTCCTGACGATGTCGTAAGCTTAAACATTTACACTTCATGCACGTATATATTTTTGTGGAATAAATAATAATAACTAAACCTGACGAATGTTTAATGCCAAAACCGAAAGTTTATGTATATATTTTTTTTATGGAATAGACAACAAGAACTGATATTGTAAATTCCACAAAAATATTTACATAAAGCCGAAACCGGTACACTTTATGTATGCATATATATTTTTGTGGAATCAGACAATATAAAAGTTAACCGAATTCTTTATTATTTATTTTTTAGTTGTCAATTTGTTTTTGCTATAAGTTTTTATAAATTCTATTTAATGTTGACATCCTCTCGACATTATCGTGAATCTTTTACCGGTTAACACGGCAACCTGTATTACAACCTTATATTTTCTTGAATAATTTTGAATATATATTTTTTTTATTTTTAGCTTCTATTTTTATTTATCTATCATTATTATTTATTATTATATAAAGAATAAATTATATTAGTCGCACTTTGGTTACATTACACAATTGATTGATTATGTTGAAAAGCTCCTTTATTATTTATTTTATTTTTCAGAGTAGTACCTTGTCTTGTGAAGGAATTTGTGAACCCCATGATGGTTCCGTTTGTTCTCCCCAGCATATTTGTCATCACAGAGAACTGTACCAAAGAAGAGTACATTCTGCACATTCTGCCCCATCTCAAGACCATCATGGTACTTCTAGAACCGATTCAGGTGAAACAATATAAAACATATAAAAATAATTATTGATTTGTTGGGTTTTCTCTTAATTTATTCATTTTGATATATACTTTTTTTTTTTTTTTTTTTTTGTGAGTATTATGTTCACAGACGGACAGGATTTTTTTTTTTTTTCATTTTTAGAATCAGAAAGTCAGAAAACTCGAAATTTCGAATCGAATTTCTGACTTTCTAATTTACCTTATACATTCTTACTGCTAGTGAGTGAGTAAAATTTCTTAACTAATTCAGTCTAAATCATACAGCGTAGCAGAGTTGGGGCAGTAATCCGATTGAAATCACTTGCTATTTTGATTATGATGATTCTAATCAGAAGTATCAATTAGATTGTGTCTTCATTTTTGATTACAGTAATCAATTTGATACATTGTAGTCGGTGATTAACATTTATTGAAGGGCAGGTGTTCAAATCTATAGCACACAAACAGGAGTGGAACCCAGCTTCCTCTAATTTGCCAGCCTAGTCTGAACCTGCTTGGATAGTCGCTTGAAGTTATCAATTGTTATTGGTAATGAGCGTTATACGTTATGCTACAAAAATTTACAATAATCTTGAAAATATATCATATAAAATATGAGAGGGCGCCGGTAGCTCAGTGGTATGCGTGCTTGCCTTCTGAGCTCAAGATCGTGGGTTCGAAACCCGACCGAGACCTTTTAGTTTATTTTATTTGGGAGGTAAAATAAACTTAAGCACGCCGTCCTTCGGATGGGACATTAGGCGATGGTCCCGAGCCTGTACGATTTCAGGTAGTCGTTAAAGACCCCTGCCCTAGGTGAATAAAAATTTAGGGTAGGCAAAATTTAGGACTCCCACAGTAGAGTCGGGCTCATGTCCACCAGAGTGACGAAAGAGCGCTCTGGTAGTAGGCGATATGACCTCGTAGTTAAAGCCCGGGCATGAGTCATAAAACCTAACCTAACCCTATAAAATATGAAAAACATAAATAATACTTAATTATATTGATTAATAGAGTCGACAGTATCTTTTCAATGTAGAAGGAATTCGAGGTTCTGTCGTGTAAATGAAAATTCAAAATTTGGCCAACGTTTCGGAAACTATTTATTTCCTTTTTCAGGGCCTTATAATGACTTGAATAGATGTGTGTGGTGAAGGTGCGATATAGTCAGCAAGAATCTAGGGAATACTAGTAGTAAGTAGTAATTCAATCCGGTCACACTTCGAACCTTGCCCTGTCTCCGCTGCTAATCAATGCTAGACAGAAGAAGATGACGAGAGAGAACAGACTTGAGTGGATGTGTGTGGTGAAGGTGTTTGTTGAAAGACTTGACACCTTCATCTACTCAAGTCATTATAAGGCCCTGAAGAAGGAAATGAATAGTTTCCGAAACGTTGGCCAAATTTTGAATTTTCATTTACAGGAGAAAAGCTCGAATTCCTTATACATTAATAATTATAATTTTTATGATAAAATTTTGATCAACACTCTCTACCTTCTACTCATGATCTGGGTATAATGTTATTTAGATACTGCTACTGTTGATGCAAAGGATGGAACTGCTTCTGAAGATGACTCCCTGTGAGGAGGTGAAGTCAGACGTACTACCGCTTCTGTATCGGGCTCTGGAGTCCGACTCCCAGGAGATACAAGAGCTCTGTCTCTTAGTGTTACCAACTTTCGCCAACCTGGTCGAGTATCCTGCTATGAAGAATGCTCTTCTTCCCAGGATCAAGCGGCTCTGTATATCCACTTCACATATATCGGTAAATTCACTATCTTAGTATTTACAATGTCAATGCAGTAGAGTGGATTTCAGAGTAAGAAAACGATGTCAATCTGTAGTGTCCTTTCTGCTCGCCTTGGGGAGCACTCAGACATTGAACCAAAACAGGTATATCTTTTTTTTTTTTTTTTTTTTTTTTTTTTTCTGTATGAGATTGTGGCATATACAGGATGTAACTAAACGAGAGTACATAAACTTAGGATCTGAGAGTAAATACTGAATTAAATTAAATGTCGCGCATAAACCTTTTTGGTGTCCGCGATTTTGAAAGCCAGCCTTGCAGACAATCGATAAAACTGTTTGGAAAATCGCCCCATACCTGTTAATTAATAATAATAATATAGGTTTTTTTTATCTGGGATGTGAAAAAACTTGAGCACGCCGTCCTTCGGATGGAACGTTGAGCTGTACATTGTAAGGTACTCGTTAAAGAACCCTACTCTAGGTGAATAAAAATTTAAAATTTAGGACCATAGTCGGGCTCATCTTTACCAGAGGTACGATAGAGCGTTCTGGTAGTAGGCGATATGACCTCGTAGTTAAAGCCCGGGCATGAGTCATAATTACTTACTATTTATATGTTTTCTAATGACCATTAATTGGCCGTGCGGGCTAGAGCGTAGGACTCTGGTCGCATGGTCTCACCATGGTTCGCGGGTTCGAATCCCGTCCGGGAGTGAGTTTTATTTCGTAGATAGAACTCCCTCCCGGGGCCATGGATGTCATAAATAACTAGATAACACTGTGTCATATTCATCGTACATAAGGCCAAAAAAAGAGACCATTAATGCTTCAAATTTAAACAGCGCAGGTAAAGACCAGATTTTAAGTTTTTTTAAATATTTCCCTGCAGCTTGTTCTTTGATTAATATTATTATGTTATTATGAAGATTATGTTTTGTGATTTTATTGTTTCGTAAGGACTTTTTTTTTAGTATAATGTTTTGTTTCTTAAAGGTTCGTGTGAATTGTCTAGTTTGTCTTGGAAAGCTATTGGACTTCCTCGATAAATGGTTGGTGTTAGATGAGATTTTGCCATTTCTACCCCAGATATCATCAAGGGAACCAGCTGTACTTATGGGAATATTAGGTACAATATATTTTTATTGTTTATTTTTTACTTTCTTAGTTATACGAAGTATAGGGGAAGTTATGTAATCGGACAAAAATTCGATGCCGAGTTCTTAACGGAATTTCATGGTTTCCGACCTCTAGATTCCAAATAAGAAAAAAAAAAATCTGTATTTCTATGAACACGATAATCCCGAGAGAATGAATGTGACACCTATTATTTTTTAGCTAAATCGGTCAAAGGGGAGGGGAGGATTAGGGGGGAGGTTTAACATAAACCTTCTAATATGTGTCAGTAGAATTAATGTATCGACCCAAAATTTCATATGTCAATTCAAAACCCCATAAAGGCGACACTATCTTATTTTCAGCGGAATCGGCAGAAGGGAAGGGGGATCAGAGGGGGCTCAACTCAAAAATATTAATAACTGTGTAATATAATGAATGTATCGACCTGAAATTACATATTTGAAGCAAAACCTAATGAGGACAAGCCTGTCAAATTTAATTGATATCGTCTGAAGGTAAGAAAGATTTAGGTGAGGGGGCTCAATTCAAAAAAAGCCTAATAACTGCCGATGTAATGAATTTATCGATCTAAAATTTAGTATGAGGATTTAGAAGCCCCTATGTAGAGCAATTGTTAAATATTAGCGAAATCGGTCAACTGGTTGCGGGGGGGGGGGGGGGGGTGGAGCGAAAATTCAATTGATTAATTCATTGTGAGAAAGTACATTGACGGTGATTTCCCAACTGCTTTTTTAGTTTAATAATTCACATTGCTGAGATGTAAATTGTTTTTTAATTGGTTTCTAGGTATTTATAAGTTGGTTTTAAATCATAAAAAGATGAACATGTCCAAGGAGTTGATGGCACAAAAGGTTATCCCATTTTTAATGCCACTCAGTGTCGAAAATTCGCTCACTTTAAATCAATTTAATGCAGTTATCTCAGTGGTGAAGGAGATGGTTGCCAGGGTTGAAGTTGAACATCGAGCTAAATTGGAGCAACTCTCCGAACAAGCCAAGTGAGTATTGCATTTTTTACTTTCTTCTATCTTCAGTATAAATATATTGTAATTGTACGAAATTCTGAGATCGAGTTTTCAAAGGAATTTCACGTTCTGAACACTTTTTTGACCATTTTCCGATGAAAAAGAATTGTAGCAATGACATTTGAAATGAAATCAGATGAAAATTATATTTTTTCACATGGTACGAATAATCACAAAACCTATTAAACAATTTTTGACAAAATGGACAGCTATTTGACCTCCAATGATAGTGAAGTCGAGGTTCTGTTTTGTAAATAGAAAAACACAGTATCTGACCAATGATTCAGAAACTATTTTTTTCTATTACTTAGAATTATTGAGCTGAGTTTCTGAAGATCTTTCTTAGGCGACTCATGTATTTCGTTGCACTCGTACTCCTCCTAAACCCCTTTACCAATCACATTGAAATTTGCCACGATGGTAGTGGACGCAGTGACGATGGTTTACTACTAAAAAAATCTGAAATCGAACATACCACGGAGGAATAATCACCGAAAAACGAAACCCCCATTGAAATCAATTGAGAGACAAAATTGTCGCGCAAAATAGAATTTTTCTATTTCAAATGTAAAAATCCGGGCGAAGCCCATTTCGGTTTACTATCGGATACCACTTTTTTTGAGCCGTTTTTTTCAGTGTTCTAACGTACTTCTACTTTTTTTCGATAAAAATATTCACAGCTGTTGTCTACAAAAAGGCTAGAAAAAATCCATTGAATTCAATTGAAATCTATTTAAAGTATTAATATATTCATAAAGAACATACAAGGTGAGAAGTTACTGATAATTATTAAAACATTAACTGAGTTTTTTTTTATACAGATATGCCTGACTGAGCTCAGTTTTTGCAAACAGCAGAATGTATTGCACACCTAGTTATATAGTTATTCTATGACTTATAAGGTCATTAAGAAGGAAATATATAGTTTCCGAACCGTTGGCCAAATACTGTTTTTTTATTTTTACTACAGAACCTCGGCTTCTCACAACATTGGCTGTCAAGTAACTGTACATTTTGAAGTAGTTATTGAAAAGTAAAAAAAAAATATTTAAAAGGTTTCGTGATTATTCGCACCATGTCAAAATGGCGGCACATAAAGATACTGAATCTAAAATTCGCTAATTTTGATGCACCACATTGCTAATCTCCAGGCGATGGAGGGAAACTATTGACTACTTCTCATCAAACCTCCTTCTAAAATAAACAAGCATATTTTTTTTTTTGATGAATCTTTATTGGTTATTTATTGTGTGTGTTACATTTTGTAGAACATTGGAGAGCAGTATGGCACCATCGTCACTGAACTCCCCCATCGCTGTACCAACAACAGAAGACCTGTTCAACTTCAGTCCTTCTCCTTCCAAGCCTGTAGCGACCACCACCACGGCACCATCCACAGGAAGCTCTTTAGCAACAATGACACTTGAGGACAAGCAGAGGTTTGTCCGCACTCTCACATTTACAGTATAAATAATATATCCAGCTAGCTATATATCGCATGGCTACGAATTTTAAAAGCGGTCGGATTATCATGAAATTTCACATGTAGAAAAGTATTATATTTACAGGACATTATCATCATACAATGTCCTGTAAATACTTAAGTATTTACAGGACATTGTTACACGAACCAAGCTTACAGGTCTCTCTCTCCCCTTTCATACTGCTGGGTATATGGCACTCAGGCTGTACAATCAAACAAAACAACTTTTAAATACTCACACTGAGAAAAAAGTGAGTGGTAATCACAATTTTCTTCAGTAAAAACTGAAATACTTGCAACACTATTATTTTAGTAAAATTTACTGTAAAATGAAAAAAAAATAGTTTGTTGAACTACTTAAGAGTAGTTGGCTTTACTTTGGACAGTAGTAAAATAAGAAATAGTATATATTACAAACGTTCTTAGTGATACCTCCAACTATTTAAATGTAGAACTCATATTATAAGAGTTAGTATTGACGGATTTTGATGACTTTTTTTTTTTCAAATATTCAGAAAGAAATGTATATTTATTTGGCCTAAAATTAATTCCTGCTTTCTGATAGTAGGCGATATGGCCTCATTGTTAAAGCCCGAACATGAGTCATAATAACTAACTGCAATAAACAACTGAGGAATAAATTACAGACTTAATTGGTTTAATTGGTCCAAATGATTCCAAAATATCCGTAAATTATACTCAAATCATATACTCAAAAGGATTGATTATACTTATGTACTATTTGTATTTATGTATTAACATTTATTATACAAGTTGATGCTTGCGCTAATCAGTTGAGTATCTTTTTTCACAAATGGAATTGAGAGATTTGTACCCTTAGTTTCACAACTAAAGAATAATAAAAAACCTTATAATAATGTTGTTATTAACTAAATATATTTTGTTAGGATTGTAAAAAATAGTGAAAACGAAAGAAGACTGAACGCTGCGGCACCTCTCAATCCTTGTCAAGCCTCACTGAGGACGCCCCAGTCCCAAGTCAAGGACCTCACAGGTACATAATGACTAATTCAACTAATTTTACCGATTTTGTTACAAGATGAGAGTACCTCAATAATTCTCTGGCAGATTGCTAATATAATGTTCTACATCTATCTAGATCTCTCTAACTTATTGCAATAAGCTTTCTTGTAATTGTTGCTTTGTGTGAGGAGATTTTCAGATAATGTAATTTTGTAATGCAATTATGTATCTCCAGTTATATTTCACGTATAGACTTAATACATAATAAAGTTAATTATTATTATCGTAAAACGTTTCGAGAGACATCTCATAACCTCATTATCAAGAATTAAAAAAAAAAAAAACTATTATGGGTATTCGTATACATTTATCGTAATTAAAATTTACATTAACAACAATGAACACAATAATAATAATAAACGTCTTTATTTCTTTTTCTTCTTACAGATGTACGTACATTAATAATAATATTGACAGACAATACTCATGGTCAAATTGACCGTCTGAGGGGTTATCTCTTCTATTTTTACTCGATAATACACATATATAAAAGTGACAAAATAAAAATAAAATAATTCAAATACAAAAGCAGTAATTTACAAAATTAACTTAAATGATCCTTTAAAAAAAACTAACAACAAATAAAAATAAAAAACATTTTCCTGTTTATATATTATTAATAATTAAATTGTGAAACTAGCTCAAATCTATATTTCCATTGCAATAGTTAATTAAACTAGCACAATGAACACAATACATCCAACTTTATGCCCGGGCATAAACCACAATAACTAACTTACTTTAAGAGAGTCCACATGTTTGATATTCTCTCCTGGCTGTCTGTTATCATTTATACTTCCTATTTTATATTATTAATGTGAATCTAATTGTCTTCAAAGTATATACTCTGAAGACACTCAGTCCAGTCAAGGACCTCACAGATACATAATGCACAGTTTTACTGATATTATGGTTGAGATCTCTATAACTCTTTGGCAGATGATATTTTTTAACATTAACACATCAGCCACGACGTCTTCAATCGTGGCTGAAGATAGTAGTAGAAAGTACTCCCATATATATTTTTTAATTGTATTTTCTCTTTATTGGCCTCACGTACGATGCATATTAGCCATGTCTCTATGAAGGTGTTATCTAGTTTAGACAACATCCATGGCCCCGGGAGGGAGTTCTGTTTGCAAAATAACACTCTCTCAGACGGGATTCGAATCAAATAAAATATGTAGTATATATTTAGTGAAATATACAATATTTAAAAGTACGTACTTTTTTTTCTTGTGGGCCTAACTCTAAAAATGGACACATCTGAAAATTGTAGGAACGTCCTTTTTGTAGCACATAAGAATTAAAATTGTATCATGATTAATTTTAATTTGTTTGTTTGTTTTCAGCCACCCTTTTTGATAGTTCAAAATTTGAGCTGGGTAAACCGAAACCCGTAATGAGTCGAATGGTAGGAGTGCAGAGTGTTAGTGCAGGGCCAATGGTACTCCGGCCGCAGAATGGTTTTACAACGACCGTTCCAACTCAGTCCTCCCTAGGACCAGCACCCACCGCAGACTGGGCCAGTTGGAACGCTGGATGGTCGTCGTCAGCTGCTAATATCATACCACCATCAGTACAGCCCAAAGCTAAACCTCTCTCAGCCGCTGAAATCAATGATCTTCTTAGCTAATCCTCTGTAATTAATCGTGACATTCCGTCTATACATCCTGTTAATAATATCTTGAGTTTCCTACCAAAGGAGAAGTCTATTTAATTTTTAAATATATGTTCTGTTTGGTGCGAGTTTGTCTTTGAATGAGGTTGGTTTCCGATAGTCGGGGCAATGCTGGGCACTTCTAAAAACAAGATGATATTTGTACATTTTTTTTCTCAATTTTTACACATATTTTTTTATAATTTTTTGGCATTTAACACTTCCATATAGTACCTTAATAGGAACTGAACCGCCTTACTTTGGAAATTAACGCTTTTTATATTTTACTTGTTATTTCCTCAGCTATACGAAGTATAGGGGAAGTTATGTAATCGCTCAAAAATTCGACGCGGTGTTTTCAACGCAATTTCATGTTTTCCGATCTCCTGAATTCAAATAGAAGTTTCGACGATCCTTCAGTGTATCGACACGAAATGTTATACGTGTATCAAGAACCCTCTAAGGACAACATCTATTGATTTTCAGCCAAATCGGGCAAAGGAAGGGCGATTAGGGGGGAGACTTAACACAAAAACTCTAATATTTATTTATTTATTACTACATTGAAGCCTATTAAGGCTTCAATGTAGTAATAAATAAATTTGTTGGGATAATAAATAAAAAGTTGGGATACAATTTGAATGTACATCCGATATAATAATAAAATAAGAATATTACAGCTTAATAAATTTCTAAATATCTAAATATTATAATAAATGCGCACATTTACTTGTATACATACAGCCAAGAGAAATGCAAAACAGAAAAAATATATACTTTTATATACATATAAAATACTTACTTATATACATATAAAATACTTAAAATACATATAAATACTTTGTACTTAAACTGTAAAAAACAAGTATTTAACAAAAATTGAAAACTCTAATATCTAATGTAATGAATATATCGACAAGAAATTTAGTATGAAGATTCAGAAGCCACTTCCTAAGTCAAATATTGGGTTTTAGCCCAAACGGTCGACTGGCTTTGGAGGGAGAGCTAAAACGTAATTGATTAATTTGTGCTGTGGAAGTACATTGCCGGTGATTCATAGAAGATTTTTTTTTCTCAATTTTTCCCTCTATTTTTTTCTATAATGTGTTGTGCTGTGCATTTAAGACTCGGATTAGTTCCATAAAGCCTATTATGAACTGAACCCTTTTTATATTATACTTGTTATTTTTTGAAAAATTGTATCTGTTTTGGGTTGGGGGAGTGGGGGGGGGGGGGGGGGGGGGTCATTTTTACTTCTGTCTCAAATATTCTCAGCCACTTTCTCATTATAAGGAATGATGTGGTTCACTTAACCACCGTCAGGACAAACTTTCACCTTACCAAGTGTAGTTTTTAAATTTTTAAAAATTTCATATGAATTAATCATGTTAAATCATTTTTTCAAATACCTTAAAAAAAAAAAAAAATGAAAACTGACTTCAATGTTATGAAGTAATTCCTGTTTAGTATTAGTCGCAATGAAGGGTTTGTTGTAAGGTAGCAGCTTCAAAAAGTAACTCCCAGCAATATATCTAGGATTTCCGCAGTGGATGGGTAGCGTTACCCCTACTCTAATGTTTTTTATATTTTAATTAATTGAAAGGAATTTAATCCAAACCATAATTGACGAGTTGAATGTCAAACAAAAAAATACATTTTTAGAAAACGATCTATGGCTCAAACCTAACGATATTCAATGAGGTTAGGACATTTCAAACAACATTATTTCCGTGAATAAATAAAATATACTTTTTTTAAAGTATTATCGAAAATAAAGAATTTAATAGAAATTTCATTGTTACCAACATTTACGGTCTATATTAGATTTCGTTTTTAAGGAATCAACTTTTAATAAATAAATAAAACAAACTTATTTTTGAAATATTGTCTATTCCACTAAAGATACATCCCTAACTCAGAATCAACTTTTAACAAGTTTTCAGAAGTGGATCTGCCTCCTTCCTGCAAATCCTTCAATTATTGTCTTTTATCATTATTATTATTTTTAAAGACACCTTTTTATATTATTTAATCGATAATTTATTATAATTTATATTTTTATGTACATAATAGCGATAAAAAATGTTACCAAATGCTAAACAATATTCTATGTTAATATTATAATTGAGCAAGTATTCCTACTAAAATAAAAAAAAAGATACCTTTTTATTGATAATATAAATCTTTTTATTCCAGGATACCCTGGTATGTCCTCTTCTATTTTTTTCCAGTGGCACACATTCTTTGTTATATGGTTTACAAGACCTACGGAAACTATCGCTATATTTTCGGCAAACATGTTCCCCGAATAAGATTTGAGGAGTCAATCAAATTTTTATGTACCAGGTCGTCTCGAAAGTAATGTCGGCTTTTGTAGGCTGCGATGAAAAGTAATAAACAAAAAAACATGTGTGAGTGACGCGGTACTCACGAGAATTGATGTGTGAACATCTGCTTTATTTTCAAAAATTTGCTTCCGTGCACTGATTTTGATTACAATTTGTTTTATAATGTTACAATCAGAAAAGTAGTATGAAGAATTAAACTTTCAAATTTATTGTTCTTCAATTTCTTTTATACATGAAATTATAGGTTTGTGAGAGCTAAAATAAGATATATACAACTGTGATTGTAGTGTCTCTATATACCGCGAGAATACAGCATCGATGGTAGTTTTCGAATTTGATGTTGAAATGCTTCGATTTGTATTCATTTGTAGATTAAGTTTGTCATTTAAAAATGAAATAAGCTGTTCGTTATCTCCTGAAATGGGTATAAACATTATAATATTTGTTGTGACAATATGACAACAAATATATTATTTATTCATCGATATTTTGAGCATTTATTATTATTATTATATATTAATAACAATATTATATAATAATATATTGAAGTATTATATATTATATTTTTTTACTTTTATACTGCTACATTATTTTTTTTTTTTTCCTTTTCCTGGCCTTAGCTTTTCACCATAGCCATTCTATGTAATATTAAATATTATTTATTTTCTTTCACCACACATTTTATTTAATGTTACAAATTTAAGCTATCGAAGCATCTTGACCTAAAATTTTCTTATTGAAAAATTCTTTTATAGTTCGTAATATTGGTATTTTAGTTAAATTCACTACTTGTAAAAATACAATAGAAATGCTCAAAAACAGCTGACATCACAGATAAAGAAGTGTGTAGTTGTGTGAGCGCTGAGCGCGCAACCGTCCGACACACACTTACAAATGCACTTCAACGAGACTTACGATCTGACATCAGTCTACCGAGAGCTAGGATGTTTACACATCAAAATTTTACTGTGTACTTTAGAATGATGCATTGATCCGAAAAATAAAATGACTGCCCTTTCTATGTTTTCCGATGAATACTATGCTGGCCTCTTGGAAAGTACTGAAGACTCCGGAAGAATCTGAAGGGGCGATGTTTGGAGAATACGGTGGCTCACTTATAATTTCTCAAGTGATGTAGTTTCTGTGGAGACCCTCTCGCAGCATGAGGTGTCGAATTGTCATTGTGAAATAAAACTCCGAATCTATTGACCAGAATAGGCTAGCTTCAAACGGCCAAGTTGTTCGTAGAGCTCTTTCGTTATTGGTTACGTTTTAAAAAATATATAATGAATAACACCAGACAATAACATCTTCCGCGGATGGAGGCCTCTCCTAGCCAGCGTTTCGCCAGGGTCAGTCCAATTAGTACGCTCATACGATAATCTCGTAGTTATGTGAGCCATCGTGTTGTGTGTTCCCTTAAGTAACTTGTATTATTTACATCCTGTATATTCCACATATCTATCATGTGATTATATCATGCTATGTAATTTTGTGTTCTGTTAAATATGAATTTTTCCAATACTTACGGTAATCGTGTAATTATAATCACAATTAGAAAATCCGGAATAATTTTTTGAAATATTAAACTATTTTATGGCTCACTTATTACTTAAACTTTTTTGATAATAATTCAGAACGAATTTTCACAACACTTGCTAGAATAGCTTATAACCTTATGTGGTATCGGTTGGCATCAGTGATGTAACATGAAAAAGAAGTAGAGACGCCGTCAGTGCTGGAGCCAGTCAAGATCACTCTACGTAGAAGCTCATCTATCTCCAACACAACTTAAGTCGAGTGCGCACTGACTGCAACGCCAAATGTTTGTAGGGTGCGAGCTAAGATGTTTACACACCAATAGCAAAAAGTGTCATTTTCAACATTAGCGCTGTTTTTGCCTAATTTTCAGAATAAGTTGTTATTCGGGGTTTCTAAATTTAAAACTGATATTCCTAAAATATAGTGTATAATAATATAATATTTAAACGGAAATGGAATTGTACTATTTTCGCTATAAATGCTGCAGCAGCTGATTAAAAAAAAAATGGTATTCGCACCTTTCAAACTATGAAAAAAGGAGATTCAAATTACTACAGCATTTAAATTGTTACAATATGAATTAATAACATCGAAATTAATAATTCTTAATGTTTAAAAAAAAAATTGCAGTTTCAAATACGCAAACACTTTCTTTCCCCTACAAATCAATTAAAGGCATTTAGTAAACAGTCAATTTTTTCATAGACTCAATTGTGAAAATGTATACTGAACGACCTCTTCAACTAATCTATGCCCCAGAAAATGTAGCCCAATAAAAAGCTATTATTTACTTTATAATAATTATATTTTATTGTGTTGGGGGACTTAGCTGGGAAATGAGTGCGAGAGGTTCTGGAGAGCGCCCTTGTGGCTCGCCGTGGTACCATGTCTTACTGTCAGTCCCATTCCGCGGCAGTGTTTCGAGCCGGTAACTTGGTGTCGTGTTGTGTTCTGTGCTACTCTCGTGTGAACATCGTCAAACCGGCACCGTAAGTTCATTTTTTTTTTTTTAATGTATTTGTTGACATTATAAGGCAAGGCCATTTTACAAGATTTTTCAACATTAAATGTCAAAATTTGATATTATACTCTAAAAATCATAGATGCCTTATTATTTTATTTTTATATATATATAAATAGGTATTTCCTGTACGTATATATATATATATATATTTTTACTGCGTCGGTAGCTCAGAAGTACCGTGCTTGCCTCCTGAGCACAAAATCGCGGTTACGAAACCCGGCCATTAACTTTTTTGTCTGGGTTAAAAAATCTGGAGCACACCGTCCTTCGGATCTGAGGTCCCGAGTTTGTACAATGTCCGGTACTCGTTAAAGATGGTGAATAAAAATTTAGAGAAGTCCAAATTTGGGACTCCCATAATAGAATCAAGCTCATGTCCACCAGAGCGGCGAAAGTGGCTCTGGTAGTAGGCGATATGACCTAGAAGTTAAAGCCCGGGCATGACTTACTCGATCATGTAAAAGATTGATTACATTTATGTAGTCCCGAGTCACCCTACCCCTACCGAGTCACAATAACTAAAGTTAGTTATTGTGACTCATGCCCGGGCTTTAACTACGAGGTCATATCGCCTACTACCGGAGCGCTCTTTCGTCCCTCTGATGGACATGAGTCCGACTCTACTCTGGGAGTTATAATAATTTTTAGGTGTGTAAGTTCAAACCATATTTACCTCGGTTACCATCGAATTATGAGTTTGCAACTGGAATTTAAGAAAACAATTGAAACAGTTCTTCCGAGGGTGAAACCAAAAAATAATCGGCTGACCCATTTTGAGAAAATAATTCCTAAATACTTGCGTGCCTTATTTTGTTTTTAAGCAAAAGAATTAAATATATTTATATATATTTTTTCATTGGGCGCATTATTTGATTTTTCGTAGATAAGGGAATTGGATCATCGATGTGTCATTCTTATACTTATTGAGACACCAAAACATTTATGTCGTCCTCCCGAGGGATCTGAAAGTAGGAGATAAGTCTCATGTCGATACATTCATTACAACGGATGTTACTGGGGTTTTTGAGTTGAGAGCCTCCTCAGATCCCTTCTTCCCTTTTAACGATTCCTCTAAAAATTATTAAGTGTTGCCCTTATGGTGTTTTGAATTCTCATATGAAATTTTGTGTCGATACATTTATTACAGTATAGATCTCTTCCTAATCCCCCCTGGCCTTTGGTCGATTTGACTGAAAAACCTTCTTATATCTTGATTCAGATATAAAATTTCGTCTCGACACATTCATTCTATCGGCAGTTATGTTCACAGACAGATATTTTTTTTTTCATATTTGGAATCTAGAGGTCGGAAAACATTAAATTTGTTGAGAACTCCCATCGGATTTTTGACCGATTACATAACTTCCCCTATACGTCGTATTGCTGGGGGAGTAATAATGATAAAGCTGGCGTTTCAAGGGGGTTTGTGTTTTATTTTATTTGTCGGCTTTATGAATGATATCAACTTCAAACAAAAAACTACTTCACCAGACTCTCAACTTAATTCGGTATAATTTTTAAGTACCTACATTAAATATAGACAGAGGCAAGGAAAGAGAAAAAAAAAAGATTGGTTTTTTGCTAAAGTTGACCTCTCCATAAAGGTCTTATTTCGATAAAACGGGTCCCATTTTTTTTACCATTTCCTCACTCATGCGAGAAAAAGTTAAGTCCACATCATTGCCAAAGTTAAACCGGAGTGGTTCCCGGTAAAGTCGTCTAATAAAAAATTAGTCTATTCCGCAATTTCATAAAATTTTAAAATTGTGTAAATCAAATTCGGCAAAAGTTTTTTTTGTATCTCTATGGACGTATTTTATCATAATTGAGCTTGCTTAACAACAAATTAACATAACATTAAAACATTTTTTCTTTAAAATAAAGACGATTTGTCTAAAACAACAGATATGGTAGACACCGCGCCTGGTATAGACTCCACAATCTAGACACCCACCCTATGTACTAATATTTTAAATATATTTTTTTACTCTCGAATTAAAGCTAAGCAGTTATCAATTAACTACAATATTTGTTTTTATTTTTTCAAAAATCTATACCTAATTAATATGGTTATAGTTTTACCTACTTTTGCCCCAGTATAATCATTTTTTTATATTTTACCCGACTTCTAATACTTTTTATACAAAGATTTAAATGTTTTCGAACTGTTTCGGGAGTCATGGTGGCCGTGCGGGCTAGAGCGTAGGGCTATGGTCGCATGGTCTCACCATGGTTTGCGGGTTCGAATCCCGTCCGGGAGTGAGTTTTATTTCGTAGATAGAACTCCCTCCTGGGGCCATGGATGTCGTAAATAATTAGATAACACTGTGACATGGCTAATATGCATCACACATAATGCAAAAAAAAAATGCATGAAAATGATTTTTGTAAGCCGATTTAATGATAATATCATTATAATAATATAATATATATTATATATAATAATTAATAATATATTATATTACTGCCGATGTAATGAATGTATCAACATGAAATTTCATATTTAAAGTCAATACCCAATGAGGACATACCAGTCATACCAGTCAAATTTCGGTACCATAATTTCGGTTTCATACCAGTCAGATATCGGCCGAAATGAAAGAGTTCAGGATTCAATTCAAAAACCCCAATAACTTTGGATTTAATGAATTTATCGACACAAATTTAGTATGTATAAGGATTTAGGAGCCCTTGTAAGTCAACTGTTGCCTGTTTTTCACCGACAACTTTTTGTAGACTCATCGTTAATTACAATAAGTTGTTACTCGGCCGAGTTGTAATATTAACAAACCGAGTCGAGTGGGGTTATTTTTTATGAGGCGATGAGTGTGTAGCGTGACGCGGAGCGGGGAACGAACTGAGATGTAAATATAAACATAGAGAAGGGGGACATTAAAAATAGTCATCTTCTGGTCTGTAGCAGGGCTCCAGTCGGCTGGCCCCTAGGGACAGCTCTCTATGCACATCTCTGCAATTAGATAACTGCATTCACTTATTGCACTTATTCCGCAGGTCATACTCTGAGTTATATTTTTATAGTCCCAGTTATATGAGGTATAATGGGGGATGTTACCTATATAATCGATTAGAAATGTCAAGTTATTCGATTCTCTGGATTTATTTTTATTATTAACTTCCCAGCATATAGGGAAGTTATTGTAATGCCGAAAATCGAAATCAAAATTTTCATCATATTTATATTTTTCAAAGTCATTACAGTATTTTTACACTATTTTTAGAAAGAAGTATGTGTGTGTATATAATTAATTCCTGTACGATATCTCGCGAATGAAAAATGATATCGACTCCGCTTTGGTGCCAATCGAAAGATATCAACATAAATATGATTTGAAAGAAATATTATCAAATTCGGTCCAGCCTTTTTTTTGTTTAAAGAAAAAGACTCAAAAAAGTGGATTTTAGGAATTCTTGAAAAAGATTTATCCGATCTAATTTGTTCTGGTGGCAATCGACAAACATGTAGCATCCTTTTGAGCCAGATTGAAAAATATTCTATATGGTGTCGGAAAATTTTGAACGGGAGCGGGGGTTGTGAGGGGCTAAGCATAAAATTTGTTCTAGATCATGAAATTTCACTTGCAGTATTCTTAATAGCCAATTGAAAAATAGAGCGTGTGTCGTCTCAAAATTCTTAACGATTAACGAGACATCAAATTGGCACAATACTGAGTGAGAATATTAGGAAATATGTTACTTCACCAGTTATACGAGGTGTAGAGTAAGTTTCGTTCAGAAATTCGAAGTTGAGTTTTGACTAGAGTTTCATTTTTTGCGACCTGATTCCCAAAACGAAAAAAAAAAAAATGTCCGACTGTGTGTCTGTGAACACCATAACTCCGGGGAGGGAGGATTCTGGGGAGGCTTAGTACAAAAATAATAACTGCCGTTGTGAATGTATGACACAAAATTTCATATATGAATTCAAAACCCTATGAGGATGTTACATGCTAACGTTCAGCCATATCAGCCGAAGGGAAGGGGGGGTTCAGGGGAGGGGGTTCAGCTGAAAAAGTCAAATAACTGTTGATGTAATTCATTTAGTAGATTTAGAAACTCCTTTGAAAATCAAATGTTGGTTATTAGGGCAAACGCGCTCGGATGGTTTTGGAGGGAGAGCAAAACATTAATTGATTAATTCGTTTTGGGGAAGTATATTGTTGGTGATTCACCGACCAATTTTCTGTATGTTTTTGCCTACTTAAAAAATACTTTTTTTCCTGCTAAACCATGTGGGTTATCAAAATTGAAGTTATCTTCATTCAACCTCTACATGCCATTTTCAAAATTGTGTCACTTCTCAGCTTTTTGAAATGTTATCAGATGACGACAATATTTCGCAGAAACTCTTTGGTTTCACATTCAGGTCTATATGAGAGGGAAGGAACAGATGAATACCAAGTACTTCCTGATTCGAAGAACATGAGGATGGTGTTGCCAAGGTAATTACAAGAACATGTGAGTCGAACTTTAGAAGAGTGGCTCCAGGGCTGATTGATATGCAGGCCTGAGGCAGGCTGGCCAAGGACCAAGGACAACACACAGACAGGTGCCAAAATAGATCCTGATTCAAAAAATGAAAAAAAGAAAGTTTGTCTGTCTATGAACTGCTGGTAGAATGAATGTATCGAGCATCCAGAGCCCTCTAAGGACTAACCAGTTGATTTTCAGACATATCGGCCAAAGGGAACGGGGGTTAGGGGCAGGGTTGCCACCCGTACTTTATTATAAAGTACTAGCGTTGCCCGGGGAACTTTGACTTTTCTCCCAATATCTCCTATAAGGCTATTCAGTTCCTCGACAGTACATTCATGATGTTATAATTTTCAATTATTCATACGGAATAAGGCTTATAGTCCTTCAACTGTAGTAACGCTAGCTTTGGAGCTAAAACTAATTTATTCAGAAAGATTTCTCATTAATCGTTGCAATGGTTTTCGAGTTACAAAGATTGCGTGAGTGGATGCTGGGATGGACCAGGGGTTGATTAAAAAATAGACCTTAACCTTCCGGTAGATAAAACTTATCTATTCAAAAAGATTCCTCATTAATCATTGCAGTGGTTTTTGAGTTACAAAGATTGCGTGGGTGGATGCTGGAATGGACCAGATATTGAGGTACTAATACGCCTATAACCTTCCACAGACATTTTCAGCTTTATATATATGATATGATTGTACGTTATTTCGGGTTATTGTACTCTATACTTTATGAGAACAATAAAGTACGCAAAAATACCTCTATTTCGCATGATTTGATTTCTCTGGAATTCAATTTACATATATGTAATGGGATTATGGATAATCTTAAAAATTGATTAGCACAAAGAAAACAAGATCTGTTCTTTGGCTACGAAACAGGCAAAAACATTAAACTGTTGTCTTTACCTGAACTGACTAGCAAAATTCACACAAATTTTTTATTATTTATTGACAAAGCCTAAAAAAATTGTTTAATTTTAATGACACAAAATGGTTATTTACACTTAGAAATATAAATTTAAAAAGCAATGTCGAATTTGATAATTTTGTTAACATAGTTGAAAATTTAAATCTGCAAAAACTTAATATAAATATGGATGATCTTTATGGAGAAATTGCTTTATTAAACAAATTATATAATCAAATATATAGCTCTGAAGGTTTCGCGAAATTGTCTATTGCACAAAAATGGCAGCAAGTATTTAATAAGACTGATGATAGTTTTTCAAATTTGTTTAAATTAATTTCATTTTTACTATCGATTACCGCCACGTCAGCATTCACAGAGAGAGTTTTTTCTGTGATAAATAGCGAATGGCGAGACGAAAAAAACAAAGCGTCTCTGAATCTGATAAAAAATTAATTACTTATTTACTTTAACTTAAACATAGAGTGTAAAGATGCTGTGAAGCTGTTTAGCAGTGATAATTATTTAAAAGTAATGATAAATATGTTTTTAAGCAAAATAATAAAGTAAAATAAATCGACTTTATTTTGACACAATGTACTTTTTTTTTTTCTACCTTTAATAACCAATGTAGGTACTTTATTTGCACAAAAAAAGGTGGCAACCCTGATTAGGGGAGAGGCTTAACACAACAACTTTAGTAATTGCCGTTGTAATGAATGTATCGACAGGAAATTTTATATTTAAATTCAGTCTCATAACGATGTCACCTAATAAATTTCCAATGGAATTGGGGACCAAAGAAAGAATGAGTATGAAAATTCAGAAGCTGCGAGTACTATGTAAGTCAAACATTGTGTTTTAGTCCCAACTATGGAAGAACTTCGGATGAAGAGCGAAAGGGTAATTGATTATTTCAAGCTGGGGAAGTACATAGTCGATGATTTACTGACGACCTTTTTTTTATTTTATTTATTTATTTTATTTTTTTTAAGTGGCAGAACTATTGTCAAGATGCAGTGTCAAATGAAGACAAATGTTTGACAACACTTAGAAGGGAAGAGACAGGGGTGCACTTAGGTGAAATGGCGCGGGGTGCTTTGGGGTGCGAGGCCGAAATTTTCCCTCCCACTCCCTGGGAGGAGGCCGAAATACAAAGTCAAAGCGAGGAAGTTGAGGGAGGGGGGTTGTGGGATATGAGATATGGTTGAAAGAGATATCATTGAATTGTCCGTCCATCAATTTACAACCTGGATATGGACGCCCTCGTAATGTAACATATTATTATTTTAAATTTTTGAATTTTTTTTTCGTGATTACCTAATATATACAATTTTGTGTGTTTCACCTATTAAAATAAATGATGGGGTTAGAATCAAAATGGTCTAAGTGACATTTTAAAAACTTTAACTGATTTCAAAAATCTATAATTTATCAAAACCGAAAATACTTTGTCTTCTGCTTTTATGGTGAAAGTTGCTGTTAGCAAACCATAAAATTGAATAAAAATCTTAATTTCAAGGTCACAATTGACATGTTTAAGTTAATTGTTCATGTCACTAAAATGGTATAAGTGATTTGCCACTAGATCTCAGCACTGACTAGGAGTTCACTTGTTCAACTTTTTTCCTGAACAGAACTATCATTTTTGTACCCAATTATCCACTTAACGACAATTTTTCAAAAATGTCACTTGAACCATTTTGATTCTAACCCCGTCAAATGTTATAGTTGCGTACCTTTGTCATGATGTTTACTACATTCCGCCCATCATTGAGCTGCACTGAACATTGTACTGATTACAATATATAATTCTACGTGTTCCAATTTAAAGATGCATGCCGGAACTGCATTTTTCTAACTCCATTATCATTCAAATTGGCCTTTTCCTCTCCAATTTGTCTATTATCTGTCCCAGGATTAAACGTTCAGTTCATTCCCATCTATTGTTTTAATCATTAGGATTGCTAAAGAGGTTTAAATTGAGCCTAATTACCAGAGGCGCTGAATGAATAGTGTCTAGTTAGTTATTGTGACTCATGCCCGGGCTTTAACAACAAGGTCATATCGCCTACTACCAGAGCGCTCTTTCATCGCTCTGGTTAAGATGAGCTTGACTCTATCCTATGTGGGAGTCCTAAATGTTGCCTACTTCTGTTCTTTAACGAGTATCTTGGATCGTATAAGAGACGGATTCAGATTATCTCCTTGGATTTCCAAGAAATTTTGGTCTGATAGAGGTTGCCGATTTTCTTCTTGAAATTGACTCATTTTATTGTGCAATTCCTCTTTTAAAATTCACTCAAGAAAAACACAAGTATCAAGTCCATGTCACCAATATTTCTTCATATATCAAGATCAATATTTTATCGACTTAGAGACACATTTTGGAAAACTATAAATTTTCAGAAATAAATAACATTATAAAGCTAAATAAATATTACTATTATATCGCCCAAAGTATAATTTTAAAATAAAAAAAAATTGAGCTAAAATTCGAACTAAAAACAAAGATAATTCAACCTAAGAATAGAAAGGATTTGTCTCGCTCAATCCCTCTTTCTCTATTCTCCTGTTATCTCTTTTCTTTTCATTATTGCTTGTCTCATTTATTTATATGTATATTCATTAATTTGCTTATTGCATTATTCCATTATAGTTGTTTCTAGTATTGTTATATCTTATTGTTAGTTATGAAACATTACCATTTTTTTGTTTATTTATTTTATCTTTCACACGTTTATCTTATATATAATTTTTCTGCATGTTTAATTTTCAGAATGTCCATTATAATTCTCTTTTACTTCCCCAGATATACGAAGTATAGGGAAAGTAATGTAATCGGTCAGATATTAGATGCGAAGTTTTCAATTTTATATCTGTCAACACACGTGTCTGTGAACACGGTAACTCCCGATAGAATGAATGTATAGAAATGAATTTTCATATCTGAACTTAAAACCTCACGAGAACAACACTTATTAATTTTCAGCAGAATCGGCAGAAGGAGAGGGGGCTCAATTAAAAAAAAACCAATAACTCCCTATGTAATGAATATTTTGACATGAAATTTCATATTTAACCCTAGAATGACACCGGGAATTTCGTCACCACTATTGTCATCATGGGGCTGACACCCCAAGCCCTTTATATAATTTTCTTGTAATTTATTTTTCACATTAATCCAAAATTAATGCAGATTTAATATTTTAGAATGTATGTAATGAATATAAAACAAACAAACAAAATTAGAAAGTTATATAAAAAAATCAAATAAGGATGTAACACGTTGAAAAAGTTAAAAAGTAGATATAGATAAAAATACTGTACGAAATTTTATTTGTAAGAAAGGTAAAAACTATTATTTTATTTTTAAACTCAAGTATAGTGTCTTCGTAAAAAAAATCTCTTTAACAAAAAATATATACAATTTGCACAGTTACACTCAGTCACAATCGGTGCACATCATTAGACGATGATCGTTGCACATCGGCCTCTGGCAGCTCATGCAAACCATTTTGTATTTTCTATCCTTATCTCTGTTGCATAAAGAGCATCTCATATATTTGCCAGATGGTATAACAATTGCAGTAGATGGAGTTGAGCTTGAGGGTTGACCCAAAATTTCATGTATGAGTACTTTCAAAGTTCTACTTAAATGATTGATCTTGGGCCGTTCCACTAAATATGGTTTGGGTAATTGGAATCCAAGTTCATTTAAAAAATCTTTTCTGGGCATTGGCTTCCTCCAATTGACCATGCCATACAGTACACCTGCGGGGACATCGTCTTGGCACAATATGGTCGAAGAGTCTTCACATGTGCTGGGCTCCTCATGTCTCACGAATGTGTCATCTAATTCCTCTTCAGAGTCTGAATGAACATGGGTTTCTTCATATTCTTCTTCAGAAGAACTGCCTCCCAGTTCCTCAATATCCTTTCCTCAATTCTTCGAGATACACCAACAGTTCCTCATCAGTCCACTGCCTCTTTTGAGATGCCATAACGTTCCTAAAATATATAAATATACGTTATGAAGAAACCTATTGGCGCAAAACCCACTTCCAACTCCACAGTAAACATTAACTATAGCGATTTAACACATAAACTATAAACAAAACCATAAAAAAAAAGAACTTACCTGTAATAGGTAAAAAAAAAGAATGACGTCAATAACACCGTGGGGTCTGAGACACCCCAAGATCACTTCAATGTTGATTCCTAAAGTCACAAGGGCCTACTAAAGGTGTTAGAAGTCCCAGTAAGGTTAGGGAGGAGATGACTGTGATTTACATAGGGTCGGGGGACTTCTGTGAACTATAGGAAATTAAGTAATACACTTTAACTTTCGATTGGGGTGTCATTCTAGGGTTAAATTCAAAACTCAATATAACCTGTCAAATTTCAGCGATATCGGTGAAAGGAAGGGGGGGGGGGGGGGGGGGGGGGGGGCTCAAACCAAAAACCCTAATAACTGCCGATGTAATGAATTTATCGACACAAAATATAGTGTTTAATGAGGATTTAGGAGTCCTTATTAAAGTCAACTATTGAATATTAGCGCAAACGGTCGACTGGTTTTGGAGGGGAATTAATTCGGGGAAGTACATTGGAGGTAATTCGATTGTTGAATGTAAGCGCATAACCGAGCAGTTATTACAATTTTTATTTATTTTTGTATTGTAACTTACGGAAGGACCAACTGCTTGCTGTGGGATGTATTATCGTTCCTATAAACAATAAATACATTTGAAGTTGATTACACTCCACCTTCGGTATGGATGACTCCCCTAAAGGCCCTTGTAGCCCCTAAAGAGAACATGGAAGATTTGAGGCTCACTAAGCAAATGAACTAATGTTATTCTGGTTTTGATTAAGATGACTGTTATAAAGTGATTGTTGATGCTTGCCTGAGAACGGAGGGATGCCGATGGTTGGTTATAACTCGTTGTATGTTGACAAAAGGCATTATAAGATTTACCTAAGTCAACACAGACTGGGATTTGTGAAGACGCTCTTAACTTTGTCAACTGTAAGCTCTTAGTTGTCTCCAGAACTTTCATAACTCCCGACCTTTCTCTCAACAATTCGGTAATTTGAAATTAAGATTCCGATGCAAGGTCCTCTTGTGATGCACTTCTCCTGTTTCTTACATACAGTGACTGCGTTCATGTACAATTATAACGATGAAGCGTATAACTTACACATTTACTAGCAGTATTACCTGGCGTTGTTCGGAGAACTTTGAATTTTTCCCATAATATCTCTTATACGATTCCTAGGCATTTCTTCGACAATACATTCATGATGTTGCCATTTTCAATTATTCACATGGAATGAGGCATATAGTCAAATCCCGGAAAAAGGTAATGATGTTCATTGTTTTGGTCTGAATAGGTACTAATTAAGGACTGAGCAGCGGGTCATAGGTAGCTAATAATGGACGAATCTTGCCGAGGCCTTTAGGTGTTTTTACTGGGAAGTAAAACCTTGAGCATGTCGTCCTTCGGATGTCACATATTAATAAACCAAAATCTGCGATTGAAAACCGAACGTAACTACTGAATGTATCAAAAGCACAATGAATGTGCTATATTACAAAGGCCTCCGGATAGTAAAGCGTAATGATATGTAGCCTAAAGCCTTCCTTGAAAAATATTCTAAATGTAGGTGAACCTTAATCATTACCCTTATAGACTAAGTAAATACAAATAAAAAATAAACGCGGATGTATTATCAATCCTACAAGGAACTAATTTGAATTTGACGAAAAACGCTTGCAAATACATGATTTCTCTAATTTACGATAATGTGGATTTATGGGACGTTAAGCGACGGTCCCGAGACTGTGCGATGTCAGATACTCGTTAATCCCCTTACCTTATGTAACTAAACTTGGATAGGCAAAATTTAAAACTCCCGGAGTAGTCGGACTGATATCCTTTTTCCTCGTTCTGGTAGTATATGACTACGAAAGCCCAGGCACGAGTCACAACAACTAACGAACTACTATAACTTCATCATTTGCTCTATGCATCTTGTCTGTTGAAGGTATCATTTAAGTTGTTGAGATGTTTAACATGGTCTTGGGAAGTTTACAAACTGTGTTGGGGCCATGGAGACGAGCCAGAAGTAAATATTTTCTTGTCCGGATGACTGATTAGAAACTTGGAGGATGTTGTTCCCTCATTTTATCCGTCTTACTTCCTACGATTTAAACTTTATATTTTGTTATTTATCTTAGCTGTACACTTACTTTGGTATTTTTTGACTATTTCTGTACATCCTTGTTGATCTTGGCAATTGACTTTCTTTGGGGATGTTCTGTATAATTTCTACCAATTTTACCATTAACTCGATGAATGGTTCCATGATAGCAGTACGCAGTGAGCTTACATTCCTACTCCTGCTTCATAGCTATGTATTGTGAACTTCAAACAATTACTGCATTTACATATACAGTTTCTGTGCAGTTCAGTTCTTCTCCAATAACATCTTGGAATTACTTTCTCTTTGCAGATATTCTTTACAACTTGACATTTTTCTACTAATTACTATATCTCTTTTGATTTATAATAAATAACTGAGATTACTATTAACCTAAATTTTGGCTCGACGTCAGATCACTTTTAAGAGTGGAATATTGTCTGCGCAGAGTTCTAGCTTCTACTCCGACTGATTATTGACAAGTGTAAACACAAACTAGTCAGTCTCTGAAGAACAAAATCTAAGGGGTACAGTAGCAACTGAGGACCCTTGTTCTTCGCAGGGTCGGAAATGGATAATCGAGTATCTAATGTGATCGTGGATACTACACGAGTTGTGTGCGAGAGGCGTGCAGATCATGGATAATATTGCACGTTCCATCCACGACTAATGTCATGAGAGGACTCTCGCCTTTTCTTCATAGCCTAGCCTTCGCAGTGTATCGTAAATAGATAATCGAGCATCTAATGTGATCGTGGATACTAGACGAGTTGTGTGCGAGAGGCGTGCAGATCATGGATAATATTGCACGTTCCATCGACGACTAATGTCATGAGAGGACTCTCGCCTTTTCTCCATAGCCTAGCCTTCGCAGGGTGTCGTAAATAGATAATCGAGCATCTAATGTGATCGTGGATACTAGACGAGTTGTGTACGAAAGGTGTACAGTCCATGGAGATCACAACACCCTGCGAAGGGTTGGCTGAAAAGGCGAGAGTCCTCTCAACATAAGTCGTCGTTGTAAAGTGCCATAATCTCCATGAACTGTACAACTTTCGCATGACACTTTCCAACGACGATTAATGTCTTGAGAGGACTCTCGCCTTTTTTGCGTAATCCTAACCTTCGCAGGGTGTCGGAAATAGTAATGGATCATATAATGCGATTATAACGCTCTATCCTTGGCGATTATACCATCCTCTCAAAGCGCATCCAACTCCGACTGACTGAGCACTGTTGCTCTTCCCTTCATGTGCACTTACTCTAGCAGAGGTTGGGGGATGAGAGAGAAAATCGTGTTATCCAGTGTGATTGGTTGCCTCCCCGATCTAAGTGTCCATGACTCAGGGCCCTCCCTGATACATTGACCCTCTTTAATTGCTAAGGGCGACTGGGGTCTGGCTTCAATCTAGCGCCGATATTAATATTGCGACAATTTGCATGACAATAGCGCCCACCGCGGCTAACCGGGAACCACATCACTTTTATAGCTTCCAGAATCAAATCACAAAAACAAATATTAACCTTTTTTTTTCTTTTCTCTCTTTTCTTTTGTAATGCATAATATACGCCAAGTGGGAATAATGAATATGTTTGTTTGACACGGATGAATTATGATGGATTGGAGGTCATCATGAAGCATTGTGCAAATATTTGTATCTCAGTATAAGTCTGACGGCGTAAGAAATTCTTAAGTGTTTTTTACCGAGTAGTTAGTTATTTATCTCATGCCCGTGCTTTACATTGATGTATATATATAGTTAAGTTCCTTAAATTTTATTATATATATGTACATTATATTATCATTATATGAATTCTATGTAAATTATGTTTGATCCATTTCTCTCCGCTGATCCATGTTTCTTTCCTTCTTTCATTTATTATTGTTTTGTTTTCATTTATTTTCCTTTATCCCATTAGGATAAAGGTGGTCCACCAACTAGAACTCCCCTATGGTCCAGGAGCGATATTTGGAGTAGCGAATAACAATTATTATATTTTATTTTTTCTTGTATATCAAATTACCACGCTCCCTTTCCTCCTAACATATTGGTCCTCCGGGCCGGATCATTATCAGCTACGCTTTCAAAAGTCATCATTATTTTATATTTGTATGTACATTTTCCAACTAGGGTCTCAACTGCGCATTATATTAATCAATTAATTTTTTGCTCTCCCTCCAAAACCAATCGATCCTTTGGGCTTATACTTAATTTTTGACTTACATATTGTCTTCTGAATCCTCATACTAAATTTTGTGTCGATACATTTAGTACATCGTCAGTTATTAAGGTATTTGAGTCGACCCCTTTCTCTGATCCCTTCGATCGATTACTGGAAAAAGTAATACGTGCCATCCTTATAGGATTTTGAATTTAAATATAATTTTTCATGTCAGTACATTGGCAGTTATTGTTATTTTTGAGTTGAGTCCTTCTCTGATCCCCGTTCCCTGCGGCTGATTCCGCTAAAAAAAAAATGGTGTCGTCCTCAGAGGTTTCTGGATAAACATATAAAATTTCGAATCGATATATTCATTCTATCGGGAGTTATCGTGTTCACACACGCACAGTTTTTTTTTTCATTTTTGTAATCATGAGGTTGGAACATATGAAATTCTGTTGAAAACTCAGCATCGAATTTCTGACAGATTACATAACTTCCTCACTACTTCGTATGGGGAAATAAAAAACCGTCAATTCAAAATTCAGTATGAAAAAATGCTAGGTATTCACGTTTTCTCTAATTGATAGTAGCAGAACTAGTAGTTATTGTGACTCATGCCCGGGCTTTAACTATGAGGTCATATATCCCCTACTACCAGAGCGCTCTTTCGTCACTCTGATGGACGTGAGCCCGACTCTACTGTGGGAGTCCTAAATTTTGCCAACCCAGGTTTTTTCACTTAGGATAGGGGTCTTGGAGTTCCTGACACAATACAAGCTCGGTACCATCACTTAACGTCCCATCCGAAGGACGGCGTGCTCAAGGTTTTTCACTTCTCAGACAAAAAACCCAATGGCCTCGGCCGAGTTTTGAACCCGCCATCTTTACTTCAGAAGGCGAGCTACCGGCGCCCTCAGAAACAAATAATATTATTTCTGAAAGTAAAGATAGACATTATATTTTTTATCAGATTTCTCCCCCAAGTAACGATATTTTGTTGTAATTTCCAAATCGGTGACCCATGAAAATTTCTTTAGTCCGTTCAAGGTTGATGCAGGACCCGTGTCGAGTGGTTTCAGATTTCTAGTGGTGTCAGGTTTCGTTTTACTTTTCTTCTCTCTGAACATGCGTCCCCTAGGTCATTGTACTCAAAGAAAATAGGGGAAAGTATGACCCAGAAATACGTTTTATTATATTATTTTTCATTTCATTAAAGCCATCTTCTTGTTCTTACTTTTGTAATCTCATCGTTGTAGAAAAGGTAAACAGTTAGAAACCCTCTGGAACAGCTGGAATAGAGTTAAGAAAAATGGAATTGTTTGTTGAACCAAACTTTATTGATTATTTATATAGTTCATGTATGGGCAACCTTTGACATGTTGCGGGCCAAACTTTAGTGTGCAAATACGTTCGCGGGCCGCGTACATGGTTCAAAATAAAATAACGTCGGACTTTAAAGTAGTGTTCATAATTTTTAGCGATAGATATTAGACATGAAATAATAAGACAATGTTATTATAATACAATTTATTAAAATTACAAAATGAAATGAAAAAAAATAGGTACAATATTATAATTAAATCGTGAAATTTGGAATTATTACAAACTACGAAAGTTAAGTAATATACGATCGCATCCGCAAACACGCACATTAAAAACACAAAAAAAATACGCAAATTTATTGACCATAAACAAACACGCGATGACATGAATTTTTCCTCACTCGCCTTACTAGCTTACTTGATTCCGCAGGAGCAAGCGACAAACCCCATCCTACTCGATCTTCCTAATTTGGAGTGAGTGTGAGTAAGTAGTGTAATATTATTTTTTTTTTTTAATTGGGCTTTTCAAAATGTCTCGCGGGCCGGACCAAATCTTACAGCGGGCCGGTTGTTGCCCACATATGATATAGTTAATGGTTATGTCACAACCCCACTTTATTGATTATTTATATAGTTAATGGTTATGTCACAACCCCACTTTTTGATTATTTATATAGTTAATGGTTATGTCATAACCCCACTTTATTGATGATTTATATAGTTAATGGTTATGTCACAACCCCACTTTTTGATTATTTATATAGTTAATGGTTATGTCACAACCCCACTTTTTGATTATTTATATAGTTAATGGTTATGTCACAACCCCACTTTATTGATTATTTATATAGTTAATGGTTTGTGATTAAAACTTGTTTGCTACCACATTTCCTGTAGAAATTTATCTCTTTTGTTTATTTAAATTTTGATTTCTACAGTAGTTTGCCGAAAATTGCCCTAAAAAAAATATTATCAATAATTTATGACATGCAATTTTTAAGAAAGTACACGTATACAACGAAAAAAATTCAATTAAACAAACTTTACACTTGGATTCACAAAGAGATACCAATTTTTAATAATTTTAAATAATATTAATTTCTAATCCAAAGGTTTTTTTTTAAATGATACTACTGGGACAACAGGGAAGATGAATAGAATAGAATTTGAAGAGGACAAATAATTGGGTTATTATCTATATTTACATATTTAAATTTTTAAAAAACTTAACATTTGAACAAACAAAACAAAAATTTACAATGGCACAAAAACATTAAATTAATACTTAAAAAAAAACTATTTCTTTTTTTATTTGGGCATATTGAAAATAGATATTATTAATTGTACCTTCTTGACGCCTCTACCACAGAAACCAGACCCCGTCAACTTTTCACACTTTAATTCCACCCCAGTCAACTTTCATCTAATTGTTCAACTTCATTTTATTTAAAACATATCAAACCACATGCACCGTTTAAGAGCTAGCTCACGACTCCATTACATTTTACACTATTTCACAGCTGTTTTTTATATGTTTTCTTGTTTTGTTTCTCAAACACCTTGATATATATCTAATATATATATATGATATTAGATTATAATAAAAAAAAAATTACCTCTTTTCATTAAAATATTCATTAAAAAAATGTTCCGTAGTGTACATCACATTTGCCTTTTCCTTCTTTTTAAAAAAAAATGTTTGTTCACAAAATTTTTTTTTTTTTTTTTTTTTTATAAGTTCTTTCAGATTTAATTTCTTCCAATACACAGGTTGATTTAGCTTCTTCCTCGAATCCACATGATAAGCTTCCTCCTTCAATACACAGATGGATTAACGTCTTCCTCCAATACACAGGTAGGCTCCTCCTCGAACGCACATGTTGGCTGGCTCCTTGGTGTCTTCAACTCATTGCTCAAGTCTCTCTCTCACTTACACTCACTGATTTATTTTTATTTTTTATATGCCCAATTCGACGCTCTTTTTATACATATATGCCCATTTTTTATTTTTTTTTATAACTATTTACAATTATTAAACTTATATATATACGTACCTAATTTCTAATAAACAAAAACAAATATTAATCTAAAAAAATTACAATTAATCCTTAACCTAAAGAAAATGTTAACTTAAATTTATAAAAATTTGAACTAATTGAGCATAAAAAAAAATATAATACTAAATTTTTACATATTTACAGGATCAGTCATAGTCATTAAATCAAGTTTGGAAATAATCATGTTGGATGCAGATTTAAGAAATTGCCAATTATTTTACTTTCCGCCTTTACCATCAATATACAATTGTATGTATTCAAAATAATTATATAAAAAGATTGTATATAAAAAAATTTACTTGAAATAAAAATTAAATAAATCCTTCGGTTTTACTTCATCACACTTCCAAAATATATCATAGCAATGAAAATTAGGCCTCACGCCGGGTAATAAGGAATACAAATTTAATTTATTTAATATATATAGTACTTGTCTTTTGAGGTATTAAATTCTTTGAGACGTCCTTCATACTTCCTAACTAAAAAAAAATGTATCTCACATATATTTTTACTTCAACTTCCTTCTCTACTAATAACTCCCTAATAATAATAACTTCATCGTTGACGTAGCAAAAATACGGTTCCTCCTATCTCAGGTAGGCAACCAACACTACATCATAAATCTCCTATATATATCGCTAGTTCTTTCTAGTCGACACAAAAAAAAATCATCTCTCGCAGATCAAAAAAAATATAAATCTCCAATTAATCACTAGCTCTTACTAGGATTAAAAAATAATTTCTCCCAAAACAAATCTATATAATCCCGACGTCTAAAAGAATGTCATCAGCAATTGAATTCAAAACTTCTCTATTAACTTCTCTAATTAATATACCCTTTGTTTGTTCCTATTCCTAAAGTTATATAATGTGCTCCTACAACTCTTCTCATCTACTCTCTCTATTAAACAAATTTACGTAGAAAAACATGTTACTCAGAATAATAAATGAAATTGTCTAAATAATAGAATTTATAATAACAAAAATTTACTAACCTATGCATACATACAATTTATATAATATATTATCCTTTCAAGGCTTCTATACATTTTCGTTCGTCTTTCTTATTTATAATATTATTATGATTTAGTCACGTCCGGTATCCTAGCTGAACAGTTCCGAAACAGAAAATCTGTCCCCTTGACTCGGCCTCAGGAAGTTCGTCATGTCTCCAAAGAGATCTAGGCATCTCTCAGCCTGCTGATTATCTTTTTAACATTTTATAATAAAAAATATAATAAAAAAATCTATCTTCTTCCATATTATGTTCGTTCAAAATCAATCAGTTATATGTATATGTTTTAATTTTCAATAATCATTATTAATAAGTAACTTGTAAATAAAAAACTTTCACATATTAAATTTAGGTGACTAATCCTTAAATATAATTCTCAGGTAATTTTATACTGATCCTATCATATAATCTAATCCTAAAAAAATATAATTCCTAATTACTTTAAACACAGAACTATACCAAAATTCATTCATACTCTTCATGTACCAAAATTCTCTCATTCAAAAAATAAATGTATCATTCATACTATTATATTAGTCCAATGTCACTTCGTCATATTTTAAATTAATCCTAATTCTGTCATGTTAGTCTGTCAGTCATTTCCTCAAACTCATCCGAGTTGCAAAAAAATAGGTTCACTATAAAAAGTGGCTAATGCAATTATATTGCAAAGCCCAAATTTAATTTTATCTTTTTCCGGATGCCCCGGCGAATTATGTCTTTAAAAATCCCCTCCCCCTTTTCTAAATATTTGCTCAGTGTTAATTTTGTCCTTGATACCTGTTTAAATTCTCTTACTCTTTTTTTAAAATTGTTCTTATGTCTTTTATTAACCTCCTTTCTGTTTCCAGTTTGTCTGTAAGTTTTAACTATATTTTCTTTAAAATTAAAATTGGTCTTTTGTTTGTTGTCCTCAGTCTGTTCGTTTGTTTTGTCTAATAACATCCAAATGTTCCTTTCACTCTGTCCATCCACATCAACATTCATCCTATTTTCTTGAATTTCACTTAATACTAATTTTTCTACATTTTGACTCTCTTCCTCCACCTCTTTCTCTAAAATTTGGGTCTGTTCCTCCCCACTGTTATTCTCTGTTCCTTCTACTTCATCAACTTGTGACTGACTGTCAATAATAAGAACCTCTTTTTCTACTTCAGAATTCCCTTCATCCAACTTGTTAATTTTTTGATTTAAGTGCTTTTCTAAGTTTTCTCCTGCTTTATCTATTCGATTTCCTAAACATTGTTTATCTTTCTGCAAATTCTCTATCTGGTCCTTCAAATTGTCCATATTTTTATTTAATTTAACTTCTAAATTTTTTATATCGCCTCTTAAATTTGTCTCTAATTTTCCTAATTTGTCCCCCATTTCCCTTTTTAAATTTGTCTCTAAATTTCCTAATTTATTACTTTGCTCTTCCATTTTTTGATTCATATCCCCCCTTAAATTTCTACCCTGTTCTTCTATTTTTTGATTGATATTTCCAATATCCCCCCTTAAATTTCTACCCTGTTCTTCTATTTTTTGATTGATATTTCCAATATCCCCCCTTAAATTTCTACCCCGTTCTTCTATTTTTTGATTCATGTTTCCAATATCCCCAGTTAACTTTGTCAACACAACACGGAGCCATTCCATATCAGGAGCAGCAATGCCCTCTTTTTCTTTATCTTTATTTACCCCCTCCCCTTGCGACTCCTCACCTGTACCCTGCATGGACTCCATTGCGGCTGGAGTCTCCCTTTCTCTATCTTCCGATAACTCCATATCGGATCTTTCCTCCGAACTTGACCCTTCCTCTCTACTTTCCTCCTCTAATCTCGCTTGTCCTCTGGTAATTGGCATTTTCTTACTTTACTAAATATATAATTACTAAACAAAAACAATGTTATATAAAATAGTAACCTTCTTTTGAAGTTGGCAAAAAAAAAATTATTTCTCAAAATTAAATGTAACCCTTATTTGTCTCTATTCTATCCTTTTCATCTTTTTCAACCTATTTCCCTACTTTAATTAATATAAAAAAATTCTCCCATCAAGGTTTTGCCAAAATATGATGGGGCTTTGTGGCGAAAATCGTCCACACAAGGGATATGCCAAAAATGTGATTAAAACTTGTTTGCTACCACATTTCCTGTAGAAATTTATCTCTTTTGTTTATTTAAATTTTGATTTCTACAGTAGTTTGCCGAAAATTGCCCTAAAAAAAATATTATCAATAATTTATGACATGCAATTTTTAAGAAAGTACACGTATACAACGAAAAAAATTCAATTAAACAAACTTTACACTTGGATTCACAAAGAGATACCAATTTTTAATAATTTTAAATAATATTAATTTCTAATCCAAAGGTTTTTTTTTAAATGATACTACTGGGACAACAGGGAAGATGAATAGAATAGAATTTGAAGAGGACAAATAATTGGGTTATTATCTATATTTACATATTTAAATTTTTAAAAAACTTAACATTTGAACAAACAAAACAAAAATTTACAATGGCACAAAAACATTAAATTAATACTTAAAAAAAAACTATTTCTTTTTTTATTTGGGCATATTGAAAATAGATATTATTAATTGTACCTTCTTGACGCCTCTACCACAGAAACCAGACCCCGTCAACTTTTCACACTTTAATTCCACCCCAGTCAACTTTCATCTAATTGTTCAACTTCATTTTATTTAAAACATATCAAACCACATGCACCGTTTAAGAGCTAGCTCACGACTCCATTACATTTTACACTATTTCACAGCTGTTTTTTATATGTTTTCTTGTTTTGTTTCTCAAACACCTTGATATATATCTAATATATATATATGATATTAGATTATAATAAAAAAAAAATTACCTCTTTTCATTAAAATATTCATTAAAAAAATGTTCCGTAGTGTACATCACAGGTTATGTCATAACCCCACTTTATTGATTATTTATATAGTTAATGGTTATATCACAACCCCACTTTTTGATTATTTATATAGTTAATGGTTATGTCACAACCCCACTTTTTGATTATTTATATAGTTAATGGTTATGTCACAACCCCACTTTATTGATTATTTATATAGTTAATGGTTATGTCATAACCCCACTTTATTGATGATTTATATAGTTAATGGTTATGTCACAACCCCACTTTTTGATTATTTATATAGTTAATGGTTATGTCACAACCCCACTTTATTGATTATTTATATAGTTAATGGTTATGTCATAACCCCACTTTATTGATGATTTATATAGTTAATGGTTATGTAGTGTAATAACAATTTTTGAATAATAATTCAAATCCTATTCTCCGATTTCCTTCAGTAATATTCCGATCCCTGTATCCAATTATGTCCGCTACGTTCGGTTCTAAATAGACCGACGATTGACATGGAACCCCCACTATAACAACTGACGGTTTGGTCTCATCTACCGACTGCTCAGCAGACAACACAAACTTTCTATTGTAAACAAAATTGGCCAGCCATTTACAAGACTAATAATTATTAATCTAGTTATAACTGTCGATGTAATGAATGTAACGACACAAAATTACTGTAAAGTTTCAAAAGCCCCTAAGAGAGCGAAAATTAATTGATTAATTCGTGCTGGGGAAGTTCATTGGTGATTCACCGACTTTTGTTTTGATTTATGTCGATATATTGGAAAAACTATTAAAAATAAAGAACTTGTTTAATAATTATTAAAGTTTTTTATTCGGGCCCCCTCCTCTGATCCCCCTTCCCTTCGGCCAATTCCGCGTTGAAGATTAGTAAGGACCCGTCTCATGGAGTTTTGAATTTAAATATAATATTTCATGTCGATATTTTATTACATCGGAAGCCATTAGGATTTTTTAGTTGAGCTTTCGCTGAAAATTAATAGATGAGGTTTTGTGTTCACATATGAAATTTCGTGTGAATACGTTCATTACAACGGCAGTTATTGGAGTTTTTATGTTCAGCCCTTCCATAATCCAAACCCTTTGTCTGTTTTGATTGAAAATCAATGGGTGTCATCCTTGTGGGTGTCATCCATTATGGTTATTTTATATATATTTTTTTCAATTACGTAACTTCCCCTCTACTTCATATAGATGAAGAAGTGAAGTTATTCGGAACAAATGCTAATCCTGCGATAAATATACCAAACCCATCACTTTTCCATCCAATCTTTTTGAATTTTTGCCAACGTTCGTGAATACCTAAGGATCGGTTCCCCCAGAACCCTTGCCCGAATATTTCGTTGGAGGCAATGAATAAAAAATAGGCTACTTTTGTGAGAAGAGGTAAAGGGTGAGACGGGGCCTATATAAATTTAACATGAGCCTCTAGCTGTTGGAGTTATTTCTGACAGTGCTAGGAAGGGTGCGCTGATATAAATGTACCCCCGTCTCTGCCCTACGTACATCATGACAAATCCTCCAATTTGTGTAATCCATTCAACTCCGAGATTTGATTCTTTGTCTTTTTTTAAGAATTAGTAGACCGCAAAAAGCAATTATCCACAGAACTTTTTTTAGTACTGTAGGGAACTTTAGAACTAGATAAATAACTTTAGAATAGATAAATCTCGTCCCACAATATCTTAGTATCACATATGCACTTTAGAACTAGGTAAATAACTGTAGAATAGATAAATCTTGTCCCACAACATCTTAGTATTACATATGAACTTTAGAACTAGGTAAATAACTATAGAACTGGCCGGGTCCCCCAACCTATCTTATCGGCGTTTCCCGAGAAAACTCGGGACCATGCTCTTGGCTGCGTTGCGCTGAGGATGGTCGCAGGTGGACTGTGTTACTAGCAACCCGCGGTCATCCTCTGAACCACGCTAAACTGCCTTCTTTACATTCCGCCAGGAGGCGACGAATCGACCGAACTGTGAGTAGTCAGCCTCACTCATCAGCTTCCGCGGGTACAGTCCCAGGAACGATCCTGTCCGGCGTATCAACTCCACCCTAGGCTCGTCGTACAGCGGGCAACATTCAAAAACTCGTACTTTTTTATATAAATGGTACCTTATAAAAATAAATAAGCTCTTAAGTTTAGTGGTTTCAATTTTCATCCGATTTCGGCCAAAATCGAATCAGTTCTAAGTTAGCTCATGTGTCGTCTTCATTTCATATTTAGGCCGCTCACAAAGTTCCAATCACAAGCACAGGCAGATATCGATCTCGGATTTTTTCACAATTAACATACTTTTATACTTAAAGTAAAAAAAAAAATATATATATATATATATATATACTTTTTTGGCCTTATGTACGATGCATGATTTCTATCTAAGAAGCCGCCAACCATGGTGAGACCATGTACGACCAAAGCCCTACGCTGTAGCCCGCACGGCAACCATATGTGATGAGCAAAGATTTCCGTTCAAGGGCTCTATGAAGTGAGTTTTTCACATACCTTGGAAGGTTTCATCGAAGAACTAGTAATTTGTTCTTATAATATTAAGAAATAAATAAAAACAAAGAACTTGTTTAAATTTTATATTGTCTAATTCCACAAAAATGTATACATAAAGTGTACCTATTTAGTTTATTTTATGTGGGAGGTAAAATAAGCTTAAGCACGCCGTCCTCCGGATGGGACGTTAAGCGATGGTCCCGAGCCGAGCCCGTACGATGTCAGGTACTCGTTAATGACCCCTACCCTAGATGAATAAAAATTTAGGGTAAGCAAAATTTAGATCTCCCTCAGTAGAGTCGGGCTCATGTCCACCAGAGTGACGAAAGAGCACTCTGGTAGTAGGCGATTTGACCTCGTAGCTAAAGCCCGGGCATGAGTCACAAAGCCTAACCTATTCTGATATATTAAGATATGTTTTACAATATAAAGTCGCGTGACAGGAAGACAAGAGTAAAAGAAAAAAAAAATGGGTTGCCTATCCGAAACAGGAAATGATAGAGAATGACTTCCTGAGGGGTGGTAAGATTGGCCCAATCTTGTACACTAATCCAATTTTTGATTGGAACTCGGTAGAGTATGAGTCAGGGATGCCAGGTTAGATTCCTCGTTAGTTGGACATCTGTCAGCGCGGCGCTCTGCATGGCCGCTGCCTTGTGTTTCCAGGCTCCAACGCCCCGCCTTCAGCTCCACCCTACCCTGCTTTATTGCCTCGATTAGACCATGCTCAGTTACTTAAATGGATCCAAATCTTTACTGGGAGTCTTCCCCACACTTACTCGCCATGGAAGAGATTGGTTTTACGACCTCCTGTTTACGTCATTTTGTATAAGCTTATTGTATGGGGAAAGTTATGTAATCGGTCAGAAATTTGATGCTGAGTTTCGACCGGAATTACATTCATTACATCTGCAGTTATTAGGGTTTTAAGTCGTGCCCCCTCTGACTCTTTTTCATTAAAAAAAACCCCTGTTGGTAAATCATCGACAATATACTTCCCCAGTGCAAATCTACCAATTAAGTTTTCTCCAATAATAATAGGGACTTCTGAATCCTCATAAAAAATATTGACATGGATTTGATAAGTTCCCCATTACTTTGTATAGCTAAAAAAGAAAGGGATGCCATTTTTTGGTAAAATTGCTGATTGAAGAATGACATGAGCAACAAGAAGTGTCCACCAGAGTAAAGAAAGAGCGCTCTGGTAGTAGGCGATATGAGCCGATACGAATCATAATAACTAACAAAAAGCAATCATTTTATATCGATAATGGAAATTTTGGTTTGATATCGTAATCAATAACCCCCTGTTTATATAATCACAGAGAAAGATTAAAATTGTAATATATATAACCACTTACTGAGATTGATACATTTAAAAAAAAAATTAAGTTAACTTGAGACAGAGGAGAAGAGGGGTGACACTGGTAAAGTGATTGAGCACATGAGGGGAAAACTGTTTTAAATTAATAATCAGGTAACATTAATTTTAGACATATGAGTCCATTATATTGATTAGCATCTCTGTGAGGCTGCCACTTTTGGAAACTGTGCTCAGTGTAACTGATATCGTTATCCCATATCCCAGCGAAAATTTGAAAATAACAATTGTCTATCTTTATAAAAAAAGTTGTCGATTATTACACTGGCAATGTAATTAAGTTTTCACTCTCCCTCTAAAATCGACTGTTTGGATTAAAAATCAACAGTTGACTTATGTAGAGGCTTCTGAATCCTCATACTAAATTTGGTGTCGATAAATTCATTACATCGGCAGTTATTAGAGTTTTATTTAGCATCAATGTGTTTTTTTTTGTTTAAAGTGATCATCCCTATACAATGGAGTCAGTGACCATTACTTTTACAATATTAACGTAATAATGACACATATAAAGGAATACACATATAAAACAATAATGACACATATAAAGGAACCGAGGGTGCCGGTAGCTCAGTGGTATGCGTGCTTGACTTCTGAGCTCAAGGTTGTGGGTTCGTAGCCCGACCGAGGCCCTTAGTTTATTTTATCTGGGAGGTAAAATAAACTTAAGCACGCCGTCCTTCGGATGGGACGTTAAGCGATGGTCCCGAGCCTGTACGATGTCTGGTACTCGTTAAAGACTCACTGCCCTAGGTGAATAAAAATTTAGGGTAGGCAAAATTGAGGCCTCCCACAGTAGAGTCGGGCTCATGTCCACCAGAGTGACGAAAGAGCGCTCTGGTAGTAGGCGATATGACCTCGTAGTTAAAGCCCGGGCATGAGTCATAAAACCTAACCTAACCTAACCTATAAAGGAACCTTTAACAAACTAAATAAAAAACATAAATAAATGAAATAAGTAATTACAAATTAATAATAATAATATAACATAGACAGTAAAATTTACTGTTATTTATATATTTAATATGGAGTGGAGATTTAATTATTGAATATCAATATAATATGTGAGTTGAAATACATTATTTGATAACAATGAATGCTCTCAGAGCACTGATCAAAATCAATGTGTCTGCACAATATACACAACTTCTACCGATATCGGCATATTCCATCGTCAGCACAAAGTTCAAAAGTGATTATTTGTAAATTCAAAACCTTGTAAGGATGACACCTAATAATTTTCCTTGAAATCGGGGGCTCGACTCCAATACTCACTATGTAAGTTAAATATTGAGTTTTAGGCCAAATGGTCGATTGGGTTTGGAGGGATTAACTCGTTCTGGGGAAGTGCCTTCCGGTGATTTACCGACGATTTTTTTTTATTTATACATCAATTAGCAAATAGAATAGAAATGCTGGAAAAGGTCCCAAGATGAGATTGGCTGCCTTGGATTGTGAATGTTTATAACCATATGTTCATCCAGCAAGTTTTGGTTAAGCAAACATGTTACACACTGCAGTATGGATGCACTCTCCCCCAAAGTTTGCTTGGTGTCTTTACTGCTTACACTAACTTAAACATAAGTGAAGGGGCCTCCCACCCAGCCCCCCTTCACAAAATGTTATTCTTTTCACTCACTAACTTCTGATGCTAATATTACTTTCTTCATATCTAAACTTTAAATATCCATCGAGAGCCGATTTTTAAAACCCAAAGAAATGATGTTAAATTGATTTACCTGTTTTTTGATGTGTAAACATCTTAGCTCTGGGTAGGGGCTATGTCAGACCGTCAAAGCGTAAGTCTCGTTGATGCGCACGTCTAAGTGTGTGTCGGACGATTGCGCGCGCAGCTCACACACACAACTACACACTTCTTTATCTGTAATGTCACCTGTTTTTGAGCATTTCTACGTGTATTCAAAAATATATATAATAAAACCAATAACAATAAAACATGATTAGATATAACATTGTATTTTTCCAACATTACTGATCATATTTACCGTTGTAGTGAATTTAACTACAATATCAATATTACGAACTATAAAAATGATCTTTCGGTAAGAAACTTTTAGGTTAAGATACATCTATAGCTTAAATTTGTCACAATAAATAAAATTTGTGGTAAAAGAAAATAATATAGCAGTGTGAATCTAAAAAAATATAATATTTCAATATATTATTATATGATATTATATAATATTCTTATTAATATATACTACTAATAATAACTGCTGAGAATATCGATCAATAAATAATATATTTGTTGTCATATACACAAATAATATATTTGTTGTCATATACACAAATAATATAATGTTTTTACCCATTTCAGGAGATACCGAACAGCTTATTTCATTTTTTAATGACAAACTTAATCTACAAATAAATACGAATCGAAGCATTACAACAACAAATTCGAAAACTACCATCGACGCTGTATTCTCGCGGTATTTACAGACACTACAATCACAGTTGTATGTATCTTATTTTAACTTTCACAAAACTATAATTTCATGTATAAAAGAGATAGAAGAACAATACATTTGAAAGTTTAATTCCTCATACTACTTTTCTTATTGTATCTATATCTTATAAAACAAATTTTAATCAAAATCAGTGCATAAAGCAAATTTTTGAAACTAAAACAGATGTTTACACCAATTCTTGTGAGTACCGCGTCACTCACACATTACTTTTTTTCCCCCGAACCCTTCATATTAGGAATCTCATATCAATATGAAATTGTTTTTGGTAATTCAGATGAAGACAGACAGACAGACGATAGTATGACCTTATCATGGGTTCCATCTTTGATCGTTCACCCTCAACAACATGTTGCTCCAAGTATCCATTGAAGCTGCACACATAGTCTGAATGCCCTTAGTGCAGCACCCTCCCCGTTGTCTTGACGACCGTCCCTCAGTCACAACACGTTCTATCTAACCTAATTGTCCTTCCCACGTGTATAGGACACGTGTTCTCCACACTAATCCTATTTTTAGTCAATTGCTAGTGTAAATATCAGTGTGACATGACTGAATTGTTAACATTGTAAAGGTACACCAACATTGCTTGGACAGCAGGTTCAATACATCCCTTGCTCTTCTTCCTCAGGTATTGGCCGCACATCCATAGAGTTCCATATCTTGATTGATGATCCTTGTCCAATGAATGATTATGAGTAGTCTAATGTGATGTAAAACAAACGTTCCACGTTATTTCACAGGTTGTCAAATAAGATGTAGTCTGACCTCTCACACATTTTTTACTTGTATTTTTTACTTCCCCAGCTGTACAAAGTTATCGATGCCGAGTTTTCAACGGAATTTCATGTTTTCTTCTCCGACCTCCAAATTCCAAATATCAAAAAACCATTTCTGTCTCTGTGTGTGAACACAATAACTTCCGATAGAATGAATATATCAACACCAAATTTCATATGTGTATTCAAAACCCCATAAGGACGACACTTAATAATTTTCAGCAGGATCGGCAGAAGGGAAGGGGGATCAGAAAGGGCTCCACTCAAAAACCCCAATAACGTATTGACTCATAGTTTTGGAGGAGGGAGCGAAAAGTTAATTGATTAATTCGTTCTGAGGAAGTACGTTGCCATTGTTTATTTGATCCAGTTTGGTTTGAATTGACTATACAAAATTTAATTAATGTTGTTTCTTTGAGTAATTTTTATTAGTTTTCCCTTCAAATTTTGAGTTCAAGTTTTCTTTTGGACTAGCCGAGTCATTAAGAAAATTGAAAAATAATGAATGAAGAGTTACTCACTGTAGTGTGGATTATTTATTAAGTCACAAATAGACTCACGTTTCTATGAAAGCAGTTTCATTCTATTTGTGGCTAGGGCTCCTTCAGTGTGAAGAGTTAGGCTGTAGATCGTCAATCTTCTCAAATGACGACTGTCAACTTGAAATGTATGACTCCTCTTAAAAAAAAAAAAAAAAACACTTTTTTTCTACTCTTTTCAATGGCTCAAGTACAGAAGAGTATTACTGTCATCTAAATAGAAAATGGTGTCTTAAATACATCTTCTAACTGTTTATAGATGTTATATCATTTTGGAGACTAGAAACCTGTTGACTGAATAATCCTGAACCTCAAAAGGAACGAGCTTCGCTAACTAACAAGAGTTTTCACAGGACACGTTCAATAGACACCTATAGACTGTAGGAGACAAGGACAGTCCCACTGTGGCAGATGTGGAGAAGAAGACAAGACTGCGGCACACTTCCTGGGTATATGCTCGGACAAGATTCCACATTTTGAGCAAAGATGTAATCATAGAGGAGGACTATATATCTGCAGGTATTTTGGGGTTTTTGAGTTGATTCCTTCTGATTCTTTCCTTTTCTTCTTCCGAACCCGCTGAAAATTAACGTGTTTTCCTCCTGTGATTTTGAATTTACCTATGAAATTTTGTATCTATTGTAATGTTAGGAGTTGTCTCGTTTTTAATAATAATGCAAATTATCTTTACTTTGATTCAAAGACGCGGAGATTTTCTCAAAATTGTATAAACTGATTTACTAAAACAAATTATTCATGGGATGCCAGATCGTCTATCTAATAGAACGATACTTAAATTTACTGATTTTAATATAGATATACATTGGATTTCTATAAACCAAAGGCGAAAGTTCGTTCAGTTAAGAAAGTTTCGAAGAACTAAATTGTTAAAATCACTATTGACTAGGTTTAAGCATGGGAAACAAACTACGAAAATCTAGAAACTCATATTTAAAAGAATATATTTACAAGAAATAAACTGAAAATTAGAATACATACTATACAATTAGACCTTGTATGGATAATGCTGTATGGATGGGACCCACGATGTTTTCCAACGACTTCTTCCAAATTCTTCCTACTTCTCTTCTTCACGATGGTTCCTCAGTATGCAGGATATAATTTGGGATTCGTGTAAGGGGACTCACTTGACTAAACTTTTACAAATCATTTATACAATTTTGAGAAAATCTCCGCGTCTTTGAATTAAAGTAAAGAAAATTTGTATTATTATTAAAAACGAGACAAATCCTAACAATATACTATATATTTATTACAACGGGAGTTACTAGAGTTATTCGCTCTCTGTGGCCATAATCAGTGCTGGAAAGACGTTATCGACCTTAAAAATAGATTGGGAGAAGAATAAAGCTATGGAAAATATATACATATTTAAGTGAACCACAATATTGATAGTATGCTCGTACAGTGTTAAGTAACAAAAGATACTACGGCTAAGCCCCTTAATTCAGGCCGCGTGTTGTCCACCAGATAATCCCATGGGGGAGTCCTTATAGTAGAGACCTTCCCTGTATAATCCAATTTAAAACATCCTATATTTTCTTCCTGAGGGAATATCACTAGATCTTCATTTCACTCATATTTACATCCTCATTTATTATTCCCTTCTGTCTCAGCATGTTAGCTGACTTCAACTACTTGAGGATATCAGCCTCTGGAAGAATATGGCTGAAGACAAATTTCGGGATTTGTCTGCAGTGGAAATATGTAAGTTGTAGTAATATGTTTGTGATACCACTCCAGTTTGACTATTTGTTTCGAAATTTATAGCTGAATGTATCTATCCCGACACTTTTTGAATAAAGTATAAATCATATAGTCATATTGTGTTTACTTATTTGGAATTCTTCTAAAGAGAGGAAAGCAAGACAGACTTCTGTACACCGCTCCAGCTAGACCGCCTTTTTTTTCACATGACTGACTTGATTCATACTTCAGTAGGAAAATCCCGCCTTAAAATTAATATTATGATGCAATATTTACTTTCTGTTTTGTTTTTATTTCAATTATTTTTTAAAATATTCTAGACGTATCCTAATATAGTTAGTTATTATGACTCATGCCCGGGCTTTTAACTACGAGGTCATATCGCCTAATACCAGAGCGCTCTTTCGTCCCTCGGGTGGACATGAGCCTGACTCTACTGTGGGAGTCCTAAATTATGCCTACCTTAAATTTTTATTCACCTAGGACAGGGGTCTTTAACTACCTGACAACGTACAGGCTCGGAACCATCACTTAACGTCCCATCCGAAGAAGGGCGTGCTTAAGTTAATTTTACCTCATAGGTAAAATAAACTAAGGGCCTCGGCCGAGTTTCGAACCCACGATCTTGAGCTCAGAAGGCAAGCACGCATACCACTGAGCTACTGGCACCCCTATATTCTAATATATATTTATTTTTATAAATTCTATTTATTAAACAGCACGGCAACCTATATTATAACCTTCTAGTTCCTTTTATAATTTTGAATATAGTTTTTGACCTTTTAACTTCTATTATGGTGGCCGTGCGGGCTAGAGCGTAGGGCTTTGGTTGCATGGTGTCACCATTTGCGGGTTCGAATCCCGTCCGGGAGTGAGTTTTATTTCGTAGATAGAACTGCCTCCAAAAATAAGTCATATTAGTCGCACTTTGATTTCATTACACAATACTAGCTCCATCCTGGTACGTGCTATGTGTATACGTATAACACACTCCTTGGAGAAAAGAGCTTGCTTTAAGCTCAGTGACGGCTCAGTTGCGCTTGCAAGGTTGACAAAAATCCTTGTTGATCCTCCCCTGTTTCTTTACAAAGTCCTTTCCTACAGGGTGTTATGTGAGGATGCTACATTAAAAAGGGGAGAAAAGCTCTCCTATTGACACTAGGACTATGGAATATGGATTGGTCGGTGATGTGTAGGGGTGGTAGATGAATGGGAGGGGACGAACTGGAAGCAAGAAATCGATTTCCGCTAAGCCGGCTGTTGCACTTGTAGGATCTAGTCGACTGTGTTGTGTCATATGAGTGAGTTATGACAACCGTCTTGTTGTTGAAAGCAACCAACAACCGTTGCCATTCCAACACTTGTCAAACCATTCAATGCTTTCTACTTGTCGCTTTTGGATGAATGCTTTAGATGAAAGTGTATGTTTTCTAACCAACTATACTTCAACACTTTCCAAATTCCCTCTGTCTGAATATTATTATTATTATTGATTTTAAAATGCCACTATTTCAAAAGAACCTATTTTCTTCAGGTTATTTGAGTTTAGCACAAATAGATAATCAGATAGATCTGGTATAGTTATTAATTGTTACACACGGCCGGGCTTCCTTAAGAGGTTGTCGCTTACTACCAGAGAAGTATCTTTGGTTGCACCAGTCGATATGAGCCTGATTCTACTGCAGGAATCCTAAATCTTGCCTTCCTAGGTTTATGTATCTAGGATACGTCGGATCTTTAACCTGACATCCTACAGGATCATCGCTTCAGGTTCCATCCGAAGGATGGTGTGCTCAACGATTTTTATCTGAGAGGTAAAACCACTATTTTTTTCATCATATAACTTAAAGTTAGAATCGAGCAGATAACGTTACTAACCTACTTAATGGTAATCTGGTCGAAGCTGGGAGCACCCTGCTAGTATAATATATAATAAAATGAAAGATAATAATATAAATATAAAACAAAAGTATTATGATAGAACATTCAGTATATTGATGGAGGACCTTAGCCAAGAGAGGGCGCCAGTAGCTCAGTGGTATGCATGCTTGCCTTCTGAGCTCAAGGTTGTGGGTTCTTAACCCGACCGACGCCCTTAATTTATTTTATCTGGGTGGTAAAATAAACTTAAGCATGCCGTCCTTCGGATGGGACGTTAAGCGATGGTCCCGAGCTTGTACGATGTCAGGTAAAGACTCCTGCCCTAGGTGAATAAAAAAATTAGGATAGGTGGAAACTAAACCAAATTTAGGACTCTCACAGTAGAGTCGGGCTCTTGTCCACCAGTGTCACGAAAGAGCGCTCTGGTAGTAGGCGATATGACCTCGTAGTTAAAGCCCGGTCATGAGTCATAATAACTAACTAATTAATATAAGTATAGGAGAAGTTATGTAATCAGTCAGAAATTCAACTTGAGTTTTCATCGAATTTCATGTTTTCGAACCCCCTGATTCCAAAAATGAAAAGAAAAGGCAGTCTGTCTGGAGCGAAAATGTAATTGATTAATTCATTCTGGAGAAGTACATTGCCGGTGTTATCATCGACGTCTTTCTTTATTGTATCTATTGCTTTCATAAAGAAAAGACAATATATCTATTATAATTATATTAGTAAATTAAACTAGATAGTATCTTGATAAAAAATGCAAACTATAGTGGTTGTTATGTCATTAGGGTTGTATAGTTACAGGTTTCGGATCATTTCACTTTGTTTACGAGGGTGTAGAGAAATAAGGGTAGGGGGTGGCTGCACATTCCGTACCAGGGAAGGCGCCTCCCGGCTCCATTCTTCTTACAGGGACGATATGATTCGCGGTCCTCGTGATGAGGTCATCATGTTGGATAAAGTAATCCCATTTTCCATGTTCTGCTGGATGACTCTCAGAGATGGACCATAACTTCCTGTATACTTTGTATATATATCTTATTCTCTTTATATACAAAGTATAGGAGAAGTTATGTAAACGGGCAGAAAGTTTCTCTTTCTCTCTATCTCTAGTTCCACTGCATGTTTGCTCCATTTTCTCCCTGTCTGTCCGCTATATGATTATCGTTGTATACTGCTAACAGTGGCCATGTCTACATAGGCTTTCACTAAAATAATATTTAATGCCAGTATACTATTCATTTTTATTTATCTACATTTTTAATAATTATTTTTATTTTTATATTTTACTTTCTTACACCTATAGTATAAGGAAGTATTCTAATCGTGCAAAATTTCGAGATCGAAGTTTCAACGGATTTTCACGTTTCAAGGTCCCCTCAATACGTTTTGACCATTTTCGCGATGATGTGTTTGTGTGTATGTTTTCGGAAAGTTGTGAGCGCTCTACCGCAAATACATTGTAGCTTTAAACTTGAAATTTGGAATTAAATGGTCTGCATGAGACCGCGCATGGCTCAACTTAGATCTGATTAAATTTTGGCGAATTAAAATCGGACGTTAATTGAGACCACTTTACTCCGGGGCCAAAGTACATTTTAAAAGGTATCTCTTCTGTTTAAGACCTAATCAAAAATATTTTCATGTAATAGTTGATGACACATCCTAATTTTCAGCCAAATCGGCCAAAGGGAGGAGGGGGATTAGAGGGGTTTAAACACAAAGACTTTAATAACTGTTGTAATGAATGTATATGTAAATTCAAAACCCTATAAGGACGGCACTTATTAATTTTCCACGAAATCAGTCGAAAAGTGTAATGAATGTATTGATTCCGAGACCCCTATTCAATCAATTATTAATTTCTAATCTATAATCTGCTGGGGAAGTACATTAACGGTGATTCACCGACTTTTTTTTTTACTGAGACCAGGTGAGGGAAATCCCCTGACCCAGAGGTCATGATTTACAGCTCCACCGGTACAGGATGGACCAAAATAGACATCCGAACTGTTTCTTAGTCAGTCAGTCTAAAAGTGTATCGATGAGGAAGGAAGGGAGAGGAGGTGGAAAGATTAATAGAGGAAGAAAAAATAGAGAAATAAATAGAAATAGAGGTTGGAGTAATAAGAAATAAGAAGGAGAGATAATGAGACATATGTTTCTATGGCGCCTCTCTTATCTTCCATTGTCTTATTTACTGGTTCAAGAGCTCCGGAGTCTATTGCTATCTTGTATTATCTCTTTATTGTCCGAATGCATTTTTGCAGTCTGCATCCGTATAGTAATAAAAAAAAGTTGCCAGTGAAACAATGTAGGCAATGAACTTCCCCAGAACGAATTAATCAATTATCTTTTCGCTCACCCTCCAAAACGAGTAGACCGTTTGCGCTAATATTCAATAGTTGACTTACATCGGGGCTCCTAAATCCTCATACTAAACTTTGTGTCAATAAATTCATTATATTGGCAGTTTTGAATTGAGTCCCTTCTTTTTCCCTTCAGCCAACAATGAATTTATCGAAACAAAATTTTATAGGATGGATTTTTAGTCAAATCGGCGAGGGGGGGGGGGGGGGGGGAGGCTTAACTCAAACACTTTAATAACAGCCCTTGTAATGAATGTATAGACATAAAAAATCGTGAATAAATTAACCGATTAACTTTTTGCTCCCCCTCCAAAACGCGTTGACCGTTTGCGCTAATATTCAACATTCAATTCCCCTAAATCTCCGGGGGCTTCTAAATCCTCATACAATATTTATGTAGATAAATTCATTACATTAGGGTTTTTGAATTGAACCCACTCTTCCCTTCGGCAGTTATCGTTGAATTTTGACAAATTATGTCGTCAATAGGTTCTGACTGAGTCGCACTCATTTATGGTTAATTAAACTGACTTTAAATATGAAATTTCATGTCGATAACTTTATACCTACCAAAGTTATTGGTGTTTATGAGTTGAGCCCCTCTCTGTTCCACCCCTTCCCATCCTCCGATTCCGCTGAAAATTATTAAGTGTCGTCCTTATGGGGTTTTGAATTCACGAAATTTCGTATCGATACATTCATTCTATCGGGAGTAATCGTGTACAGTTTTTTTTTTTTTTTATCTTATATACGATACATATTAGCCACGACTCTTATATTAATGTTACCTAGTTATTTACGACATTAATGGCCCCGGGAGGGAGTTATATCTACGAAATAAAACTCTCCGGGACGGGATTTGAACCCGCAAACCAAGGTGAGACCATGCGACCAAAATACGCTCTTGCCCACACGGCCACCATGGCTAATATAATATACATTTGTTAAAGGATTAGATCTGTTTTTGCTTATAAAAACCAATATAGTTGTTTTTTCGATGTTAGATGTGAATCTGGCCCTTTCATCTTGATTGCTGTCAACGATGACGCAGAGAATTCCCATTCTGCACCTGGCATACTGTCCAACATTTCGATGATATTTACCGACACATCTGGAACCTAGCATTTATCGATTATATAGCTCTCAACGTATGGCATTTGCGTGATGCCATGGTCTGCCTACAATATTATATCATGTAATTTTCTCTTGTAGTTCAGTTGTTTCAAATTGTTTTCACACGATGAAGGAACTCATTGCTTCTCTCGGGAGCGCCGATTGACACTATGACTTAAATATCTTCTTTGTTAAGGGCTTTATGTCGATGCATTAATTAAATCTGCAGTTATTGGGATTTTTGAGTTGAGCCTCTCTCTGCTCAAAAAAACAGTCCCTCAAAAAACTCGACGAGGACAGCACTGTTCCTCACACTACTCTGTCCAACCAACCACTGCCCAGCAGTGGACGAAGACCAAGAGGACTGGGTGACTTGAAGGGAGAATCTGGTCAACACTAGCACTCCCTTCGAAGATGTCGTGAAAAAAATGTCTAAAGTATATCCCGAGGTCAACGTTGCTTCAGCCGTCTCGGAGGTGGATGGGATTGTGTTGATAAGGATTTGGGAAGAGGATTATAGTGGAAGGAGAGGTTCGTGTGGAACTTGGAAAAAACGGGATCAGATGAGAGCTTGGACAAAAGAAACTTTGTGGAGTGTGAGGTTGGGGAAAAAAAGGGAACCTCTACAATGGTTATAAGGACTTCGGATTGGAAGGATTGGATCCGCTTGATGATTGATGCCTTAGTTGAGTCCCAGTCCATAGGTCCTAGTTGGTTCTATATAGACAGTTTAGATATTCTGTTAAGGAGCAATTCTATGGACTGATTTTGATTAAAATCTGTTTTATAATAATAATACAATAAGAAAAGTAGTATGAGGAATTAAACTTTCAAATTTATTGTTTTTCAATTTCTTTTATACATGAAATTATAGGTTTGTGGTATTTAAAATAATTATATTTTTTTACATTTACACTGCTATATTATTTTCTTTTACCACAAATTTTATTTATTGTGACACATTTAAGCTATCGAAGCATCTTAACTTAAAAGTTTCTTACCGAAAGATCATTTTATAGTTCGTAATATTATTATTTTACTTAAATTCACTACAGCGGTAAATATGACCAATAATGTTGTAAAAATACAATGTTATATCTAATCATGTTTTTTTGTTATTGGTTTTATTATATATTTACCTTTACATTCATTCATACGTGACGACATATATTAAACGATATTGCAGTCGAAATATACTACACTTTCTGCGATGATCACAACATTAAAAGTACCACATGAAAGTACAACATAAAATGTCAAATGCAGTCGAAATATATTACACACTTAAAATTTAGGGTAGGCAAAACTCCCATAGTAGAGTCGGGCTCATGTCCACCAGAGTGACGAAAGAGCGCTCTGGTAGTAGGCGATATGACCTCGTAGTTAAAGCCCGGGCATGAGTCATAAAACCTGACCTAACCTATTACACACTTACTTATTACATGAACGTAGAAATGCTCAAAAACAGCTGATATTACAGATAAAGAAGTGTGTAGTTGTGTGTGTGCGCTGCGCGCGCAACCGTCCAACACATGCACATCAACGAGACTTACGCTCTAAAGGTCTTACATATCCCATACCGAGCGCTAAGATGTTTACACATCAAAAGTAATTGTAAAAATCCGAAATTGGGGGTTTTGTCCAAGTGCTCCGTACTGTAGATCTAATGTAATAACAAACTACAAGCTGAGGACGATAGAGGCAACAACAGAACCACATTTGGCTTATCTGGAGCCATCCTCCAGGTCCTTCTATAGCCGGCCTCACTTCTGGTGTCCTTCTCTTATCTTGCAGGGTCAACCTAACTGTGGGTAGATCTCATACCATAAGCCCATTCAAACTTAACACGTTAGAGGCGAATGGGTTGCTGAGAGGGCGGTGAAATTCAGATTTGCTTAAGGTTCCATTGCTGAACGCATAAAAAGTTGTATACTTCCGCTAAATGAAGTATTGGCTAAATGATGTTATCAGTAAAAAAAAACAATTGTCGGTGAATCGCC